>JAZBRI010000009.1:0-671666 GCA_036874045.1 Cymodocea nodosa
ATGATTTTATAATATTAAGCATGATCCATTTTATTTGCATATATTTATATCATGTATAGGTGAATAGTAACAACTCGTTGAGTTAGTGTTCTTTTTGTTAAAATATCACGTGCCAACTCGTTGAGTTATAGGTTTAAAGGTGTAAAAAGATCACGTGAGAACTAGTTGAGTTAGCGAGTGAAAATCGTAAGTTATATATCTGAACTCATTAAGTTAGAATTATGCACGTGTTGAAATTAAATGTTTTATTATGTCACGTGAGTTGCACATGTATAACTTGTTAAGTTAGCATAACTATATGCATTGAGTTAATTGAATATACACACTAAGGTAACATGTTGTGTTAGTAAGCTTATAAGTTATTTCTTTATTGCACGTGTTTTATAGTTAAATCAACGAAGTCAGTCCATTGAGTTATCTGTAACTCCATGGGCCATATATTTTCTAATATGCCACTGTAGTAGTTGCAGAAACAAGAAATTCGAAGGAAAACCACGGTTGCAGGTATCATGTAGGAATTCACTTGTGGAATGAAGAAGAAATCACCATCATTGATATGAATGAAGGAAATCCAACTGATCATTTAAGCAAAAGTAGTTATTACTAAAAAAAAATATAAAAGAAGAGAAAAAAAGACGAAGAAAGTATGTGTGTAGAGGTGGAGAACCGCACTAACTGTAGGAAGCGTCGAAAATTCCCTGAAGCTCCACACCACCACTAAAATCATCAACCATCAAAGGTCTGTGAGGTTACTTTCCTGATGTTAGGTCGATTCCGAGCCAAACACAGTGCTTGACAACCATTGTGAGGAGTGAATGCGTCGCAGGAAGGGAAGGAATTTTCACCAAGCACCAACTCATATCTCAAGAGATCGTAAAACTTCTAGCATTGGTTTCGGGTTGATGCTAGTATGCTGAAGAGGATATCATCTTACAATTCTTAATTCGCGATTCTATAGGGAGAGGAAGCAAGATTGTAAGTGATTAAGTTTTCAATGGTGTAATCGCGTCGCATGTAGTGATAGAAGTTTTTACTGTTGATAGAGATTTTTACATTTCACCTTTCGTTCATCTTCAAGAACATATCAAAACAAAAATACCAAAACAACAAAATATCTGTGTTTACATTTAGTATTAAAGTGTTGTATTGTTTGTTTTGTATCGTGATTAATGTTATCATTGTCAGTATTGTGAATGTTTTACGTTTGTTTGATTTAGAAAATAGAAAATAGTTTTATTGTTTACTGAAATTGATTCATTCTAGATACTTAAAGATTTTAATGGTTATTGTTTGAAATATTTGAATGTTAGTGTTGCTTAATGACAAATCTAATATTAACTAACATTAAAGAGCTTAATTGATGTTATTTACATTCTATGGAACCACCCAATGGTTGGCCGAATTCCTCTATAAATAACAGTATTTAACTCAAAAAAATAGGCTCGTGGAGTTAACTTAAGTCCACGAGGTTAGTCTATTGAGTTAACCATAACTCCACGAACTAGGTCTATTGTATTAACTGTAACTCAACGGAGTGCTTAACTAAACACATATAAACTTCAATATAAAAATAGAAATAATACACAATTCTTACTCAATTCTCTATGGGATCGACCTGTACTTGCACACAAATGCAATATACACTGTGCACTTGCAATTAAAATACCTTAATGAAGAAATATCAAGTAAATCACAAAATTGCAACATCATATCATCTACAAACAAGTGAACAAGTAGAAAGTGAAAACAAACAAATTAAGTTAATCTTAGAAAAAGTAGTAAATTCTACTAGAACAGATTGAGCTAATAGATTAATAGATGCACTTTGGGCTTATAGAACTGCTTATAAAACCAACTTAGGTATGTCACCTTTTAGGCTAGTATATGGAAAAAGTTGTCATTTACCAACTGAAATTGAACATAAAGCTTATTGGGCATTAAAAACTCTGAACACTAATTTAAATCAAGTTGCTGAAAATAGGAAAATGCGATTGATTGAATTAGAAGAATTTAGGAATGAAGCTTATTCAAAGATTGTAAGAGAAAAAGAGAAAATGAAGTTCTGGCATGACAAGAAATTATTCCAAAAACCTTTGAAGTAGGACAAGAAGTATATCTTTTCATGACTAGACTCCATAACCATCTAGGAAAATTAAGATCTAGGTGGGCAGGACCTTATATAATTCGAAATATTTATTCTTATGGAGCTATTTAAATTGAAAATCCTAAAAATTAGAATATATTTAAAATAAATGGACAAAGACTTAGACCTATTTTGAAGATTCTAAAAAGTTCCTTTGGAATTATAGAAGAAGTAAGAGTAGAGGACTACTCGAACTTTACTTAATAAGAAATCAACTAAGTTAGTGTATTGGATGTGAAAGGTTAAATAAGAAGACTTGTTTATGGTTGTTAACTTTTGTTTTTAAACTTGTTTAATTTGTCTTTATGCCTATATGAAGGATTACTTTTAGAAGTAAACAAACAACCTTTCACACAAATTAGATATTAATTCCAATTTGTATTTTAACTACAAGTGCACAGTGTATATTGTATTTGTGTGCAAGTACAGGTCAATCTCACAGAGATTGAGTAAGAATTGTGTACTATTTCGATTTTTATATTGAAGTTTGTGTGTGTTTAGTTAAGCACTTCATTGAGTTACAGTTAACACAATGGACTAAGTTCGTAGAGTTATGGCTAACTCAACAGACTAACCTCATGGACTTAAGTTAACTCCACGAGCCTATCTTTCTAGTTAAATATTGCTATTTATAGAGGAATTCGGCCAACCTTTGGGCAGTTCCACAGATTGTAAATAACATCAATTAAGCTCTTCAATGTTAATTAACATTAGATTTATCATTAAGCAACACTAACATTCAGATATTTCAAATAGTAACCAATAAAATCTTTAAGTATCTGAAACGAATCAATTTTAGTAAACTGTAAAACTATTTTCTATTTTCTAAATCAAACAAACATAAAACATTCACAATACTAACAATGATAACATTAATCACGATACAAAACAAACAATACAACACTTAAATACTAAACATAAACACAGATAATTTGTTGTTTTTGGTATTTTTGTTTTGATATGTTCCTAAAGATGAATGAAAGGTGAAATGTAAAAATCTCTATCGACAGTAAAAATTTCTGTCACTACATGCGACGCGATTACACTACTGAAAACTTAATTACTTACAATCCTACCTCCTCTCCCTATAGAATTGCAAATCCAGAATTGTAAGATGATCTCCTCTTCAGCATACTAGCATCAACTCGAAACCAAGGCTAGAAGCTTTACGATCTCTTGAGATATGAGTCGGTGCTTGGTGAAAATGGCTTCCCTTCCCGTGACGTGATCACTCCTCATAGTGGTTGTCAGGTACTATATTTGGCTCGGAATCGACCCGACATTAAGAAAGTATCCTCACAGACCTGGGATGGTTGGTGATTTTGGTGGTGGTGTGGAGCTTCAGGGAACTTCTGATGTTCTCCACCTCTACACACACACTTTCTTCATCTTCCTCTTCTTCTTTTATATTTCTTTCTGTAGTAATTGCTTTTGCTTAAATGATCGGTTGGATTTCCTTCATTCATATCAACAATGGTGATTTCTTCTTCATTCCACGAGTGAATTCCTGTGTGATACGTGTAATTGTGGTTTTCCTTCGAATGTCCTGTTTCTGTAACTACTACAGTGGCATATTAGAAAATAAATGGTCCATGGAGTTACAGATAACTCAACGGACTTACTTCATTGATTTAACTATAAAACACGTGCAATAAAGAAATAAGCTGCTAACATAACGCATTACCTTAGTGTGTATTCATGTAACTCAATCCGTATAGTTATGCTAACTTAACGAGTTAAACATGTGCATCTCACGTGATATACTAAAGCATTTAAATTGAACACGTGCATAAATCTAACTTAACGAGTTCAGATATTTTGGATACTTACAAAACCTTAACTATCCGATGCCAGATGCATTTTGAATAGTTAGTAGATAACTTACCGAAAATCCACTTAAGTCATGCATTTTGGCTTCAACACGTGTACTCCAAGAAATAATAAAATATTCTTCTATCGTTAAAAACATAATTGTCCGGTACATGCAATATAACTCTCCAAAATAACAGAAAATTCGGATACTTAAGAATTTCAAAGCTTGTAATTTACCGATAGTTTAGAAATGTACTTAATTAACGCTAATTCCCTAAAATTATGCAGATTTTTTCATTAAAGTATATAACAATGTAATTATAACATAATGGCTTAATTCTTATATGATAAGCTAAATATTATGCAATTAACCATCATTTAACCATTAATATTATGCACTTTTTCATTCTAAACAATTAGTTTTGAAAAAAGAAGAAGCTTAATTTAACATAGTCATGGTTCAATCGAAAGAAATTATCGATTTTACTTAAACATATATTAAAAGAAAAGAATCGTTGCGGTTCAATTGATAGTATCCATCAATTTAAATAAAATATAAAAACATAAAAAAAATCTATATATTATATTGAGTAAAAATGTCGATTTTACCAAAGCATAATATCAGTTCAACTAGTAGAAGAAAAAAAAAAAAGTATTTAATTTCGGTTCAACTAAGGAATATAACTATTTGACTAAAAAGTCTAAAATGTTGAAAAAGTAAGAGTCGGTTAGGCTAGAAATTGTTCGGTCTTGATCGAAGTAAAAATTATTATTATAAGTATTTTTATTAGTTATAACTTTACGAAAAGTCTATTGAGTTAAGATTAACTCAACGAAATTACTCTATTGAGTCTAGGAAAAGTTAACGAACTTATCCCATTGAGTTATAGTTAACTCAACAGAGTACTGTAGTTAAGTCCACAGACTTAGTCTGTGGAGTTAACCGTAACTCCACAGAGAAGTGAGTGAAAGAGTGAGAGTTTGTGCGGGAAAATGACTTGATTACTCGCCTAAAACTTAGGGTTTATTTATACTAAAACTTAGGATTTGGGGGCATTATCCGCAGAATCATTTAGAACTTAGAACAATAGAGATTAGAGCGATTCCATTCCATTCCGTCACACCACGAATACAAGATGACGCTAGAGTTCTGGGAGGAAATAGGCACCATGAGATTTCTCAGAGAATCAGAAGAATGGCACACGAGACAAAAGATCAGGAACATGACGAGGGAAAAAGAACTCCAAAGGTAGAATCTAACATTTTCTACTAGAGGAAAGTTTTAGTAGATTTAAATATTAAGATACCTCAGATTGTGGAGACGAGGATAAAGGTAGCAACAAAAGTTGTAGTAAATAGAGAAAGAAGAATCAAGCCAAACAACGAAGTTGCCCTAGAATTGATCCGATGCAAGTCTAGATTATGGTTTGTATGACATATTGGTGGACATGCCTAGTGGGCAATCTAGGAGCAACAGAGGAAAGTAGCTGTAGAGCCGACTATTGAAAGACCAGTTACTGAGGAACAACAACTAGGACCTTCAGTTCCATCAACAAAGTCATTACCACAAGTAACATTTGCTTGGTCGAGAACTGAAGTGGAGGATAAAGAGTTTACTAGCTTGGTCAAAATAGCAAAAAACCAAGGAGATGATGAAGAAATGGCTATCGCCAAGGCACATATCCTGTATGATGCCATAAAGAAAAGACGGGCTGAAGAAAAGTTGAGAGCCTAATACAAAATTAAAGTAGAGTAGCATTAGGAAGCAACTCAATCAAGGGTTGCTAAAGAAGCTGAAGTTGGTCCTTCAAGACCCGTAATTATAGAAAGAGTAAAACAGGAAGAGATAGTACTTGTGGCTCGAGGGCCTAAGAGCCCATTTTTGTAGATTTAATCTTAGAGGAGGAAGAGGAAGACCAAGCATAGCTAATTAGAAGAAGGAAAGGAAAAGAGATAGTGCCTAAAACTCCTATAGAGATTAAACATGAGCTGAAAATATTAGAAGGGCCTGTAGAGCCTATTTTTGTAGACCTACTATCCGAAGCTAAGGATGAGTAGGAGCAGCAGCAGCAAAAGCAAAGAGAAGAAGAAAAACAGGCTGAAATTAGTCTGCAACCTATACTAACAAAAGAAACTAAAATTAGAGTAGAAGCTATTTTGTCCATGACTCTATCCCAATCTGCTATAGAATTAAAAAGAATAGTGACAATGCAGATTGGTAGTCAAGAGGAAGAAGAAAGAGCAAGAACTAAATAAGAAGCTGAACAAGTACCCATTGAACAAGGAAGAAATCACTCGATCGATTCCACTGAAGAGGGAGAAACTCTTCAGCAATTAATTGAAAGAATTCAAGATAGAGTGGAGAGTTCTATCGGCTCTCCACCATAGACAGAAGCAGAAGCAAAAATGCAGGAATCTCCAAATCATTTCCAGCAAATTCAAGTTCAGCATATGGAAGAAGAAATTCAAGAACAAACCTCTTTAGAGCAACAAATTCAAATTCCTAACCTAGGTGAAGCTATCATTCTAAATGAAGTACACTTTTGGAGTCAGGAAGCTTATAATAAATATCAAGAGATAAAGGGGTATGATATTATATACAGTAGACTAGTAAATTGGGATGGTATGCAAGAAATTAAGGACTTATTTGAGTTCCAAGGTCTACTGCAATTTATTTCTCAATAGAGAGGGCATGTAGTATACGAAAATCTAGTGCCCTACTTTTATGCCAATTTGATAGAAGGAGAAAGTGGATTAATTTCCAATGTGGAGCAAGCTGATGTACAAATAACACCAGAGCTTCTCCACAATATTTTTAGACTAAGAAATGAAGGAATTGAAATTCTGGAAGAAACAACTATAGTGGAATGGGCTGAACAGGAAATTAAATAATGCATAGCCATCGACCCTAGTGTGCCATTACTGAACAGACTGAAGTGCTTAAATGGAAAGGAACACATTGTAGCAACCATATTGGTAAAAATTGTTTATCAAAGACAAGGCCACAACATTAAACTTAGTCAATTTGTCAAGTGGGCCACATATGCAGTTGTGAATAGAATTTAAGTTAATTGGTACAAAGTATTTATCTCCAAACTGAGAGTAGTAAAGAAGAAATTATTTTATGGAGATCTGATTCCACTGTTGATGGTGGATAGTATCGATTTCACGAAATGGACATCCAAAAGGATAAGATCAAGAACCATTTCAGTGAAGGAATATAGAAATTATGCTGCAACTGCTGAGATTGTTGGACCTTCTAAAGGCATCACAAGGGTTGTTGAGAGGATAAATCAATTAGAACAACAATTAGAAAATCACTAGAAGGAAGTAGATGAACTTAGGAAAAAGGACTAATTGTATTGTTCATCTACTTATATTTGTATTGAAAATTATTTGACTGAATGTAAATGTAACTATTTATATAAGTGAATGTTTGAATTTCAGATGTTTTTTCATGTTTGAGAATGAATGATATAATTGAGAACTATATTGAATATTATATAATTGTTTAAAGATGTGCAAGACTGTTTACAAAGTTTTCAATTTTATGAATGATATGGTTAAATGCATGATAATTGGTTAATGCTTGAATATATCTACATGCTGAAAAGTAAAATGTAAATTTTGCATAACAGGAAATGAACTGTAAGTTAAATATGATATAATATTCAGATTTAAGTGAGTTAAATTAGAAACTGCATTAATGACATGTATTTAACTTTAATTAAGTTGACAAAATGCAGAGAAAGAAAAATATATAGAAGTTAATACGAGGAATAAGTCTTAGAAATTTGCTAAGTGTTAACTCAATGAAGTAAGTCTGTTGAGTTAACCTTAACTCCACGAGGTCAATAATAAAATATAAGGTCACTCCGTTGAGTTAACTATAACTCAACAAGGTTAGTCTGTGGAGTTAGCAAATAGGCAACGAAGCTAGTTCGTTGAGTTATCTATAACTCAACGAGATTAGTTCATTGAGTTAGAAACAATAACTGAAGCTAGTCCATTGAGTTAACTGTAACTCAACGAGGTTAGTTCGTGGATTAAGCTGAACGGTTATTCTTTTAGCCATGAACAAAACTTTATAGGTTTAGCGGTTAGTAAAATTTGAAATAAAAAGTGGAACATGTATCCATTAAAATAGGAACCATACTACATGTACAAGACACATTCTTGCAACGAGATTCATTTGCTTTGTGGATGTGCATTGTAAATATAGAACAAAATGCTATTTACTAGTTACCAGCACTTGAGGAAAGAAAAGAAAATTCGTTGGGGGAAACTAGAAGGAGAAGCAGTTGATTCAACTTCATCCGTCAACAACTATTTACTGAAAACAAAACTTCAAACTAGTATGTAATTAATCTTCTACTATTTTACTTTATGTTTAGAGTTTAGGACCACATGGATTCATTCTCCTAGCACTAAACGATTAGTAAGAACACCTATACAGGATTATTCAACATAGAGGCGTACTAAAATATTTTCTAATTTGGACATTAACGAAATCCTTAGGGGTGTAGCTAACTTTTCTTTAAAAGAGAACGAAAATATGGCTACTCTAGTAGAAAAACCATTAGGGGAAATTCTGTATCTTGAACTAGTTGATGAACCTTCATGTATTCAATTGCCAAAGTTTGAGGGAGATAGGCTTGAACTAAAATCTAATTATATTAGTCAATTGCCACACTTTCATGGATTAGAAAGAGAAGATGCCTATTATTTCCTTAGAGAATTTAATGAAGTTTGTCAAATGATGAAAATGTTGAACATGAGTATTGATGCTATTAAACTTAGATATATTCCTTTTGCTTTAAAAGACACAACTAAGAGATGGTTATATACTTTGTCACCAGATTCAATTTCTACATAGACTGAATTTTGCTCTATTTTTCTAGAAAAATATTATCCAACTCATCAAATGATTAAAATGAAAAAGGAAATATTAATGTGTAGTCAAAAATAGGGAGAATCATTCTGAAAATATTTTGCAAGATTTAAAGATTTACTAACTCAATGTCCACATCATGCAATGAGTAAAGCATAATTAATAGGTATAATTTATGAAGGAATAGATGTTTCAACAAAATCTTTATTAGAATCTACTTGTCAGAATGGATTTTTAAAACTATATAGTGAAGAAGCATGAGTATACTTAGAAAACTTTGCAAAAAGAACTATATAGTGGGAAAATTCGACTGAAGCTATTACAAATAAAAGAATGTTGCCAAGGGGAATGCATGAAATAGATTCAAGCACTATACTTGAATTTAAATTAACTAAGTTAACAAAGAAAATAGAAGAGTTATCATTAAATCAAAAGCTAGCAAAAAAGAATGCAAACATTAATGATTTAGATATTATTTATGCTAGAAACCAGAAAGATAACTTTGAAAATTCTTATAACCCTAATTGGAGAAATCACTCGAATCTATCTTGGAGAAATAACAATTTCCAGGGAGGAGAAAATGATAAGAATTTAAGTTATGAAGCATTAATTGAATAAGGATCTAGAATAGAGAAGTTAGAAAAAATAATTCAACAATTAAACAATCGTCTAGATCTTGTATTTGGAAATGTTGCCATTCAAAATACAAATATGAATAGAAATATACCCCCTAGACAGAAGGAATCAATAGAAGTTAGACCTACTGGAGGATTACCAATGCAAGCAATACCTAACCCTGTCAATAGAACTATTAATGAAATTGATACCTCCTATGGGAGGGAAGTTGAATGAAGCAATATAACTGAAGCAACTATGTATAATATAGTAAGTAGAAAAAAATATAAAAAGAAAAAAATATAAGTTTAATTATAGTTAGTAATATTGTAGAGTTATTACTTAACTCAACGAACTTAGTCTATAGAGTTATGACCTAACTCCACGAGGGTAAGTAAGTAGCTATGTTGATTTTATCTTTGTAAATTCTTGTTTATGTTTTTATAAAATCACAACAGATGGAATTGATGAAATTATCATTGGATGCACTAAGGGAAGTACTGAGTAACTTTTCAACTAAAGATCTGTGCAGATTGTGTTGTGCGTCAAAAGAAATTAAAGACTGTGTTAGAGAAAAATATTTTCATGGACTACAAGCTACAAAAATGACTAAGATTAGAGATGGATTTTTATGGAAGTCATTTAATCATAGTTCAATCAGCTATGAATATCTAAATATGGAAGAAACTACTGAAATTCCACCTAATACATTAGAAGGAATAGATCATATTATGGGGATAGATGAAGGATTAATTATTTACAGAACCAAACCAAGGTATGCAATTCTGTTATCTGATATTTTGATTAGAAATCCTATCACTAGAGAAGAATGGAATATAGGAAGGCCTAATAGATTCGAAGTATCAACTAAAAATTGTGGGTTAGTTTTAATAGTTTCTGATAAAAATTTGACCATTCCTAAAAAATTGTATTACTAGAGATCAATTGGAAATTGGGATGAGGATTTTTGCTTAAGTGTGTATAATTTTCTGAATAGATCTTGGACTGAAAATACTATGATATATCTAGGATAGAAAATGTTAATTAACAATATACATGTTATACTTGATGGATATATATATTTAGTGTTAGATATATCGGTTGCATTTAGATATGATTTATACATAGTAAGCATAGACAGTTTTGATAATGACTTTATAGAAATATTGCCTATATTGAGTGATATAGTAGCTAAACCACCATCTACAGAATATGATAAAATTCAATTAGGAAAGTGATATAATGAATATGATGATCCTACTTTATGTTTGATAAGATGGTGGGATGAACTAATGAAATTTCAAATATGGATTATGAAAGACCTAAATGAATGGAAATGGGAAGAGGAATATATTGAAATAGATGTAGAAATAGAAATAGCTACATTATCTTGGAACAGAAAAGGATCCCTTTCTGCTTTTCATTTCATTAATGGTAATACACTTATATTTAATATTGATAACGTATTGCGAGTTTACAAGTTAAAAAGGAAAGTAGATTGCATTAAAATAGAATTAATAGCAAAAAGAATTATGCCTAAAAAGTTTGCTTGGACTGACATGTTTATTCCATTTGTTACTACTTTTCAATCATGTTCTTTGTTGAGTATTTTTTTTTGATGATGTGTGTTGAATGAAAATAATCATATTTGCTCAATTACTATTGCTTGTGAAAAGAAATTAAAATCATCAATTAATATAGAAAAAGCTTACTGATATAGATACTTGTCTGTATTGGATCTGAAGTTAATAACTAGTCGTTTCGTTGCATTAATTTCTCATTTAGCTAAACGTTAAGTTAACGTGTGTTTTTATTGAAAAGCATGATATGTTTTAATGTTATATCTTCTATATCATGAACAGTGCACGCTTAGACAACTCGTTAAGTTAGAGTTTTGTTTGTATAGAGGTCACGTGAGAACTCGTTAAGTTAGAGGCTTAAAGGTTAAAATAGGTCACGTGATAACTCGTTAAGTTAGTGAGTAAAAGAAGAGACGAACTTGTTAAGTTAGTGTTATACACGTGGTGAAATTATAAGTTACGAATGTTGTATTGTATCACGTGAGGTGCACATGTTTAACTCGTTAAGTTAACATAACTAAACGTGTTGAGTTGCTATATTGAACACTAAGGCAACGTGTTAGGTTAGCGTTATAAACTTAAGTTGTTATTTTTACACGTGGTAAAATTCTTATTATAAAAACATTTGTTTATTATTGGTTCGTTGAGTTATCATAACACAACGGAGATGGTTCGTTGAGATAGCAAAACACCATAGACTTAGTTCGCTGAGTTAGCTACAGTACTTGTCACATGAAATGGCACATGAAGAACTCGTTAAGTTAGAAACGTTAAGTTATATATATACTTGTGTTACTCGTTTAGTTAACATTAAAGTAACGACTTCTTATTACACTAATGAAAAATTTTTGGACGAGAAAGTTTATTTTGCAGGAAATTTTTCAGAGATCCAGGACTGATGATTAAAGAAAATTTGAAATATAAACGTGGGTTAGAACGTGTGTGTTTCGATGAAGGAAAAAGAAAAGACGTGGAGAAGTGGAAAACTAGTAGTGGTTAAACGTGAAGGATATGCATGAAATGAAGATACAGTATAAAAGGCATAGAATTCTCGTTGATCAATTTATCGTTGCACACAAAACGAAAAATCTTTTCAAGGATCAAACCATCCCTGCACACCAAAAGAAAAATCTTTTTCAGGGATCAAAAACACCTTCTCGGGCAAAATCTCTCAAGTGGAAGAAAGTTCAGTGAAGCATAAAAAGGTAAGATTTTCGTCACTGAAGATTTGAAGTATCAAAAGAAAGCAAATTCAGTGAAGCATGGAAAGACAAGATATTCGTCATTGAAGAATTGCTGAAGAAGAAAAAGAAGAAGAAGAAAGATCTCAAACAGGGAGAAAAGTTTTAAATTCCGCAAATTAGTTTTCTCTGTTTGTAGTTATGAAATTGTTTAGATGATACATGGTATCGAAATATAATTGCATCTACAATATCTGAGGAGAATTGAATTGTATATTGTAATTGAAACCTTGAATAAAAATGATTTTATGAAAACAATGTCTCGACTTGTTTTTAGGTTTTAAAGTTTCAATTATATTTCAAAAAATATTAAAGATACACAATTCACCCCCCTCTTGTGTAGCCATACGATCCTACATTCTTAAATTGTGATTCTGTGCTTTTAATGTTGTGTGTACTCTGCATTTATTTTTAGAAAAGGAAAAAAATTTTAGTTTTTGTTTTATTTTATAAAAAGAAAAAAAATAAAATATCAATCTAGTTTGTTGGTATCTATTTAGGGAAACCAACTAGCTTGCTTGTGAGCCACCAAAGGCGTAGGAGCTTAGGTTCCATATAAGACACTACTTTAACAATTTATGTTTTGTCGTTAATGTTATTTTGTTATATATTCTACTTTTATTTTTGAATGAAAAGTTTTTCAAAATCAAAAGTCGGAAGATATTGAAGGAGATACAAAAGAACAAGGTATGTAATTGATTACGTATCCTAAATTTACATTTAAAGTCAGTGCGTAGAGTTGTTCATTAACTCAACGAATTAAGTTTATTGAGTTAGGTGCTAAATCAACAAAACAATATTCATGCCTGCTACAATTATTGTATTTACTATAAAATCTTTTACATTAAGGACAATGCAAAATGTAGGTATGGGGGGGGGAGGTAATTAGATTAAAAGCCAAGTTATTTTATTAATTAGAGGAACTAGGATGGTGCTACAAAAAAAAAAATTCTGTGGAAATTGAAACTTTTTTTATAAATTTGCTGTAACTAACTACAATTTCCTATAACTATCCAATAATTGAGACTGTAAAATTTTTAGGAATTGTAACTACTTGAATGTTATATTTAAAATCTTATATAAGATGCTACAAAATTTTACAATTAATACAAATCTAGATATAGTATCTTATGTTTTTGTTGAATTTTATGAATTTAACAGTTTCACGATTTTAAAAAGAAATCAGAATGTTTAACTGAAATTTAGTAAATTATCTAAAATCCTAAAAGAGTTGAAATGTTGATTTTTGGATTAAATGAAATACATATGATCAAGGATACATTTAATTTGATTGATTAAACATGTAGAATGATTTATGTGTAAATCTTATTAAACTATAGAAAAAGTATGAGGTTATTGACATGGATTCATATTTTCAGTAAATAATAGAAGTAGGACTATATGAGATTTGTGTTTTATTGCATCTGTATTAATGAAATACGTATATATACTGTGTTGAAAAGAGAAAAACTTTGAGAGTTTATTGACTTGTTTGATCATGAGACTTTTGTACTTGAGAAGATAGGTATGTAAGGATTGTTGACCTAAAAAATGACTCTTTAAATTTGGCAACCTAAGATCCTGATCAGATTTGGGATTGCTAACTGAAAGCTCGATACATGGGTACACTAGAAAGCTCTTGTATAATTTAAGTTTTTCAAGTTAACTTTTAAAGTACAAATATGCATATACTATTTTGAAAAGATAAAAATGTTTTGTGAAATATAGATATCTTTTGAATCGAGTATATTTTCTGTTATCTAAGATTATTGAAGTATGAATCTAGAATAGACTTTTGAAGTTACTTATCTGAGATACAATTCAATATTCTTATTGTTTTAATCATATTGAGTTGGATTGTATTTTGATTCATATGTAGTTGAAATTTATTCTAGAAATTATATTGGAAAATTCAAGATAACAGATGTTGAAAAGAAGAAAAAATGATAATATAATTACCACCTATGTGATGCTAATATATTTTGTATGTAATTTACATATGTTTTAAATATATTTGTAGGTTAAAGTGGAGAAAACAATGTTAAAATAGATTACTGAAAAATACAGAATATCTATATAGTAATTTAATTTAGGTATTCTGAAAATACAAAATGAAAAATTAATTCTAGCAACTTTAGAAAGACTAACAAGTTAAATCTTAGTTTGCTAATGGACTAGCAAAATTTAAGTATGAGGGAAGTGTTTAGAATGAAAAAGTGCATAATATTAATGGTTAAATGACGGTTAATTGCATAATATTTAGCTTATCATATGAAAATTAAGCCAATATGTTATAATTGCACTGTTATATGCTTTAATGAAGGAATCTACATAATTTCAAGGAATTAGCATTAATTAAGTACATTTCTGAACTTTCGATAAATTACAAGCTTTGAAATTCTTAAGTATCAAAATTTTCTGTTATTTCTAAGAGTTATATTGCATGTACTGGATAGTTATCTTTTAAATGCTTAAAGAATATTTTATTATTTCCTGAAGTACACATGTTGTAACCTTAATGCATGACTTAAGTGAATGTTCGGTAAGTTATCTGGTAACTATCCAAAATTGTTGAGTATTTTATTTTGATGATGTGTGCTGAATGAAAATAATCATATTTGCTCAATTACTATTGCTTGTGAAAAGAAATTAAAATCATCAATTAATACATAAAAAGTTTACTAATATAAATACTTATTTGTATTGGATCTAAAATTATACTAAGTTAATAACTAATCGTTTCATTGTATTAATTTCTCATTTAACTAAACATTAAGTTAACGTGTGTTTTTATTGAAAAGCATGATATGTTTTAAAGTTATATCTTCTATATCATGAACAATGCACACTTAGACAACTCGTTAAGTTAGAGTGTTATTTGTATAGAGGTCACGTGAGAAATCGTTAAGTTAGAGGCTTAAAGGTTAAAAAATGTCACGTGAGAACTCGTTAAGTTAGTGAGTAAAAGAAGAGACGAACTCGTTAAGTTAGTATTATACACGTGGTGAAATTATAAGTTATGAATGTTATATTGTATCACGTGAGGTGCACATGTTTAACTCGTTAAGTTAGCATAACTAAACGCGTTGAGTTGCTATATTGAACACTAAGGCAACGCGTTAGGTTAGTGTTATAAAACTTAAGTTATTTTTGCACGTGGTAAAATTCTTATTATAAAAACATTTGTTTATTACTAGTTCGTTGAGTTATCGTAATACAACGGAGATGGTTCATTGAGTTATCGTAACACCACGGAGATAGTACGTTGAGTTAGCGTAACACAACAGAGTTAATTCGTTGAGTTAGCTATAATACTTGTCACGTGAAATGGCACATGAGGAACTCGTTAAGTTAGAAACATTAAGTTAATATCCACTTGTGTTACTCGTTTAGTTAACATTAAAGTAACGACTTCTTATTACACTGATGAAAAATTTTGGACGAGAAAGTTTATTTTGCAGGAAATTTTTCAGAGATCCAAGATTGATGATTAAAGAAAATTTGAAATGTAAACGTGGGTTAGAACGTTTGTGTTTCGATGAAGGAAAAAGAAAAGACGTGAAGAAGTGGAAAACTGGTAGTGATTAAACGTGGAGGATATGCATGAAATGAAGATACAATATAAAAGGCATAGAGTTCGCGTTGATCAAACTATCCCTGCATAAAAAACAAAAAATCTTTTCAGGGATCAAAAAAACACCTCTTCGAGGAAAAACTCTCAGGTGGAAGAAAATTTAATGAAGCATAAAAGGTAAGATTTACGTCACTAAAGATTTGGAGTATCAGAAGAAAGCAAATTTAGTGAAGCATAAAAAGACAAGATATTCGTCATTGAAGAATTGCTGAAGAAGAAAGAAGAAGAAGAAGAAGAAAGATCTCAAATAGGGAGAAATGTTTTAAATTTCGTAAATTAGTTTTCTCTATTTGTAGTTATGAAATTGTATAGATGAAACATGGTATCGATATATAATTGCATCTACAATTTCAAAGGAGAATTGAATTGTATATTGTAACTAAAACCTTGAATAAAGTTTTTTTTATGAAAACAGTGTCTCGACTTGTTTTTAAGTATTGAAGTTTCAATTATAATCGGAAAAAGTTGAAAAACACAATTCACCCCCCTCTTGTGTAGCCATACGATCCTACAAGTGCTATTAGAGCTTTGTTAATAATCTTTGATATAAAATCGATACCAACTTATTTAATATCATTGCTTATTCTACCTTCCTTGTTTTTAAACGGAAATTAATATCTGAGCATACGTTTAACTTTCTTGATTTAAGGCTCAAGTTGTTTTAAAGTTTTTAGACTATTTAAAATCAAATAGGTTGAAAAATCTAAGGTAAGATGGCTATTGGAAATGGTAATTTTTCTTTAAATGAAGGCCAAAATCTTAATCATCCTCTATTTGATGGAATACATTTTGAATATTGGAAATATAGGATGACTGTTTTTCTTCAAAGTATAGATCATAAGTTGTGGTTCATGATTTCTAAACCATATACTCCGTTATCTACCCCTTATAATTCTTGGATAATTACTGAAAAAGAAAATGAAACTCTGAATGCTTAGGGCTTAAATATTTTATTTTGTGCATTAAGTTAGGAATAGTTCAGTAAAGTGTCAGCATATAAATCTTCTTATGAGGTGTGGCATGCATTAGAAGTTTCACATGAAGGTACTTCTCAAGTTAAAGAGACTAAAATAAACATGTTGATTCATAAGTATGAACTCTTTAAGATGCATGAAGACAAAAGTATTTCTGAGATGTTTTCTAGATTTCTTGATATTATAAACTCTTTAAAATGCTTAGGAAAGAATTTTGAACAAAAGGATTTGGTGAGGAAAATTCTCAGATCCCTAAGTTCTAAATGGTCTCAAAAAGTAGCATCAATTGAGGAATCATGAGATTTAAATGTTTATACCATGAATGAACTTATAGGAAACTTAACAACTTATGAAGTTCAATTAAATGAATCACTGAGTCACAACAAACTAAAAATGAAGAAAGAAATAACCTTTGAAATTAATTCTGATTTTGATATATCTACTGATTCTGTCGAGGATTTGATTTTGCTGACTAGGAAATTCAAAAAAGCATGGAAAGCTAGGAAACAGCAAAGGAACAAGAATGATAAACCCTCAACGTCAAAATCACTAAATGACAAGAATTCTTCATCCAGAAAGTATGTATGTTACAACTGCAAGAAACCTAGACATCTTTCTCCAGATTTTACTATAAGGAAAAATGAAAAGCAAAGTAGGACAAATCAGAAGAAGACGACTCAGAAAACTTAGAAAAAGTTTTACAAGAAAAAGGCTTTGAAGGTCACTTGGGATGACACGTCTGAAGAGTCTGAATATGAGGAATCATCATCAAAATCTTCACATTCAGAAGGAGAACAAGAGTTAGAAGACGTTGCTCATGTGTGCTTCATGGTAGATGAGTCTAAGGTAATATCTGATCCTGAAAGTTATTTAGATTTCAACTTTGAAGAATTATTATGTGCTTATCATGCATTATTACAAAAACTTAATGTTTGTAAACTGGAAAATAAGAATATTAGAAACTCTTTATCTATTGTGGAAGAAGAAAATTGTTTCCTGTCTACTACTTTAGAAAAGTTTAAATGTGATAATGAAAATCTTGCTAGAGATTTGCATAAATTTAGATTTAATGAATGTGTCTTACATGAACAAATACAGAATACAAATGCTGAAAAATTAAAGATAGAATCTGAAAATGAAATGTTGAGAAACAATATAAATGAACTTGAATTAGAGATAGATAAATTAAAACTGAGAGAGCTAGATTTAAATTCTACCATTGAGAAATGGAATTTAAGTCAAACTAAGTTAGATAAACTAACTAGTACCCCTACGGTGCCATAAAAATTTGGCTTAGGATTTGATTATCCTGAATATCCTAAATCTCAAGCCAATAAAGGATTTGTTAGTTGCAGTTCAAGTAAATCTAAGACTAAAATTCCTTTTATCATGAAACAAGGTAATAAATATGTAGAAGTAGGTACTCCAAAGGATGAATCATGTAGTAATAACATAAATCAATGTGATTTGTCAAAATGTACTTCTAACATGATTATAAATGTTTCTAAAAACTTGTTTCTTGTTTTGGAAATTCAATTACTAATGTTTCTAAAATTTCAGACAATTGTAGTAAATTGGAAATTTAGAAACCTGAGCATGTAATTCAAAACACTAGTGTTACACCAATTACTCATTCTACATGTTCTTTATATGAAAATTTATGTGTAGAAAAAGATTTTGTATGTACTGAAAATTCAAATGAAAGTACAAAATCTTGGTATGAACTTACTGAAATGTATGAGCATGACCAAAATAAATTAACATCTTATAAAAATCAGTTTGGTCTTGATTATAATACACTTGAAAAAAAAAGAATGATTATAAGAGCAATAATGCTATAAGTAAGTATGATGTTAATAATAAGTCTATAGTACTTACAACTAATAAGAATGTAAATGATAATGTTAAACTATTTTTAAACAAAAAGAAGAAATATGCGTTTAATGAACTTGGTCCTCAACAACATTGGGTACCAAGAAAAAGTTTTTCTTAATTTGTTTTGCAGGAGCAAACAACATTAAAATAGATCTTGGATAGTGGAATGTCAAGTCACATGATCGGACAGAAAAGTCTACTACAAAATTTTACAAATACCATGAATGGAAGTGTAACATTTGGAAACAAAAGCAAGGATAAAACCATAGGTATGGGTAATGTTCAAATAACTTCGACTTGTGTTATTTCGAATGTACTATATGTAGAAAACCTAGGATTTAATTTGTTGAGTGTTATAAAACTAACTACGAATGTATATTATGTAGTGTTTAAAGATAATGTATGCAAAATTATTGATAAAAATACAGATGAAATTAAGTTTATTGCTAAAAGAAAAGGTTTTGTATGTATTTTATCTTTACCTTCTAGTGCAGTTGATTTAAATTCATGTTTGCTAGCTGAAATTAGTGATGCATATCTATGGCATAGAAGGATTGGGCATATAAATATGAAATTGTTACATAAACTATCTAGAAAACATTTAGTGAGAGGTTTACCAAAGATTAAATACTCAAAGGACTTTATGTGTGATGCATGTGAGTTAGGTAAACTTCACAAAACTCTTTCAAATCCAAAACTGATATTTCAAGCAAGAGAGTCTTAGAACTTATACATATAGATCTATTTGGACCAACAAGAATCATGAGTCTTGGTGGTAAATGGTATGTATTTGTTTTAGTAGATGACTTCTCTAGATACACTTGGGTATATTTTCTAGCATCTAAGACAGAAGTTTTTGAAAAATTTAAAATGTTTTGCAATTTTGTTCAAAATGAACAAAGTGTCTCTATTCAAAAACTTAGGAGTGATCATGGTACTGAATTTGATAATGATCAAATGGATAATTATTGTATAGATCATGACATTGATCATAGTTTTTCTTTTCCAAGAGCACCGTCTCAAAATGGTGTTGTTGAGAGAAAGAATAGATCACTTCAGGAAATGGTCAGAACTATATTGAATGAACATAAGTTACCTCAAAATCTTTGGGCTGAAGAAGTGAATACAACTTGTTATGTTATTAACAGAAGTCATTTAAGACCTCGCGTTAATAAAACTCCTTTTGAAATTATGTTTAATAGGATTCCAAAAATTTCTTATATGAAACCATTTGGCTGCAAGTGTTTTATTCTTAATACTAAGGATAGAAGGGATAAATTTCAAGCCAAAGCAGATGAAGGAATTTTTGTAGGTTACTCTACTAGAAGTAAAGCCTATAGAGTATATAACAAGACTTCTAGGACTATTGAAGAAACCCTCCATGTAAGCTTCAATGAAAATTCTTTTAGAGAATCTTAATCTAAAGTTGATAATGATGATATGATCAATCTCCCAAAAGTGTTAGAGATTAATAGAGAGATTGAAGATTTATTTAAGAAAATCAAAAATATGAACTTAAATGATCAAACTAATGATGAACCTTTAGATGTTGATGAGAATATTGAGGAAAATCAGAGAAATTGGCGTTATTCTTCATCACATCCCATTACTCAAGTCATTGATAATATTAACGAGGGAGTTAAAACTAGAGCTTCAGTAAATTTAAATAATATGTATATGTTTGTTTCTATGGTGGAACCAAAGAATATAGAAGAAGCATTATCTGATGAAAATTGGATAGTGGCAATGTAAGAAGAACTAAATCAATTCATCAAAAATGATGTTTGGGAAGTAGTCTCTCCACTAGAAAATCAATCCATAATAGGTACAAAGTGGATCTTTAGAAACAAAACTAACGAAACTGGTCAAGTTATAAGGAACAAAGCTAGATTAGTTGCACAATGGTATACACAAGAAGGACTAGATTATGATGAAACATTTGCTCCTGTGGCTAGGTTAGAAAGTATTAGAATATTATTGGCCTACGCTTGTTATATGGATTTTAAATTATTTCAAATGGATGTAAAAAGTGCATTTCTAAATGGTTTAATTAATGAAGAAGTCTATGTAAAACAACCACTTGGATTTGAAGATATTAAAAATCCTGACTTTGTGTATAAATTGAAGAAAGCCTTATATGGTTTGAAGCAAGCACCTAGATCATGGTATGAAAGATTATCTACTTTTTTAATAGAAAAATGTCATATCATGGGAAAAGTGGATCATACTCTATTTATCAAGAGAGATGGTAAAGTTCAAATTGTTGTTCAAATATACATGGATGATATAATCTTTGGAGCAACCTCTGATAAGCTGATAAAAATATTCTCTAAAGAAATAACTAATTAGTTTGAAATGAGTATGATAGGAGAACTTTCATATTTTCTAGGACTTCAAATTAAGCAAATGGATAAAGGTAAATTTTTAAATCAGGAAAAATATGTAGATGAAATACTTAAGAAATTTAATTTTAATGATACAAGGATTCGAGTAACTCCTATGAGTACTTCTTTAAAGTTAGATATTGATGACAAAGGAAAATCAATAGATCAAAGAAAATACAAAAGTATGATTGGTTCTTTACTTTATTTGACTGCTAGTTGACCTAATATTATGTTTGTTGTGTGTGTTTGTGCTAGATTTCAATCTAATTCTAAAGAATCACACTCAATTGTAGTTAAAATAATATTTAGATATATACAAGGAACTAAACATTTCAAACTATATTATTCTAAGGATAGTTCAATAGATCTTATAGGATATACTAATGCTGATTATGTAGGATCTAAATCTGATAGAAAGAGTACCAGTGGCACATGTCAATTATTGGGAAATAATTTGGTGTCATGGTTTAGTAAAAAGCAAAATTGTGTAGCACTTTCTACTACAAAAGCTGAATATGTTGCTGCTGCACTATGTTGCACTCAGATTCTGTGGATAAGGCAGACTTTAGAAGATTTTGGGTTATCTTATGATACAATTGAGATTTATTGTGACAGTAATTCTACAATAAATCTTTCCAAAAATCCTGTATTACATTCAAGAGCAAAGCATATAGAGGTTAGACATCATTTTCTAAGAGATAACGTAATTAAAGGAAAAATTAAATTAGAATTTGTGTCTAGTAAAAATCAATTAGCTGATATATTTACAAAACCTCTAGACAAAAATACATTCTGCAACATTAGATTAAATTTGGGTATTTGTAGGCTATGTGATGTGTAAAATGCTTAAACTCCACATAAAAAAATAAATAGTATTGATGATGTTGTTCACCTCATAGATATTATATACTTATCATAAATATCTAAAGTAATATCTAAACTACTGCTTAAGCCACTATGTATTTATTGTAAAATCATAGTAGTATCTTATTGATTTTAAGTAGTTTATCAATTTTAATGGTTTTTACGATTTTAAGTGGAAGTGTAAATGAAAAACATTAAATACTTTTAACATTCTGAAATTTTGATTAAGTGTTTTCTTTGAATCAAGGAAAGTGCATATGATCATGCATAAATTTGACTTAATTGATTAAACTTGTAGAATAAGTTATATGTAACTCATCTTAAACTGTTAATCAAAAGTATAAGCTTATTGAAACTGATTCATATTCTCAGTACAATCATAGAAGTAAAAATTGTATGAGATTTGTGTTTTATTGCATCTGTATTAATGGAATACATATATATTGTGCTTAAAATAAAAAGTGCTTACAAAGTGAAAATCTTTGAGAGTTTATTGATCAGTTTGATCACGAGCCTTTTGTACTTGAGCTGATAGGTATGTAAGGATTGTTGTCTTGAAAAAGGATTCTTTAAATCTGGCAACCTAAGGTCCTAATCAGATCTGGGATTGTTGATTGAAAGCTCATTACACGGGTACATTAGAAAGCTCTTGTATGATTCAAGCTTTTCAAACTAACTTTTAAAGAAAATTATCAATATTTACTGTTTTGAAAAGAAAAAGTTGTTTCATTAATTACAGATATCTTTGAATCGCATATAGTTTATACCAATATGACTATTGATTTATTGAATCAACATTAGTACTTTTGAAAACGTTTATTTGAGATACATTCTTTTATTCTCCTTGAATTAATCGAATTGAGTTCAAAGTTGTGTTTTGATTCATATACAGTAGGAATTGATTCTGGAAATCATTTTTGATGATGTTAGGATAACGGAAGTCTCTGAAAAGAAAATGTAAAAGTATAGTTATACTTAACATCTATTGTCACTACAAGTATATTTTGTATTTTGATTAAATATATTTGAAGTATATTTGTAGGGGGAGGATTAACAATGTCGAAAACAGATTAATATAATTTAGAATACAAATCTTAGTTAATCTGAATTAATGTCCTCTTAAAATCTTGATGAAATAATTTAAAAAGACAAACAAACTATTTAATTTCAAAGGACAGGAATGTTAGAATAGTTTACATTGTTTACATTGTTCTCAAGAAAATGATAAGGTATAGCTATTGTGATGTGTTCGGAATGTTTCAGTTGGAAGCTTCCAAAAATTGTTTTAAGTGTACTAACTAAACGTTATGTTAGATAAGGTAACGTGTAAAACTACCTCTAGACAGCATTTTACTCATTAGGTTAGTTAACTCAACGAGTTATACTTGAATATTTCGAGTACCTTGATTGAATAAATGTAAAGTTAAGATTTGTGCATTTTATTATATGTTAAAGCATGCATTTTATGGATTCCAAGTGCATAGTATATGATTTTTATATTGAATTACATGAAAGTTATATTTTTAGGCTATGCATGTTTTTAGGAATTAAAAATGAAATAATGCACAAATTTACCTTTAACGGAATTAATGTTAAGTTTAATAGCCCATGTGTAGACACTTAGTTATTTAGGATAAATTACATGGAACACAATTTTATTGCACGCATGATCTTCACTTATCAATTTCACTTATGCTTTTCAAAGATTTAGTATTAAGATATAAAAGTGATGCATGATAAGAATATAAAATTATACTTTCATTATCTTCATGAAATATTGTTATAGATGCACCTATAATAATTGTCGTAATTATACATGATATAATTCTACATGTGAGTGAATAATCTTAATCTGTGTATGAGTTTTTATTGATGAAAATAGGTAACATCAAGGAATTATAAGAGGGTTAAATCTCAGCCCTTGGATGGTGTATCAAAAGGTAAAATGGGCTGGGATAAATCTCAGCCATTGGATCAATCTTGGAAGATCAAGAGACACCAAGATTAATAAGAGGAGTAAGCCTCACGTCCAAGGCATCTCTTCTCATTTTCTTCCATTCCAGCTGACGGTTCTCTTCTCTAAGGACTCCTCCTCTCATGGCTGAAGGTGGACACTCAATGGTATCATTCCCCCTCTCAAACCAACATCATCTCCATTGATCTCCATCTTGATTCACGTCCTCAAAGGATTCCAAGGGGGGCGGGCAGCTTTGGTTGTCTTGGTGGAGGAAGCTTGGATGGCAAGTGGGAGTGGTGTTTGACGTGTGGATTTGGGTGGCTCCAAGGAGCATCTTCAGAAGCAAAGGAGGGGTTGGAAACTCTGTTTTGACGTCCAAGGGAAGTGGAAGGAGGCTAAGTGCTCTTGCTCTTGCAACCGTGGAAGGCCCTTGCTATAGGTGACATTCCAAGGGGTGAGACCTTGGGAAAACGTGGCTGAAGAGTGTGGTTTCATCCAACCACGAATCCAATGTTGAGGAAGAGGTGTTCTTCAAGGTATGAGTGAGATTTGAGAGAGATCCCTATGCATAAATTATGTTCATGTTGTGTATGTATGCATAGGTATGTTGTTTCATGTTTTTATGTTATGTTTGTATACATTTGTGTTGTTTGAATGTTATTGCATTGCATTTCAGTATAGTTTTCATATAGTTAATTAATTTCAGTTGTTACCTTAATGTGGATTCTAGTTTAAATGTGGTTTTCATCTTGTTTATATGTGCATATCATGGCTGTAAATAGGATGTTTGATGAAATGGTTGCTTATGAAACAAGGGGAACCGTGTACAAAGTTTGGGTATTTTTATTATTTCAATTCTCTCAGCTCAGACATCGGTTTTGAATAATTTTTGATGCAATCTCATGTATTTTTGAGTCTACTTACTAATGGTTTTAGTTTCGTAATTTTTGGAGATCATTTGAAAGGTATTTTCGATTTAAGTGTTAATAGGTGTTTCTGACCTGGACGCAAGTTCTGGGAAGAGTTTTTTAGTGTCTTTGATTATCAATTTCTTAGAGTACAAATTGTATTTTTATGATCTGTAAAATGGGTTTTTGAGATGACAAAGTAACTTGCATTGAGATTTTATTTCACGTCATTTCATAAAGATTTCTAGCAGATATGAATTTTCTTGTAAAGTCACGAAATCTGTGTTTTGATCTCTATGTGTTGCACATCTGTGTTAGATTCGTCACTAATAATTCTCTGGTTTGAATTAGGTCTCGAAATTATGCTAGATTTTTAGATCTTTTAAAATCCTTTCCAAATCATACTTTTACATGATTTTTTAGTGAGTATTTTGGGAAGAAATGATTTCCATAAGTGGATGCAAATTCTGTAATTTCAAGAGTTCTTTTAGAGTTATGAATGAGATTGTATGGAAGTGTTTTTCAAGTAGTTAAATTAACTAGTTAACCACATATGTATAATTTCTAATATAATTACCAATCATGGTGCTAACTTTTGTTTTGATAAGAGTAAGATGTGTAGAACGTTTTCAGGTTATATTATGACATGAGATTAATGGAAAATCTGAATGTAGAGACAAGGTTTATTGCAAATATATTGCATGCAAATTTATTTCAGAGAGTTGGAAAAAATATGGAAGTTAGTAGAAGTTGTTTATATGCAACTTATAGCCTACTAAATAGAATTCAAATCAATTGGTTTGATGTTTTCACTTCTCAACTACAGCATATGAGTTCAAAGTTATTTTATGGTGATGTTGTATGTAGACTCATTGCAAGCCAATTGAATTTATCTGACTAGTCCTCTGAAACTAAAGGCATGAGAGCATTTAGTGCAAAAGATTTGCAACGATTCTAGGTCATGCATAAACCTCAACGACAACAACCTGATTGTATAGACCATATACAACAACAACATCCAAGTTATTCAATTCGAGTAGAACAGCAACTCCAACTACCTCCTAACTTAGATGAAGTGCTAAATGACATCAGAAATGATATTAGGCATCTAGGAGATAAAATATGTAATGCTATAAGTGATATACTTAAGAGGGATCGTTAACTATCTGTTTGCTTGTTTCTGAATACAAAATCTAATGTTTGTATTCCTTGTTTGATTCATTGAATAATACTTTTTTTTTCTGTAAATGCATTCTATTCTTATTATTGTTTACAGAAAGAGTTGTTGAAACTATATCTCTTACTATATATATATATTATATGTAATTATCTTTTTGATTAGTGACAAAAAAGGGGAGAAATAATATAAAATGATGATTATGATTTTAATTGCATATATTATAAAGAGAGATGATATTTAAATGGTTATTGTAATCTGACAGATGATTATATAATGAAAGGTGGAGAAATGATACTTATATAATTATTGACATTTGAAAGTTTTATTTCTGAGAGTGATTTTTACACAAACAATAGACATAAGCTTAAGTGAACTTAAGTCAACAAACTTGTTTGTTGAATTAAAAAGTTAACCCAACGAAGGTGTTTTATTGAGTTAAACATATTTTATAATTGATTTAATATGGTTTTGTCATCATCAAAAAGGGGGAGATTGTTGAGTATTTTGTTTTGATGATGTGTGTTGAATGAGAATAATCATATTTGCTCAATTACTATTGCTTGTGAAAAGAAATTAAAATCATCAATTAATACAGAAAAAGTTTACTGATATAAATACTTGTCTGTATTTGATCTGAAATTATACTAAGTTAATAACTAGTTGTTTCATTGCATTAATTTCTCATTTAACTAAACGTTAAGTTAACGTGTGTTTTTATTGAAAAGCATGATATGTTTTAAAGTTATATCTTCTGTATCATGAACAGTGCACTTTTAGACAACTCGTTAATTTAGAGTGTTATTTGTATAGAGGTCACGTGAGAACTCGTTAAGTTAGAGGCTTAAAGGTTAAAATAGGTCACGTGAGAACTCGTTTTGTTAGTGAGTAAAAGAAGAGACGAACTCGTTAAGTTAGTGTTATACACGTGGTGAAATTATAAGTTACGAATGTTATATTGTATCGCGTGAGGTGCACATGTTTAACTCGTTAAGTTAGCATAACTAAACGCGTTGAGTTGCTATATTGAACACTAAGGCAACGCGTTAGGTTAGCGTCATAAAACTTAAGTTGTTATTTTTGCACGTGGTAAAATTCTTATTATAAAAATATTTGTTTATTATTGGTTCGTTGAGTTATCGTAACACAACGGAGATGGTTCGTTGAGTTATCGTAACACCACGGAGATGGTTTGTTGAGTTAGCGTAACACCACGGAGTTAGTTCGTTGAGTTAGCTACAATACTTGTCACGTAAAATGGCACATGAGGAACTCGTTGAGTTAGAAACGTTAAGTTAATATCTACTTGTGTTACTCGTTTAGTTAACATTAAAATAACGACTTCTTATTACACTGATGAAAAATTTTGGACGAGAAAGTTTATTTTGCAAGAAATTTTTTAGAGATCCAAGACTGATGATTAAAGAAAATTAGAAATGTAAACGTGGGTTAGAACGTGTGTGTTTCGATGAAGGAAAAAGAAAAGACGTGAAGAAGTGGAAAACTGGTAGTGATTAAACGTGGAGGATATGCATGAAATGAAGATACAGTATAAAAGGCATAGAGTTCTCGTTGATCAAACTATCCTTGCACACAAAACGAAAAATCTTTTTAGGGATTAGAAAAACACCTCTTCAGGGAAAAACTCTCAAGTGGAAGAAAATTCTGTGAAGCATAAAAAGGTGAGATTTACGTCACTGAAGATTTGAAGTATCAGAAGAAAGAAAATTCAGTGAAGCATAAAAAGACAAGATATTCGTCACTGAAGAATTGATGAAGAAGAAAGAAGAAGAAGAAAGATCTCAAACAGGGAGAAATGTTTTAAATTCCGCAAATTAGCTTTCTCTATTTCTAGTTATGAAATTGTATAGATGAAACATGGTATCGATATATAATTGCATCTACAATTTCAGAGAAGAATTGAATTGTATATTGTAATTGAAACCTTGAATAAAAATGATTATATGAAAATAGTGTCTTGACTTGTTTTTAAGTATTGAAGTTTCAATTATAATCGGAAAAAGTTGAAAAACACAATTCACCCCTCTCTTGTGTAGCCATACGATCCTACAGAAATGCATCTGAGCATCAAATAGTTAGATCTGTAAGTATCCGAAATATCCTTTTATTTATAAAACTTATTAAGGACATGTGTCATGATCTGAAAACCTGATTTAAGTATGGTTTTATAATATTAAGTATGATCCATTTTATTTGCATATATTTATATCATGTACCGGTGAACAGTAACAACTCATTGAGTTAGTGTTCTTTTTGTTAAAAGATCATGTGCCAACTAATTGAGTTAGAGGTTTAAAGGTGTAAAAAGATCATGTGAGAACTAGTTGAGTTAGTGAGTAAAAACTGTAAGTTATATATTTGAACTCGTTAAGTTAAAATTATGCATGTGTTGAAATTAAATGCTTTATTATGCCATGTAAGCTACACATGGATAACTCGTTAAGTTAGCACAACTATACGCATTGAGTTAATTGAATATGCACTAAGGTAACGCGTTGTGTTAGTAAGCTTATAAGTTATTTCTTCATTGCACATGTTTTATAATTAAATCAATGAAGTAAGTCCGTTAAGTTATTTATAACTCCATAGACCATTTATTTTCTAATATGCCACTATAACAATTGCAGAAACAAGAAATTCGAAGGAAAACCACGATTGCACATATCACGTAGGAATTCACTTGTGGAATGAAGAAGAAATCACCATCATTGATATGAATGAAGGAAATCCAATCGATCATTTAAGCAGAAGCAGTTATTACTGAAAGGAATATAAAAGAAGAGAAAAAAAGACGAAGAAAGTGTGTGTGCAGAGGTGGAGAATCGCGCTAACTATAGGAAGCATTGGAAGTTCCCTAAAGCTCCACACCACCACCAAAATCACCAATGTTGAGTATTTTGTTTTGATGATGTGTGCTGAATGAAAATAATCATATTTCCTCAATTACTATTGCTTGTGAAAAGAAATTAAAATCATCAATTAATATAGAAAAGGCTTACTGATATAAATACTTGTCTGTATTGGATCTAAAATTATACTAAGTTAATAACTAGTCATTTCGTTGCATTAATTTCTCATTTAACTAAACATTAAGTTAACGTGTGTTTTTATTGGAAAACATGATATGTTTTAAAGTTATATTTTCTATATCATGAATAGTGCACGTTTAGACAACTTGTTAAGTTAGAGTTTTGTTCGTATAGAGATCACATGAGAACTCGTTAAGTTAGAGTCTTAAAGGTTAAAATAGGTCACGTGAGAACTCATTAAGTTAGTGAGTAAAAGAAGAGACGAACTCGTTAAGTTAGTGTAGTACACATGGTGAAATTATAAGTTACGAATATTATATTGTATCACGTGAGGTGCACATGTTTAACTCGTTAAGTTAACATAACTAAACGCATTAAGTTGCTATATTGAACACTAAAGCAACATGTTAGGTTAGCATTAGAAAACTTAAGTTGTTATTTTTGCACATGGTAAAATTCTTATTATAAAAACATTTGTTTATTACTGGTTCGTTGAGTTATCTGTAACACAATTGAGACGGTTTGTTGAGTTATCTGTAACACAACAAAGATGGTTCGTTGAGTTATCTGTAACACCACGAAGATAGTTCGTTGAGTTAGCTACAATACTTGTCACGTGAGTTGGCACATGAGGAACTCGTTAAGTTAGAAACGTTAAGTTATATATATACTTGTGTTACTCGTTTAGTTAACATTAAAGTAACGACTCATTATACTTGATGAAAAATTTTGGAAGAGAAAGTTTATTTTGCAGGAAATTTTTTAGAGATCTAGGATTAATGATTAAAGAAAATTCGAAATGTAAACATGGGTCAGAACGTGTGTATTTCGATGAAGGAAAAAGAAAAGGCATGAAGAAGTGGAAAACTGGTAGTGATTAAATGTGGAGGATATGCATGAAATGAAGATACAGTATAAAAGGCATAGAATTCTCGTTAATCAGTTATCCCTGCACACGAAAAGAAAAATCTTTTTAGGGATCAAAAACACCTCTTCGGGGAAAAGCTCTCAAGTGGAAGAAAATTCTGTGGAGCATAAAAAGGTAAGATATATGTCACTGAAGATTTGAAGTATTAGATGGAAGAAAATTCAGTGAAGCAGAAAAAGGTCAGATTTATGTCACTGAAGATCTGAAGTATCAAGAGAAAGCAAATTCGGTGAAGTAGAGAAAGGCAAAATATTTGTCACTAAAGAATTGTTGAAGAAGAAAAAGAAGAAGAAGAAGAAGAAAGATCTCAAATAGGGAGAAATGTTTAAATTCCGCAAATTAGTTTTCTCTATTTGTAGTTATGAAATTGTATAGATGAAACATAGTATCGATATATTATTGCATCTACAATTTCTGAAGAGAATTGAATTGTATATTGTAATTGAAACCTTGAATAAAAATGATTTTATGAAAACAGTGTCTCGTCTTGTTTTTGAGTTTTAAAGTTTCAATTATATTCGAAAATGTTGAAAAATACAATTCACCCCCCTCTTGTATAGCCATACGATCCTACAACCAACCGTTGGAGGTTTGTGAGGATACTTTCCTGATGTCGGGTTGATTTCGAGCCAAACATAGTGCTTGACAACAACTATGAGGAGTGATCACATCGCGGGAAGGGAAGCCATTTTCACTAAGCATCGACTCATATCTTAGGAGATCGTAAAGCTTCTAGCCTTGGTTTTGGGTTGATGCTAGTATGCTGAAGAAGAGATCATCTTACAATTCTTGATTCACGATTCTATAGGGAGAGGATGCAAGATTGTAAGTGATTAAGTTTTCAGTGGTGTAATCGCGTTGCATGTGGTGACAGAAGTTTTTACTGTCGATAGAGATTTTTACATTTCACCTTTCGTTCATCTTCAGGAACATATCAAAACAAAAATACCAAAAACAACAAGTTATCTATGTTTACATTTAGTATTAAAGTGTTGTATTGTTTATTTTGTATCATGATTAACGTCATCATTGTCAGTATTGTGAATGTTTTACATTTGTTTGATTCAGAAAATAGAAAATAGTTTTGTTGTTTATTGAAATTGATTCATTCTAGATACTTAAAGATTTTAATGGCTACTATTTGAAATATCTGAATGTTAGTGTTGGTTAATGAAAAATCTAATATTAACTAACATTAAAAAGCTTAATTGATGTTATTTACATTTTGTGGAACTGTCCAATGGTTGGTCAAATTTCTCTGTAAATAACAATATTTAATTGAAAAGAATAGGCTCATGGAGTTAACTTAAGTCCACGAGGTTAGTCCGTTGAGTTAACAATAACTCCACGAACTAGGTTCGTTGTGTTAACTATAACTCAACGGAGTGTTTAACTAAACACATATAAACTCCAATATAAAAATAGAAATAGTACACAATTCTTACTCAATTCTCTATGTGATCGACCTATACTTGCACACAAATACAATATACATTGTGCACTTGCAATTAAGTTAGAATTATACTTAATATCTAATTTTTGTGAAAGGTTGTTTGTTTACTTCTAAAAGTAATTATTGATATAAGCATAAAAACAAATTAAACAAGTTTAAGAATTAACTTAACAACCCAAATAATACCTGTCTAGGAAACAAAAATATTCTTGCCCTGCAAATTTCTTTAGCATTTGATCTATAAAGGTAAGGGAAAATGATCTTTCCTAGTCACAGCATTCAACTTTCTATAGTCTATACACACTCTCCAGCTTAATTGAATTCTAGTAAGTATCAAGTCTTGACTTTCATTCCTAATAACTATTAATCCTGATTTTTTAGGAACTACATGGATTGGACTAACTCATGAGCTTTCAGAAATCAGATAAATTATGTCATTATCTAACTATTTCACTATTTCCTTCCTGACTACTTCTTTAAGGTTTGGATTGAATCTCCTCATAGGAATTCCAACTGGTTTAGCATTCTCTTCTAAATATATATGATGACAGCATAAAGTTGCACTTAACCCTTTTATATCAGTCATAGTTGTAGGATCGTATGGCTACACAAGAGGGGGGTGAATTGTGTTTTTCAACATTTTTGATTATAATTGAAACTTCAAAACTCGAAAACAAGTCGAGACACTATTTTCATAAAATCATTTTTATTCAAGGTTTCAATTACAATATACAATTCAATTCTCCTTAGAAATTGTAGATGCAATTATATATCGATACCATGTTTCATCTATACAATTTCATAACTACAAATAGAGAAAACTAATTTATGGAATTTAAAACATTTCTCCCTGTTTGAGATCTTTCTTCTTCTTCTGCATTTTCTTCTTTAGCAATTCTTTAGTGATAAATATCTTGTCTTTCTTTGCTTCACCAAATTTACTTTCTTTTGATACTTCAGATCTTTAGTGACATAGATCTTACCTTTTTCTGCTTCACTGAATTTTCTTCCACCTGATACTTCAGATCTTCAGTGACATAAATCTGACCTTTTTTACATCACTGAATTTTCTTCCACCTGATACTTTAGATCTTCAATGACATAAATCTGACCTTTTCTACTTCATTGAATTTTCTTCCACCTGATACTTCTGTGACATAAATCTGACATTTTCTATTTCACTGAATTTTCTTCCACTTGATACTTCAGATCTTCAGTGACATAAATCTAACCTTTTCTGCTTCATTGAATTTTCTCACCTGAGAGCTTTTCCCCAAAAAGTGTTTTTGATCACTGAAAAATTTTTTTGTTTAGTGTGCAAGGATAAATGATCAACGAGAATTCTATGCCTTTTATACTATATCTTCATTTCATGCATATCTTCCACGTTTAATCACTATCAATTTTCAACTTCTTCACGTCTTCTCTTTTTCCTTCATCGAAATACACACGTTCTAACCCACGTTTACATTTTGAATTTTATTTAATTATCAATCCTAGATCTCTAAAAAATTTCCTACAAAATAAACTTTCTCATCCAAAATTTTTTATCAAGTGTAATAAGTAGTTGTTACTTTAATGTTAACTAAACAAGTAACACAAGTAGATATATAACCTAACGTTTCTAATTTAATGAGTTCCTCATGTGCCAACTCATGTGACAAGTATTGTAGCTAACTCAACGAACCAACTTTGTGGTGTTACAATAACTCAGCAAACCATCTTAACCTTTCTTTCGGAAGGTTAAATGCTAACTCATCGATAATAGTTTAAGTTTCAGATAGTTACGACTGTAAGTCTCCGAAAAACATTAACTCACCGATTCAACAATAAACAAATGTTTTTATAATAAGAATTTTACCACGTACAAAAATAACAACTTAAGTTTTATAACATTAACCTAACGCATTGCCTTAGTATTCAATATAGCAACTCTATGCGTTTAGTTATGTTAACTTAACGAGTTAAACATATGCACCTCACGTGATACAATATAACATTCTTAACTTTTAATTCACTACGTGTACAACACTAACTTAACGAGTTCGTCTCATCTTTTACTCACTAACTTAATAAGTTCTCACGTGACCTATTTTAACCTTTAAGCCTCTAACTTAATGAGTTCTCACGTGATCTCTATACAAATAACACTCTAACTTAACGAGTTGTCTAAACGTGCATTATTCATGATATAGAAAATATAACTTTAAAACATATCATACTTTTCAATAAAAGCACACGCTAACTTAACATTTAGTTAAATGAGAAATTAATCCAACAAAATGACTAGTTATTAATTTAGTATAATTTCAGATCTAATACAGACAAGTATTTATATCAGTAAAATTTTTCTGTATTAATTGATGATTTTTAATTTCTTTTCACAATCAATAGTAATTGAGTAAATATGATTACTTTTATTCAACACACATCATCAAAACAAAATACTCAATAATTTCTCCCTTTTTGATGATGACAAAGCCATATTAAATCAATTATGAAATATATTTAACTCAACAAAGCACCTTCGTTGGGTTAACTTTTAATTCAACAAACAAGTTTGTTGACTTAAGTTCACTTAAGCTTAATTCTATTATTTGTGTCAAATTCCACCTCTCAGAGATAAAACTTTTAGATGTCAATAATTACATAAGTATCTTTCAGATTTTAATAACCACATAATTATCTTTCAGATCACATTATCATTTGTCATAACCACTTAAATATTATCTTCCTTTATAATATATGTAATTAAAATCATAATCATCTTCTACATTTGAATTTTTAACATTTAACATTTCTCCCCCTTTTTGCCATTAATCAAAAAGATGATTACATAGTATATAAACTAAGAGATATATTTATAGCTAAACTTTCTATAAACATAAATAAGAATTGAACCATTTATAGAAAAATGTATTGTTCAATTAATCAAACAATAAATACAAACATTACATTTTGTAATCAAATACAAGCAAACAAACATTTATCTATCTCTCCTAAGTATATTAATTATTGCATTACATATTTTATCTCCTAGATGCCTAATATCATTTCTGATGTTGTTAAGCACATCATCTAGGTCAAGAGGTAGCTGGGGTTGTTGTTCTGCTTGAACTGAATATCTTGGCTGCTGTGGTTGTATATGTTCTATACAGTCAGGTTGTTGTTGTTGTCGTTGAGGTTGATGCATGGTCTGGAATTTTTGCAAATCTTTTATACTAAAAGATCCCATACCTTTAGTTTCAGAAGGCTAGTCGGATAAATTCAATTGGCTTGCAAGGAGTCTACATACAGCATCACCAAAAAATAACTGTGAACTCATATGCTGTAGTTGATAAATGAAAACATCAAACCAATTGATTTGAATTCTATTCAACAGACCATAAGTTACATATAAATAGCTTCTATTGACTTCCATATTGTGTCCGACTCTCTAAAATAAATTGGCATGCAATATATTTGCAATAAACCTTGCCTCTGCATTTAGATTTTCCATTAATCTCATTTCAGTATATACATCTGGAATATTTGATAGTAAGTGAATGTTCCATTCCAATTGTCTAATCATGTCAAATCTGTTAGTTACAACAACACCTTCATTTTTCAAACCCAAAACTTCAAAAATTAATTTAGGAGACAATATGAACTCCTATTGATTTATTTGAGTTCTCAGTATATTGTCATTCTTGACTAGATTGCTATAGAACGCTGCAATAAGCTCTTTATATTGTTTCCATTTTGTTCCAACTGGCAAGAATTGAGTGAGGCCTTGAAACTCAAATAGATCTCTTATTTCCATCAAATTTCTAAATTTTATTGGTCAAGCATGTAGAATCTGACATGTAATTAGATTATTGTATTTCTGCACTGCTTCCTCAAATCTAAAATGAATTGAATTTCCTTGAATTTGTAATACTTTACACAAAGAAGGTGATACCTGAAGCCTTGATTTAGAGTTTAATTCATCTTCAAGAACCTCTTCTTCAAAATGAAGGTCATGTTGTTCCTCTGAAAAATTATTTTCTTGAAGCTGCATATGTAAGCTTGAGTCTTCAGCTTCAATAGTATAAGGAACATCTTCAATATGATCTACATTCATTTGTTCAGTCTCTATAGAATGTACAGATTTCAATTTTTCAATAAATTCTACAACCGGTGTATTTGTTTGTAATTGTTCATTTTGTTCAACAAATATTTCCATTGATACATGCTGTGAATTCTCAAACTTTGCTTCTATAGATTCTGAAGAAGGTTGGTTGACATTTAGCTCTTCTAGACAATTCCGCTACTCCAGACAATTCAGTCTTTGAACTAGTTACTGCCTGAACATTGTCAATTATATCAGCAATAACTTGTTTTATGTTAGTTTCCTGATGCTCTAATTTTTTAATTTCTGCATCATTAGGACTTAAACTAATAGAAAAACTTGAGCTCATATTTGACTTGGATTTCTTCTCAAGTTTTCTAGCAAGGGAAAATAAAGTCTCATTATCTTCATCAGTTTCAGTATGCTTGGAACTAATGAGTTTATCAATTGCACTAAAATGTACAATGTCTAGACATACATTGTCCATTGGAAATAAATGCTCATCTAATTTTTCCTTTCCAGTAGACTTTATTTCCTTAGACATAATTTTTCAGATTTTTCTTCTTCTATAACACTTTTGTTTCTCCTCTTCAAGTATTGCTATTTTCTTTTCAAATTGCTCCATAAAAGTTTTCTGGTTCAATTCTTCTAAGGCACTTTCTATTGCTACTACCTTTCGGAGACCTTCAACTTTTCTTTTATCCACAACAATATTTTTTTGTCTTTCTTTTGAATACAAAGGAGTAGGAATAGTAGATTCATGTTCTTCCTTAAATGCATGTAGTCGTGTACCACTCAAAGGGGTTTGACAAATTCTAATTGATGTACCTACACCTTTTTCCATATATTTTGCATACTATTCCAGAAATGCAATTTTAGCACACTTCATTCTATATTCTCTATCATATTTACTTTGAATCCCCATGTACTTAATACTCGCATCTATATTTTGAAGTTCTTGTCTAACTTCATCTAGTATTTCTTTAGAAAAGAAGTATTCACTGTAAATTTTTGCTAACCTTTTGTCCACTTGAAGTATTTTCTTAAACCAAGCTCATGGAACTTCATCAGTATCTATTTCTTTTCCTTTTCCATCTCCTCTACTTTTGCCTTTTCCTCTGCCACGACCTTTGTAGAACTTTGAAACCATCGTCACAGGATGTATTAGGAACAAGCAAGAAAGATTTTCAAACAAAGGTTTACGAATAACCTAAGTTCCTGTGTAATAAGTGTTTAAATAGGGTTTTAGGCGAATAACACAACGTGTATAAAAGTCGAGTTTGGATTTTAAATGAATATTAAATAAAGTTTATTCAATCAAGGTACCCAAAATATTCAAGTATAACTCGTTGAGTTAACTAACCTAACGAGTAAAATGCTACCTAGAGGTAGTTTTACACGTTATCTTACATAACATAACGTTCAGTTAGTACACTTTACTAAAACCAAGTTTCGGATGCTTTCAACTGAAACCATCCGAAGACAACACACATGCTACAATTAATATTATCTTGAGATCATTGTAAACTATTCTCATATTCCTTTTATGAATCTAAAATAGTTTGTCTATCTTTTAAATTATTTCATCAAGATCTTAAGAGGACTAAACTCAGATTAACTAAGATTTGTATTCTGAATTATATTAATTTGTTTTGGACATTGTTATTCCTCCCTTACAAATATACTTCAAATATATTCAATAACATACAAAATATATTTGTATAAAATATATGTTAATTATAACTACACTTTAAACTCTCTTTTCAAAATATTTCTGTCATCCTTAATTCAACAAAAATGATTTCAAGAATCAATTCCAACCGTATATGAATCAAAACATAACTTTAAACTTAATATGATTAACTCAAGGAGAATAAAAGAATGTATCTCAAATAAACATTTTCAAAATTACTAATGTTGATTCAACAAATCAGTAGTCATATTGGTAGAAATCATATTCGATTCAAAGATATCTATAATTAATGAAATAATTTTTTTTTTTTTTAAAGAAAAGAACAATAAACATTGATAATTTTCTTTAAAAGTTAGTTTGAAAAGCTTGAATCATACAAGAGCTTTCTAACGTACCCGTGTAATGAGCTTTTAGTCAACAATCCTAGATCTGATCAAGACCTTAGGTTGCCAGATTTAAAGAATCCTTTTTTAAGACAACAATCCTTACATACCTATTTGCTCAAGTACAAAAGGCTCATGATCAAACTGATCAATAAACTCTCAAAGATTTTCACTTTGTAAGCACTTTTCATTTTAAGCACAGTATATATGTATTCCATTAATACAGATACAATAAAACACAAATCTCATATAATTTTTACTTCTATGATTTTACTGAAAATATGAATCAATTTCAATAAGCTCATACTTTTGACTAAAAGTTTAAGATGATTTACATATAAATTATTCTACAAGTTTAATCAATCAAGTTAAATTCATGCATGATCATATGTACTGTTATTGATCCAAAGAAAATCACTTAATCAAAATGTAGGATCGTCTGTATCACAAGAGGGGGGGTGAATTATGTCTTTAGTAATTAAAATACCAGTAGATAAAACAAGAGCACAAAACACTTGTAAATGAAATTCTATTCTTTATTTAAAGACAGAATTTACAATATCTTTTCAGCTCAATTCCCTTCTTGAAGGTTTTGATACAGTAGTGTTCGATATACAATTCAAATAGAAAAATGAAGTTCTTATTCAAAACTAATTTTGAATTGTATAAAACTTGATCTTTATGCACACAGCTTCTTTCCTTCTCTTTGCTCAACTTTTGTATCTCTTCTTCTCCAGTTGTCGAATTTCCAGACTTCTTACGTTTGCAACTCCTTTTCTGAAATTGCTTGAAATTTCAAACTTCTTCTAATGTTGGAGAATTTTTAAGAATATGAATATTCAAACTTAACTTTTCAATTAGGGATCCAAATTGAATATTCAGACTTGGTTTTTAAGATTGGGATCCTTTGTTGTAATGTAGCTCGTACTCTCTATTAGTAGTCGAACTATGTCTTTATGTTCAGCATGTTCATCCACTTAATCCATAATCCACATACTAATTTTTTCTTTAATCTAAATTACTATCATTTGAGTTTCCACTTTCTCCATTATTATTTTGAATTTCCACGATCTCCACTCGTAGATTCACCGAAACTTTATTTTCCTGGAGTCTTGTAGAATATCTTCTAAGTCTTCGATTTAGTTGAACACTTATCCTTTAAGTCCTATAAAAACTCGAATACTTATATGTAACTCTTCGAGTTTTTGCACCTGCAAAACATGTGACTAAACATAGCAAACTTATCTATTCGTTAGTCATTTTATAAAACTCAAAGACTTATCTATCCATGTGTATAAAAACTCGAACAGTTATCTAACTATTCGATTTTCATTACCGAACGCACATGGAAAACATGTGACAACTTAAAACATTAAAAACACACGTGTAGATAACTTAACTATACGAGTTTTTTTAACATAAACTATTCGACAAAAACGAAACGTTAACTATCCGAAAGTTTAACTATCGAAAATCTAACTCTTCGGAAAACTTTAACTTATTCGACATAAAGATGAAACTTTCCAATAATCTATTAACTATTATACTTAGAGAATATTATTTAGACTTATTTAAAAACTTTAATAAAGCAATATTAATTTAATATAAATTTATAAATATTATAAAAATAAATAGTTATTAATATTCATTAATTGAATTGTTACTAATTTTAATTAGATTAGCATGTAGAAACAAAATTCCTAACACAAAATTTCAGGATTTCAAAAGTATTTAATGTTTTTCATTTACACTTCCACTTAAAATTTTGAAAACCATTAAAATTGATAAACTACGTAAAATAAAAAAGATACTACTATGATTTTACAATAAATACATAGTATCTTATGCAGCAGTTTAGATATTACTTAGATATTTAGAATAAGTATATAATATCTATGAGGTGAACAACATCATCAACAAAATTTATCTTTTTGTGGAGTTTAAGCATTTTACACATCACATAGCCTACAAATACCCAAATTTAATCTTATGTTGCAGAATGTATTTTCATCTAGAGGTTTTGTAAATATATCATCTAATTGATTTTTACTAGACACACATTCTAATTTAATTTTTCTTTTAATTACGTTATCTCTTAGAAAATGATGTCTAACCTCTATATGCTTTGCTCTAGAATGTAATACTGGATTTTTGGAAAGATTTATTGTAGAATTACTGTCACAATAAATCTCAGTTGTATCATAAGATAATTCAAAATCTTCTAAAGTTTGCCTTATCCATAGAATCTGAGTGCAACACAATGCAGCAGTAACATATTGAACTTCAGTGGTTGACAGTGCTACACAGTTTTGCTTTGTACTAAACCATGACACCAAATTATTTCCTAATAATTGACATGTGCCACTAGTACTCTTTCTATCAGATTTAGATCTTGCGTAATCAGCATCAGTATATCCTATAAGATCTATTGAACTATCCTTACAATAATACAGTCTGAAATTTTTAGTTCATTGTATATATCTAAATATCTTTTAACAACAATTGAGTGTGATTCTTTAGGATTAGATTGAAATCTAGCATAAGCACACACAGCGAACATAATATCAGGTCTACTAGCTGTCAAATAAAGTAAAGAACCAATCATACTTCTGTATTTTCTTTGATCTATTGATTTTCCTATGTCATCAATATCTAACTTTAAAGAAGTACTCATAGGAGTTCCTCGAATCCTTGTATCACTAAAATTAAATTTCTTAAGCATTTCATTTGCATATTTTTCCTGATTTAAAAATATACCTTTATCCATTTGTTTAATTTGAAGTCCTAGAAAATATGAAAGTTCTCCTATCATACTCATTTCAAACTGATTAGCCTTCTCTTCAAAAAATATTTTTATCAGTTTATTAGAAGTTGCTCCAAAAATTATATAATCCACATATATTTGAACAACAATCTGATCTTTATCATCTCTCTTGATAAATAAAGTATGGTCTACTTTTCCCATGATATATCCTTGTTCTATTAAAAAAGTAGATAATCTTTCATACCACGATCTAGGTGCTTTCTTCAAACCATATAAGGCTTTCTTCAACTTATACACAAAGTCAGGATTTTTAATATCTTCAAATCTAGGTGGTTGTTTTAGATAAACTTCTTCATTAATTAAACCATTTAGAAATGTACTCTTGACATCCATTTGATATAGTTTAAAATCCATATAACAAGCATAGGCCAATAATATTCTAATACTTTCTAACCTAGCCACAAGAGCAAATGTTTCATCATAATCTAGTCCTTCTTCCTATATATACCCTTGTGCAACTAATCTAGCTTTGTTCCTTATAACTTGACCAGTTTCATTAGTTTTGTTTCTAAAGATCCACTATCTACCTATTATGGACTGATGTTCTGGTGGAGAGACTAATTCTCAAACATCATTTCTGATGAATTAATTTAGTTCTTCTTGCATTACCACTATCCAATTTTCATCAGATAATGCTTCTTCTATATTCTTTGGTTCCACTATAGAAACAAACATACACATACTATTTAAATTTACTAAAGCTCTAGTTTTAACTCCCTCATTTATATTACCAATGACTTGAGTGATGGGATGTGATGAAGAATAACGCCAATTTCTCTGATTTTCCTAAATATTCTCATCAACATTGAAAGGTACATCACTTTCATCATTAGTTTGATCATTTAAGTTCATATTTTTTATTTTTTTAGATAAATCTTCAATCTCTCTATTGATCTCTAACTCTTTTGGAAAATTGATCATTTCATCATTATCAGCTTTAGATTGAGATTCTCTAAAAGAATTTTCATTGAAGCTTACATGGAGGGTTTCTTCAATAGTTCTAGAAGTCTTATTATATACTCTATAGGTTTTACTTCTGGTAGAGTAACCTACAAAAATTCCTTCATCCGCTTTGGCTTGAAATTTATCCCTTATATCATTAGTATTAAGAATAAAACACTTATTGCCAAATGGTTTCATATAGGAAATTTTTGGAACCCTATCAAACATAATTTCAAAAGAAGTTTTATTAACAATAGGTCTTAAGTGACTTCTATTAATAACATAACAAGCTATACTCACTACTTCAGCCCAAAGATTTTGAGGTAAATTGTAGGATCGTATGGCTACACAAGAGGGGGGTGAATTGTGCTTTTCAACATTTTCGATTATAATTGAAACTTTAAAACTCAAAAACAAGTTGAGACATTGTTTTCATAAAATCATTTTTATTCAAGGTTTCAATTACAATATACAATTCAATTCTCCTCAGAAATTATAGATGCAATTATATATCAATACCATATTTCATCTATACAATTTCATAACTACAAATAGAGAAAACTAATTTACAGAATTTAAAACATTTCTCCCTATTTGAGATCTTTCTTTTTCTTCTTCTTATTCTCTTTCTTCTTCAGCAATTCTTTAGTGACGAATATCTATTCTTTCTCTACTTCACTGAATTTGCTTTCTTCTAATACTTTAAATCTTCAGTGACATAAATCTGACTTTTTCTGCTTCACTGAATTTTCTTCCATCTGATACTTCAAATCTTCAGTGACACATATCTTACCTTTTTATGCTTCACTGAATTTTCTTCCTCTTGATACTTCAAATCTTCAGTGACACATATCTTACCTTTTTATGCTTCACTGAATTTTCTTCCACTTGATACTTCAAATCTTCAATGACATATATCTTACCTTTTTATGCTTCACTGAATTTTCTTCCACCTGAGAGCTTTTCCCTGAAGAGGTATTTTTGATCCATGAAAAGATTTTTCGTTTGGTGTGTAGGGATAACTGATCAACGAGAACTCTATGTCTTTTATACTGTATCTTCATTTCATGCATATCCTCCATGTTTAATCACTACTACTTTTCCACTTCTTCACATCTTTTCTTTTTCCTTCATCGAAATACACACGTTTTGACCCATGTTTCCATTTCGAATTTTCTTTAATCATCAATCTTGGATCTTTGAAAAATTTCCTGCAAAATAAACTTTCTCGTCCAAAATTTTTCATCAAGTATAATAAGAAGTCATTACTTTAATGTTAAGTAAACGAGTAATACAAGTAGATATATAACTTAACGTTTCTAACTTAACGAGTTCCTCATGTGCCAACTTACGTGACAAGTACTGTAGCTAACTCAACGAACAAAGTCTGTGGTGTTACGTTAACTCAACGAACCATCTCTGTGGTATTATGGATAACTCAATGAACCGTCTCCGTTGTGTTATAGATAACTCAACAAACCAGTAATAAACAAATGTTTTTATAATAAGAATTTTACCACATGCAAAAATAACAACTTAAGTTTATAACGCTAACCTAATGCGTTGCCTTAGTGTTCAATATAGCAACTCAACGCGTTTAGTTATGTTAACTTAATGAGTTAAACATGTGCACCTCATGTGATATAATATAACATTCGTAACTTATAATTTCACCACGTGTACAACACTAACTTAACGAGTTCATCTCTTCTTTTACTCACTAACTTAACAAGTTCTCACGTGACTTATTTTAACCTTTAAGCCTCTAACTTAACGAGTTCTCACATGACCTCTATACGAATAACACTCTAACTTAATAAGTTGTCTAAACGTGCACTGTTCATGATACAGAAGATATAACTTTAAAACATATCATGCTTTTCAATAAAAATACACGTTAACTTAACATTTAGTTAAATGAGAAATTAATGCAATGAAACGAGTAGTTATTAACTTAGTATAATTTCAAATCCAATACAGACAAGTATTATATCAGTAAGCTTTTTCTGTATTTATTGATGTACTTAATTTTCTTTCCACAAGTAACAGTAATTGAGCAAATATGATTATTTTCATTCAGCACACATCATCAAAACAAAATACTCAACAAAGCACCTTCATTAGGTTAACTTTTAATTCAACAAATAAGTTTGTTGACTTAAGTTCACTTAAGCTTATTTCTATTGTTTGTGTAAATTTCACCTCTCAGAAATAAAACTTTCAGATGTCAATAATTATATAAGTATCATTTCTCCTCCTTTCATTATGTAATTTAATAACCATATAATTTTCTTTCAGATTACATTATCATCTATCATATTACAATAACCATATAAATATCATCTCCCTTTATAATATATGCAATTAAAATCATAATCATCTTCTTTTATAACATTTCTCCCCCTTTTTGTCATTAATCAAAAAGATAATTACATAGAATATATATATAGTAAGAGATATATTTACAACAATGCTTTCTGTAAACAATAATAAGAATTGTATACATTTACATAAAAATGTATCGTTCAATGAATCAAACAATGAATACAAACATTACATTTTGTATTCAGATACAAGCAAACAGACAGTTATCTATTCCTCCTAAGTATATCACTTATAGCATTACATATTTTATCTCCTAGATGGCTAATATCATTTCTGATGTCGTTAAACACATCATCTAGGTCAGGAGGTATCTAGGGTTGCTGTTCCGCTTGAATTGAATAACTTGGCTATTGTGGTTGTATATGGTCTGTACAATCAAGTTGTTGTTGTCGTTGAGGTTGATGCATGGTCTGGAATTTTTGCAAATCATTTACACTAAAAGCACTCATGCCTTTAGTTTCAGAGGGCCAGTCGGATAAATTCAATTGGCTTGCAAGGAGTCTACATACATCACCATAAAATAACTTTGAACTCATATGCTGTAGTTGAGAAGTGGAAACATCAAACCAATTGATTTGAATTCTATTTAGCAGACCATAAGTTGCATATAAACAACTTCTACTAACTTCCATATTGTGTCCGACTCTCTGAAATAAATTTGCATGCAATATATTTGCAATAAACCTTGCCTCTGCATTCAGATTTTCCATGAGTCTCATTTTAGTATATACATTTGGAATTTTTGATAAAGACTGAATGTTTCATTCCAGTTGTCTAATCATGTCAAATTTGTTTGTAACAACAACACCTTCATTCTTTAATCCCAAAACATTGAAAATTAATTCAGGAGATAATATTAACTCCTATTTATTTATTTGAGTTTTCATTATATTTTCATTCTTCACTAGATTGCTATAAAAAGATGTAATAAACTCTATGTATTGCTTCCATTTCATTCCAACTGGCAAGAATTGAATGAGGCCTTGATACTCAAATAGATCTCTTATTTCCATCAAATTTCTGAATTTTATTAGACGAGCATGTAGAATCTGACATGTAATTAGATTATTGTATTTCTGCAATGCTTCCTCAGATCTAAAATGAATTGAATTACCTTGAATTTGTAATACTGTACACAAAGAAGGTGATACCTGAAGCTGTGATTCAGAGTTTAATTCATCTTCAAGAACTTCTTCTTCAAAATGAATGTCATATTATTCCTCTGTGAAAATATTTTCTTGAAGCTACTCAGGTAAGCTTGATTCTTCAACTTCAATAGTGTAAGGAACATCATCATTATGCTCAACACTCATCTATTCAGTCTCTATAGAATGATCAGAGTTCAATTTTTCCACAAATTCTATAGTCGGTGTATCTATCTGTAATTGTTCATTTTGTTCAACAAATATTTCCATTAATACATGTTGTGAATTTTCAAACTCTGCTTCTATAGATTCTGAAGAAGGCTGGTTGATGTTTAGCTCCTCTAGAGTCTTAACTTTTTCAATATCTGCCACTTTAGACAATTCAGCTTGTGAACTAGTTACTACCTCAACATTGTTAATTATATCTGCAATAACTTGTTCAATGTTAGTTGTCTGATGCTCTAATTTTTTGATTTCTGCATCATTAGGACTTGAACTAATAGAAAAACTTGAGCTCATATTTGACTTGCATTTCTTCTCAAGTTTTCTAGCAAAAGAAAATAAAGTCTCATTATCATCATTAGTTTCAATATGCTCGGAACTGATGAGTTTATCAAATGCACTATAAGGTACAATGTTTAGACATATATTGTCCTTTGGAAATAAATGCTCATTCGATTTTCCTTTTCCAGTAGACTTTGTTTCCATAGATATAATTTTTATGATTTTCCTTCTTCTATAAATTTTCTATTTCTCCTCTTCAAGTTGTTAGGAATTTTGTTTTGATGATATATGCTTTATTAAAGTTTTTAAATAAGTCTAAATAATATTCTCTAAGTATAATAGTTAACAAATTATCGAAAAGTTTCATTTTTATGTCGGATAAGTTAAAGTTTTTCGAAGAGTTAGATTTTCGATAGTTAAACTTTCAGATAGTTAACATTTCCTTTTTGTCGAATAGTTTATGTTAAAAACTCGTACAGTTAAGTTATCTACATATGTGTTTTTAATGTTTTAAGTTGTCACGTGTCTTCCATGTGCGTTCGGTAATGAAAATCAAATAGTTAGATAATTGTTCGAGTTTTTATACGCATGGATAGATAAGTCTTCAAGTTTTATAAAATGACTAATGAACAGATAAGTTTGCTATGTTCAGTCATGTGTTTTGTAGGTGCAAAAACTCGAAGAGTTACAGATAAGTATTCGAGTTTTTACAAGACTTAAAGGATAAGTGTTCGACTAAATCAAAGACTTAGAAGATATTCTAAAGACACTAGGAAGATAAAGTTTCAGTGAATCTATGAGTGGAGATCATGGAAATTCAAAATTATAGTGGAGAAAGTGGAAACTCAAAAAGATAGTAATTTGGATTAAAGAAAAAAATAGTACGTGGATTATGGATTAAGTGGATGAACATGCTGAATGTGAAAGACAACAGAGTTCGACTACTAATAGAGAGTACGAGCTACATTACAATTAAGGATCCCAATCTCAAAAACCAAGTCTGAATATTCAATCTAGATCCCTAACTAAAAAGTTAAGTTTGAATATTCATATTCTGAAAAATTCTCCAACATTAGAAGAAGTTTGAAATTCCAAGCAATTTCAGAAAAGGAGCAGCAAACGTAAGTAATTTGGAAGTTCGACAACTAGAGAAGAAGAGATACAGAAGTTGAGCAAAGAAAAGGAAAGAAGCTATGTGCATAAAGATCAAGTTTTATACAATTCGAAATTAGTTTTGAGTAAGAACTTCGTTTTTCTATTTGAATTGTATATCGAACATTACTGTATCAAAACCTTCAAGAAGGGAATTGAGCTGAAAAGATATTGTAAATTTTGTCTTTACATAAAGAATAGAATTTCATTTACAAGTGTTTTGTGCTCTTGTTTTATCTGTTGGTATTTTAATTACTAAAGACACAATTCACCCCCCCTCTTGTGATACAGATGATCCTACAACTGGTATTAGAGCATTTTATCTTAATTAAGAGCTTTTATTTCTCTATTTAGGAATCAATTTTTCCTATCATTTACTCAGAATCATCTATTTAAAATGGATAATACTGAAATCTTAGTTATGATTGAGGGACAGACCACTAATCGTCCTCCTATGTTCGAAGGCAGCAATTATGGCTACTAGAAATATAGGATGAAAGTATTCTTTTAGTCAATCGATTTCAAACTATGACATATAATTAGCAATCTTATAGTGTTAGTTACGACTCCATATGATACTTGGACTTTTGATGAAAAGGAGCGAATGACATTGAATGCTAAAGGTTTAAACATCTTGTTTTGTGCTTTATCTCATGATCAATTTAATAAAGTTTCTGCATATCAAACTACATATGAGATATGGCATGCATTAGAAGTTGCCAATGAAGGTACTAACTAGGTCAAGGAATCTAAGATTAATATGTTAATACATAAATATGAGCTTTTTAAAATGCATGAAAATGAATGTATCTCTGACATGTTTTCCCATTTTCTTGAGATTGTAAATTCATTAAAATCTTTAGGCAAGAAATTCGAGGAAAAAGACTTGGTAAGAAAGATCCTTAGATCTTTAACTAAAATTTAGGCTCAAAAGACAACATCTATTGAAGAGTCCAAAGATTTAAATACATATACTCTTGATGATCTCATAGGAAATCTGACAGCCTATGAAGTAGAACATTTAGATCCAAAAGGGAAAAATCCTTGAAGGGATCTAGCTTTCGAGGCTGATAAAGTCTAAGAAGTCGCTAGTGATTCTAACGATGATTTACTATTGTTGACCAGAAAATTTAGAAATCTGTTGAAGAAATGCAGGAACTTCAGGTCAGCAAAGACATTTGGAGATATGGAGAAGAAGTCATTCACGAAAGACAAAAGCATATGCTACAAGTGAAACAGACTAGGTCACTTTCAAACTGATTGTTCGCTCAACAAAGACAAGAATAGTTCAAGGAGGAATTTTAGGAATAAGAAATTAAGAAAGAGAAGGGCACTTAAAGTGACATGGGATGACTCTTCAACTTCACAAGGTGAAAAAACAAAGGATTCAACATCAAACAATGAATCCTCATCAACATCAATTTTAGAAGAAAATCTAGCAAACGTATGCTTCATGGAAAAATCTAGTGAGGTATCCTCTAATCAAAATGCTAACTTTGATAGTTTTGATGGATTACTTGTTGAATACAATAGACTGGCCAGAAAATATAAGAAAGTCAAAATAGAAAGAAAAAACACTAGGAAAATGCTAGACGAAACTGAAAATAAGATTGATTTTCTAAACTCTACGTTGAATAAATTTAAAGAAGAAAATCAAAGGCATGCACCGGAAATTTTAAAGTTTACTATAATAGAAAGAAAATTGCATGCTAATTGTGAAAATTTAATTGCTGATAAGAAGAAAATGATTTGTGAAATTAAAAAACTAGAACTGACTATTACTGATTTAAATTCAGAAATTGATATGTTAAAGATTAAGGTCTGCGATCAAAAGGCTATATTAAGTAAATGGAATAATAGTCAAACTATAACAAATGAAATTAGTAGTAAAATATCAAATGTAGAAAAACATGGTATTGGTTTACATGATGCATCTTCTGAAAATTATATATTGCATGATGGTACTACTAAAAATAATGTCTTTATTTCTAGTACTAAGAATAGTAAAAGAAAAATTATTCTATGTGTGATTAAAAAGGGAGATAAAAAATATGTTCATATTAATAAAATGCATCATATAAATAATAGCACACAATGCAACAATTTCAAAAGAAATTTTCAGAAAAATCAAGCTAAGTCATTTGAGAATCTTAATATTCTTGATCAATTTTCTTCATATATAAAGAATATCGAATATTGGAATCAGAAATCAAATAATATCAGAAATGAAAATTTCAACTCTGGTTTACATAAAGATAAATGTTCTAATAATTATAACACTAAAAGAAATAAACGCAAAAATAATTATCAAAAAATAGATAAGTTGAAGTTTAAAAATACAGATTATTCTAATATGACTCTCTCTAAAATTCTTGTACTCACTCAAAAATGGGTTCTGTTTAGAATGAAAAAGTGCATAATATTAACGGTTAAATGATGGTTAATTGCATAATATTTAGCTTATCATATGAGAATTAAGTCATTTTGTTATAATTGCACTGTTATATGTGTTAATGAAAGAATCTACTTAAATTCTGGGAATTAATGTTAATTTAGTGCATTTCTGAACTGTCGATAAATTGTAGGCTGTGAAATTCTTAAGTATCTGAATTTTTTGTTATTTCGGACAGTTATGTTTAACGTATCGAACAGTTATGCTTAATGTACTAGAGAGTTATGTTTAAATTACCAAACAGTTATGTTTTAAAATAATATTTTTATTATTTTCTGAAGTACACGTGTTGAAACTATAATGCATGACTTAAGTGGATTTTTGGTGAGTTATCTCTAACTATCCGAAATTGCAGCTGGGCATCGGATAATTAGACTTGTAACTCTTCGAAATCTTCTTTTATTATAAAACTACTAATGACACATGTCATGATCTAGAAGATTGACTTAAGTTATATATCAGTGAGTTATCTATAACTATCTAAAATGCATCTGGGCATCGGATAGATAAATTTGTAAGTATCTGAAATGCACCTGAGCATCGGATAGTTAAATTTATGCACGTGTTTTATAGTTAAATCAATGAAGCAAGTTCGTTGAGTTATCTGTAACTCCACGGACCATTTATTTTCTAATATGCCACTATAGCGGTTGCAGGAACAGAACAGTTGGAAGAAAAAACCACGATCACACGTATCACGCAGGAATTCACTCGTCGAAGGGAGAAGAAATCATCATCATTGATATGAATGAAGGAAATCCAACCGATCATTCAAGCAGAAGTAGTTACCATTGAAGAAATATAAAAGAAAAGAAGAAAAAAGAAGTAAGAATTGTAAGTGGTTTAATTTTCAGTGGTGTAATCACGTCGCATGTAGTGACAAAAGTATTTACTATCGACTGAGATTACTTTACATTTCACCTTTCGCCCATTTTCATGCTCATATCAAAACAAAAATACCAAAAACAACTTATCTGTGTTTGTATTTTGTATTTGGGTATTGTATTATTTGTTTTGTATTGTGATTAATGTTATCTTTGTCAGTGTTGTGATTGTTTTATGTTTGTTTTAGTTTTATAGTTTATTGAAATTAGTTCGTTCAATAGACTTAAAGATTTTAATGGTTACTGTTCGAATTATCTGAATGTTAGTATTGCTTAATGATAAATCTAGTGTTTACTAACATTAAAGAGCTTAATTGATGTTATTTACAATTTGTGGAACCGCCCAATGGTTGGCCGAATTCCTCTGTAATTAGCAATATTAAATAGGAAAGACAGGCTCGTGGAGTTAACTTAAGTCCATGAGGTTAGTCGATTGAGTTAATTGTAACTCAACAGAGAGCTTATTGAATATATAAATTTGATTGTTAAAAACAGAATAGTTCACAATTCTTAAGCAATTCCCTATGGGATCGACCTGTACTTGCACATAAATACAATAGACACTGTGCACTTGGAGTTAAAATACAAATTGGAATTAATATCTAATTTGTGTGGAAGGTTGTTTGTTTACTTCTAAAAAAGAATTCAGTGATATAGGCATAAAGATAAATTAACTAAGTAAAAACGGAAGTCAACAAATCCAAGTTTTTCTAGCACGTTGTTGGGTAACCAATCAAGTTTTCTGGTGCCGTGTTGTAATTGAGAATATGGCATATGCTTATGCTCAAAGATTTTTGAAACCTGTAGTTAGCATATGTGAATTCTGCAATTCTAATGGACACGACATTTCTAACTATTTGAAACTGAGACATTTGCAGATGGCTAGATCCCATGAACAACAAATGAATTATCCTCAATATAATAGAGCAAAGTATGAGAATCCTATAGTTTACCCAACTAATGGTTAGTATAGAATGTGTAATATGTTGAGAGACAGAAGCTTGGGATAGGTATGACAAACTGGAATGTAGTATAGAGCAAAACTTGGACAGACTAGAATACTTTATGTGTTAGCAACAAGAAGTCAACCAATTAAACTATAAGGAAGCATATTTAGAACCTAAAATGGATATAATTTACAAAACTGAAAAAACCATAATGAAAATTGATCAAAAATTGAATGCAATGAGATTAGATGATCTGGAAAGAAAACTAACAGCATTGGACAAATATACAATGAAAATACAAGTTATGCAACAGGACAATGGAAATTATAATGTTATAGATCTGCATAATTTGTAAAATACACAGCCAAAAGAAAATACTAATGCAAGAGAATTTAAAGAATGCACTTTAAAACTAAAAACAATTGAAGATCATAATCACGAAAATGAAACACAAAAACATCATGAGAGTAACGAAAATCTGGAAGATGTATGTATAACATTAAGATCTGGAATTGATATACCATCAAGAACTCAAAATGAAAATAATATGAAGGTGGATAAGAGTAAAAATCAAAATGATAATGAAAATGTAATAGCTGAAAATCTAGAAATCACTGAAGAACAATCTGAATCTGCTAATGAGGCTAAAACTGATCAAACAAATCAAACGAAAGAAAAAGAATCTTTTAAATCACAATCTTTAGCACCCTATCTTGAAAGATTACAACAAACAATACCTAAAAAACAAGAAAAAATCAGAGAAATTTTTGAAAAAGTGCAAGTTAACATTCCTTTGTTAGATCTATTGTAGAAAATGCCACCTTGTGCTAAATTTCTTAAGGATTGGTGTATTAAGAAAGAGAGCGAAAAGTTCTTAGAAATGTCTTTTTAGCTGAGTAAAGTAGTTCCCTATTTCTATCACAAATTCTTAAAAAGTTATTTGATCCTAGAATCCCTGTTATATCATGCACCATAGGAAATACCATTCTAGAAAGAACCTTAATAGACTTAGGTGCAGGTATAAATGTTATGCCAAGTGATTTATTTGCATCCTTAGGATTAGAAGGCTTAACTCCTACTAGTACAGTTATTCAATTAGCTGATAGAAATATAAGATACCCTAAAGGAAAAATAGAGGATGTCTTAATTAAAATCAAAAACTTTATATATCCTATTGATATTGTAATTTTGGATTCCCAACAAATTAAGCATAAAAATAGTGATACATCTTTAATTTTGGGAAAGTCATTTTTAGCAACATCAGGGGCTGTTATAAATTGTAAAACTGGAGTAATGAAGTTAGCATATGGTAATGAGGATACTCAATTAAATATTTTCAAACCAGAAAGGTTTGAGGAGTTAGAAATGTCCTTACATACCATAGACTTTTTAGAGGATGAAGGAGATATGTTAGATGATGTGATTCAAGAAGAATTAAATAAGCAAATCAATTTTGAAACTTTAGAGAAAAGTGAAAGCATAAATATTGAAGGAGATTAGGAAGAAATTAATTTAGAAAATGATGATGTTCAATTAGGAGCTCTAGCTTCTAATGGGCAATATTTAGAATTAAAACATTTACCTCCTGAATTAATCTATATATTTCTGGAAAAGAAACGAACCTGTCCAATCATTATTGCTTCAGATTTAAAAGAGGATCAAATAGCTAAATTAAAAGATGTAGTGAAAAGTTATAAAGAAGAAATACGATGGACTATGACTGATATAAAAGGGTTAAGTTCAACTTTATGTTGTCACCACATATATTTAGAAGAGAATGCTAAACCTGTTAGAATTCTTGAGAGGAGATTAAATCCAAACCTTAAAGAAGTAGTCAATAAAGAAATAGTAAAATGGTTAGATAATGACATAATTTATCCGATTTCTGATAGCTCGTAGGTTAGCCCAATCCATGTAGTTCCCAAGAAATTAGGATTAACAGTTATTAGGAATGAAAGTCAAGACTTGATACTTACTAGAATTCAATCAGGCTAGAGAGTATGTATAGACTATAGAAAGCTGAATGTTGTGACTAGGAAAGATCATTTTCCCTTACCTTTTATAGATCAAATGCTGGAAAGATTAGTAGGGCAAGAATATTTTTGTTTCCTAGATGGGTATTCAGGTTATAACCAAGTTCCAGTAGCATTAGAGGATCAAGAGAAAACAACTTTCACCTGTCCTAATGGAACTTATGCTTTTAAGAGAATGCCATTCAGATTATGTAATGTACCAACCACCTTTCAAAGGTGTATGCAAGGCATATTTACTAGAATGACTGAAGATTTCTTAGAAATATTTATGGATAATTTTACTGTTTATGGAAATTCATATGAAGTTTGTTTAAAAAATTTAGACCAAATATTAAAACGTTGTATGGAAAAAAATCTGGTTCTAAATTGGGAAAAATGTCACTTCATGGTTAAACAAGGAATAGTCTTAGGGCATGTTGTTTCAAAGAAAGGGTTGGAAGTAGATAAAGCTAAAATAGAAGTAATTTCTAATCTACTAGAACCTAAATTAGTAAAAGATATTAGATCATTTCTAGGACATGTTGGTTTTTATTGAAGATTTATTAAAGACTTTAGCAAAATAGCTAGACCTTTAACTAACCTATTAAAAGATGTCCCATTTAACTTGGATAAAAATTGCAAGGAAGTTTTTTTCAAACTTAAAACTAGCTTAATTTCAACTCCTATAATTCAAGCACCTGATTGGAGCCATCCATTTGAATTAATGTGTGATGCATCTGATTTTACTGTAGGAGCAGTGTTGGGACAGAAGATAGAAAAATCTCCTAGTGTGATTCATTATGCAAGCAAAACCTTAAAAGATGCTCAAGTTAATTACACAATTACTGAAAAAGAACTATTAGCTATTGTGTTTGCCTTGGAAAAGTTTTGATCATATCTGATTGGAGCTAAAGTAATAGTATACACGAATCATGCAGCTTTAAAACACCTAATAGCAAAAAAAGAGACTAAGCCTAGATTGATCCGATGGATATTATTATTGCAAGAATTTGATCTAGAAATTAAAGATAAAAAAGGTTGTGATAATGTAGTAGCAGATCATTTATCAAGATTACAAATGGAAAAATCAAATATTGAAATTAAGGATAATTTTCCTGATAAGCAATTAATGACCATCAACACAATACCTTGGTATGCATACATAGTTAACTACTTAGTTACTAGTTTAACACCTAAGGATTGGAATAGACAAGATAAGAAATTATTCTTCTCAAGAGTAAAATATTACTATTGGGAAGACCCATACTTATGTTAGGGCAAGTATTACAGGTGTGGAGTATGCCACAAGTAGTTTAGGTTCAATCAGAAGCTTGTTAGCAGTAAGTATCCGGCAGTTATATATTTTCGGTAGGTTACAGACCTATGTATCCAGAAATAAAAGTTAAGTTGGAGGCTTTGAGTTAACTATCCGAAAGTCAGAAGATTTCGAAGAGTTAAGTTGTAACTATCTAAAATGACTTAAAGGACACTTAAGTGGATCTTCGGATGGTTAAGAAACCAAGTTTCCGGAAAGCAGTGACTTAAGTGGATCTTCGGATAGTTAGGCAGTAACTATTCGAAGTTCATGAGTTTTTTGAAGGGTTATCGGCAGAACCTTCCGAAATGCCTAAAAAGATACTTAAGTGAGTTTTCGGATAGTTAAGGTATAACTATCCGAAAGACATGCAGTTTTCGGTGAGTTATCAGCATAACCTTCCAAAAGGATAGAGAGAGAAAAGTAAGTGACTTTTTAGATAGTTAAGTTTGTAACTGTTCGAAATACAAAATCTCTTAGATAGTTAACCTGGTACTGTATCGCCCATTTAGAAAGAATATTCTCTTTGGATAGTTAAGTCTGTAACTATCCGAAATGTTGCAGATTTCGAAGAGTTAAGAAGATAAGGCTTCAAAATTAATAGCCTCTTCTCCAAAGCATTGCTTCTCTACTGTAATGGCTTGTATGTAATTAAAGGTTTATAAACCCTAAGTTGGGTAGTATATAAACCTTTATGTTGTTGTAAAACATTGCGGTTGATTGTGCCAAAGCTCATAAGGAACCCTCAACTCTCCATGGACGTAGGTTGTTGCTGAACCACGTAAATCCTATTTCTTCTCTGTATTATTTCTTCTCTTACTCTTCACTCCTAGCATCGGTGAGTTTAGAGCTGAGTGTTTCAGTATCGTGTCATAGAAGGTTAACTGAACGATTCTTTAAGAAATCAACAACTGGTATCAGAGCCAAAGGTTCTTCAGTTTAACAGAATGGTAGACGATAGAAAGCTCAAGATCGAGAAGTTTGATGGAAAAGATTTCGGATACTGGAGGTCTCAGATCGAAGACTGTTTGTATTAGAAGGATCTTAATCAACTGTTGTTCGCAAGAAAACCAGAGAAGATGGATCAGGAAGAGTGGGAGTTATTGGATAGAAAAGCTTTAGGTCTCGTCAGGTTGTCATTGGCAAGAAACGTTCATTCAAACATCGCCAAGGAGAAAACAATAGCTGACTTGATGAAAGCTTTGTCTAATATGTATGAGAAGCCTTCAGCCGCTAACAAGGTATTTCTCATGCGTAAATTATTTAATCTTAAAATGTATGAATGTGGAAATGTAACTGACCACGTTAATGAGCTAAATACTATTCTAAATCAATTGCACTCAATAGATATAGTATTTGATGCTGAAGTTAGGGCCTTGATTTTATTATCCTCATTACCAGAAAGTTGGTCTCCTGTTGTGACTGGTGTAAGTAGTTCACTAGGTCATGAGAAGCTCAAGATGAGTGACATCCAGGATTTAATTTTGAGTGAGGACATTCGCAGGAAAAGTGAATTATCAGCTTTAACTTTTGCCCTTAGTGTTGAAACTAGAGGGAGAAGTAAATCAAAACAATTTAAATCTAATGGAAGTTCAAAGTCCAGAGGTACCAGTAAAATGAGAGCAGATATCAAATGTTGGAATTGTAATCAATGGGGGCACTTCAAGTCACAATGTAAGGCTCCCAAGAAAGACAGTAGAGGGAAGGAATCAGAAGGAGCAGTTGCAAATTGTAGGATCGTATGACTACACAAGAGGGGGGTGAATTGTGTATTTTTAATATTTTCTGAAATATAATTGAAACTTTAAAACTCAAAAACAAGTCGAGATATTGTTTTCATAAAATCATTTTTATTCAAGGTTTCAATTACAATATACAATTCAATTCTCCTCAGGAATTGTAGATGCAATTATATTTCGATACCATGTTTCATCTATACAATTTCATAACTATAAATAGAGAAAACTAATTTGTGGAATTTAAAGCATTTCTCCCTATTTGAGATCTTTCTTCTTCTTCTTCTTCTTCTTTCTTCTTCAGTAATTCTTCAGTGACGAATATCTTGTCTTTTTATGCTTCACCGAATTTGCTTTCTTTTGATACTTCAAATCTTTAGTGACGAAATTCTTACCTTTTTATGCTTCATTGAATTTTCTTCCACTTGAGAGATTTTGCTCGAAGAGGTGTTTTTGATCCTTGAAAAGTATTTTTCTTTTGGTGTGTAGGAATGGTTTGATCCTTGAAAAGATTTTTCGTTTTGTGTGCAATGATGGTTTGATCAACGAGAACTCTATGCCTTTTATACTGTATCTTCATTTCATGCATATCCTCCACATTTAATCACTACCAGTTTTTCACTTCTCCACGTCTTTTCTTTTTCCTTCATTGAAACACACACGTTCCAACCCACGTTTATATTTCGAATTTCCTTTAATCATCAGTCTTGGATCTCTGAAAATTTTCCTGCAAAATAAACTTTCTCGTTCAAAAATTTTCATCAGTGTAATAAGAAGTCGTTACTTTAATGTTAACTAAATGAGTAACACAAGTATATATATATAACTTAACGTTTCTAACTTAACGAGTTCCTCATGTGCCATTTCACGTGACAAGTATTGTAGCTAACTCAACGAACCAACTTAACCTTTCTTTCGAAAGGTTAAACGATAACTCACCGAAAACAGTTTAAGTTTCGGATAGTTATGGATGTAAGTCACCGAAAAACTCTTTATATTATAAAACTAGTGAGACACGTGTGAAGACTTGAAAACATGACTTAAGTTACCTTTCGGATAGTTATGATTGTAAGTCTCCGAAAAACATTAACTCACCGATTCAGTAATAAACAAATGTTTTTATAATAAGAATTTTACCACGTGCAAAAATAACAACTTAAGTTTATAACGCTAACCTAACGCGTTGCCTTAGTGTTCAATATAGCAACTCAACACGTTTAGTTATGTTAACTTAACGAGTTAAACATGTGCACCACACGTGATGCAATACAACATTCGTAACTTATAATTTCACCACATGTATAACACTAACTTAATGAGTTCGTCTCTTCTTTTACTTACTAACTTAACGAGTTATCACGTGACCTATTTTAACCTTTAAGCCTCTAACTTAATGAGTTCTCACGTGACCTCTATACAAACAAAACTCTAACTTAACGAGTTGTCTAAACGTGCACTGTTCATGATACAGAAGATATAACTTTAAAACATATCATGCTTTTCAATAAAACACACGTTAACTTAACGTTTAGCTAAATGAGAAATTAATGCAACGAAACGACTAATTATTAACTTCAGATCCAATACAGAAAAGTATTTATATCAGTAAGCTTTTTCTGTATTAATTGATGATTTTAATTTCTTTTCACAAGCAATAGTAATTGAGCAAATATGATTATTTTCATTCAACACATATCATCAAAACAAAAATACTCAACAATCTCCCCCTTTTTGATGATGACAAAACCATATTAAATCAATTATGACTTAAGCTTATTTCTATTGTTTATGTAAATTTTACCTCTCAAAACTAAAACTCTCAAATGTCAATAATTATATAAGTATCAGTTTTCTAATTATCATCTATCAGATTACAATAACCATTTAAATAGCATCTCCTTTTATAATATATATATGCAATTAAGATCATAATCATCTTTTTATAATATTTCTCCCCCTTTTTGTCAATAATCAAAAAGATAATTACAAAGAATATATATACATATATAAAAGATATAATTACAACAACTCTTTATGTAAACAAGAATAATAATTGAAGACATTTATAGAAAAATGTATTGTTCAAAGAATCAAACAAGTAATACAAACATTACATTTTGTATTCAAAAACAAACAAAAATAGTTATCGAACCCTCTTAAGTATATCACTTATAGCATTACATATTTTATCTCCTAGATGCCTAATATCATTTCTGATGTCGCTAAACACTGCATTTAAGTCAGGAGGTAGCTGGGTTTGCTGTTCTGCTTGAACTGAATAACTTTGTTGTTGTTGTTGTACATGGTCTATATCAGGTTGTTGTTGTTGTCGTTGAGGTTTATGCATGGCCTGGAATTTTTGCAAATCTTTGACACTAAATGCTCTCATGACTTTAGTTTCAAAGGGCCAGTCGAATAAAGTCAATTGGCTTGCAAGGATTCTACATACAGTATCACCATAAAATAACTTTGAACTAATATGCTGTAGTTGGGACATAAATACATCAAACCAATTTATTTGAATTCTATTCAGCAGGCCATAAGTTGCATATAAACAGCTTCTGTTGACTTCCAAATTGTGTCTAGCTCTCTGAAATAAATTTGCATGCAATATATTTGCAATAAACCTTGCCTCTGCATTCAGATTTTCCATTAATCTCATTTCAGAATATACATTTGGAATTTTTGATAAAGACTGAATGTTCCATTCTAGTTGTCTTATCATGTCAAATCTGTTGGTAACAACAACACCTTCATTCTTTAATCCTAAAACTTCAAAAATAATCTCAAGAGACAATATAAACTCCTGTTCATTTATTTGAGTTTTCAGAAAATTTCCATTTTTGACCAGATTGCTATAAAAAACTGCAATAAGCTTTGTGTATTGCTTCCATTTCGTTCCTACTGGCAAGAATTTAATGAGGCCTTGACACCCAAACAGATCTCTTATTTCCATCAAATTTCTGAATTTTATTGGACGAGCATGCAAAATCTGACATGTAATCAGATTATTGTATTTCTGCAATGCTTCTTCAGATCTAAAATGAATTGCATTACCTTGAATTTTTAATATTGTATACAAAGAAGGTGATACCTGAAGCCGTGATTCAGAGTTTAATTCATCTTCAGGAACCTCTTCTTCAAAATGAATGTCATGTTGTTCCTCTTCCAAAATATTATCTTGTAGCTGCTCTGGTAAGCTTGATTCTTCAGCTTCAACAGTGTTAGGAACATTGTCAATATGCTCAACATTCATCTGTTCAGTCTCTATAGAATGTTAAGAGTTCAATTTTTCCACAAATTCTACAACCGGTGTATCTGTCTGTAATTGTTCATTTTGTTCAACAGATAATTCCATTGATTCATGCTGTGAATTCTTAGACTCTACTTCTATAGATTCTGTAGAAGGCTTGTTAACTTTTAGCTCTTCTGGAGTCTTAACATTTTCAGTATCTACTACTCCAAACAATTCAGCCTGTGAACTAGTTACTGCTTCAGCATTGTCAATTATATCTGTAATAACTTGTTCAATGTCAAGTGCTTGATGCTCTAATTTGTTAATTTCTGCATCATCAGGACTTGTACTAATAGAAAAACTTGAGTTCATATTTGACTTGTATTTCTTCTCAAACTTTCTAGCAAGGGAAAATAAAATCTCATTATCTTCATCAGTTTCAGTGTGTTCGGAACTAATGAGTTTATCAGATGCACAATAAGGTATAATGTCTAGACATACATTGTCCTTTGGAAATAAATTTTCGTCTGATTTTCCTTTTTCAATAGACTTTGTTTCCTTAGACATAATTTTTCTGACTTTCCTTCTTCTATAACATTTCTGTTTCTCCTTTTCAAGTATTGCTGTTTTCTTTTCAAATTGCTCCATAAAAGTTTTCTACTTTAATTCTTCTAAGGCACTTTCTATTGCAACGGCCTTTCAAAGACTGTAAACTTTTGTTTTGTCTACAGCAATATCTGATTCTACTTGTTTTGAATATAAAGGAGTAGGGATAGCTGATTCATGCTCTTCCTCAAATGCATGTAGTCTTGTACCGTTTATAGGAGTTTGAGGAGTTCTATTTGATGAACCTACACCTTTTTCCAAATATTTTGCATACTGTTCCAAAAATGCAATCTCAGCACATTTCATTCTGTATTCTCTATCAAATTTACTACGAATACCCATGTATGTAATACTAGCATCAGTATTTTGGAGTTCTTGTCTAACTTCATTTAGTATACCTTCAGGAAAGAAATATTCACTATAAATTTCTGCTAACCTTTTGTCCACTCGAAATATTTTCTTGAACCAAGTACGTGGAACTTCATCATTCTCTATTTCTTTTCCTTTTGCATTTCCTCTGCTTTTGCCTTTTCCTTTGCCACGACCTTTGTAGAACTTGGAGACCATCGTTGCAGGTTGTAACAGCAACAAGCGAGAAAGATTTTCTTGACAAAGTTTACAAATAACCTAAGTGCCTGTGTTATAAGTGTTTAAATAGGGTTTTTAGGCGTATAACTTAACGTGAAGAGAAGTCGGGTTTAGAAATTAAATAAATATTAAATAAAGTTTATTCAATCAAGGTACCCGAAATATTCAAGTATAACTCATTGAGTTAACTATCCTAACGAGTAAAACGCTGTCTAGAGGCATTTTTACACGTTACCTTATCTAACATAACGTCTAGTTAGTACACTAAACAATTTTCGGATGCTTCCAACTAAAACGTTCTGAAAACAACACACATGCTAAACTTAACATTATCTTGAGAACATTGTAAACTATTTGAACATTTTGTCCTTTGAATCTAAAATAGTTTATTTGTCTTTTAAATTATTTCATCAAGATTTTAAGAGGACATTAATTCAGATTAACTAAGATTTGTATTCTAAATTATATTAATCTATTTTCGACATTGTTAATCCTCCCCCTACAAATATACTTCAAATATATTCATTCAACATACAAAATATACTTGTAGTGACAATAGATGTTAAGTATAACTATACTTTTAAATTTTCTTTTTAAAGACTTCCGTTATCCTGACATCATCAAAAATGATTTCCAGAATCAATTCCTACTATATATGAATCAAAACACAACTTTGAACTCAATGTGATTAATTCAAGGAGAATAAAAGAATGTATCTCAAATAAACGTTTTCAAAAGTACTAATGTTGATTCAATAAATCAGTAGTCATATTGGTATAAACTATATGCGATTCAAAGATATCTATAATTAATGAAACAACTTTTTCTTTTCAAAACAGTAAATATTGATAATTTTCTTTAAAAGTTAGTTTGAAAAGCTTGAATCATACAAGAGCTTTCTAATGTACGCGTGTAATGAGCTTTCAGTCAACAATCCCAAATCTAATCAGGACCTTAGGTTGCCAAATTTAAAGAATCCTTTTTCAGGACAACAATCCTTACATACCTATTTGCTCAAGTACAAAAGGCTCGTGATCAAACTGATCAATAAACTCTCAAATATTTTCACTTTGTAAGAACTTTTCATTTTAAGCATAGTATATATGTATTCCATTAATACAAATGCAATAAAACACAAATCTCATACAATTTTTACTTCTATGATTGTACTGAGAATATGAATCAGTTTCAATAAGCTTATACTTTTGATTAATAGTTTAAGATGAGTTACATATAACTTATTCTACAAGTTTAATCAATTAAGTCAAATTTATGCATGATCATATGCATTTTCCTTGATTCAAAGAAAACATTTAATCAAAATTTCAGAATGTTAGAAGTATTTAATGTTTTTCATTTACATTTCCACTTAAAATCATAAAAACCATTAAAATTGATAAACTACTTAAAATCAATAAGATACTACTATGATTTTACAATAAATACATAGTATCTTAAGTAGTAGTTTAGATATTACTTTAGATATTTATAATAAGTATATAATATCTATGAGGTGAACAACATCATCAATAATATTTATCTTTTTATGTGGAGTTTAAGCATTTTACACATCACATAGCCTACAAATACCTAAATTTAATCTAATGTTGTAGAATGTATTTTCGTCTAGAGGTTTTGTAAATATATTAGCTAATTGATTTTTACTAGACACAAATTCTAATTTAATTTTTCCTTTAATTATGTTATCTCTTAGAAAATGATGTCTAACCTCTATATGCTTTGCTCTTGAATGTAATATAGGATTTTTGGAAAGATGTATTGTAGAACTACTGTCACAATAAATCTCAATTGTATCATAAGATAATCCAAAATCTTCTAAAGTTTGCCTTATCCACAGAATCTAAGTGCAACACAGTGTAGCAGTAACATATTCAGCTTCTATAGTAGAAAGTGCTACACAGTTTTGCTTTTTACTAAACCATGACACCAAATTATTTCCCAATAATTGACATGTGCCATTGGTACTCTTTCTATCAGATTTAGATCCTACATAATCAGCATCAGTATATGTTGAATACTTTTGTTTTGATGATGTGTGCTGAATGAAAATAATCATATTTGCTCAATTACTATTGCTTGTGAAAAGAAATTAAAATCATCAATTAATACAGAAAAAGCTAACTAATATAAATACTTGTCTGTATTGGATCTGAAGTTAAAAACTAGTCATTTTGTTGCATTAATTTCTCATTTAGCTAAACGTTAAGTTAACGTGTGTTTTTATTGAAAAGCATGATATGTTTTAATGTTATATCTTCTGTATCATGAACAATGCACGTTTAGACAACTCGTTAAGTTAGAGTTTTGTTTGTATAGAGGTCACGTGAGAACTCATTAAGTTAGAGGCTTAAAGGTTAAAATAGGTCACGTGATAACTCATTGAGTTAGTGAGTAAAAGAAGAGACAAACTCGTTAAATTAGTGTTATACACGTGGTGAAATTATAAGTTACGAATGTTGTATTGTATCACGTGAGGTGCACATGTTTAACTCGTTAAGTTAACATAACTAAACGCGTTGAGTTGCTATATTGAACACTAAGGCAACGCGTTAGGTTAGCGTTATAAACTTAAGTTGTTATTTTTGCACGTGGTAAAATTCTTATTATAAAAACATTTGTGTATTATTGATTCGTTGAGTTATCATAACACAACGGAGATGATTCGTTGAGATAGCATAACACCACAGATATAGTTCGTTGAGTTAGCTACAGTACTTGTCACGTGAAATGGCACATGAGGAACACGTTAAGTTAGAAACGTTAAGTTATATATATACTTGTGTTACTCGTTTAGTTAACATTAAAGGAACGACTTCTTATTACATTGATGAAAATCTTTTAGATGAGAAAGTTTATTTTGCAGGAAATTTTTCAGAGATCCAGGACTTATGATTAAAGAAAATTTGAAATATAAATGTGGGTTAGAACGTGTGTCTTTCGATGAAGGAAAAAGAAAAGACGTGGAGAAGTGGAAAACTGGTGGTGGTTAAACGTGAAGGATATGCATGAAATGAAGATACAGTATAAAAGGCATAGAATTCTCGTTGATCAATTTATCCTTGCACACAAAACGAAAAATCTTTTCAAGGATCAAATCATCCCTGCACACTAAAAGAAAAATCTTTTTCAAGGATCAAAAACACCTTCTCGGGGAAAATCTCTCAAGTGGAAGAAAGTTCAATGAAGCATAAAAAGGTAAGATTTTCGTCACTGAAGATTTGAAGTATCACAAGAAAGCAAATTCGGTGAAGCATGAAAAGACAAGATATTCGTCACTGAAGAATTGCTGAAGAAGAAAAAGAAGAAGAAGAAAGATCTCAAACAGGGAGAAAAGTTTTAAATTCCGCAAATTAGTTTTCTCTGTTTGTAGTTATGAAATTTTTTAGATGATACATGGTATCGAAATATAATTGCATCTACAATTTCTAAGGAGAATTGAATTGTATATTGTAATTGAAACCTTGAATAAAAATGATTTTATGAAAGCAATGTCTCGACTTGTTTTTGAGTTTTAAAGTTTCAATTATATTTCAGAAAATATTAAAAATACACAATTCACCCCCCTCTTGTGTAGCCATACGATCCTACAAGTGGTATCAGAGCTTTGTTAATAATTTTTGATATAAAATCGATACCAACTTATTTAATATCATTGCTTATTCTACCTTCCTTGTTTTTAAACAGAAATTAATATCTGAGCATACGTTTAACTCTATTGATTTAAGGCTTAAGTTGTTTTAAAGTTTTTAGATTGTTTAAAATCAAATAGGTTGAAAAATCTAAGGTAAAATGGCTACTGGAAATGGTAATTTTTCTTTATATGAAGGCCAAAATCTTAATCATCCTCCTTTATTTGATGGAATACATTTTGAATATTGGAAATATAGGATGACTGTTTTTCTTCAAAGTATAGATCATAAGTTGTGGTTCATGATTTCTAAACCATATACTCCGTTAACTACCCCTTATAATACTTGGACAATTACTGAAAAAGAAAATGAAACTCTGAATGCTAAGGGCTTAAATATTTTATTCTGTGCATTGAGTTATGAACAGTTTAGTAAAGTGTCGGCATATAAATCTGCTTATGAGGTGTGGCATGCATTAGAAGTTTCACATGAAGGTACTTCTCAAGTTAAAGAGACAAAAATAAACATGTTGATTCATAAGTATGAACTCTTTAAGATGCATGAAGATGAAAATATTTCTGAGATGTTTTCTAGATTTCTTGATATCATAAACTCTTTAAAATGTTTAGGAAAGAATTTTGAATAGAAGGATTTGGTGAGAAAAATTCTCAGATCCCTAAGTTCTAAATGGTCTTAGAAAGTAACATCAATTGAGGAATCACGAGATTTAAATGTTTATTCTATGAATGAACTTATAGGAAATTTAACAGCTTATGAAGTTCAATTAAATGAATCACTGAGTCACAACAAACTAAAAATGAAGAAAGAAATATCCTTCGAAATTAATTCAGATTCTGATATATCTACTAATTCTAACGAGGATTTGATTTTGCTGACTAGGAAATTCAAGAAAGCATGGAAAGCTAGGAAATAGCAAAGGAATAAAAATGATAAACCCTCAACGTCAAAATCATTGAATGACAAGAATTCTTCATCCAGAAAGCATGTATGTTACAACTGTAAGAAACCAGGACATCTTTCTCCAGATTGACCTATGAGGAAAAATGAAAAGCAAAGTAGGACAAATGAGAAGAAGATGGCTCAGAAAACTTAGAAAAAGTTTTACAAGAAAAAGACTTTGAAGGTCACTTGGGATGACACGTCTGAAGAGTCTGAATCTGAGGAATCAACATCAAAATCTTTACATTCAGAAGGAGAACAAGAGTTAGAAGACGTTGCTCATGTGTGCTTCATGGCAGATGAGTCTGAGGTAATATCTGATCCTGAAAGTCATTCAGATTTCAACTTTGATGAATTATTATGTGCTTATCATTCATTATTACAAAAACTTAAAGTATGTAAACTGGAAAATAAGAATATTAGAAAATCTTCATCCATTATGGAAGAAGAAAATTGTTTCCTGTCTACTACTTTAGAAAAGTTTAAATGTGATAATGAAAATCATGCTAGAGATTTGCAAAAATTTAGATTTAATGAATGTATCTTGCATGAACAAATACAGAATATAAATGCTGAAAAATTAAAGATAGAATCTGAAAATGAAATGTTGAGAAATAATATAAATGAACTTGAATTAGAGATAGATAAATTAAAACTGAGAGAGCAAGATTTAAATTCTACCTTTGAGAAATGGAATTTATGTCAAACTAAGTTAGACAAACTAACTAGTACCCCTACGGTGTCTAATAAATTTGGCTTAGGATTTGATTATCCTGAATCTCAAGCCAATAAAGGATTTATTAGTTGCAGTTCAAGTAAATCTAAGACTAAAATTCCTTTTATTATGAAACAAGGTAATAAATATGTAGTAGATACTTCAAGGGATGAATCATGTAGTAATAATATATATCAATGTGATTTGTCAAATTGTACTTCTAACATGACTATAAATGTTTCTAAAAATCTTGTTTCTTGTTCTAGAAATTCAGTTTCTAATGTTTCTAAAATTTCAGATAATTATAGTAAACTGAAAATTCAGAAACCTGAGCATGTAATTCAATACACTGGTATTAGACCAATTACTCATTCTACATGTGATAAAACAAAAAATTCTTGTGCAGAAAAAGATTTTGTATGTACGGAAAGTGTTAATACAAGTACAAAATCTTGGTATGAACTTACAAAAATGTATAAGCATGACCAAAATAAATTAACATCTGATAAAAATATGTTTGGTCTTGATTATACTACATCTGAAAACAAAAAGAATGATTGCAAAAGCAATAATGCTATATGTGAGTATGAAGCTAATGATAAATCAATAGTACTTACAACTAATAAGAATATAAATGATAATGTTAAACTATTTTTAAACAAAAAGAAGAAATATGCGTTTAATGAACTTGGTCCTAAACAACATTGGGTACCAAGAAAAAGTTTTTCTTAATTTGTGTTGCAGGAGGAAACAACATCAAAATGGATCTTGGATAGTGGAGCGTCAAGTCACATGACTGGACAAAAAAGTCTATTACAAAATTTTACAAATACCATGAAAGGAAGTGTAACATTTGGAAACAAAAGCAAAGATAAAATCATAGGTATGGGCAATGTTTAAATAACTCCTACTTGTGTTATTTCGAATGTACTATATGTAGAAAACCTAGGATTTAATTTGCTGAGTGTCATAAAACTAACTGAAAATGGATATTATGTAGTGTTTGAAGATAATGTATGCAAAATAATTGATAAAAATACAAATGAAATTAAGTTTATTGCTAAAAGAAAAGGTTCTGTATGTATTTTATCTTTACCTTCTGGTGCAGTTGATTTAAATTCATGTTTGCTAGCTGAAACTAGTGATGCATATCTATGGCATAGAAGGATTGGGCATATAAATATGAGACTGTTACATAAACTATCTAGAAAACATTTAGTGAGAGGTTTACCAAAGATTAAATACTCAAAGAACTTTATGTGTGATGCATGTGAGTTAGGTAAACTTCACAAAAACTCTTTTAAATCCAAAACTGATATTTCAAGCAAGAGAGTCTTAGAACTTATACATATGGATCTATTTGGACCAACAAGAATCATGAGTCTTGGTGGTAAATGGTATGTATTTGTTTTAGTAGATGACTTCTCTAGATACACTTAGGGTATATTTTCTAGCATCTAAGACAGAAGTTTTTGAAAAATTTAAAATGTTTTGCATTTTTATTCAAAATGAGCAAAGTGTCTCTATTCAAAAACTTAGGAGTGATCATGGAACTGAATTTGACAATGATCAAATGGATAACTATTGTAATGAGCATGGCATTGATCACAGATTTTCTTTTCCAAGAGCACTGTGTCAAAAATGGTGTTGTTGAGAGAAAGAATAGTTCACTTCAAGAAATGGCTAGAATTATGTTGAATGAACATAAGTTACCTCAAAATCTTTGGGTTGAAGCAGTAAATACAGCTTGTTATGTTATTAACAAAAGTCATTTAAGACCTCATGTTAATAAAACTCCTTTTGAAATTATGTTTAATAGGGTTCCAAAAATTTCCTATATGAAACCATTTGGCTGTAAGTGTTTTATTCTTAATACTAAGGATAAAAGAGATAAATTTCAAGCCAAATCGAATGAAGGAATTTTTGTAGGTTACTCTACTAGAAGTAAAGCCTATAGAGTATATAACAAGACTTCTAGGACTATTGAAGAAACCCTCCATGTAAGCTTCAATGAAAATTCTCTTAGAGAATCTCAATCTAAAGCTAGTAATGATGATATGATCAATTGTCCAAATGAGTTAGAGATCAATAGAGAGATTGATGATTTATCTGAGAAAATCAAAAATATGAACTTAAATGATCAAACTAATGATGAAAGTGATGGACTTTCAGATGTTGATGAGAATATTGAGGAAAATCAGAGAAATTGGCGTTATTCTTCATCACATCCCATTACTCAAGTCATTGGTAATATTAATGAGGGAGTTAAAACTAGAGCTTCAGTAAATTTAAATAGTATGTGTATGTTTGTTTCTATGGTAGAACCAAGGAATATACAAGAAGCATTATCTGATGAAAATTGGATAGTGGCAATGCAAGAAGAACTAAATCAATTCATTAGAAATGATGTATGAGAATTAGTCTCTCCACCAGAAAATCAGTCCATAATAGGTACAAAGTGGATCTTTAGAAACAAAACTAACGAAACTGGTCAAATTATAAGGAATAAAGCTAGATTAGTTGCACAAGGGTATACACAGGAAGAATGATTAGATTATGATGAAACATTTGCTCCTGTGGCTAGGTTAGAAAGTATTAGAATATTATTGGCCTATGCTTGTTATATGGATTTTAAATTATATCAAATGGATGTAAAGAGTGCATTTCTAAATGGTTTAATTAATGAAGAAGTCTATGTAAAACAACCACCTGGATTTGAAGATATTAAAAATCCTGACTTTGTGTATAAATTGAAGAAAGCCTTATATGGTTTGAAGCAAGCACCTAGATCATGGTATGAAAGATTGTCTACTTTTTTAATAGAAAAAGGCTATATCATGGGAAAAGTGGATCATACTCTATTTATTAAGAGAGATGGTAAAGATCAGATTGTTGTTCAAATATACGTGGATGATATAATCTTTGGAGCAACCTCTGATAAGTTGATAGAAATATTCTCTACAGAGATGACTAATCAGTTTGAAATGAGTATGATAGGAGAACTTTCATATTTTCTAGGACTTCAAATTAAGCAAATGGATAAAGGTATATTTTTAAATCAGGAAAAATATGCAGATGAAATGCTTAAGAAATTTAATTTTAATGATATAAGGATTCGAGGAACTCCTATGAGTACTACTTTAAACTTAGATATTGATGACATAGGAAAATCTATAGATCAAAGAAAATACAGAAGTATGATTGGTTCTTTACTTTATTTGACTACTAGTAGACCTGATATTATGTTTGATGTGTGTGTTTGTGCTAGATTTCAATCTAATCCTAAAGAATCACACTTAATTGCAGTTAAAAGAATATTTAGATATATACAAGGAACTAAAAATTTCGGACTGTATTATTCTAAGGATAGTTCAATAGATCTTATAGGATATATTGATGCTGATTATGCAGGATCTAAATTTGATAGAAATAGTACTAGTGGCACATGTTAATTATTGGGAAATAATTTGGTGTCATGGTTTAGTAAAAAGCAAAACTGTGTAGCACTTTCTACTACAGAAGCTGAATATGTTGCTGCTGCATTGTGTTGCACTCAGATTCTGTGGATAAGGCAAACTTTAGAAGATTTTGGATTATCTTATGATACAACTGAGATTTATTGTGACAGTAGTTCTGCAATAAATCTTTCCAAAAATCCTATATTACATTCAGGAGCAAAGCATATAGAGGATAGACATCATTTTCTAAGAGATAACGTAATTAAAGGAAAAATTAAATTAGAATTTGTGTCTAGTAAAAATCAATTAGCTGATATATTTACAAAACCTCTAGACGAAAATACATTCTGCAACATTAGATTAAATTTAGGTATTTGTAGGCTATGTGATGTGGAAAATGCTTAAACTCCACATAAAAAGATAAATATTATTGATGATGTTGTTCACCTCATAGATATTATATACTTATTATAAATATCTAAAGTAATATCTAAACTGCTGCTTAAGATACTATGTATTTATTGTAAAATCATAGTAGTATCTTATTGATTTTAAGTAGTTTATCAATTTTAATGGTTTTTACGATTTTAAGTGGAAGTGTAAATGAAAAACATTAAATACTTCTGACATTCTAAAATTTTGATTAAATGTTTTCTTTGAATCAAGGAAAATGCATATGATCATGCATAAATTTGACTTAATTGATTAAACTTGTAGAATAAGTTATATGTAACTCATCTTAAACTGTTAATCAAAAGTATAAGCTTATTGAAACTGATTCATATTCTCAGTACAATCATAGAAGTAAAAATTGTATGAGATTTGTGTTTTATTGCATCTGTATTAATGGAATACATATATACTGTGCTTAAAATGAAAAGTGCTTACAAAGTGAAAATCTTTGAGAGTTTATTGATCAGTTTGATCACGAGCCTTTTGTACTTGAGCAGATAGGTATGTAAGGATTATTGTCCTGAAAAAGGATTCTTTAAATCTGGCAACCTAAGGTCCTAATCAGATCTGGGATTGTTGACTGAAAGCTCATTACATGGGTACATTAGAAAGCTCTTGTATGATTCAAGCTTTTCAAACTAACTTTTAAAGAAAATTATCAATATTTACTGTTTTGAAAAGAAAAAGTTGTTTCATTAATTACAGATATCTTTGAATCGCATATAGTTTATACCAATATGACTACTGATTTATTGAATCAACATTAGTACTTTTGAAAACGTTTATTTGAGATACATTCTTTTATTCTCCTCGAATTAATTGAATTGAGTTCAAAGTTGTGTTTTGATTCATATATAGTTGGAATTGATTCTAGAAATCATTTTTGATGATGTCAGGATAACGAAAGTCTTTGAAAATAAAATGTAAAAGTATAGTTATACTTAACATCTATTGTCACTACAAGTATATTTTGTATTTTGATTGAATATATTTGAAGTATATTTGTAGGGGGAGCATAAACAATGTCAAAAATAGATTAATATAATTTAAAATACAAATCTTAGTTAATCTGAATTAATGTCCTCTTAAAATCTTGATGAAATAATTTAAAAAGACAAATAAACTATTCTACATTCAAAAGACAAACTGTTCAAATAGTTTACAATGTTCTCAAGATAATGTTAAGTTTAGCATGTGTGTTGTTTTCGAAAGGTTTTAGTTGGAAGCATCCAAAACTTGTTTAAGTGTACTAACTAGACGTTATATTAGATAAGGTAACGTGTAAAACTGCCTCTAGACAGTGTTTTACTCGTTAGGTTAGTTAACTCAACGAGTTATACTTGAATATTTCGAGTACCTTGATTGAATAAACTTTATTCAATATTTATTTAATTTCTAAACTCGACTTATCTTCACGTTGAGTTATACGTCTAAAAACCCTATTTAAACACTTATAACACGGAGACTTAGGTTATTTGTAAACTTTGTCAAGAAAATCTTTCCCGCTTATTGTTGTTACAACCTGCGACGATGGTCTCCAAGTTCTACAAAGGTCGTAGCAGAGTTAAAGGCAAAAGCAGAAGAGATGCAAAAGGAAAAGAAATAGAGAATGATGAAGTTCCACGTACTTGGTTCAAGAAAATATTTCGAGTAGACAAAAGGTTAGAAGAACTTTATAGAGATTACTTGTTTTCTTAGGATATATTAGATGAAGTTAGACAAGAACTTCAACATACTGATACAAGTATTACATACATGGGTATTCGAAGTAAATATGATAGAGAATACAGAATGAAATGTGCTGAGATTGCATTTTTGGAACAGTATGAAAAATATTTGGAAAAAGGTGTAGGTTCATCAAATAGAACTCCTCAAACTCCTATAGACGGTACAAGACTACATGCATTTGAGGAAGAGCATGAATCAGCTATCACTACTCCTTTATATTCAAAACAAGTAGAATCAGATATTGTTGTAGACAAAATAAAAGTTGATAGTCTTCGAAAGGCCGTTGCAATAGAAAGTGCCTTAGAAGAATTAAAGCAGAAAACTTTTATGGAGCAATTTGAAAAGAAAACAGCAATACTTGAAAAGGAGAAACAAAAATGTTATAGAAGAAGGAAAGTCAGAAAAATTATGTTTAAGGAAACAAAGTCTATTGAAAAAGGAAAATCAGATGAAAATTTATTTTCAAAAGACAATGTATGTCTAGACATTGTACCTTTTTGTGCATCTGATAAACTCATTAGTTCCGAACACACTAAAATTGATGAAGATAATGAGACTTTATTTTCCCTTGCTAGAAAGCTTGAGAAGAAATCGAAGTCAAATATAAGCTCAAGTTTTTCTATTAGTACAAGTCCTGATGATGTAGAAATTGACAAATCAGAGCATCAGGCACTTGACATTGAACAAGTTATTGCAGATATAATTGACAATGTTGAGGTAGTAACTAGTTCAAAGGTTAAATTGTTTAGAGTAGTAGATATTGAAATTGTTAAGACTCCAGAAGAGCTAAAAGTTAACCAGCCTTCTATAGAATCTATAGAAGTAGAGTCTGAGAATTCAGCCTATAAGATCCTACAAGCCTATAAGATCTATTGAACTATCCTTAGAATAATACAGTCCGAAATTTTTAGTTCCTTGTATATATCTAAATATTTTTTTAACTGCAATTAAGTGTGATTCTTTAGGATTAGATTGAAATCTAGCACAAACACACACAGCAAACATAATATCAGGTCTACTAGCAGTCAAATAAAGTAAAGAACCAATCATACTTCTGTATTTTCTTTGATCTATAGATTTTCCTACGTCATCAATATCTAACTTTAAAGTGGTAGTCATAGGAGTTTCTCAAATCCTTTTATCATTAAAATTAAATTTCTTAAGCATTTTGTAAAGTTAAGATTTGTGCATTTTATTATATGTTAAAGCATGCATTTTATGGATAACAAGTGCATAGTATATGATTTTTATATTGAATTACATGAAAGTTATATTTTTAGGCTATGCATGTTTTTAGGAATTAAAAATAGAATAATGCACAAATTTACCTTTAATGGAATTAATGTTAAGTTTAATAGCCCACGTGTAGACACTTAGTTATTTAGGATAAATTACATGGAACACAATTGTATTGCACGCATGATCTTCACTTATCAATTTCACTTATGCATTCCAAAGATTTAGTATTAAGATATAAAAGTGATGCATGATAAGAATATAAGATTATACTTTCATCATCTTAATGAAATATTGTTATAGATGCACCTATAATAATTGTCTTAATTATTCATGATATAATTTTACATGTGATTGAATAATCTTAATTTGTGTATGAGTTTTATTGATGAAAATAGGTGACATCAAGGAATTATACGATGGTTAAATCTCAGCCCTTGGATGGTGTATCAAAAGGTAGAATGGGGTGGGATAAATCTCAGCCATTGGATCAATCTTGGAAGACCAAGAGTCACCAATATTAATAGGAGTAAGCTGTTCAAGCTTTAATTTTGCCCATTTTTAATGAATTTTATAAGTAATTTTGCATGATATTATATATCTATGATGGATAAATGATATTAATTATGGGTAATATAAGTCCTGAAATATAGTGCAATATAGAAATTTAATTAACAAGTGCATCCCCCATTGGATATAATTTTACATGAAACACATTGATTTATTTTGCATGTCCTATGTTGGCTAACGTCTCTTGGAGTTCAACTTCCATTAATTGTAGGTAACTTATATATGGGAGGAGCTTAATGCAAAAGACCAAAGAAGATGTAAAGAATCAAAATTTGGTGGACTAAACTTTAAAAAAGAGGACATGCCAACACCTTATTGGCCCTCCTAGATCTATGGCATCTTATTGGCTTGGTGATAAAACCAAGGTGCCACATCAAAGAGAGAGAATACAAAACAACATAAATACAAGGGGAGAGGAATTTCAGCCAACAACTTGGTGTTTCCAACGAGAGAAAGAAGGAGGAGAAGAAGCTTGGAGGTGAGGCTTGTGCTTCCAAAGAGAGACCATCCATTCATGCTATTCACCATTCCAAGGGCTAAGGAGAAGACGTCCAAGCTTGGAGGTGGATTTGCTGCCAAGTTCCATTGAATTCAAAGCTCTAGAGAAGAAGATAAGAAGCTCCTAAGGTAGTGACAACTCTTAGAGTTTATTATTTTCTTGTGTAGAAGGAAGAATTGATGAGAAATGGTGGTGAACATCTCAATTATATGTCTTCTTAGCTAGATAGAGTTCAATGAATGTATATGAATGTTTAATTCTTCTTTTCAACTTCTAATTTGCATCCTCTATTCACGTGTATTGTTGGGGCTGTTGGTGAGGCTTTCACACGAGTGAATGACACTCACCAATGGTGGCTTGGCGCATTTGAGAAGAAGGTGTGAATTGAAAGAAGAAGAAAATAAGTGTTGATGTTCATTTGAATGAAGAACCTATCACTTATCTCTAGTTGTTAATTTTAATTTCAGTAGTTAATTGAGTTTGTTATATCTTATATTGATCACATTTTGTCCTAATCAATCTCCAAAAAGAATTTCTAATGCAAGTAGTATAGTATAGTTTAGCTAGATTAGCAAATAGCATAGTTGCATGCATTTAGTATAAATTAGAATAGAGTAGTATAGTCTATTGAACCTTCTTGTTTTATTTTTCTTTCCTTAATATTGATGCATGGATATCACTTCTGAAATCACGTGGAACTTGTGTGTATGTTATAATTGAATGAGTTGATAGATTTACAAGTAAAGAAATTGATTCACATCACCATTTTCCACTACACATTGCCTTGAAATTGCATGATTTGTGAGCTTGTGTTAACTTTGATTATTCTACATTCACATGTCATTAATTTACTGAAGTATACCTAAGAGCTTGAAGAACAAGTTGAGTAATAGTTGATTAAGTCATAAACACAATCCTTGTGGAAGAATGACCTGTATTTGCCATGTACACCAAAAGAACTGTGCACTTGCAGCAAAGCTTGAGCTAAAAATATAGCTCAACAAGTTTTTGGCGCCATTGCCGGGGATTGGCAATTTGGCTTAGTTTATTTTTACCATATTTGAAGTTCTTAGTTGGTTGTTTGACAAATTTTGATAAACATATCTTTCTTGTGCTTAGTTGTGAATTTTATTGCTTAAATTTCTTGCAAGTATGTCAAATTTTCGTCATGATGATCCTTTTAAGTTTATAAATGATTTTTTATCTGAAAGTGCTTGTTCTTATTGCCATGTAAAAGGTCATGATGAAAGCATTTGTACCAGCAAGTTATTTAATATAAAAATTCAACCAGTAGAAGAAACAACTCATGTTAGTGATGAATATGATGTCTTGCATGATGCTAGTGAATTTTCTTACGATTTTGATATGCATAAATCTCATATTGATGAAAGAAATGATGTTTTTGATTGCTCTCATGTTAGTAGTAGTTCTATAGAAGAGTCCATGAGGAATATAGAGAGAATCATAGAGTTAGGAGATAGCTATTATGTTGCCACTAAGCTCCTACAACAAAAAGAAGATGTAATTGTCATAGATGATGAAGAAGACTCTAATGTAGATAAAAACGTGAATTTAATCTTAAGATCTGGAAAAACCATAGAAAGAAACATATTAGAACATGAAAGTGAAGAAAAACAAAGTGAAGAAAACGTAGATGAAAAGGAAGAAAATATGTTGACAAGAGATGAACATAAGGATGTAGAACTAGAACATGAAGGAGTTGAACTTGAAAAATGTCTAATGGATGAAACTAATGAAGAATTAATTGAAGAAAACCCTATTATAGACTTAGAAATGGATAAAAAGAAAGAAGAAACATCTGAAAATATGAACAACAAACCACCATTTCCTAGTCGGCTTGACAACAACAAAGAAAATGAGGAAAATGAAGCTATAAGAACCATATTTGAGAAAATCAATGTTAATATGCCTATGTTAGAATTAATTAGAAAAATTCCAGCATATGGGAGGGTGCTTAAAAACCTTTGTACCAAGCATAGGAAGCCAAGAAAAAAATTAAGTAAGCAAGTTTATTTAACCGAGTTAAGTAGTTCAATGTTGCTTGATAGTTTAGCTAAAAAATTCAATGATCCTGGTGTTCCTCTAATAACTTGCTTAATAAGGAATGTTTTAATTGAAAAAGCATTATTAGATCTTGGTGCAGGAGTTAACGTGATGCCAAAACACTTATATGAACAATTGGGAATCACAAGAATTAAGAAAACTAGAACACTAATTAAACTAGCTGATAGATCATATAGGAGTCCCATGGGTATTGTAGAAGATGTCTTAATTCAAATTGAAGATTTTATATACCCAGCCGACTTTATCATTTTAGAAACCAATGCACCAACTTGTGAACCAAATGAATCTACATTGATCCTAGGGAGACCATTCTTAGCAACTATTAATGCCCACATTAATTGCAGAAATGGTAAAATGTCAATCTCCTTTAACAATAAGGTGATATCATTGAACATTTTTAAAAGAGATAGGACTATAAACCATCAAGTAGATGACAACATTAGTGTAAGCATTTTTGAATTATTTGAAGAAGTTGAAAATAGTAGTAATGAGGAAGAACTTAGTGCTGAAATTTGCTTTCTAGACGTTGAAGATAATCTAGAACACAAGGCATCGTTACAAGAGAATAGTGGTGAGCATGAAATGAATAATGACTTGATTTTAGAAGTTAAGGAAAGGAATAAATTAAAAGCACTCCCACAAAATCTGAAATATGCATTTATAGATAAGCAAAATGAATATCCTGTTATAATTGGAGCAAACTTAATCCCAAACCAAGAAGAAAAATTAATGAAGATATTAAGTAAAAACAAGAGAGCTCTTGGTTGGCAATTGAGTGATATTGTAGGAGTTAGTCCCACTATAGTTCAACATAGAATTATCCTAGAAGATGAGAACTATGCCTTTAGAGAACCTCAACGTAGATTAAATCCCCAAATGAGTAAGGTGGTAAAGAAGGAGATAGTTAAATGGCTTGACAATGGCTTATATACCCTATTAGTGATAGTAGGTGGGTAAGCCCTGTGCATGTAGTACCTAAGAAATCGGGCTTTACAGTAGTTGAAAATCAAGATCATGAGTTAGTGCCTACTAGAATAAAAACTAGTTGGAGGGTATGTATTGATTATCGTAAATTGAATTCTGCAACTCGTAAAGATCATTTCCCATTGCCATTTGTTGATCAGATGCTAGAAAGATAGCTGGACATGAATTTTATTGTTTTCTTGATGGATACTCTAGGTACAATCAAATACCCATAATCTCTAAGGATCAAGAAAAGACTACTTTTACTTGTCCAAGCGGAACCTATGCTTTTAGGCGTATGCCTTTCGGTTTATGTAATGCGCCTGCAACATTTCAAAGATGCATGGCAGGAATTTTTTATGATATGAATGAAAAATTTTTAGAAATTTTCATGGATGACTTTTTTGTTTTTGGCAAAAATTTTGATATTTGTTTACATCATTTAGATATGGTTTTGTAAAGATGTGTTGAAAAGAATTTTATTTTAAATTGGAAAAAGTGCCATTTCATGGTGAATGAAGGCATAGTTCTTGGGCATGTGATATCTAATAGAGGGATTGAGGTGGATAAGGCAAAAATTGACGTTATATCTCATTTGTAGCCACCTAAATTTGTTAAGGAGGTTAGAAGCTTTTTAGGACATGTTGGTTTTTATCGTAGATTTATTCATGATTTTAGCAAGATAGCAAGACCTATAACTAATTTACTTGCAAAGGATTCTGAGTTTGTTTTTGATGAACATTGTCTTGCTGCCTTTAATCAACTTAAGCATGCATTAATATCTCCTCCTATAATTCATGCCCCAATATGGGATTATCCTTTTGAAATTATGTGTGATGCCTCCAATTATGCAGTAGGTGCAGTACTTGGGCAAATAATTGATAAGAAACATCATGTCATATGCTATGCTAGTAAAACTTTGAATGAAGCTCAAGTAAATTATACTACCATAGAAAAAGAATTTCTTGCTGTTGTTTTTGCTCTAGATAAATTTAGACCATATTTAGTTTGTAATCAAGTTATTGTGCATACTGATCATGCAGCTATTAAACATTTGATGAGTAAAAAAGATGCAAAACCAAGATTAATTCGTTGGGTTTTATTGTTGCAAGAATTCAACATAGAAATTAAAGATAAGGTTGGAAAAGAAAATTTAGTTGCTGATCACCTCTCTAGATTAGAAAATATTCCAGCATGCAATAATGTGATTAATGAAAAATTTCCTGATGAGAGTTTATTTCTAGTTGGTAAGTTACCTTGGTTTGCAGACATTGCTAACTATCTTGCTACAGGGTTAATACCAACTGATTTATCTAAACCAGATAAGAAAAGATTGAGGTACATGGCTAAACATTATGTTTGGATGGAACCTTATTTGTATAAAATGGGTTCTGATCAAATTTTAAGAAGATGTCTTCCTGAAGATGAAATTGCTAATGTCTTAAATTTTTGTCATAATCATGCTTGTGGAGGTCATCTTAGCCATAAAAAAACTTCTTTGAAAATTCTTGAATGTGGATTTTATTAGCCTTCTCTAATTAAAGACTCTAAAGATCATTGTAGACATTGTGATAGATGCCAAAGAATGGGAAAAATTTCCAAACGAAATATGATGCCTTTGAATCCTATCATTGAAGTTGAAATTTTTGATGTTTGGGGCATTGATTTCATGGGACCATTTCCCATTTCTTTTGGTTATTCTTATATTTTGTTGACTATTGATTATGTTTCTAAATGGATTGAAGCTATCCCAACTAAGAGAAATGATGCTAAAGTTGTTGTTGATTTTCTTAGATCTAACATTTTTGCTAGATTTGGTATTCCAAGAGCTATAATTAGTGATAATGGACCTCACTTTTGCAATAGAGTATTTCAAATGGCTTTGAGGAAGTATGGGGTTACTCACAAGTTAGCAACACCATATCTTCCTCAAACAAGTGGGCAAGTTGAGTTATCCAATAGACAAATCAAGCACATGCTCGAAAAAGTAATCAAACCAAGTAAGAAGGATTGGGTAGAAAAGCTTAATGATGCACTTTGGGGTTATAAGACTGCCCATAAAACTGTGTTGGGAATGTCACCATTTAGAGTAGTTTATGGGAAAGCATGTCATTTACCTATAGAAATAGAACATAAAGCAGAATGGGCTATTAGAACATTTAACATGTGTGTTGATGATGCAGGAAAAGCAAGAAAATATCAACTCAATGAGCTAGAAGAAATAAGAAGAGAGGCTTATGAAAATGCAAAGATTGCAAAAGAACGAGCAAAAGCATTCCATGACAAGAAAATTTTGAGAAAGGACTTTCATGAGGGACAAGAAGTTTTATTGTATAACTCTAGATTACATTTGTTCCCTAGAAAATTTAAGACTAGATGGACAAGACCATTCATCATTAAACATATATATAATCACGGAGCTATAGCTATAGAAAATTGTAAGACAAGATTTAAAACTGTAGTGAATGGTCAAAGACTTAAAGAATATTATCCTGGAAAAACCTACAATCATGGAGAGAGTGCTTTGTTGTTGGAACCCAATTATAATTAGTGTTTGTATGTATTTAGTTGTAGATGTAGTTTTTCTTTTCTTAATTCTTAGTAATTTTTCATTCTATGTATTAGTGTGTTAGTAGTTAACAATAAAATTTATTATTGCAAGTTCACGTCAAAATTTTATATGCTTATTATCATGCATCTATCCTTGTTGTTTCATGTCATCTTGAATTTATATAGTGAACCATTCATGCTGAAATTTTATGATATATGATGGTACTTGTATACTTTGATGATATTTCACCATGTAAATAACTCTTGCATATACTCTTGAATTACATAACTGATGTGAATGTTTTAGTGCATGAAAAGTTGGGAGAGAGGCATAGATAACAGGTTGATACGCATAGAGAATCAAAAAGAAACACACATGGCAACAAACAATAATGAGAGGAGGGTGGTGCTCAAGGACATGTTCTATCCTACACAGAGAAGTATGATCACTTGCATTCAACTACCAGATGAGAATGAAGCACATTTTGAGTTGAAATCCCACTACATCAGCTAATTACCAAAGTTCATGGAACACGATGATGAGGATGCTTATGGCTTCCTTGAAGAATTTGAAGATGTATGCAACTTAATGAAGATACAAAATCTGACAGATGATTCCATCCTATTGAGATTTGTTCCCTTTGCCTTGAGAGACCAAGCAAGAAGGTGACTTCAAAGTTTACCACCCAACTCTATTACTTCATGGGAGCAATTTAGTGCCATCTTTTTGAAAAGATTCTATCCAATTGCCAAAACAAATGAGATGAGAAAGGTTATTAATTCTTGCTATCAAATGCCATAAGAATCATTTGCTAATTTCTTTAGCAGGTTCAATGAATTGCTTGTGAGGTGTCCACATCATGGGATACCCTTGTGGAGACAATGCCAAATCGTGTATGATGGAATCCCTACATCAGTAAAGGGCTTGCTGGAATCCATGGTGCAAGGAGACTTTGCAAATCTTGAAGACAAAGTGGCATGGAACTTCTTGGGAGAGTTGGCAGCAAAGACATTAAGTTGGGAGAAATCCTCTCCAAGATCTGAAACAAGGCAAGAGAAGGGCATTCATTCCATAAATGCAACCACGGCCCTTGAAATGAAATATGGAAGCCTATTGAAAAGGGTTGAAGCAATAGAAGGAAAAGGGAAAGAACCACTCAAGTGCTTGGGATGTAATATGGTAGGCCATATTGTGAATGAATGTCCTATGTTGGCTAACCCTTCTACTGATGTTCAGGAAATATACACAAGGAACAATCAAAGGCAAGAAGTTTATGGCAACTCCTACAACCCATCTTGGAGGAACCACCCAAACTTTTCATGGAGAAACTCACATTTTCAAGATAATCAACATGGTGAATCCTCAAATTTTCAAGGCAATCAACCTACACGAAATACTATGGAATTGGCTAAGAAAAATGATCATTCAGTAGCAATAGAAGACATGGGAAAGAAGATAGACAGCTTGATCAAAGGCATGGAAGCATTTGCCATGAACAACGCTAAGTATCAACCAATTGTGCATGCTAATGCACAATCAATCAGCAAGATAGAGGCACAACTATCCCAAATATCAGCAAGGCTTGCGAGAGGGAGAAAGGAACCATTCCAAGCCAAGCTATCACAAATCCACGTGTCAACCAAGTGGAGACAACTTCAGGAGAAAAGTAAAGAGAAGAATCACTTGCAATCAACAAGATAGCTAGAGGCAACCTTTTATCTCCACAACTTATGCTCGGCTTATTTGATAAGAGACTTATTTTATTTCATGCTTGAGATGTTTAATTTTAAAGAACAGAATTTGATGATATATTTGAAAGTAGTTAGATGCATGATTTTCAAATACTTGAAGGGTGTAGAATGGGTTGAAAGACTTTATCATGATATCATGTGTTTGTTTGACAAATTGATGTTCAACCATAATTAGAGTTAAATACATTTTATCTACACCACTTGAAGAGCAGTGCACAATAGGAATGCGCTAACATTTTTTTTTTACTTATTCTTATTGTTGAAACAATCCTTTCTAGATTGAGGACAATGCAGGAACTAAGTGCGGGGGGGAGGAGAAAGTAAAAAAATGTTTTAGGATGCATACTACAACAATGAAATTGAAAATTTTCCAAATGTAAGTTTCTTTCACAAGCAGGTTGGTGGTAAGTTTGAAAATTCATTCTATATGTTGCATGCCACCATGTTTTATGTGTATCCATGATAAGAACTTGCATGTCAATTTTTTTTAGGAAATAGCTTTGTTAGTTTAATTTTGATTTTGAATTATTGCATCTTAGCCTTACTAGCATGCTACTCAATCTCCATTGTATGCTCTTAAGGTTAAGATCATTAATTCTTTATTAGTTTTAGCTTTGTTTTCATTTGAACTTAATTTCTTTTTGTGGCATGTTGAATTTTCCTCAGTAATGTTCTTTCCTTATGATGTCTTACACTTAGAGCTGAGCTTATCTTTAAGGTGAGGATAGGAATATGCATTTGAGATGCCAACCATAGTTTCTTACTTATAACATATACACATTCTTGCACTAGACTCTTAATCATGTGGTATCTAGAGGACTCTTCTTATGACATGAATCTTGAGGAGTGGCTTAGGAAATCTTTCCAATAGGTTGTCCCATGAGAAGGGTAGATATATGAATTTGGGAATAAGGTTTGATACCCGTTCTCATAAGGTTGCTGGGGACGGAGGCTAAGTAACCTCTTAGTCTTCACATGTAAACCCTTTATGGGAGGTATCCTAAGGGTAGTGGTAGGATGTGAGAAAAGAGAGGTTTCAAAAAAAAAAAAAAAAAAAAAAGAAGAAGAAGAAGAAGAAGAAGAAGTTGTTATATAGAATGAATAAAGAAAATACTTTTATAGAATAAAAAAAAAAAAAAAAAACTCAATTGAAAATAAAGGGGCAATGTACTAGAGGATAGAAGCCTAAAGAAACCTTCATGTATTCTTGGATTAAGTGAGATGAACCTAGATGCTATTGATTATGGGTTTAAGCACTTTGCACTTAATAGTATCTTTAAAAACTTATTTTCCTTAGGTTGGCATTAGATGTCTATTCTATATTCCTCACCATTACAGGAACTCAGCTTGTGAGTGGAGATTATCTATAAGTATTGTTGCATTACTTAGTGAGAATTTAATTTGCCTTAATTTTCTTTATTGTGTTTGTTTGTTTAAAAGGGGTTCCTTAATCTTTTCTTCTTAAATTTTGCCAGAGGACTAGCAAAGTTTAAGTGTGGGGGGGGTGTTCAAGCTTTAATTTTGCCCATTTTTAATGAATTTTATAAGTAATTTTGCATGATATTATATATCTATGATGGATAAATGATATTAATTATGGGTAATATAAGTCCTGAAATATAGTGCAATATAGAAATTTAATTAACAAGTGCATCCCCCATTGGATATAATTTTACATGAAACACATTGATTTATTTTGCATGTCCTATGTTGGCTAATGTCTCTTGGAGTTCAACTTCCATTAATTGTAGGTAACTTATATATGGGAGGAGCTTAATGCAAAAGACCAAAGAAGATGTAAAGAATCAAAATTTGGTGGACTAAACTTTAAAAAAGAGGACATGCCAACACCTTATTGGCCCTCCTAGATCTATGGCATCTTATTGGCTTGGTGATAAAACCAAGGTGCCACATCAAAGAGAGAGAATACAAAACAACATAAATACAAGGGGAGAGGAATTTCAGCCAACAACTTGGTGTTTCCAACGAGAGAAAGAAGGAGGAGAAGAAGCTTGGAGGTGAGGCTTGTGCTTCCAAAGAGAGACCATCCATTCATGCTATTCACCATTCCAAGGGCTAAGGAGAAGACGTCCAAGCTTGGAGGTGGATTTGCTGCCAAGTTCCATTGAATTCAAAGCTCTAGAGAAGAAGATAAGAAGCTCCTAAGGTAGTGACAACTCTTAGAGTTTATTATTTTCTTGTGTAGAAGGAAGAATTGATGAGAAATGGTGGTGAACATCTCAATTATATGTCTTCTTAGCTAGATAGAGTTCAATGAATGTATATGAATGTTTAATTCTTCTTTTCAACTTCTAATTTGCATCCTCTATTCACGTGTATTGTTGGGACTGTTGGTGAGGCTTTCACACGAGTGAATGACACTCACCAATGGTGGCTTGGCGCATTTGAGAAGAAGGTGTGAATTGAAAGAAGAAGAAAATAAGTGTTGATGTTCATTTGAATGAAGAACCTATCACTTATCTCTAGTTGTTAATTTTAATTTCAGTAGTTAATTGAGTTTGTTATATCTTATATTGATCACATTTTGTCCTAATCAATCTCCAAAAAGAATTTCTAATGCAAGTAGTATAGTATAGTTTAGCTAGATTAGCAAATAGCATAGTTGCATGCATTTAGTATAAATTAGAATAGAGTAGTATAGTCTATTGAACCTTCTTGTTTTATTTTTCTTTCCTTAATATTGATGCATGGATATCACTTCTGAAATCACGTGGAACTTGTGTGCATGTTTTAATTGAATGAGTTGATAGATTTACAAGTAAAGAAATTGATTCACATCACCATTTTCCACTACACATTGCCTTGAAATTGCATGATTTGTGAGCTTGTGTTAACTTTGATTATTCTACATTCACATGTCATTAATTTACTGAAGTATACCTAAGAGCTTGAAGAACAAGTTGAGTAATAGTTGATTAAGTCATAAACACAATCCTTGTGGAAGAATAACCTGTATTTGCCATGTACACCAAAAGAACTGTGCACTTGCAACAAAGCTTGAGCTAAAAATATAGCTCAACATAAGCCTCACGTTGGAATTATCTCTTCTCATTTTCTTCCATTCCATCCGACGGTTCGCTTCTCCAAGGAATCCTCTTCTCGTGGCTGAAGGTGGACACTCAAGGGTGTTGTTCCCCCTCTCAAACTAGCATCATATCTCTCTTTTTCCATCTTGATTCACGTCCTCAAAGGGTTTCCAAGGGTGATGGTTGTGGCTGTCTTGGTGGAGGAAGCTTGGACGGCAAGTGGGAGTGGTGTTTGATGTTTGGATTTGGGTGGTTCCAAGGAGCGTCTTCAGAAGTAAAGGAGGGGCTGGAAACTGTGTTTTGACGTCCAAGGGAAGTGGAAGGAGGCTGAGTGCTCTTGCTCTTGCAACTATGGAAGGCCCTTGCTATAGGTGACGTTCCAAGGGGTGAGACCTTGGGAAAACATGGCTGAAGAGTGTGGTTTCATCCAACCATGGATCCATTGCTGAGGAAGGGGTGTTCTTCAAGGTATGAGTGAGTTTTGAGAGAGATCCCTATGCATATTTTATGTTCATGTTGTGTATGTATGCATAGGTATGTTGTTTCATGTTTTTATATTATGTTTGTATACGTTTGTGCTGTTTTAATGTTATTGCATTGCATTTCAGTATAGTTTTCATATAGTTAATTAATTCCAAATGTTATCTTGATGTGGATTCTAGTTTAAACGTGGTTTTCATATTTTTTATATGTGTATATCATGGCTATAAATAGGATGTTCAATGAAATGGTTGCTTATGTAATAAGGGGAACCATGTACAGAGTTTAGGTATTTTTATTATTTCAATTCTCTCAGCTCAGACATCTTTTTTGAATAATTTTTGATGCAATCTCATGTATTTTCGAGTCTACTTACTAATGGTTTTGGTTTCGTAATTTTTGGAGATCATTTGAATGGTATTTTCGATTTAAGTGTTGACAGGTGTTTCTGACTTGGACGCAAGTTCTGGGCAGAGTTTTTGAGTGTCTTTGATTATCAATTTCTCAGAATACAAATTGTATTCTTATGATCTGTAAAATGGGTTTTTGAGATGACGAAGCTAACGTGCATTGAGATTTTGTTTCACGTCATTTCATAAAGATTTCAGGAAGATATGAATTTTCTTGTGAAGTCGCGCAATCTATGTTTTGATCTCCGTTTGTTGCACCTCTGTGTTAGATTCGTCGCTAATAATTCTATGGTTTGAATTAGGTCTCGAAATTATGCTAGATTTTTAGATCTGTTAAAGTCATTTCCAAATCATATTTTTACATGATTTTTTAGTGAGTATTTTGGGAATAAATGATTTCCATAAGTGGATGCAAATTCTGTAATTTCGAGAGTTCTTTTAGAGTTATGAATGAGATTGTATGGAAGTGTTTCTTCAAGTAGTTAAATTAACTAATTAACCACATATGTATAATTTCTAATATAATTACCAATCATAGTAATTAACCTTTGTTTTGATAAGAGTAGGATGTATAGAAGGTTTTCAAGTTATATTATGACATGAGTCAAATAATTAATCTAATAAAAGTTATTTAGACCAACTCCCTGTGGAAATGACCCGTACTTGCACCGCTTAATACAATAGGCACCGTGCACTTGTGGTTAAATTATAAATGTAAAACTTGTGCTTTTATTGACACATGTTTCATCCTTACAAGTTTTTGGCACCGTTGCCGGGGAGTTTGGTGCTTTTAAATTGTTTATTGGATGTGTACTGGATTTAATGTCATTTATATGATGCTAGTTTTATCTAGATTTTTTATTCTCGTGTTTTTTATACAAGGAAATGGGTGTAAGGAGTGTACAATCCATGCATTCATCTTTCTTGATGCTTGAATGACTTGTCACATATTTATTTAAGTATACATATTGGTGACAAGTAGATTAATGGAGTAATGATAATCTTTGTGCACAAATTATTAAGACAAAATTTGCTTGTCTGGAAAATTTAAACTTTTGATGTGCACGAGATTAGAACTCATTTTTATGAAATTTTTTTATGAATACGTGGGTTCTGAGATTTCGTTTGAGTATTTATGCATAAAATTCTGATTAGTATGTTTAAAGATAAAAATCGTAGAATATAGAGATGTTATATAGAATTCTAGGCCAGTCTCTGCTAATGAATTTTTAAAATACGCTATTATTAACGTACTTAAAATTTAATTCAGTGATTTTTCCCGAAAACTAGATGAAATTATCTTTCCAACGAGTATTTACACGTTTCATTTGGAGTTACTTTGAATTTTGTGTGATTTTTTTAAGTTGACATGTGAGATTTAATCATTGTTAGGAGGATCGGATGGTTAAGGTCATAACTATCAGACCTTCATGAAGAAATCGGATAGTTATGACATAACTATCCGACCTTCATGAAGAAATCGAATAGTTATGACATAACTATCCGATTTTCGTCCCCGATCGGTAAATATCTGATTTTTGACCGGTAAGTCTCCCATCTTCATCCCTGACACATAACTATTCGACGTTTATGACAAAATTGGATAGTTATGACATAACTATCCGATTTTCGTCCCTGACCCATAACTATCCGATGTTTCGACCGGAAGACACCTGTAAGTATTCGATTTTCGTCTCCATCCGGTAAGCATCCGATTTTTCGACCGGAACACACACGTAACTATTCGATTTTGTAAATAATAATCGGATTGTTAGGGTGAAGTATCCGATGTCTATCGGATGGTTATTTTTCTAGGCAGAATTTTCATAACATGCACTAGTATATTTGGAACTGCAGTATAAATAAAATTTATTTTTGAAATTTTTTTTCATAAAACTACAGTAGTTTACCTTTCCAACAAAGTATTATACGCTGTAGTTGAATTTATATACATTTCTAGAGAATTTTTCTAAAATGGCATGTTCTGTAGATTACGAACTCTAAGTCATCTGAGTTTCATATGATTTTGATAATACTTCAGTTTTGGAAATTTTTATCTCTTATTTTTCTTAGAAACTAGAAGTAATTATCTTTCATGCAAATATTTATTTGTGAAATTCTAAGCTATATAAATTTCTGTAGAAAATCTGGAAGTTGCAGTGGCATAGTTTAATTTCTGGAATAATGTGTTGCTCGTTATTTAAAACTTCGAATGAAGTTGGTGGTTATTTGATAAAGTACATTATGTTTTTATGCTTAACATAGTGGCATGAATGTAAGATCTTGAAATTTAATGAGTTAAAGAAAATGAGGTTTAAAGTGGAATTAAAGAGTAATTGTTTTCCAATTCTATTATTATATTGCAAATTCTTTTAAATTGCTGAGGATCTAAGTGCATGTTAAGTAGGTTAGTTCACTTGTCTAACATTGCATATTATTTTTAATTGCAATGGATAATCATCAGAAGATTAGAATTGATAATTTTGAATTTGACCTCACACCTACATGTTTTAAATGCAAGTTAAACGATCATCTTGCTTCTGATTGTCCATTTTACATGCTAAATGATATTATAGGTGCACATTCAAATGTTTTTTCAGATTTATCCATGCCATGTCTGAATATTAATGCAAATGAAGCTAGTACTAGTGGTTATCAAATGAGATCACAAGTTGAGTCATCTATTGTTGACAAAGTAAAGTGTGAACAAAAGGTGGATTTATCCAAGACTTTGGATGAGTTAAATTCATCCATTCAGCTATTAGAGTTAACAAGAATTGCCAGCACCCCCATGAAGTTGGAATTAGATGAGGATGTAGGGATAGGGCCCTTGCCTCTGTGTGGAAATGAGGAGGTGGAGGCTTTTGTAACTCTAAGATTGGGTAAGGAAGCTCTTCCCTCAGTTCCTTTGACTCCTTCTGAAGAGCGAAATCCACATCTTAACAAATTAGGAGAGGTTGAGCAACTTGTGCATATGGAAAAGAGCAATGTTAAGTTAGATGACTTGGGAAACTCTTTAGAGTCCCTTCCTGCTCCTTTTCCCCATAGACTAAGAAGTAAAAATCAAGAAGCACAGTTAGGTGAACTTAGGGAAATATTCAAGCAAGTAAGGATTAATATGCCTTTGTTAGATGCTATTCAACAGATACCTGCCTATGCCAAGTTTCTAAAGGATGTTTGCACATGGAAAAGAGCTAGGAAACTACCTAGGAAAGCTTGCTTAACAGAATCTATAGACACCTATTTTTGCCAAAGTATGCCCAAGAAGTTTAGTGATCCAGGGACTCCTACCATTTCTTGTACCATAGGAGACACCTATTTTGAGAGGGCATTGATTGATCTAGGAGCCGGTGTAAATGTAATGTCGTCCAGTATTTATGTAGAATTAGGTCTTAATGGCATTAAACCCACTAAGATCCTAATCCAACTAGCAGACCATTCTTATAGGACTCCTTTAGGGGTAGTGGAAGATATCTTAATAAAAGTTGAAAACTTTATCTACCCAATAGATTTTATAGTATTAGAAAGTCAATTGTCACCTAATAGAAGACAAAACGTACCTCTAATTCTAGGAAGGCCCTTCCTCGCCACAGTTGATGCTTACATAGGATGTAGAGATGGGTCTATGCAAATAGTTTATGGTGACTCTAAGGTTGACTTAAATATTTTTGGAGTACATCATGAAATAAAATCTTTAACTAATAAGAATTTTCAGGTGAGTTTCATAGATGAAGCTTTAGATGATGATGAAGGAGAGGAAAGTTTCATGTCAAGTAGTGAGGAATCTTATCCACCCGAGGAAGAAAGTGACATAGATGTTGAGTCCGACTTAGCTATTGAGGATAGTTTAGGGAGTGATCATGTTTGTGAAATGAATTTTGTCGAACCATGGTGAGCGATGTGAGAGAGGTGAAGAAATCGTCCATAGTGGAACCGCCTTTATTAAAATTGAAGCTTGTTCCTAAGGACCTCAAGTATGCCTTTTTGGGAGAGGGAGATACTTTGCCAATCATCCTATCTTCCTATCTTTCTGTTGAGCAAGAGGAAAAGTTATTAGGGGTTCTGCAATCACATAAGGAGGCCATTGGTTGGACCATGGCTGACATAAAAGGGATCAGTTCGAGCATATGTCAACATAGGATTCATGTAGAGAGTGATAGTATTCCTTCTAGAATTCCACAAAGATGACTGAACCCAAACATTAAGGACGTTGTAAAGAAGGAAATCATCAAGTGGTTGGATCATGGCATAATTTATCCTATCTCCGACAGTTCTTGGGTTAGTCCTGTTCAGGTAGTCCCAAAGAAGTCGGGTATTACGGTAGTTGAAAATAGTAGCCATGAGCTTGTGCCCACGAGAGTGCAAACGGGATGGCAGGTATGTATAGACTATAGAAAGCTTAACACCGCCACTAGGAAAGATCACTTTCCTTTACCTTTCATGGACCAAATGTTAGAAAAGCTAGCAGGACAAGAATATTACTATTTCTTAGATGGTTACTCTAGCTACAATCAAATCCCTGTCACACCGTGTGATCAGGATAAGACCACGTTTACTTGTCCATTTGGTACTTTTGCATTCTAGCACATGTCTTTTGGTTTATGTAATGCACCAACAACATTTCAAAGGTGCATGATTGGCATGTTTTTGGACATGGTAGATAAATTTTTAGAGATTTTTATGGATGACTTCTCTATATTTGGACCTTCTTTTGATTCATGCCTCCAGAATCTAGAATTAGTATTAAAAATGTGTATAAAGAAGAGATTAGTTGTAAATTGGGAAAAATGCCATTTCATGGTTCAGTAGGATATTGTGTTGGGTCATGTAGTATCTAAGAGTGGGTTGGAAGTTGATAAGGCAAAAGTAGATCTCATAGCCAACTTACCAATTCCTAGATCAATAAAGGATATAAGAGCATTTTTGGGCCATGCAGGCTTTTATAGACGGTTTATCAAGGATTTTAGTAAAATCGCCCGTCCTTTGATGCTACTATTATCAAAGGGCACATCATTTGAATTTTCAAAAGATTGTCATGATGCATTTGAGGAGCTTAAGAGAGTCTTAGTCTCTACACCTATTGTGCACCCTCCTGTTTGGTCTCACCCATTCGAGTTGATGTGTGATGCCTTAGATTATGCAGTAGGGGCAGTTTTAGGACAAAAGATAGATAACTTACATAGGGTGATTTATTATGCAACAAAAACCTTAAACTCGACCCAAGTAAATTGTACTATTACAGAGAAGGAATTCTTAGCTATAGTGTTTGCCCTTGAGAAATTCCACTCTTATCTGTTAGGGTCAAAAACTATCATTTACACTGATCACTCAGCTATCAAGTTCTTGTTAGCTAAGCAAGATGCAAAAGCTAGGTTAGTTAGGTGGATCCTCCTACTCCAAGAATTTGATATAGAAATTCGTGATAAAAAAGTTAGTGAAAACATTGTGGCTGACCATTTGTCTCGTCTTGTCACACCTCAAGAGGGAGTACCAATCAATGATTCATTCCCTGATGAACAATTGATGGTAGTAACTCCAGCCCCTTGGTTTGTTGGCATTGTAAACTATTTGGTGACAAAGCAAGTGCCTAAAAATTGGTCAAGCCAACAAATTATGAGATTTATGGCCAAGGCAAGAGAATATCATTGGGATGATCCTTATCTATTCAAATCTTGTCAAGACTTAATTATTAGAAGATGCATCCCTGACTTTGAAATTCATAGTGTGCTATCTTTTTGTCATGACCAGCCTACAGGTGGTCATCTCAATCCTCTTAAGACAGCCACAAAGGTTTTGCAATGTGGTTTCTTCTGGCCCACACTGCATAAGGATGCATACTCTTTTGTAAAGAACTGTGATGAATGTCAAAGGGCAGGCAGACTTACAAGGAGAAACATGATGCCACTCACTCCTATCATTGAGGTAGAGATATTTGATGTTTGGGGCATTGATTTCATGGGACCATTCCCTAACTCTAGAGGTTTCAAGTATATTCTCTTGGCCATTGATTATGTGTCAAAGTGGGTGGAGGCCATACCCACTCATACTTGTGACTCAAAAGTCGTAGTAAATTTTATTAAGAGTCACATTTTTGCCAGGTTTGGTATTCCACGAGCAATTTTAAGTGATAGGGGCACCCACTTTTGTAATAGGAGTTTTGAAGTGTTAATGAAAATATATGGTGTAACGCACAAAATGACTACCCCTTATCACCTGCAAACAAATGGGCAAGTGGAGAATGCAAATAAACAGATTAAGCAAATTCTAGAAAAGATAGTAGGAAAGTCAACAAAAGACTGGGCTGAAAAGTTAGATGAAGCATTATGGGCTTACCGTACAGCATATAAGTCAGTTTTAAAAATGTCCCCATATAGAGTAGTGTACGGAAAAGCATGTCACCTACTAGTAGAACTAGAACATAAGGCCTTATGAGCGATAAAGAGGCTTAATTTGGATTTAAAAACTGCTGGTAGTAAAAGATCTTTCCAACTAGTTGAGTTGGAAGAAATAAGGTGTGAAGCATATGAGAATTCGAGTATTGCTAATGAGCGAAACAAGGTGTTTTATGATAGCAAGCTTTTACGCAAGGATTTTGAAATAGGGTAGCAGGTATTATTATACAATTCTAGATTGCATCTTTTTCCTAGAAAACTCAGATCTAGGTGGACTGGACCTTTTGTGGTTAAAAGTATATTCCCACATGGAGCTGTGGAAATAGAAGACCCTAAGAGTGGGAGTTTAACTAAGGTCAATGGCCATCGTCTTAAACCATTTTTACAGTAGGGTTTCGTGGGCCGTGGATCTAGTTTGGATTTAAGCCCTGCTGTCTATGCGTAAATATCCAATAGTCTTATTTCTTTTCTTTTTGCTTCTATATGATTGTTGTAATATTTATTTACTTCCTATGTGTTGTTTTGTTAATTGAATTGTGTATTTAATTTTGTGTAAAACTTGCCCCTCATTTTGTTTGATGATGTAGGTATTGGATATGTAGATCTTCCCAATGTGAGTACTTCTTATAGTTTACTAGTATTCTTACTCATATTTTTAAGTGACTGTTTTATTTTTATGCAAACCTCTAGTTGGGTGAGAGATAGTACATCAAGACTAGTTAGAGGGAGGCTTAGAAGCGAGCGTGGTGAACTAGATAGAGTGGAACCCATGGCAAACCAAGAATTACAATCACTAGAGGATATTTTTTACCCTAGGATTCACAATCACCAATCTTGTTTGTACTTACCACCTATAGATGGGCAAAAATTTGAACTTCATATGAACTATGTCAATCAATTGCCCCATTACCATGGATTGGACAAGGAGGATGCTTATGTTTTTTTAAACGACTTTAATGATGTGTGCAATATGGTCAATTTGTCGAATGTACCTGTTTAGAATGAAAAAGTGCATATTATTAACGGTTAAATGATGGTTAATTGCATAATATTTAGCTTATCATATGAGAATTAAGTTATTATGTTATAATTGCACTGTTATATGCTTTAATTGAAGAATCTGCTTAATTTTGGGGAATTAATGTTAATTTAGTACATTTATGAACTATCGGTAAGTTGTAGGCTATGAAATTCTTAAGTATCCGAATTTTCTGATATTTCGACCAGTTATGTTTAACATACTGAACAAATTCGGACAGTTATGTTTAACAGACCGAATATGTATCGGATAGTCATGTTTAAATTGCCGAACAGTTATGTTTAAAGAGAATATTTTATTATTTCCAGATGTACACGTGTTGAAACCAAAATGAATGTCTTAAGTGAACTTTTGGTGAGTTATCTATAACTATCCGAAATTGCAGCTGGGCATCGGATAGTTATCCCTGTAACTCTCCGAAATCTCTTGTTATTTATAAAATAGCTGAGGACACGTGTCATGTTCTAGGTAAGTGACTTAAGTGAATTTTCGGTGAGTTAGCTATAACTATCCGAAAATGCATTTGAGAATCGAATAGTTAGACCTGTAACTCTCCGAAATGTTATTTTATGTTTAAACTGCTGCTGACACGTGTCAAGATATGGTAGATTTACTTAAGTTATAACTCGTTAAGTTTGCATAACTGTACGCGTTGAGTTACATGAATATAAACTAAGGTAACGCGTTAGGTTAGCGGCTTATTTCTTTATTGCATGTATTTTATAGTTATTTTCCAAAATGCCACTGTAGCGGTTGCAGGAACAGATAGTTGGAAGGAAAAATCACGTTTGCACATATCACGCTGGAATTCAATTACGCATGGAGAAGGAAGCATCGTCGTTGATCTGAAGGAAGGAAATCCAACCGATCATTCAAGCAGAAGCAGTTACTATTGAAGAAATATAAAAGAAAAGAAGAAAAAAAGAAGAAAGTGTGATCGATGGACGACCAGTGTATACAGAGGAGGAGCACCGAGCTTTCTGCAAATAGTATCGGTGATTCTCCAAAGTATCACACCAACCATCGTTATCACCACCATAATCACCAATCATCGGAGGTCTGTGACGATACTTACCTGATGTCGGGTTGATTCCGAGCCAAACATAGTGCCTGACAACCACTGTGAGGAGTGATCGCGTCGCGGGAAGGGAAGACATTTTCACCAAGCGCCGACACATATTTCAGGAGATCGTAAAGCTTTTAGCGTTGGCTTCGGGTTGATGCTTGTATGCTGGAGAGGAGATCATCTTGCAATTCTGGATTCGCGATTCTATAGGGAGAGGAGACAGAATTGTAAGTGGTTTAATTTTCAGTGGTGTAATCGCGTTGCAAGTAGTGTCGGATGTATTTACTGTCAAGTGAGATTACTTTACATTTCACCTTTCGCCCATTTCCATGTTCACATCAAAACAAAAATACCAAAAACAATTTATCTTTGTTTGTATGTTATATTTGAGTGTTGTATTGTTTGTGTTGTATCTTGATTAATGTTATCTGTATCAGTTTTATGATTGTTTTATGTTAGTTTTAATTTTACAGTTTACTGAAATTGGTTTGTACAAAAAACTTAAAGATTTTAATGGTTACTATTTGAATCATCTGAATGTTAGTATTGCTTAATGATAAATCCAATGTTAACTAGCATTAAAAAGCTTAATTGATGTTATTTACAATCTATGGAATTGCCCAATGGTTGGTCGAATTCCTTTGTAAATAGCAGTATTATAAAGAAGAGACAGGCTCGTGGAGTTAACTTAAGTCCACAAGGATAGTCCGTTGAGTTAGCCATAACTCAACAAACTTAGTCCGTTGAGTTACAGTCCGTTGAGTTAACTGTAACTCAACGGAGTGCTTATTGAATATAAATTTGAATTGTTCACAATCAAACATTTCTTAAATTCGTCAGCAATTCCCTATGGGATCAACCTGTACTTGCACACTAATACAATAGACACTGTGCACTTGCAGTTAAAGTACAAATTGGAATTAATATCTAAATTGTATTAAAGGTTGTTTGTTTACTTCTAAAAGAAAGAATAGGCATAAAGATAAATTAACTAAGTAAAAATAGAAGTAACAAATCCAAGTTTTTCTAATGTAGTGCTGGGAAAACCCAAACAGTACTAATAGATGCTGTCAAGCTTAGATTTGTGCCCTTCGCTCTTGGTGATGATGCAAAACTCTGGTTGCACACCTTGCCAGCTGAGTCCATTCGTACCTGGACCAATTTTTGTGCTATTTTCATAAAGAAATTTCACCCTTTGCACAAAACAATCCAAGCCAAGAATGTAATCTTAGGTATTAGCCAACAACTCAATGAACCCTTTTGGAAGTATTTTGAGCGTTTCACTAAGATGCTGGCTAAATGTCCTAGTCATGGATTGCCACGGTCTAGGTAGTGCCAAGCTTTGTATGAAGGACTTGACTATAACACCAAGCTGATGTTGGAGTCCATGTGTCCTGGACGTTTTATGCGCTTGGATGAGAGTAGAGCGTGGGAGGTATTAGTTGATCTAGCTGAAAGAACTATGGAGATGGAGACTTCCACAGATAGGATATATGATAGATCACCAGCAAGGGGGATGTACATTGTAGACCTTATGGTAGGCATGGAGGTGAGGATGCCATCCATGTTTAAGAAGATGGAAGATCTCATTGTATCGCAGCAAAAAGGAAAAAGCCCTATTACTAGAGTTCATTGTATTGCATGTGGAATGTAGGGTCATGTCATAGAGGATTGTCCGGCGGTTCAAGGCCAAGATGTTGAATAAGTGGATGCTATTGGTGTGGGGCAACGAATGTTCCCACCTTCTTCCCATTATACCCTGGGATGGCGAAGCCAGCCCAACTTTCCGAGAAGACAACAAGGATCACCGTCACCCACGACAGAACGATCATTGGCTGAAGTACCTATGTTACAAGATCGAATGACCATTTTAGAAAAGAGATTAACTGAAATTGAAAAAGGCATTCAGTCAATATTATCGTTAAGTGGACAAACAACGCCGATTCTCACAAATCATAATCAGTCCATAAAAAATATAGAAGCTCAATTAGAGAGACTAAATGCCCAACATGGAGGGCGAGTACAGGGGGAACTTCCAAGTAACATTGTTCCAAACCCTCGTATGACAAATGTGCATGCTGTGCAGGGGGAGATTCAAGGGTCTGATCCCTCATCAACTTCTTAGTAAGTGGCGAGGTTTTTTAAAAAAAAAAAAAAAAACCCTCATTTTATTGTATTTTTAATTCAGTCCTTTTTATTTTCCTTTCTCTTGAATGTTTTGATGTGTTTGTTATTTTGTAGTATATCTCGTCATCACACCAGGTACGCCTTCCTTACCTTATTTCTTTATGATGCACATGAATTCAAACTTTACATAGAGCATTATTTCCTTTAGCATGCTACTCAGTTTCCATGATATGTTTTAAGGAATAATATCTGTTGAAATACTACATATGCTTATCAATAACATGCTAGGTATGGGGGCATATCTCTTGCTTGTAGTTATTTTTTCATTTAATTTTTCTTTGTAACTATCTTTATGCACCTACCTTGTTGCCTAAATGATTTCTTTTACATTGAGGACCATGTAAACTTTAGGTATGGGGGGGAGGCATTTGCATGCATGTTTTGTTGTTTCTTGTTAATTTTTGCGTTTTTATTGTTGTTATGTTAATTATGTTGATTTTACGTTTTTCTTTGTAGTTTATTGTTTTTAATTGAAAATCAAACTTGAGAGATTGTAAATTCATTAATTGCTATTTTAATCAATGGGATGAGCTATTTTTGTTGAGTGGAGTGACTCCAAAGCCAATTGTATACAAGCCTAATGTTTATGTTCCTTAGAATAGATAAATTTCAAATTAGGTGTGAAATGGTTTGAGTTTTCCCGTTGATTTGAATTAATGCCTTATTTTTATCATCCTATATTTTTTTATGAGTGAAACTAAACCAAGTGCCACTTTTAACAAGGGGTCTATCTTTATATAACCCCTAGGTGAGAAATGTCCTAGGTACATCTCGAACTTTCACTAAAAGTTTGAAGGTTGTGTTGAAAATAGTGTCAAGGATATTAGATTTAGTATGCCATGGAGTTATTTTGGGTCAGGTGGTGGAGAAATAAGGTGTATCTGTCAAGTTTGAGTTATTTTTGTTATATGGTCAAACTTGTTATATGAAAAAAAAAAGAAAAAAAAAAACACAAATAAAAAGAAAAAAGAGAGAACAGAAACACCATTTGGGTAGAATGGAGGTGGAAAGTCACTTGGGAAATGAGAATGAAGTGGATGTCAATAAAAATTTCGGAGTGATGGTGTGTAATGGCATATTAGTGTCTAATCTCTTGTTCACTAGTCGTCAGCATTACCCAACAACTTTGAATGGAAGGGAGGGATCCATGTACTTATTCTTATTCTTATTCAGCTTTGCATGCTTGTACTTTGGTTTATCTCTCTTTAGTGTGAAGTGAGGGTGTGAATCTTTTTATGTAAGGCAGATAGTTCTCTTGAGCAGGTAACTCCCTATTCATTATCTAAGGCGAGTTTATTCAATCTAAGGAACAAGTGAGGGAATGATGTAAGGTTGAACCACCACCATATGCTCAAAGATCTTAATAGCGGTAATGAATCACACAGTCTTTCGTTTGGTTGGTAGATCACTTATTTACTTTCTTTTTATCTTGATTCTCTTTTGTGAGTTGTTTTCTTATGTGTTTTATGTATTGATTTTTCACGGTTTTGTTGTGTTTTTCTTTCGTTTTATTTATTTTATTTTAATTTGGACTTTGTGGGTATGTCCTCTACAAACCCTCTGGAGACACAACTCTGCCTCTTTGGTGACTTAGAGGTTTAATGGCTTACTGCATATGCTAAATGCAGTCATGCTCCCTACGAAAGTGGCTTAGGTTAGATTTGTTTATTTTGTTGATTTTGATTGATCTTTCTTTAGGAGTGTTTCTCATGTAGGCTATTTACTTCTTTTTAGATCTAGTTCTTTGCCAAGGGACTAGCAAAGACTAGGTATGGGGGTGTGTAAAGTTAAGATTTGTGCATTTTATTATATGTTAAAGCATGCATTTTATGGATTACAAGTGCATAGTATATGATTTTTATATTGAATTACATGAAAGTTATATTGTTAGGCTATGCATGTTTTTAGGAATTAAAAATAGAATAATGCACAAATTTACCTTTAATGGAATTAATGTTAAGTTTAATAGCCCACATGTAGACACTTAGTTATTTAGGATAAATTACATGGAACACAATTGTATTGCACGCATGATCTTCACTTATCAATTTCACTTATGCTTTCCAAAGATTTAGTATTAAGATATAAAAGTGATGCATGATAAGAATATAAGATTATACTTTCATCATCTTAATGAAATATTGTTATAGATGCACCTATAATAATTGTCTTAATTATTCATGATATAATTTTACATGTGATTGAATAATCTTAATTTATGTATGAGTTTTATTGATGAAAATAGGTGACATCAAGGAATTATACGAGGGTTAAATCTCAGCCCTTGGATGGTGTATCAAAAGGTAGAATGGGCTGGGATAAATCTCAGCCATTGGATCAATCTTGGAAGACAAAGAGTCACCAATATTAATAAGAGTAAGCCTCATGTCGGAATTATCTCTTCTCATTTTCTTCCATTCCAGTCGACGGTTCGCTTCTCCAAGGACTCCTCTTCTCGTGGCTGAAGGTGGACACTCAAGGGTGTCGTTCCCCCTCTCAAACCAACATCATATCTCTCTTTTTCCATCTTGATTCACGTCCTCAAAAGGTTTCCAAGGGTGATGGTTGTGGCTGTCTTGGTGGAGAAAGCTTGGACGACAAGTGGGAGTGGTGTTTGATGTATGGATTTGGGTGGTTCCAAGGAGCATCTTCAGAAGCAAAGGAGGGGTTGGAAACTGTGTTTTGACGTCCAAGGGAAGTGGAAGGAGGCTGAGTGCTCTTGCTCTTGCAACTGTGGAAGGCCCTTGCTATAGGTGACGTTCCAAGGGGTGAGACCTTGGGAAAATGTGGCTGAAGAGTGTGGTTTCATCCAACCACGGATCCATTGCTGAGGAAGGGGTGTTCTTCAAGGTATGAGTGAGTTTTGAGAGAGATCCCTATGCATATTTTATGTTCATGTTGTGTATGTATGCATAGGTATATTGTTTTATGTTTTTATATTATGTTTGTATACGTTTGTGCTATTTGAATGTTATTGCATTGCATTTCAGTATAGTTTTCATATAGTTAATTAATTCCAGATGTTATCTTGATGTGGATTCTAGTTTAAACGTGGTTTTCATTTTGTTTATATGTGCATATCATAGCTGTAAATAGGATGTTCGATGAAATGGTTGCTTATGTAATAAGGGGAACCATGTACAGAGTTTGGATATTTTTATTATTTCAATTCTCTCAGCTCAGACATCGGTTTTGAATAATTTTTGATGTAATCTCATGTATTTTCGAGTCTACTTACTAATGGTTTTGGTTTCGTAATTTTTGGAGATCATTTGAATGGTATTTTTGATTTAAGCGTTGACAGGTGTTTCCGACCTAGACGCAAGTTCTGGGCAGAGTTTTTGAGTGTCTTTGATTATCAATTTCTCGGAATACAAATTGTATTCTTATGATCTGTAAAATGGGTTTTTGAGATGAATTTTCTTGTGAAGTTGCGCAATCTGTGTTTTGATCTCTGCTTGTTGCGCATCTGTGTTAGATTCGTTGCTAATAATTCTATGGTTTGAATTAGGTCTCAAAATTATGCTAGATTTTTAGATCTATTAAAATCCTTTCCAAATCATATTTTTACCTGATTTTTTAGTGAGTATTTTGGGAAGAAATGATTTCCATAAGTGGATGCAAATTCTGCAATTTCGAGAGTTCTTTTAGAGTTATGAATGAGATTGTATGGAAGTGTTTCTTCAAGTAGTTAAATTAACTAATTAACCACATATGTATAATTTCTAATATAATTACCAATCATAGTAATTAACCTTTGTTTTGATAAGAGTAGGATGTATAGAAGGTTTTCAAGTTATATTATGACATGAGTCAAGTAATTAATCTAATAAAAGTTATTTAGACCAACTCCTTGTGGAAATGACTCGTACTTACATCGCTTAATACAATAGGCACCGTGCGCTTGCGGTTAAATTATAAATGTAAAACTTGTGCTTTTATTGACACATGTTTCATCCTTACACATTTCATCTGCATATTTTTCCTGATTTAAAAATATACCTTTATCCATTTGCTTAATTTGAAGTCCTAGAAAATATGAAAGTTCTCCTATCATACTCATTTCAAACTGATTAGTCATCTCTTCAGAGAATATTTCTATCAACTTATCAGAGGTTGCTCCAAAGATTATATCATCCACGTATATTTGAACAACAATCTGATCATTACCATCTCTCTTAATAAATAGAGTATGATCCACTTTTCCCATGATATATCATTTTTCTATTAAAAAAGTAGACAATCTTTCTTACCATGATCTAGGTGCTTGCTTCAAACCATATAAGGCTTTCTTCAATTTATACACAAAGTCAGGATTTTCAATATCTTCAAATCCAGGTGGTTGTTTTACATAGACTTGTTCATAAATTAAACCATTTAGAAATGTACTCTTTACATCCATTTGATATAATTTAAAATCCATATAACAAGCATAGGCCAATAATATTCTAATACTTTCTAACCTAGCCGCAGGAGCAAATGTTTCATCATAATCTAATCATTCTTCCTATGTATACCCTTGTGCATCTAATCTATCTTTATTCCTTATAATTTGACCAATTTCGTTAGTTTTGTTTCTAAAGATCCACTTTGTACCTATTATGGACTGATTTTCTGGTGGAGAGACTAATTCACATACATCATTTCTGATGAATTGATTTAGTTCTTCTTGCATTGACACTATCCAATTTTCATCAGATAATGCTTCTTCTATGTTCCTTGGTTCCACCATAGAAACAAACATACACATACTATTTAAATTTACTAAAGCTCTTGTTTTAACTCCCTCATTAATATTACCAATGACTTGAGTGATGGGATGTGATGAAGAATGATGCCAATTTCTTTGATTTTCCTCAATATTCTCATCAACATCTGAAGGTACATCACTTTCATCATTAGTTTGATCATTTAAGTTCATATTTTTGATTTTCTCAGATAAATCATCAATCTCTCTATTGATCTCTAACTCATTTGAAAAATTGATCATATCATCATTATCAGCTTTAGATTGAGATTCTCTAAGAGAATTTTCATTGAAGCTTACATGGAGGGTTTCTTCAATAGTCCTAGAAGTCTTGTTATATACTCTATAGGCTTTACTTCTAGTAGAGTAACCTACAAAATTCCTTCATCTGATTTGGCTTGAAATTTATCCCTTTTATCCTTAGTATTTAGAATAAAACACTTGTAGCCAAATGGTTTCATATAGGAAATTTTTGGAACCCTATTAAACATAATTTCAAAAAGAGTTTTATTAACATGAGGTCTTAAATGACTTCTGTTAATAACATAACAAGCTGTATTTACTACTTCAGCCCAAAGATTATGAGGTAACTTATGTTCATTCAACATAGTTTTAGCCATTTCTTGAAGTGATCTATTCATTCTCTCAACAACACCATTTTGACATGGTGCTAATGGAAAAGAAAATTTGTGATCAATGCCATGCTCATTACAATAGTTATCCATTTGATCATTATCAAATTCAGTTCCATGATCACTCCTAAGTTTTTGAATAGAGACACTCTGCTCATTTTGAATAAAATTGTAAAACATTTTAAATTTTTCAAAAACTTCTATCTTAGATGCTAGAAAATATACCCAAGTGTATCTAGAGAAGTCATCTACTAAAACAAATACATACTGTTTACCACCAAGACTCATGATTCTTGTTGGTCCAAATAGATCCATATGTATAAGTTCTAAGACTCTCTTGCTTGAAATATCAGTTTTGGAATTAAATGAGTTTTTGTGAAGTTTACCTAATTCACATGCATCACACATAAAGTCCTTTGAGTATTTATTCTTTGGTAAACCTCTCACTAAATGTTTTCTAGATAATTTATGTAACAGTTTCATATTTATATGCCTAATCCTTCTATGCCATAGATATGCATCACTAGTTTCAACTAGCAAACATGAATTTAAATCAACTACAACAAAAGGTAAAGATAAAATAGATACATAACCTTTTCTTTTATCAATAAACTTAATTTCATTTGTATTTTTATCAATTATTTTGCATACATTATCTTCAAACACTACATAATATCCATTTTCAGTAAGTTTTATGACACTCAGCAAATTAAATCCTAGGTTTTCTACATATAGTACATTCGAAATAACACAAGTAGGAGTTATTTGAACATTGCCCATACCTATGATTTTATCTTTGCTTTTGTTTCCAAATGTTACACTTCGTTTCATGGTATTTGTAATAAACTTTTCTGTCCGGTCATGTGACTTGATGCTCCACTATCCAAGATCCATTTTGATGTTGTTTCCTCCTCAGACTCATCTGCCATGAAGCACACATGAGCAACGTCTTCTAACTCTTGTTCTCCTTCTGAATGTGAAGATTTTGATGTTGATTCCTCAGATTCAGACTCTTCAGACGTGTCATCCCAAGTGACCTTCAAAGCCTTTTTCTTGTAAAACGTTTTCTAAGTTTTCTGAGCCGTCTTCTTCTGATTTGTCCTACTTTGCATTTCATTTTTCCTCATAGGACAATCTAGAGAAAGATGTCCAGGTTTCTTACAATTGTAACATACATACTTTCTAGATGAAGAATTCTTGTCATTTAGTGATTTTGACGTTGAGGGTTTATCATTTTTGTTCCTTTGCTGTTTCCTAGCTTTCCATGCTTTCTTGAATTTCCTAGTTAGCAAAATCAAATCCTCGTCAAAATCAGTAGATATATCAGAATCTGAATTAATTTCGAAGGCTATTTCTTTCTTTATTTTTAGTTTGTTGTGACTCAGTGATTCATTTAATTGAACTTCATAAGCTGTTAAATTTCCTATAAGTTCATTCATAGTATAAACATTTATATCTCGTGATTCCTCAATTGATGTTACTTTCTGAGACCATTTAGAACTTAGGGATTTGAGAATTTTCCTCACCAAATCTTTTTGTTCAAAATTCTTTCCTAAACATTTTAAAGAGTTTATGATATCAAGAAATCTGGAAAACATCTTAGAAACATTTTCATCGTCATGCATCTTAAAGAGTTCATACTTATGAATCAACATGTTTATTTTAGTCTCTTTAACTTGAGAAGTACCTTCATGTGAAACTTCTAATGCATGCCACACCTCATAAACAGATTTATACGCCGACACTTTACTGAACTATTCATAACTCAATGCACAAAATAAAATATTTAAGCTCTTAGCATTCAGAGTTTCATTTTCTTTTTCAGTAATTGTCCAAGTATTATAAAGAGTAGTTAACAGAGTATATGGTTTAGAAATCATGAACCACAACTTATGATCTATACTTTGAAGAAAGAAAGTCATCCTATATTTCCAATATTCAAAATGTATTCCATCAAATAAAGGAGGACGATTAAGATTTTGGCCTTCATATAAAGAAAAATTACCATTTCCAGTAGCCATCTTACCTTAGATTTTTCAACCTATTTGATTTTAAACAGTCTAAAAGCTTTAAAACAACTTGAGCCTTAAATCAAGAAAGTTAAACGTATGCTCAGATATTAATTTCTGTTTAAAAACAAGGAAGGTAGAATAAGCAATGATATTAAATAAGTTGGTACCGATTTTATATCAAAGATTATTAACAAAGCTCTGATACCACTTGTAGGATCGTATGGCTACACAAGAGGGGGGTGAATTGTGTATTTTTAATATTTTCTGAAATATAATTGAAACTTTAAAACTCAAAAACAAGTCGAGATATTGCTTTCATAAAATCATTTTTATTCAAGGTTTCAATTACAATATATAATTCAATTTTCCTCAGGAATTGTAGATGCAATTATATTTCGATACCATGTTTCATCTATACTATTTCATAACTACAAACACAGAAAACTAATTTGCGGAATTTAAAACATTTCTCCCTGTTTGAGATCTTTCTTCTTCTTCTTCTTCTTTCTTCTTTAGTGACGAATATCTTGTCTTTTTATGTTTCACCGAATTTGCTTTCTTTTGATACTTCAAATCTTTAGTGACAAAAATCTTACCTTTTTATGCTTCACTGAATTTTCTTCCACTTGAGAGATTTTGCCCGAAGAGGTGTTTTTGATCCCTGAAAAAGATTTTTCTTTTGGTGTGCAGGAATGGTTTAATCCTTGAAAAGATTTTTTGTTTTGTGTGCAAGGATGGTTTGATCAACGAGAACTCTATGCCTTTTATACTGTATCTTCATTTCATGCATATCCTCCACGTTTAATCACTACCAGTTTTCCACTTCTCCACGTCTTTTCTTTTTCCTTCATCGAAACACACACGTTCCAACCCACGTTTATATTTCGAATTTCCTTTAATCATCAGTCTTGGATCTCTAAAAAATTTCCTGCAAAATAAACTTTCTCGTCCAAAAATTTTTCATCAGTGTAATAAGAAGTCGTTACTTTAATGTTAACTAAACGAGTAACACAAGTATATATTTATAACTTAACGTTTCTAACTTAATGAGTTCCTTATGTGCCATTTCACGTGACAAGTACTGTAGCTAACTCAACGAACTAAGTCCGTGGTGTTATGCTAACTCAATGAACCAGCTTAACCTTTCTTTCGAAAGGTTAAACGATAACTCACCGAAAATAGTTTAAGTTTCAGATAGTTACGGATGTAAGTCACCGAAAAACTCTTTATATTATAAAACTAGTGAGACACGTGTCAAGACCTAAAAACATGACTTAAGTTACCTTTCGGATAGTTACGACTGTAAGTCTCCGAAAAGCTTTAACTCACCAATTCAGTAATAAACAAATGTTTTTATAATAAGAATTTTACCACGTGCAAAAATAACAACTTAAGTTTATAACGCTAACCTAACACGTTGCCTTAGTGTTCAATATAGCAACTCAACGCGTTTAGTTATGTTAACTTAACGAGTTAAACATGTGCACCTCACGTGATACAATACAACGTTCGTAACTTATAATTTCACCACGTGTATAACACTAACTTAACAAGTTCGTCTCTTCTTTTACTCACTAACTTAACGAGTTATCACGTGACCTATTTTAACCTTTAAGCCTCTAACTTAACGAGTTCTCACGTGACCTCTATACAAACAAAATTCAAACTTAACGAGTTGTGTAAATGTGCACTGTTCATGATACAGAAGATATAACTTTAAAACATATCATGCTTTTCAATAAAAACACACGTTAACTTAACATTTAGCTAAATGAGAAATTAATGCAATGAAATGACTAGTTATTAACTTCAGATCCAATACAGAAAAGTATTTATATCAGTAAGCTTTTTCTGTATTAATTGATGATTTTAATTTCTTTTCACAAGCAATAGTAATTGAGCAAATATGATTATTTTCATTCAGCACACATCATCAAAACAAAAATACTCAACACAAATGTTGTCTCCTATGATTTAGATGATGCCCTGGTATGCTGTGTTAACAGTTCAATTGACTCATGGGTACTAGACTCAGGAGCTTCTTTTCACACTACCTTTGGGAAGGATTTGTTGCATAGTTATCGTGTAACTCCTGTGAAAAAGGTGTACCTAGCTAACAACATAAGTCTAGATGTGTTGGGAATTATAGAGGTACACATTAAAACAAAGCAAGGGATATGGAAATTGCAAGAAGTCAGATATGTTACAGATCTTGTAAAGTAAGTAATTTCCATAAGTTCCCTAGACAATGATGGTTATCAGATTGCCTTTGGTGCAGGCAAATGGAAGGTAACCAAAGGTGCAAGGATTATTGCCTCAGGACAAAGAACAGACACCTTATATTTAACATCAGATCAAGATGACTGCATTGCAGCAATCAGTGATACTGAAGACATTGACTTATGGCATAAAAGATTGGGACACCTTAGTGAGAATGGACTGAAAGTTTTAGTGGCAGAAGGGAAAATCCCTAAGCTGAAGAATGTCAATTTAGGGATATGTAAGGACTGCATTGAGGGAAAGCAGATGAAAGTCAGCTTTGCTAGGAATCCTCATGATCCTAAGTCACAGAAATTGGAGCTAGTTCACACGGATGTGTGGGGGCCTGCTCCTATCAGTTCTTTAGGAGGTGCTCTCTATTATGTCATCTTCATTGATGACAGTACAAGGAAGGTATGGGTTTATTTTCTGAAATAGAAGTCTGAAGTTTTCCAAGTCTTCAAAAAATGGAAGGCAGAAGTGGAAAATCAGAGTGGAAGAAAAATTAAATCCATTAGGTTAGATAATGGAGGAGAATATGATAACCATGAATTTAAAGTTTACTATGAGGAGCAAGGATTTAGAAGGCAGAGGACTATAACTGGAACTCCACAACAAAATGGATTTGCTTAAAAGGATGAGCAAGACCCTAAATGAATGGGCAAGATGCATGAGACTGCATGTAGGTTTTCCCAAAACATTCTAGGCAGAAGTTGTTAATACAGCTGCCTATCTAATAAATAGAGGATCATCCATCCTAATGAGGCTTAAGAACCCTAAAGAGTTGTGAATAGGGAAAGAGGTCAACTATGCTCACTTGAAAGTCTTTGGATCCAAGTTATTTGTCCACTTGAATAGTGACAAAAGAGACAAGTTAGATTCAAAATCATAGATATGTTATTTCATTGGCTATGGTAAGGATTATTTTGGTTACAGATTCTAGGTAGAAGAAACCAAGAAAATAATCCGTGCAAAAGATGTTATATTCATTGAATCCAAGATGCTTAAGCATAGAGAAAGTGCAGAAGAACATCAGTCAGAGCTTCAGTCTAGAAGTACTACTGAGATTAGTCTAGATAATGATGTTGAATAACCTCAGAAGGAACCTGTAGAAGAAATTCAACTTCCAGAGGCTAAACATCTAGATGATTAAGAAGATGAAGTTGTCATTAGACAACTTAGAAAGTCTGGAAGGGTCTCCAAACAACCAGAAAGGTATGTACCATCATTCAATTATCTGTTATTGATGGATGATGGTGAACCTGAAACATATCAAGAAGCAATCTGTGCAAGTGATGCACATAAATGAGAGTTAGCAATGAAAGAAGAAATGAGATCCCTAGAGAAGAATAATACTTGGGAGCTAACTTCCTTGCTAAAAGGAAAGAAAATCCTAGGAAACAAGTGGGTGTTCAGGATAAAAGAACAACCAGATGATAGTAAGAAATATAAAGCCAGACTTGTCGTCAAAGATTTTCAGCAAATTCAAGATATAGACTATATTCTCTCCTGTTGTGAAGATGAATACTATTAGAATAGTTTTAAGTATTGTTGCTGCAAGAAATTTTCTCTTGGAGCAAATGGATTTAAAGACAGCATTCCTACATGGTGACTTGTAGGAAGAACTTTACATGATGCAAGTAGAAGGATTTGCAGTTACTGGCAAGAAAAGAAAGACAGTTTGTAGATTGCTGAAAAGACTGTATGGTTTGAAGCAAGCACCACGGCAATGGTACAAGAGATTTGATACCTTTATCTATACCCTAGGCTTCAAAAGATGTGATATAGACTATTGCTGCTACATAAAACTACTAGATGATTGCTTCATTATTCTACTGATTTATGTAGATGATATGTTAATTGCTTGTTCTAGTATGGAATAGATTAAGCAATTAAAGAGACAACTGTCAAAAGAATTTGACATGAAGGATATGGGAGAAGCCAAGAAAATCTTGGGTATGAGAATTATCTAAGATAGAGTGGCAGGCACTTTGAGATTAAATCAGAAGAAGTATCTAGAAAAGGTACTGAGGAAATTTAATGTCTCAAATGAGAGGAAGACTGAACTACCTCTTGGACCCCATTTCAAGTTGTTTAAAGATCAGTTAGCTAAGACTGAAGAAGAAATGACAAGAATTTCTAGAATACCATATGCTTCAGTAGTAGGAAGTTTAATGTATGCCATGATATGCACAAGACCTGATATATCTCATGTAGTGGGAGTGGTTAGTAGATATATGGCAGAACCAGGAGCTGAGCATTGGTCTGCGATACTGTGGATACTTAGATATTCCCTAGATGTATATCTGAATTTCAAGAAAGGACTGGTTGGATTGATTGTCTACTGTGATGCTGATTTATGAAGAGAGTTGGACAAAAGTAGGAGTACTTCAGGTTATGTTCTCTACATAGGAAGTATTGCAATTAGCTGGAGATCCAAGTTGCAAAGTATTGCTGCACTCTCGACCACAGAAGCTGAATATGTTGTAGTAGTAGAGGCAGCTAAAGAAAGAATCTAGCTAGAGAATGTACTAGCCGAATTAGAGCACAAACAGAATAAAAGCATTCTATTTTGTGACAATCAAAGTGCAATTTATTTAGCTAAGAATCTGAAGTTCCATTCAAGGTCCAAGTACATGAGAATGAAATTTCATTTCATAAGGGAAGAGATAGAGCAGAACAGGTTAGATCTTCAGAAGATTGCGGGATCTGAAAATGCAACAGATATGCTAATCAAAGTTCTGAATTTGCAAAAATTAAGGCTCTATATGGCCTTAATTGGTCTCCCGAAAAGCTGAAAAGTACAAGGAGATGAAGAGTTGATGATTATTTGAGCAGCAGTTGCAATAATCTGTAAGCCGAGTGTAGAGATTGATTTTTCTTTCGATCATTGTGACAAACTCCAAGTGGGAGATTGTTAGGGCAAGTATTACAAGTGTGGAGTATGCCACAAGTAGTCCAGGTTCAATCGGAAGTTTGTTAGCAGTAAGTATCTGATAGTTATATATTTTCAGTAGGTTACAAACCTAAGTATCTAGAAATAAAAGTTAAGTCAGAGTCTTTGAGTTAACTATCCGAAAGTCAGAAGATTTTAGAGAGTTAAGTTGTAACTATCTAAAATGACTTAAAGGACACTTAAGTGGATCTTCGAATAGTTAAGAAGCCAAGTATCCGGAAAGTAGTGACTTAAGTGGATCTTTGGATAGTTAGGTAGTAACTATCCGAAGTTCATGAGTTTTTCGGAGGGTTATCGGTAGAACCTTCTGAAATGCCTGAAAAGACACTTAAGTGAGTTTTCGGATAGTTAAGGTATAATTATTCAAAAGACATGCAGTTTTCGGTGAGTTATTAGCATAACCTTCCGAAAGGACAGAGAGAGAAAAGTAAGTGACTTTTCAGACAATTAAGTCTGTAACTATCCGAAATACAAAATCTCTCGAACAGTTAACTTGGTACTGTACTACTCGTTTAGAAAGAATATTCTGTTCAGATAGTTAAGTTTGTAACTATCCAAAATGTTGCAAATTTTGGAGAGTTAAGAAGATAAGGCTCTGAAATTAATAGCCTCTTCTCCAAGCATTGTTTCTCTACTGTAATGGCTTGTATGTAATTAAAGGTTTATAAACCCTAAGTTGGGTAGTATATAAACTTTTATGATGTTGTAAAACATTGCGGTTGATTGTGCCGAAGCTCATAAGGAACCCTCAACTCTCCGTGGACGTAGGCTGTTGTTGAACCACGTAAATCATGTTTCTTCTCTATATTAGTTCTTCTCTTACTCTTCACTTCTAGCATTAGTGAGTTTAGAGCTGAGTGTTTCAGTATCGTGTCATAGAAGGCTAACTGAACAATTCTTTAAGAAATCAACAACTTATTGAAGAAATATCTTGATCTGGTTTTAAGGAGGTGTGTTCCAGAAACTAAATATCAGAGCATATTGTCTTTCTGTCATGACCAAGCTTGTGGAGGGCATTTTGGCTCAAGGAAAACTGCTACAAAAATTCTGCAATGTTGATTTTATTGGCCAACACTATTCAAAGATGCTCATAAATATTGTTTAAGTTGTTTAAGATGTCAACAAATAGGAAGAATATCAAAGAGGAATATAATGACTCTTAATCCTATTGTTGAGGTTGAAATCTTTGATGTGTGGGAAATAGATTTTATGGGTCTATTTCCTATATCTAATCAATTTAATTACATATTGTTGGGGGTAGATTATGTATCTAAATGGATAGAAGCTATTCCTACGAAAGCTAATGACAACAAAGTGGCAATACAATTTATAAGAACCAATATATTCAGGAAGAAGGACAATTACAAATGTTCAGGAATTTGTAGAACATTTTCAGCAAGTTCAAGTTCAGCCTATGGAAGAGGAAGATCAAGAACAAACCCCTCTAGAACAACAAAGTCACATTCCTAACCTGACTGAAGCAACAGTTCGGAATGAAGTACATTTTTGGAGTCAGGAATCTTATAATAAATACCAAGAGATTAGGAGTTATGATATCATATACAGTAGACTAGTAAATTGGGACAGAATGCAAGAAATTAAGGAATTATTTGAGTTCCAAGGTCTACTACAATTTATTTCTCAATAGAAAGGGCATGCAATATATGAAAATCTAGTGCCCTACTTTTATGCTAATTTAAGAGAAGGACAATTAATTTCCAACGTGGAGGAAGCTGATGTACAGATAACACCAAAGCTTCTCCATAACATTTTTGGATTGAAGAATGAAGGAAAAGAAATTTTGGAAAGCACAACTGCCGTTGAATGGATAGAGCAAGAAATCAAGGACAGTTTGGCTATCAATCCTGGTGTGCCATTATTAAATAGACTGAAGCATTTAAATGGTAAAGCACACATGATAACTAACATTTTGATTAAAAATGTCTACCAACGACAAGGCCATGACATTAAACTGAGTCAATTTGTTAAGTGGGCCACTTATGTAGTTGTGAATAGAATTCAAGTTAATTGGTGTCAAGTCTTCCTATCTAAAATGAAGTCTGCAAAGAAGAAATTATTTTATGGAGATTTGATACCTATATTGATGGTAGACTGTATTAATTTCACGAAATGGACATCTAAAAGGATAAGATCAAGAACTATTTCAGTGAAAGAATACAGAAATTATGCTACAGCTAAAGTATCTATATCTTTTGGAGGCATTATTGAAGTTGTAGAAAGGATAGAACAATTAGAGCAACAAATAGAAAAACTCTAGAAGAAAATAGATGAACTTAGGAATAGAGGCTAATTATATAGTTCATCTACTTGTACTTGTATATATTTGTATGAAAAATATCTGATTCGATTGTACTGTAATTTATTCATATGAATGAATATATTTTTTTCAGATATATTTTTCATGCATGTTTAGAATGATGAAATGGATGAACTATATTGAATGTTATATAATTTTTGGAACATTATGCATGAATGTTTAAAAAGATTTATAGTTTGCTGAATGATAGGATTAAATAATAGATGCTTTAAAATATCTGCATGGTGCAAGGTAAAATGTAAATTCTGCATAACATGAAATGAACTGCAAGTTAAATATTTATATAATGTTCAGATTTAAATGAATTTTGATTAGAATGCTGCATTAATGACATGTATTTAACTTTATTTCAGTTAGCAGAGTGCAGGAGAAAAAAAAATATAGAGGTACTTATGAAGAGTAGACTTAGAGGTTGCCAAGTGTTAACTCAACGAAGTAAGTTTGTTGAGTTAAACTTAACTCCACAAGACCAGTAATATAATATAAGGTCACTTCGTTGATAGTTAAACTTTCGGATAGTTAACATCTCATTTTTGTCGAATACTTTATGTTAAAAACTTGTATAGTTAAGTTATCTGCACGTGTATTTTTAATGTTTTAAGTTGTCACGTGTTTTCTAGGTGCATTCGGTAATGAAAAATCGAATAGTTAGATAGCTGTTCGAGTTTTGATACGCATGGATAGATAACTATTCGAGTTTTATAAAAGGACTAACGAATAGATAAATTTCTTTGTTCAGTCACGTGTTTTGCAGGTGCAAAAACTTGAAGAGTTAAAGGATAAGTGTTCGAGTTTTTACAAGACTTAAAGGATAAATGTTCGACTAAATCGAAGTTAGTCCGTGGAGTTAGCAACAGTAACCAACGTTGTTCCGTTGAGTTATCTGTAACTCAACGAGGTTAGTTCGTGGATTAAGCAGAACGATTATTCTTTTAACCATGAACAAAACTTCATCGACTTAGCGGTTACCAAAATTTGAAATTAGTAGTGATACACGTACCCATAAAAGTAGGAACCACGTTGCACATTACAAGACACGTTCTTGCAACGAAATTTATTTACTTTATGGATGTGCATTATATACATAGAACAGAATATTATTTATGAGTTACTAGCACTTTTGAAAGAAAGGAGAATATGTTGGGGAACTAGAAGGAGAAGCAGCTGATTCAACTTCATCCGTCAACAAATATTTACTAAATGGAAAGCTTCAGATTGGTATGTAATTAATCGTCTACTATTTTATTTATGAGCACATGGACTCGTTCTCTTAGCACTAAATGATTAGTAAGAACATCTACCTAGGAATATTCAACACAGAGGGGTATTGAAACATTTTCTGAATTGGACTTTAATGAAATCCTTAGGGGTGTAGCTAACCTTTCTTTAAAAGAGAACGTAGATATGGTTGCTCCAATAGAAAAACCATTAGGAGAAATTCTGTATCCTGAATTAGTTGATGAACCTTCCTGTATTCAATTGCCAAACTTTAAGGGAGATATGTTTGAACTGAAATCTAATTATATTAGTCAATTGCCACATTTTCATGGATTAGAAAGAGAGGATGCCTATTATTTCCTTAGAGAATTTAATGAAGTTTGTCAAATGATGAAAATGCCAAACATGAGTATAGATGCTATTAAACTTAGATATATCCCTTTTGTTTTAAAAGACACAGCTAAGAGATGGTTATATACTCTGTCGCCTGATTCAATCTCTACATGGACTGAATTTTGCTCTATTTTTCTGGAAAAATATTATCTAACACATCAAATGATTAAAAAGAAAAAAGAAATATTAATGTGTAGTCAAAAACAGGGTGAATCATTTTGGAAATATTTTGAAAGATTTAAAAATTTACTGACTCAATGTCCACATCATGCAATAAGTAAAGCACAATTAATAGGCATAATTTATGAAGGCATAGATGTTTCAACAAAATCTTTATTAGAATCTACTTGTCAAAATAGATTTCTGAAACTATGTAGCGAAGAAGCATGAGCATATTTAGAAAACTTTGCAAAAAGAACTGCACAGTGGGAAAACTCGGCTGAAGCTATTGCAGATAAAAGAATATTGCCAAGAGGAATGCATGAAATAGATTCAAGAACTATGCTTGAAGTGAAATTAACTGAATTAACAAAGAAAATAGAAGAGTTATCATTAAATCAAAAGCTAGCAGAAAAGAATGCAAACATTAATGATCTAGATATTATTTATGCTAGAAACCAGAAAGATAACTTTGGAAATTCTTATAATCCTAATTGGAGAAATCACCCGAATTTATCTTGGAGAAACAACAATTTCCAAGGAGGAGAAAATGTAAATTGGAAGAATATAAGTTATGAAGCATTAATTGAACAAGGATCTAGAATAGAGAAATTAGAAAAGATAATCCAACACTTAAACAATCGTTTGGATCTTGTATTTGTAAATGTTGTAATTCAAAATCAAAATAGAAACATACCACTTAGACAGAAGGAATTAATGGAAGCTAGACCTACTAGAGGATTGCCAATACAAGCAATACCTAACCTTGTCAATAGAACTGTTAATGAAATTGATACCTCTTCTGGGAGGGTAGCTGAATGAAGTAGTATAACTAAAGTAACTATATATATATATAAGTTTATTTATAGTTAATAGTATCGTAGAGTTAGTACTTAACTCAACGAACTTAATTCGTTGAGTTATGCCCTAACTCCACGAGGGTGTGCAGTAGTTATGTTAATTTTTGTCTCTGCTAAAATTTTTGTTTTTGTTATATAGAATCAACAAATGGAATTGATACAATTACTACTGGACACACTAAGGGAAGTACTAAGTAACTTGTTAGCTAAAGATCTGTGCAGGCTGTGTTGTGTATCAAAGGAAACTAAAGAATGTGCCAAAGAAAAATATTTTCATGGACTATAAGCTGCAAAAATGACTAAGATTAGAGATGGATTCATATGAAAGTCATTTAATCGTAGTTCAATTAGCCATGAATATCTGAATATGGAAGAAACTACTGGAATTCCACCTAATACATTAGAAGGAATAGATCATATTATGGGGATGGATGAAGGATTAATTATATACAGGACCAAACCAAGGTATGCAATTCTATTACCTGATATTTTGATCAGAAATCCTATCACAAGAGAAGAATGGAATATAGGAAGACCTAATAGATATGAAGTACCAACTATAAATTGTGGGTCGGCTTTAATATTTTCTAATAAAAATTCTACCATTCCTGAAAAATTATATTATTGGAGACCTACAGGAAATTGGGATGAAGATTTATGCTTGAGTGTGTATAATTTTCTAAATAGATCTTGGACTAAAAACACTATGACATATCTAGGATAGAAATCATTAATTAACAGCATGCATGTCATACTTGATGGATATATATTTAGTCACAGATATATCAATTGCATTTAGATCTGATTTATACATAGTAAGCATAGATAGTTATGATGAATATATAGAAATTTTGCCTATACAAGAGAAATAGCTAAACCACCATCTGCAGAATTTGATAAAATTCAAATAGGGATGTGGTATAATGAATATGATGATCTTACTTTATGTCTAATAAGATGGTGGGATGAGTTGATGAAATTTCAAATATGGATCATGAAAGACATAAATGAATGGAAGTGGGAAGAGGAGTATATTGAAATAGATGTAGAAATAGAAACTGCTACATTATCTTGGAACCGAAAGTGATCCCTTTCTGCATTTCATTTCATTAATGGTAATACACTTGTATTTAGCATTGATAACATATTGCAAGTTTACAAATTAAGAAGGAACATGAACTCCATTAAAACAGAATTAATAGCAAGAAGAATTATGCCTAAAAAGTTTGCTTGGACTAACACGTTTATTCCATTTGTTTCTACTTTTCAATCATGTTCTTAAGCTGTGATTTTGTGTGTTTTCTACATTTACTTTTAGAAAAATTTTAGTTTTAGTTTATTTTATAAAATAAAAAATAAACAACAAAATATCAATCCAGTTTGTTAGTATCTGTGCTGGGAAACCAACTAGCTTGCTTGTGAGCCACCAAAGGCATAGGAGTCTGGGTTCCACACAAGACAATGATTTATAAATATCTGTTAACTGTTATTTTGTTATATATTCTGCTTTTATCTGTGAATAAAAAGCTTTTTAGAATCAAAAATCGGAATATGCAGAAGGAGATACAAACAAAACAAGGTATGAAACTGATTACTTATCTTGAATTTAGACTTAAACTCATTCATTGAGTTAGGTGCTAAATCAACGAAATTGTATTCATGCCTGCTACAATAACCATATTTATTGTCAAATCTTTTACATTGAGGACAATGCAAAATGTAGGTATAGGGGGGAGGTAATTAAAGTAATAGCCATGTAAGTTTATTAATTAAAGGAATTAAAATGGTACTGAAAAGTTTGTGGAAATTGAAATTTTTTTTATGAACTTGTTGTAACCATCCGATAATTGAGACTGTAAAATTTTTATAAACTGTAACAGCTTGAATGTTATATTTAGAAGGCTATATAGGATGCTATAGAATTTTCTATTTATGCAAATCTAGGTATAGTATTTTATGTTTTTTTTTTGAATTTCATAAGTTTAACAGTTTCACGATTTTAAAATGAAATCAGAATGCTTAATGAAAAATCAATAAATTATCTAAAGTCCTGAAAGAGCTGAGATGTGAATTCTAGATTAAATGAAACACATATGATTAAAGATACATTTAATTTGATTGATTAAACTTGTAGAATGATTTATGTGTAGATCTTATTAAACTACATAAAAAGTATGAGCTTGTTGTTATGGATTCATATTTTTAGTAAATGATAGAAGCAGGACTATATGAGATTTGTGTTTTATTGCATTTGTATTAATGAAATACGTACATATATAGTATGTGAAAGAAAAAAAAAAGAGAAAGAAAAAATGAAAAAAAGAAGAAAAAAAAGACTTTGAGAGTTTATTGACTAGTTTGATCACGAGCCTTTTGTACTTGAGTAGATAGGTATGTAAGGATTGTTGACTTGAAAAAAGACTCTTGAAATCTGGCAACCTAAGATCTTGATCAGATCTGGGATTGTTGACTGAAAGCTCATTACATGGGTACATTAGAAAGCTCTTGTATGATTCAAGCTTGTCAAATTAACTTTTAAAGTACAAAAACACATATACTGTTCTGAAAAGATACAACTATTTTGTGAAATACAGATATCTTTTGAATCGAGTATATTTTCTGTTATCTAGAATTGCTGAAATATGAATCTAAGAATTGCCCTTTGAAGTTGTTTAATGGAGATACAATTCTTTATTCTACTTGTCTTAATCATATTGAATTGGATTGTACTTTGATTCGTATGTTGTTGAAATTTCTTCTAGAAATCTTATTGGAAAATTCAGGATGACAGATGATGAAAAGAAGAACAAACGATAATATAATTAACACCTATGTGATGATGATATACTTTGTATGTAATTTGCATATATTCTAAGTATATTTGCAGGTTGAAGAGGACAAAACAATGTTAAAACAAATTACTAAAACATACAGAATATCTATATAATAGTACAAGTTCTTATGCTGAACAGAAGAAAAAAGGAAGAATTAATTCTAGCACTTTTAGAAAGACCAATTAATTAGATCTTAGTTTGCTAAGGGACTAGCAAAATTTAGGTATGGTGGGAGTGTTTAGAATGAAAAAGTGCATAATATTAACGGTTAAATGATGATTAATTGCATAATATTTAGCTTATCATATGAGAATTAAGCCATTTTGTTATAATTGCACTGTTATATGCGTTAATGAAAGAATCTACTTAATTTCAGGGAATTAATGTTAATTTAGTACATTTCTGAATTGTTAGTAAATTGCAGGTTGTGAAATTCTTAAGTATCCAAATTTTCTGTTATTTCGAACAGTTATGTTTAATGTACCGAATAGTTATGCTTAATGTACCAAAGAGTTATGTTTAAATTACTGAACAGTTATGTTTTAAAAGAAAATTTTTATTATTTCCTGAAGTACACGTGTTGAAACCATAATGCATGACTTAAGTGGATTTTCGGTGAGTTATCTCTAACTATCTGAAATTGCAGCTGGGCATTGGATAGTTAGACTTGTAACTCTCCGAAATCTCCTTTTATTATAAAATTGCTGATGACACGTGTCGTGATCTAGAAGACTGACTTAAGTTATATATCGGTGAGTTATATGTAACTATTCGAAATGCATCTAGGCATCGGATAGTTAAGTTTGTAAGTATCTGAAATGCACCTAAGCATATAATAGTTAAATTTATGCACATGTTTTATAGTTAAATCAATGAAGCAAGGCCGTTGAGTTATCTATAACTCCACGGATCATTTATTTTCTAATATGCCACTATAGCGGTTGCAGGAACAAGACAATTGGAAGAAAAAAACCACGATCGCACGTATCACGTAGAAATTCACTCGTCGAAGGGAGAAGAAATCATCATCGTTGATATGAATGAAGGAAATCCAATCGACCATTCAAGCAAAAGTAGTTACAACTGAAGAAATATAAAAGAAAAGAAGAAAAAGAAGTAAAGAGTGTGTGATCGATAGGTGTGGTCAGTGTGTGTAGAGGAGGATAATCGAGCTTTCTACAGGTAGCATCGGCAATTCTCTGAAGTACCACACCAACCATCACCACCACCACCATAATCACCAACCATCGGAGGTCTATGATGATACTTTCCTGATGTCGGGTCGATTTCGAGCCAAACATAGTGCTTGACAACCATTGTGAGGAGTGATCACGTTGCGGGAAGGGAAGCCATTTTCACCAAGCACCGACTCATATCTCAGGAGATCGTAAAACTTCTAGCCTTGGCTTTGGGTTGATGCCTGTATGCTGAAGAGGAGATCATCTTGCAATTTTGGACTAGCGATTCTATAGGAAGAGGAGACAAAATTGTAAGTGGTTTAATTTTCAATGGTGTAATCATGTTGCATGTAGTGACGGAAGTATTTACTGTTGACTAAGATTACTTTACATTTCACCTTTCACCCATTTTCATACTCATATCAAAACAAAAATACCAAAAACAACTTATTTGTGTTTGTATGTTGTATTTGGGTATTGTATTATTTGTTTTGTATCGTGATTAATGTTATCTTTGTCAGTGCTGTGATTGTTTTATGTTTGTTTTAGTTTTACAGTTTACTGAAATTGGTTCGTTCAATAGACTTAAACATTTTAATGGTTACTATTTGAATTATTTGAATGTTAGTATTGCCTAATGATAAATCCAGTGTTTACTAACATTAAAGAGCTTAATTGATGTTATTTACAATCTGTGGAACTGCCCAATGGTTGGCCGAATTCCTTTGTAAATAGTAGTATTAAATAGGAAAGACAGGCTCATGGAGTTAACTTAAGTCCACGAGGTTAGTCCGTTGAGTTAATTGTAACTCAATGGAGAGCTTATTGAATATATAAATTTAATTGTTAAAAATGGAACAGTTCGCAATTCCTAAGCAATTCCCTGTGGGATCGACCTATACTTGCACACAAATACAATATACACTATGCACTTGTAGTTAAAATACAAATTGGAATTAATATCTAATTTGTGTGAAAGGTTGTTTGTTTACTTCTAAAAAGGAATTCAGTGATACAAGTATAAAGATAAATTAACTAAGTAAAAATAGAAGTCAACAAATCCAAGTTTTTCTAGCGCATTGCTAGGTAACCAATCAAGTTTTCTAGTGCCGTGTTGGAGATCCAAATAGGTCCCAAGAGATAAAATCTCTTTTTGACTGTTTTGTAGGTACACAAATCAAAATGGATAATGGACAGTGGAGCATCCAGCCATATGACTAGAGATATACGATTACTTACAAAAATAACAATGACCAAGAATGGACAAGTTACCTTTGGAAATAAAAGCAAAACAAATATCCTTGGGTCTAGCAAGGTTCAAGTAATTGAGAAATGCTTTATAAATGATGTCTTATTAGTGGAAAACTTAGATTTTAATTTTTTGAGTGTTCCTGTTTTAATGAAGTTTTATAGAGTAATTTTTGAAAAATATTTCTATAAAATTATGGACATGTTTACAAACGAAATTTTATTCATTGCATACAAGAAAGGATCCGTTTGTATTCTGAATTTGCCTTTTAATATTATTAAAGACAATGCTTACTTAATTGCAAAATCGGATGAAGTTATTTTATGGCATAGAAGGCTAGGACACTCAAACTTAAAATTATTACAAAAGCTATCTAAAAGGAATCTAGTTAGAGGTTTACCTAGTATTAAGTACTCGAAAGAGTTTATGTGTGATGCATGCCAACTAGGTAAATTACATAAAACATCCTTTAAAAGTTTAAATGAAATAACAAGAAAAAGAGTATTAGAACTAGTGCATATGGATTTATTTGGACCTACTAGGACAACTAGTCTAGGAGGTAAACATTATGCTTTTGTACTAGTTGATGACTATTCTAGATTTACTTGGGTCTATTTTCTAGCTAATAAAACTGAAGTTTTTGAAATATTTAAGATATTCTGTAATAAAGTTCAGAATGAGCAAAATGTTAAAATTCAAAAACTTAGGAGTGATCATGGTATAGAATTTGATAATGATCAAATGGACACCTTTTGTGAAGAATTATGCATAAATCATAGGTACTCATTTCCAAGAGCTCCTTCACAAAATGGGATAGTAGAACGTAAAAACAGATCACTTCAGGAAATGTCCAGAACCATGTTAAATGAGAATAAGTTACCCCTATTTCTCTAGGCAGAAGTAGTTCATACAGTATGCTATGTTATAAATAGAGTACATCTAAAACCAATTTTAGATAAAACTCCTTATGAGATATGGTATAGCAGGGTTCCCAAAATAAGTTATTTAAAACCCTTTGGCTGTAAGTGTTTTATTTTAAGCACTAAGGAATGAAGAGACAAATTTAGAGCCAAATCAGATGAGGGTATTTTTGTTGGTTATTCCATTAGAAGTAAGGCATATAGAGTTTTTAACAAATCAACAAAAACCATTGAGGAAACCCTACATGTGAAATTTCATGAAAATTTTCATTTGGATGTTAAACATGCTAAAAACTTTGATTCAGAAATTCTCCCAGAAATGGCACCAAATGATGTTGACAGAGAAATTGAGAGATTATCTGATGGAATAAGAAATATAAACTTAAATGATGAAAACTTAGAAGAAAATAATGTCATACCTATAGAAAATATGGAACAACATAGAAATTGGTGTTATACTTCATCTCATCCTATTGATAAGATAATAGGCGATCCTAATCAAGTAGTTAGGACAAGGTCATCAGTAGTCAACATTTGTGGTGCTTATTCATTTGTTTCTTTACTAGAACCTAAGAAAATTGAAGATGCCTTAGAAGATGAATTTTAGTATTTAGCTATGCAAGATGAGCTAAATCAATTTATAAGAAATGAGGTATGGGATCTAGTTCCACCACCTGAAAATCAGTCCATAATAGGAACAAGGTGGGTATTTAGAAACAAAGTAGATCAAGATGGACATATAGTTAAAAATAAAACTAGATTAGTTGCTCAAGGTTACAAGCAAGAGGAAGGAATTGACTATGATGAAATATTTGCTCCTATCGCTAGATTAGAATCAATACGAATTTTGTTAGCATATGCTTGTTATATGGATTTCAAATTATATCAAATGGATGTTAAGACTGCTTTTCTAAATGGATATATAAAAGAAGAAGTGTATGTAAAACAACCTCTAGGTTTTGAAGATTCAAAACATCCTGAGTATGTTTATAAGCTTAAGAAGGCACTATATGGCCTTAAACAAGCCCCTAGGTCTTGGTATGAGAGATTATCTAAATTTCTTATGAAAAAAGGGTATTCTATGGGAAAGGCAGATCACACTCTTTTTATCAAGAAGATCGAAAAAGATATATTGGTAGTTCAAATCTATGTAGATGGCATCATATTTCGAGCAACAAATGATAAATTAGTTGAGTCCTTTTCAAAAGACATGACTAATCAATTTGAAATGAGTATGATGGGTGAACTATCATTTTTTCTAGGCTTACAAATTAAGCAATTAGATCAGGGTTCTTTTATTTCACAAGAAAAATATACTCAAGATTTATTAAAGAGGTTTGGTTTAGACAACACTAAAACAAAGAATACACCAATGAGTACTATCACCAAGTTAGATAAAGATGACTCTGGGAAAACTGTAGATGTAAAACAATATAGAAGTATGATTGGTTCATTACTTTATTTAATAGCTAGCCGACCAGATATTATGTTTAGTATGTGTACTTGTGCTAGATATCAATCTAATACTAAGGAATCACACCTACTTGCTGTTAAATGAATTTTTAAATATCTATTAGGAACCATCAATTTCGGATTGTTTTACTTTAAACACAGTTCTTTAAATTTAGTAGGTTATAATGATGCTGATTTCGCAGGATGTAAGTCTAAAAGAAAAAGCACTAGTGGCACTTGTCAATTATTAGGAAATTCTTTAGTGTCATGGTTTAGCAAAAAGCAAAATTGTGTAGCATTATTTACAACTGAAGCTGAATATATAGCTACTGCACTTTGTTGTGCTCAAATCCTATGCATCAAACAAACTTTAAAAGATTTTAATTTAGACTATGAACCAACTAAGATTTTCTATGATAGTAGTTCTGTAATAAGTTTGTCTAAAAATCCTATCTTACATTCACAAGCAAAACATATAGAAGTTCGACATCATTTTCTAAGGGATAATGTTATAAAAGGAAAAATAGTATTAAATTTTGTTCCTACCACAGAACAATTAGTAGATCTATTTACAAAACCCTTAGATGAAAATACCTTTTCAAAATTACAATTAGAACTTGGTATTTGTAGGTTATCTGATGTTTAAATTGTCCTCTTCATTGCATTTTGGTTTGTTTAAAAGGTAGTTTTAGAATTTATTGTCTTTATTATTCAAAAAAAAAACAAAAAAACAAAAACAAAACAAACTATCTATTTTCGACTTACCGTTTTCTAGTAGTTAAGAATTTATGAAAATCTGATTTTTATTGAAGTTAATTTATTTAAGAAAAATTTAGAAAATATTACTTAAGGAAAGTTAAATTGATTCAATGTGAGTGCCAACTGTATTTTTATTACTTATGTATATGCTATTATAGAGATTTTAATAAGAAAATACATAGAAAGTATGTACTTTTTATTAAAGGAAAGTTATTAACATTCTATTAGAAAAATTAAGTCTTGCGGTTGCCTTTAATTTAATTTACTGTCTTGTTTTATTTCTTTTTTTTCTGCAATTACTTTAGTAATTAAGTTCGTTGGGGGATCTTAAACCCTAGTCACTTAAACCAACTGATTTGGGATGTACTGACTAAAAACTTATTTTGCAAGTAATTCAGATTATATTAAAAATAAAATAAATTTTTTTTTACCTATTCTCACTTGTCATTGAGTAATTGATTATCTTTCCCTTAAGTAAGAGATTGTGATCACGTAAAAAGATGATATTGTGGGAGGTAATACATAATATATATATATATATATGAATATAAACAAAAAAAAAGGGGGGGCAATGTACTCAAGCTTAATTTATTTTTCAAGGTGTTCTTTTCTGCTAGTTTTTGATTTAATGATAACTCTTCTATTTTCTTTGTTAATTCAGTTAATTTAACTTCAAGCATAGTGCTTGAATCTATTTCATGCATTCCCCTTGGCAATATTCTTTTATCTGTAATAGCTTCAACCGAGTTTTCCCACTGTGCAGTTCTTTTTGCAAAGTTTTCTAAGTATGCCCATGCTTCTTCACTACACAATTTTAAAAATCCATTCTGACAAGTAGATTCTAATAAAGATTTAGTTGAAACATCTATGCCTTCATAAATTGTACCTATTAATTGTGCTTTACTCATTGCATGATGTGGACATTGAGTTAGTAAATCTTTAAATCTTTCAAAATATTTCCAGAATGATTCTCCCTGTTTTGGCTACACATTAATATTTCCTTTTTCTTTTTAATCGTTTGATGTGTTGGATAATTTTTTTCTAGAAAAATAGAGCAAAATTCAGTCCATGTAGAAATTGAATCAGGCGATAGAGTATATAATCATTTCTTAGCGGTGTCTTTTAAAGCAAAAGAGATATATCTAAGTTTAATAGCATCAATACTCATGTTCAGCATTTTCATCATTTAACAAACTTCGTTAAATTCTCTAAGGAAATAATAGGCATCCTCTCTTTCTAATCCATGAAAATGTGGCAATTGACTAATATAATTAGATTTCAGTTCAAACCTATCTCCCTCAAAGTTTGGCAATCGAATCATGAAGGTTCATCAACTAATTCAAGATACAGAGTTTCCCCTAATGGTTTTTCTACTAGAGCAGTCATATCTTCGTTCTCTTTTAAAGAAATGTTAGCTACACCCCTAAGGATTTCGTTAAAGTCCAATTTAGAAAATATTTCAGTACGGCTCTATGTTGAATAATCCTGTGTAGGTGTTCTTACTAATCGTTTAGTGCTAGGAGAATGAATCTATGTGCTCATAAACTCTTAACATAAAGTCAACTAGCAAAAGATTAATTACATACTAATCTAAAGCTTTGTTTTCAATAAATAGTTGTTAATAGATGAAGTTGAATTAGCTGCTTCTCCTTCCAGTTCCCTAATGAATTTTCTTTTGTTTCAAAAGTGCTGGTAACTTGTAAATAACATTTTTTTCTATATTTATAATGCACGTCCATAAAGTAAATGAATCTCATTGCAAGAACGTGTCTTGTAACGTGTAGTATAGTTCCTATTTTTATGGATACGTGTTCCACTTCTAATTTCAAATTTCAGTAACTGGTAAACCCACGAAGTTTTGTTCGTGGCTAAAAGAATAACTATTTAGCTTAATCCACGAACTAACCTCGTTGAGTTATAGTTAACTTAACGGACTAGGTTCGGTTACTATTGCTAATTCCACGAACTAACTTTGTTGAGTTATAGTTAACTCAACGGAGTGACCTTATATTTTATTATTAACCTCATGGAGTTAAAGTTAACTCAATGGACTTACTCTGTTGAGTTAACACTTAGCAAATTTTCTAAAACTTACTCCTAATATTAACTTCTGTATATTTTTCTTTCCTGCATTTTGTCAACTTAAATAAAGTTAAATACATGTCATTAATGAAGTGTTCTAATTTAAACTGATTTAAATCTAAACATTATATGCATATTTAACTTGTAGTTCATTTCCTATTGTGCAAAATTTACATTTTACTTTTCAGCATGTAGATATTTTCAGTATTAACTAAACATCGTGCATTTAATCATGTCATTCAGAAAATTTGTAAATCTTTTAAACAAACTTGCACATTGTTTAAATAGTTATATAATATTCAAGATAGTTCATCCATTACATCATTCATTCTCAAACACGAATGTAAAAACATCTGAAAAACATTCATTCATTTATATGAATAATTTACATTTACATTCAATCAGATATTTTCATACAAATATAAATATAAGTAGGCGAACAATACAATTTAATCTTTCTTCCTAAGTTCATCAACTTCCTTCTGGAGTTTTTCTAGTTGTTGCTCTAATTGATTTATCCTCTCTACAGCTTTTGTAATGCTTCTAGAAGGTTCAGTAATCTCAACAGCAACATAATTTTTGTATTCTTTCACTAAAATGGCTTTAGATCTAATCCTTTTGGATGCCCATTTCGTGAAATCAATACTATCTACCATCAGTAGTGGAATCAGATCTCCATAAAATAATTTCTTCTTTGTAGCTCTTAGTTTGGAGATAAACACTACAGACCAATTAATCTGAATTCTATTCACAACTGCATATGTGGCCCATTTGACAAACTGACTTAATTCAATATCATGGCTTTGTCGTTGGTAGCCATTCTTAATCAAAATGTTAGCTATCATGTGTGCTTTACCATTTAAGTGCTTCAGTCTATTTAATAATGGCACACCAGGATTGATAGCTAAACAATCCTTTATTATCTATTCTGTCCACTCGACTGCAGTTGTGCTTTCTAGAATTTCTATTCCTTCATTCTTTAGTCCTAAAATGTTGTGGAGAATCCCTAGTGTTATCTGTACATCAGCTTGCTCCATGTTGGAAATTAATCCACTTTCTCCTTCTCTTAAATTTGCATAGAAGTATGGCACTAGACTCTCACATACCGCATGCCCTCTCTACTGAGAAATAAATTGCAGTAGACCTTGGAACTCAAATAAATCTTTAATTTCCTGCATACCGTCCCAATTTACTAGTCTACTGTAAATAATATCTAAACCCTTAATCTCTTGATATTTATTATATGCTTCCTGACTCCAAAAGTGCACTTCATTCAAAACTGTTGCTTCAGTCAGGTCAGGAATTTGAATTTTGTTACTCTAGAGGGGTTTGTTCTTGAATTTCCTCTTCCATGTGCTGAACTTGAATTGGCTGGGAATGCTCTAGAGATTTTTGCATTTTTGCTTCTACTTCTGTCTGTGGTGGTGAGTCGGCAGAACTCTCTACTCTGTCTTGAATTCTTTCCAAAATTTGCTGAAGAGTTTCTTGCTCTTTAGTGGAATCTGTCGAGTCATTCCTTTCTTGTTCAATGAGTACTTGTTTAGTTTCTTCTTTTTCTTCTTCCACCAGACTACCAATTTGCATTGTCATTATTCTTTCTGATTCTATGGTAGATTGGGATGGAGTCACAAGCAAATCAGCTTCTACCCTAATTTCTGTTTCTTTTGTTTGTATAGGCTATAGATTAGTTTCAACCTATTTTTCTTCTTCTCTTTGCTCTTGTTGCTGTTGCTCCTGCTCTTCCTTAGATTCGGATAGCAGGTTTACAAAAATTGGCTCTGCAAGCCCTACTGATATTTGCATTTCAGATTTAATCTCTTCTTGATGTTCAAGCACTCTCTTTTTCTTTCCTTCTTCTAATTAATTGTGTCTGATCTTCCTCCTCCTCATTTGAGATTAAATCTACAATAATAGGCTCTACAAGCCTTCGAGCCATAGGTACTGGCTCTTCCTATTTCACTATCTCTATAATTATTGGTCTCGAAGGACCAACTTTAGTTTTTTTTGTAGCACTTAATCTAGCTGCTTCTTGATGTTGCACTATTTTAATTTTGTATTGGCCCTTCAACTTTTCTTCTGTTTGCCTTCTCTTTATGACATCATACAAAATATGTGCCTTGGCTATAGCCATTTCTTTATTATCTCCTTGGTCTTTTGCTATTTTGACCAAGCTAGCAAACTCTTTATCTTTTTCTTTAGTTCTCGACTAAACAAATGCTATTCGTGATAGTGGTTCTGTTGGTTGAACTAAAGGTCATGGCTACTGTTCCTCAGGGACAGGTCTTTCAACAGTCGGTTCCTCTTATTGTTCTTCAGTGGCCTATTCTTCATTTACTTTCCTTTGTTGCTCCTAGATTTCCCACTAAGCCTGTCTACCTATGTGTCTTTTGAACCAGAGTCAGGACTTAAGTTGGATCAATTCTAGGGCAACTTCATTATTTAGCCTGATTCGTCTTTCTCTATTTATAGCAACTTTCATTGCTACTTTGATTCTCGTTTCCATAATCTGAGGTATTTTTATGTCTAAATCCACTAACACTTTCCTCTAGTAGAAAAGGTCAGATTCTACCTTTTGTAGCTTTTTTTCCCTCGTATTTTTGATCTTCTACCTCATGTGCCATTCTTCCAATTCTTTAAGAAATTCTAACGTGTCAACTACTTCCTCCCAGAACTCAAGTGTCATCTTTGTCATCGTGGAGTTACGAAATGAAATAGAATCGCTATGATCTCTACTATTCTAAGTTCTAAATAATTCTGCGGATAATGCCCCCAAATCCTAAGTTTCAGTATAAACAAGCCCTAAGTTTAAGCGGATAATTGGGTCATTTTCTCATGCAAACTCTCACTCTCTCACTTACCTAGACTCAACAGAGTAAGTTTGTTGAGTTAAGCGTAACTCAACGGACTTCCCGTAAAGTTATATCTAATAAAAATATTTATAATAATAATATTTACTTTAGTCAAGACCGAAGAATTTCCGATCTAACCGACTCTTAATTTTAACATTTTAGAATTTTTGGTCAAACCATTATATTCCTCGATTGAACCAAAATTACTTACTCTCTTTTTTCTTACCAGTTGAACTGATACTATACTTCGGTAAAACCAACATTTTTACTTAATATAATATATAGATTTTTTGATGTTTTTATGTTTCGGTTAGACCGATGGATCTTGTTAGTTGAACTGTAACGATTTTTTTCTTTTAATATATGTTTCGGTAAAACTGATAATTTCTTTTAGTTCAATCGTGACTATGTTTAAATATGGTTTTTTTTTTTTAACATACTTAGAAAATTTCTTACTAAGTAAAGCTCGAATAGTCCTCTACTCTTACTTCCTCTATAATTTCAAAAGAACTTTTTGGTATTTTCAAAATAGGTCTAAGTCTTTGTCCATTTACTTTAAATATATTCTGATTTTTAGGATTTTCAATTTCAATGGCCCCATAGGAATAAATATTTCGAATTATGTAAGGTCCTACCCATCTAGATCTTAATTTTCCTAGATGGTTATGAAGTCTAGTCATGTAAAGATATACTTCTTGTCCTATTTCAAAGGATTTTGGAATAATTTTCTTGTCATGCTAGAACTTCATTTTCTCTTTTTCTCTTACAATTTTCGAATAAGCTTTGTTCCTAAATTCTTCTAATTCAATCAATTGCATTTTCCTGTTTTTAGTAGCTTGATTTAAATTAATGTTCAGAGTTTTTAATGCCCAATAAGTTTTATGTTCTATTTCAGCTGGTAAATGACAACCTTTGCCATATACTAGCCTAAAAGGTGACATACCTAAGCTTGTTTTATAACTAGTTCTATAAGCCCAAAGTGCATCTATTAATCTATTAGCCCAATCTTTTCAAGTAGGATTTACTACTTTTTCTAAAATTAACTTATTTTGTTTGTTTGCACTTTCTACTTGTCCACTTGTTTGCAGATGATATGATGTTGCAATTTTGTGGTTTACTCTATATTTCTTCATTAAGGATTCAAAACTTCTATTACAGAAATGAGTTACTCTATCACTGATAATAGCTTTAGGTATTCCAAATCTGGCAATTATTTTAGTTCTTATGAAATGTATTACCACTTTGCTATCATTAGTTTTTGTAGGAATAGCTTCTATCCATTTAGATACAGAATCCACCCCCAACAATATATAAGTAAATTGATTAGACATAGGAAATTGACCCATAAAATCTATTCCCCACACATCAAAGATTTCAACATCAACAATAGGATTAAGAGACATCATATTCCTCTTTGATATTCTTCCTATTTATTGACATCTTAAACAACTTAAGCAGTATTTATGAGCATCTTTGAATAGTGTTGGCCAATAAAAACCACATTATAGAATTTTAGTAGTAGTTTTCCCTAAACCAAAATGCCCTCCACATGCTTGGTCATGGCAAAAAGACAATATGCTCTGATATTCAGTTTTTAGAATACACCTTAAAACCAGATCAGGACATTTCTTAAATAAGTATGGGTCTTCCCAATAGTAATATTTTACTCTTGAAAAGAACAATTTCTTATCCTGTCTATTCCAATCCTTAGGAGTTAAACCAGTAACCAAGTAATTAACTATGTTTGCATACCAAAGCATTGTGTTGATGGTCATTAATTGTTCATCAGGAAAATTATCCTTAATTTCCATATTTGATTTTTCTATTTGTAATCTTGATAAATGATCTGCTACTATATTCTCACAACCTTTTTTATCTTTAATTTCTAGATCAAATTTTTGTAATAATAATATCCATCGGATCAATCTAGGCTTAGTTTCTTTCTTTACTATTAGGTGTTTTAAAGCTGAATGATTCTATCACTTTAGCTCCAATCAGATATGATCTAAACTTTTCTAAGGCAAACACAACAACTAATAGTTCTTTTTCAATAGTTGTATAATTAACTTGAGCATCATTTAAAGTTTTGCTTGCATAATGAATCACTCTAGGAGATCTTTCTCTCTTCTATCCCAACACTACTCCTACAGCAAAATTACATGCATCACACATTAACTCAAATGGATGACTCCAATCAGGTGCTTGTATTATAGGAGTTGAAATTAAGCTAGTTTTAAGCTTGAAAAAGGCTTCTTTGCAATTTTTATCAAAGTTAAATGGGACATCTTTTAATAGATTAGTTAAAGGTTTAGCTATTTTGCTAAAATCTTTAATAAATCTTCTATAAAATCCAGCATGTCCTAGAAATGATCTAATATCTTTTACTGATTTAGGTTCTGGTAGATTAGAAATTACTTCTATTTTAGCTTTATCTACTTCCAACCCCTTCTTTGAAACAATATGTCCCAAGACTATTCCTTGTTTAACCATGAAGTGACATTTTTCCCAATTTAGAACCAAAATTTTTTCCACACAACATTTTAATACTTAGTCTAAATTGTTTAAACACACTTCATACGAAGTTCCATAAATAGTAAAATCATCCATAAATATTTCTAAAAAATCTTTAGTCATTCCAGTGAATATGCCCTGCATATGCCTTTGAAAGGTGGCTGGTGCATTGCATAATCCGAATGACATTCTCTTAAAAGCATAAGTTCTATTAGGATAGGTGAAAGTTCTTTTCTCTTGATCCTCTAATGCTACTGGAACTTGATTATATCCTGAATACCCATCTAGGAAACAAAAATATTTTTGCCCTACTAATTTCTCTACCATTTGATCTATAAAAGGTAAGGGAAACTAATCTTTCTTAGTCACAGCATTCAGCTTTCTATAGTCTATATACACTCTCTAGCCTGATTGAATTCTAGTAGGTATCAAGTCCTAACTTTCATTCCTAATAACTGTTAATCCTGATTTCTTGGAAACTACATGGATTGGACTAACCCATGAGCTATCAGAAATAGGACAAATTATGTCATTATCCAACCATTTCACTATTTCTTTCTTGACTACTTCTTTAAGGTTTAGATTTAATCTCCTCTTAGGAATTCTAATTGGTATAGCATTTTCTTCTAAATATATGTGGTGATAGCATAAAGTTGCACTTAACCCTTTTATATCAATCACAGTCCATCCTATTGCTTCTTTATAAGTTTTTACTACATCTTTTAATTTAGCAATTTGATTCTCTTTTAAATTTGAAGCAATAATGATTGGGCATGTTCATTTTTCTTTCAGAAATATATAGGTTAATTCAGGAGGCAAAGGTTTTAAATCTAAATGTTACTCATCAGAAGCTAGAGCTCCTAATTGAACATTTTCATTTTCTATATTAATTTCTTCTTAATCTCCTTCTATATTTATGCTTTCACTTTCTCCTAAATTTTCAGAATTTAGTTGCCTCTTTAATTCTTCTTCAATCACATCATCTAGCATATCTCCTTCATCCTATAAAAAGTCTATAGTATGTAAGGACATTTCTAACTCCTTAAACTTTTCTGGTTTGAAAATGTTTAATTAAGTATCCTCATTACCATATGCTAACTTCTTTACTCCAATTTTACAATTTATAACAGCCCTTGATGTTGCTAAGAATGGTCTTCCCAAAATTAAAGATGTGTTATGATTTTGATGCTTAATTTTTTGGGAATCCAAAATTACAATATCAATAGGATATATGAAGTTTTTGATTTTAATTAGGGCATCCTCTATTTTTCCTCTAGGGTATCTTATACTTCTATTAGCTAATTAAATAACAGTCCTAGTAGGGATTAAGCCTTCTAATCCTAATGATGCAAATATATCACTCGACATAACATTTATACCTACACCTAGGTCTATTAAAGTTCTTTCTAGAATGGTATTTCCTATGGTGCATGTTATAATAGAGATTCCAGGATCAGATAACTTTTTAGGAATTTGTGGTAGAAATAGGGAACTACTTTGCTCAGCTAAAAAGACTTTCCTTAAAACTTTTCACTCTCTTTTTTAGTACACCAATCCTTAAGAAATTTAGCATAATGTGGCATTTTCTGCAATAAGTCTAACAAAGGAATGTTAACTTGTACTTTTTCAAAAATTTCTCTAATTTTTTCTTGTTTTTCAAGAAATGTTTGTTGTAATCTTTCAAGATAGGGTGCTAATGATTGTGATTTAAAATATTCTTTTTCTTTCATTTCCTTTGTTTGTTCATTTTTAGTTTCATTTTCAAATTCAGATTTTTCTTCATTGACTTCTAAATTTTTAGATATTATATTTTCATTATCATTTTGATTTTTGTTCTTATCCACCTTCATGTCATTTTCTTGTTGAATTCTTGGTGGTATATCAGTTTTAGATCTTAATGTTATACATACATCTTCTAGATTTTCATTACTTTCATGATGTTCTTATATTTCATTTTTATGCTTATGATCTTCAACTGCTTTTAGTTTTAAACTACATTCTTTAAATTCTATTGCATTGGTATTTTCTTTTTTCTGTATGTCTTGCAAATTATGCAAATTTGTAACATTAAAGTTTTCATTTGTGTTTTCCTGTTGCATAACCTGTAATTTCATTGTATATTCATCCAATGCTTTTAATTTTCTTTCCAGATCATCTAATCTCATTGCATTCAATTTTTGATTGATTTTCTTTATAGTTTTTTCAGTTTCATAAATAATATCAATTTTAGGTTCTGAATATGCTTCCTTATAGTTTAATTGGTTGACTTCTTGTTACCAACACATATATTGTTCTAGTTTGTCCATGTTTTGCTCTAAGCTACACTCCAGTCTGTCATACCTAACCCAAACTTCTGTGTCTCTCAACATATTGCACATTCTATACTAACCATTAGTTGGGTAAACTATAGGATTCTCATACTCAACTCTATTATACTGACTATAATTCATTTGTTATTCATGTGATCTAACCATCTACAACCATCTCAGTTTTAAATAATCAGAGATGTCATGACCTTCCAAATTGTAGAATTCACATATGCTAGCTACAAGTTTCAGAAATCTTTGAGCATAAGCATATGCCATATTCTCAATTATAGAATAAAACACACAACACTCCTCCTGCTAATAAAACAAAACAGCACTCACAGTTGCTCAGCTTTTCAACCTACGGCAATGGCGCCACAAAACTTGTATTGGATGTGAAAGGTTAAATAAGAAGACTTGTTTATGGTTGTTAACTTCTATTTTTAAACTTGTTTAATTTGTCTTTATGCCTATATCAATGATTTCTTTTAGAAGTAAACAAACAACCTTTCACACAAATTAGATATTAATTCCAATTTGTATTTTAATTGCAAGTACACAGTGTATATTGTATTTGTGTGCAAGTACAGGTCGATCCCACAGAGATTGAGTAAGAATTGTGTACTGTTTCGATTTTTATATTGAAGTTTGTGTGTATTCAGTTAAGCAATCCGTTGAGTTACAGTTAACACAATGGACTAAGTTCGAGGAGTTATGGCTAACTCAACGGACAGATCTCGTGACTTAAGTTAACTCCACGAGCCTATCTTACTAGTTAAATACTGCTATTCACAAAGGAATTTGGCCAACCATTAGGCGGTTCCATTGATTGTAAATAACTTCAATTAAGCTCTTCAATGTTAGTTAATATTAAATTTATCATTAACCAATACTAACATTCAGATATTTCAAACAGTAACTAATAAAATCTTTAAGTATTTGGAACGAATCAATTTCAGTAAATTGTAAACCTATTTTCTATTTTCTAAATCAAACATAAAACATTCACAATACTGACAATGATAACATTAATCACAATACAAAATAAACAATACAACACTTAAATGCTAAACGTAAACACAGATAATTTGTTGTTTTTGTTATTTTTGTTTTGATATGTTCCTAAATTTGAATGAAATGTGAAATGTAAAATTCTCTATCGATAGTAAAAACTTCCGTCACTGCATGCGACGCGATTACACCACTGAAAACTTAATCACTTACAATCTTGTCTCCTCTCCCTATAGAATCGTGAATCAAGAATTGTAAGATGATCTCCTCTTCAGCATACTGGCATCAACCTGAAACCAAGGCTTGAAGCTTTACGATCTCTTGTGATATGAGTTGGTGCTCGGTGAAAATGGCTTCCCTTCTCGCAACGCGATCACTCTTCATAGTGGTTGTCAGGCACCGTGTTTGGCTCGGAATCGACCCGACATCAGGAAAGTATCCTCACAAACCTCCAATGGTTGGTGATTTTGGTGGTGGTGTGGAGCTTTAGGGAACTTCCAACGCTTCTTGCAGTTAGCGCGGTTCTCCACCTTTGCACACACACGCTCTTCGTCTTTCTCTTCTTTTTTTATATTTCTTTCTGTAGTAACTGCTTCTGCTTAAATGATCGATTAGATTTCCTTCATTTATCTCAACGATGGTGATTTCTTTTTCATTCCACGAGTGAATTCTTGTGTGATACATGTAATCATGGTTTTCCTTCGAATGTCATGTTTCTATAACTGCTATAGTGGCATATTAGTCTTCGTTTTAGTCGAACACTTATATGTAACTCTTCGAGTTTTTGCACCTGCAAAACACGTGACTAAACATAGAAAACTTATCTGTTCGTTAGTCATTTTATAAAACTCGAATAGTTATCTATCTATGCATATAAAACTCAAACAGTTATCTAACTCTTTGTATTGATTACCTAGCACGACACCAGAAAACCTGATTGGATCTCCAACAACGCACCAGAAAAACTTGGATTTGTTAACTTCTATTTTTACTTAGTTAATTTATCTTTATGCCTATTCTTTTTTTTAGAAGTAAACAAACAACCTTTAACACAAATTAGATATTAATTCCAATTTGTATTTTAACTGCAAGTGCATAGTGTCTATTGTATTAGTGTGCAAGTATAGGTCAATCTCATAGGGAATTGCTTAAGAATTGAGAACTGTTTCGTTTGTTAACAATCAAATTTTATATCTTCAATAAGCCCTCCATTGAGTTACAATTAACTCAACGGACAAAGTTTGTTGAGTTATGGTTAACTCAACGGACTAACCTCGAGGACTTAAGTTAGCTCCACGAGCCTGTCTTTTCTTTTTAATACTGCTATTTACAGAGGAATTCGGCCAACCATTGAGCGATTCCATAGATTGTAAATAACATCAATTAAGCTCTTTAATGTTAGTAAACATTGGATTTATCATTAAGCATACTAACATTCAGATAATTCAAACAGTAACCATTAAAATTTTTAAGTCTTTTGAACGAACCGATTTTAGTAAATTGTAAAACTAAAACAAACATAAAACAATCACAACACTGACAAAGATAACATTAATCATGATACAACATAAACAATACAACACTCAAATACAAAATGCAATCACAAATAAGTTGTTTTTGGTATTTTTGTTTTAATATGAACATGGAAATGGGCGAAAGGTAAAATGTAAAATAATCTCAATCGATAGTAAATACTTCTAGCACTACATGCGACGCAATTACACCACTAAAAATTAAACCACTTACAATTTTGTCTCCTCTCCCTATAGAATCGCGAGTCCAAAATTGCAAAATGATCTCCTCTTCAACATACAGGCATCAACCCGTAGCCAAGGCTAGAAGCTTTACGATCTCTTGAGATATGAGTCGGTGCTTGGTGAAAATGGCTTCCCTTCCTACGACGCAATCACTCCTCACAGTGGTTGTCAAGCATTGTGTTTGGCTCGGAATCGACCTGACATCAGGAAAGTATCCTCACAGACCTCCGATGGTTGGTGATTATGGTGGTGGTAATGATGGTTGGTGTGGTACTTCAGAGAATTGTTGATACTGCCTACAGAAAGCTTGGTGCTCGTCCTTTGTACACACTGGCCATACCCATCGATCACACACTTTACTTCTTTTTCTTCTTTTCTTTTATATTTCTTCAATGGTAACTGCTTCTACTTGAATGGTCGGTTGGATTTCCTTCATTCATATCAACGACGATGATTTCTTCTCCCTTCGATGAGTGAATTCCTGTGTGATATGTGCGATCGTGGTTTTTCTTCTAATTGTCCTATTTCTACAACTGCTACAGTGGCATACTAGAAAATAAATAGTCCGTGGAGTTACAGATAACTCAACGGACTTTCTTCGTTGATTTAACTATAAAACACATGCAATAAAGAAATAAGCCGCTAACATAATGCGTTAGCTTAGTGTGTATTCATGTAACTCAACGTATACAGTTATGCTAACTTAACGAGTTAAACATGTGCATCTCACGTGATATACTAAAGCATTTAAATTCAACACGTGCATAAATTTAACTATCTGATGCTCAGGTGCATTTCAGATACTTACAAACTTAACTATTCGATGCTCAGATGCATTTCGGATACTTACAAACTTAACTATCTGATGCTTAGATGCATTTCAGATAGTTACAGATAACTCACTGATATATAACTTAAGTAAATCTACTAGATCTCGACACGTGTCAACAGTGATTTAATAATAAAAGAAACATTTCAGAGAGTTATAGGTCTAACTATCCGATGCTCAGATGCATTTCGGATAGTTACAGATAACTCACCGAAAATCCACTTAAGTCACTTTCCCAGAACATGACACGTGTCCACAACTATTTTATAAATAAAAGGAGATTTTGGAGAGTTACACATATAACTATCCAATGCCTAGTTATAATTTCAGATAGTTATAGATAACTCACCGAAAGTTCACTTAAGTCATGCATTATGGTTTTGACATGTGTACTTCAGGAAATAATAAAATATTCTTTTAAAACATAACTGTTCGATAGTTTAAATATAACTATCTGATACATGTTCGGTATGTTAAACATAACTATCCGAAATATGTTCGGTATGTTAAACATAACTGTCTGAAATATCAGAAAATTTGGATACTTAAGAATTTCACAGCCTACAACTTACCGACAATTCAGAAATGTACTAAATTAACATTAATTCCCCAAAATTAAGCAGATTCTTTAATTAAAGCTTATAACAGTGTAATTATAACATAACGGCTTAATTCTCATATGATAAGCTAAATATTATGCAATTAATCATCATTTAACTATTAATAATATGCACTTTTTCATTCTAAACACTTCCCCCATACCTAAATTTTGCTAGTCCCTTAGCAAACTAAGATCTAATTAATGGGTCTTTCTAAAAGTGCTAGAATTAATTCTTTCCCCTTTTTTTCTTCTATTCAGCATAAGAACTAGTATTATTATATAGATACTCTGTATGTTTCAGTAATCAACCTACAAATATACTTAGAATATATGCAAATTATATATAAAGTATATCATCATCACATAAGTGTTAATTATATTATCGTTTGTTCTTCTTTTCATCATCTGTCATCCTAAATTTTCCAATAAGATTTCTAAAAGAAATTTCAACAACATACGAATCAAAGTACAATCCAATTCAATCTGATTAAGACAAGTAGAATAAAGAATTGTATCTCCATTAAACAACTTCAAAAGTCAATTCTAGATTCATATTTCAGCAATTCTAGATAACAAAAAATATACTCGATTCATAAGATATCTGTATTTCACAAAACACTTGTATCTTTTCAAAACAGTATTTTTTTTTTTTTTTGTACTTTAAAAGTTAATTTGACAAGCTTGAATCATATAGAAGCTTTCTAATGTACCCATGTAACGAGATTTCAGTCAACAATCTTAGATCTGATCAGGATCTTAGGTTGCCAGATTTCAAGAGTCCTTTTTCAGGTCAACAATCCTTACATACCTATCTGCTCAAGTACAAAAGGCTCGTGATCAAACAAGTCAATAAACTCTCAAAGTTTCTTCTTCTTTTTCTTCTTTTTTTTCAAAACAAAAAATATTAATCACATATTGTATATGTATGTATTTCATTAATACAGATGCAATAAAACACCAATCTCATATAGTCCTGCTTCTATCATTTACTGTAAATATGAATCCATAACAATAAGCTCATACTTTTTCTGTAGTTTAATAAGATCTACACATAAATCATTCTACAAGTTTAATTAGTTAAATTAAATGTATCTTTAATCATATGTGTTTCATTTAATCTAGAATTCACATATCAGCTCTTTCAGGACTTCAGATAATTTACTGATTTTTCATTAAGCATTCTGATTTCATTTTAAAATCGTGAAACTATTAAACTCATGAAATTCAGAAAAAACATAAGATACTATATCTAGATTTGCATAAATAGTAAATTCTATAGCATCTTATATAGCCTTCTAAATATAACATTCAAGCAGTTACAGTTTATAAAAATTTTACAGTCTCAATTATCGAATAGTTACAGTATGTTCATAAAAATTTTCAATTTCCACAAAACTTTGCGGTACCATTTTAATTCCTTTAATTAACAAAATTACATGGCTGTTACTTTAATTACCTCCCCCCCTTACCTACATTTTGCATTATCCTCAATGTAAAAGATTTGGTAATAAATATAGTAATTATGGTAGGTATGAATACAGTTTCGTTGATTTAGCACCTAACTCAACAAATGAGTTTAAATTGAAATTCAGGATAAGTAATTAGTTACATACCTTGTTTTGTTTGTATCTCCTTCTGCATATTCCAATTTTTGATTCTAAAAAACTTTTCATTCACAGATAAAAGCATAATATAAAACAGATATTGATAGATCAGTGTCTTGTGTGGAACCTAGGCTCCTATGCCTTTGGTGGCTCACAAGCAAGCTAGTCGGTTTCCCAACACAGATACCAATAAACTGGATTGATATTTTATTTTTTTTCTTTTATAAAATAAAATAAAAACTACATTTTTTTGTTTTTTCTAAAAATAAATGCAGAATACACACAACATTAAACACACATAATCACAGCTTAAGAACATGATTGAAAAGTAGAAACAAATGGAATAAATGTGTCAGTCCAAGCAAGCTTTTTAGGCATAGTTCTTCTTGCTATTAATTTTGTTTTAATGTAGTTCTTGTTCCTTCTTAATTTGTTATTCTGTTTTAATGTAATTCTTGTTCCTTCTTAATTTGTTAATTCTTGCTATTAATTCTTAACGTTGTTTTAATCCTCTAACACCCCACCAAACGTGTAATATATTATAAATTCCAAATACAAGTGTATTACCATTAATGATATGAAATGCAGAAAGGGATCCTTAATGTAGAAGTTTCTATTTCTACATCTATTTCACTATACTCCTCTTCCCACTTCCATTCATTTATGTCTTTCATAATCCATATTTGAAATTTCATCAATTCATCCCACCATCTTATCAAACATAAAGTAGGATCATCATATTCATTATACCACATTCCTATTTGAATTTTATTAAATTTTGCAAATGGCGGTTTAGCTATTTCTCTCGGTATAGGTAAAATTTCTATATATTCATCATAACTGTCAATGCTCAATATGTATAAATCAGATCCAAATGCTATTGATATATCTGTGACTAGATGTACATATCCATCAAGTATGACATGTGTTTGGTTAATTAATGATTTCTAGCCTAGATATATCATAATATTTTCATTCCAAGATCTATTCAGAAAATTATACACACTTAAGCGTAAATCTTCACCCCAATTTCCTGTAGGTCTCCAACAATATAATTTTTCAGGAATTGTAGAATTTTTATCAGAAAATATTAAAGCCGACCCATAATTTACAGTTGGTACTTCATATCTATTAGGTCTTCCTATATTCCATTCTTCTCTTGTTATAGGATTTCTTATCAAAATATCAAGTAATAAACTTGTATACCTTGGTCTCGTCCTGTATATGATTAATCATTCATCTATCCCCATAATATGATATATTCCTTCTAATGTATTAGGTGGAATTCTAGTAGTTTCTTCCATAGTCAGATATTCATGGTTAATTGAACTACGATTAAATGACCTCCATATGAATTCATCTCTAATATTAGTCATTTTTGCAGCTTGTAGTCCCTGAAAATATTTTTCTTCAATACAGTCTTTAATTTCCTTTAATACACAACATAGCCTACACATATCTTTAGCTGATAAGTTACTCAGTACTTCCCTTAGTGCATCCAATGGTAATTGCATCAATTCCATTTATCGATTCTGTATAACACAAACAAAAATTTAGCAGAGACAAAAATTAACATAACTACTGCACACCCTCGTGGAGTTAGGGCATAACTCAACGGACTAAGTTCATTGAGTTAAGGACTAACTCTACGATACTATTAACTATAAATAAACATATATATACAGATAGTTGCTTTAGTTATGCTGCTTCATTCAGCTATCCTCCTAGAAGAGGTATCAATTTCATTAATAGTTCTATTGACAAGGTTAGGTATTGCTTGTACTGGCAATCCTCCAGTAGGTCTAACTTCCATTGATTCCTTCTGTCTAAGTGGTATATTTCTATTCTGATTTTGAATTGCAGCATTTCTAAATACAAAATCTAGACAATTGTTTAATTATTGGATTATCTTTTCTAATTTCTCTATTCTAGATCCTTATTCAAGTAATGCTTCATAACTTATATTCTTCTCATTTACATTTTCTCCTCCTTGGAAATTGTTGTTTCTCCAAGATAAATTTGGGTGATTTCTCCAATTAGGATTACAAGAATTTCCAAAGTTATCTTTCTGGTTTCTAGCATAAATAATATCTAAATCATTTATGTTTGCATTCTTTTTTGCTAGCTTTTGATTTAATGATAACTCTTCTATTTTCTTTGTTAATTCCGTTAATTTCACTTCAAGCATAGTACTTGAATCTATTTCATGCATTCCTCTTGGCAATATTTTTTTTTATCTGCAATAGCTTCAACCAAGTTTTCCCACTATGCAGTTCTTTTTACAAAGTTTTCTAAATATGCCCATGCTTCTTCACTACATAGTTTCAGAAATCCATTTTGACAAGTAGATTCCAATAAAGATTTTGTTAAAACATCTATGCCTTCATAAATTATACCTATTAATTGTGGTTTACTCATTGCATGATGTGGACATTGAGTCAGTAAATCTTTAAATCTTTCAAAATATTTCCAGAATGATTCACCATGTTTTTGGCTACACATTAATATTTCTTTTTTCTTTTTAATCATTTGATGTGTTGGATAATATTCTTCTAGAAAAACAGAGCATAATTCAGTCCATGTAGAAATTGAATCAAGCGATAGAGTATATAACCATCTCTTAGCTGTGTCTTTTAAAGAAAAAGGGATATATCTAAGTTTAATAGCATCAATACTCATGTTTGGCATTTTCATCATTTGACAAACTTCATTGAATTCTCTAAGGAAATAATAGGCATCCTCTCTTTCTAATCCATGAAAATGTGGCAATTGACTAATATAATTAGATTTCAGTTCAAACCTATCTCCCTCAAAGTTTGGCAATGGAATACATGAAGGTTCATCAACTAATTCAAGATACATAATTTCTCCTAATGGTTTTTCTACTAGAGCAGCCATTTCTACGTTCTCTTTTAAAGAAAGGTTAGCTACACCCCAAAGAATTTCGTTAAAGTCCAGTTCAGAAAATATTTCAGTACTCCTCTACGACGAAAATTCCTAGGTAGGTGTTCTTACTAATCGTTTAGTGCTTAGAGAATGAGTCCATGTGCTCATAAATAAATAGCAGATGATTAATTACATACCAGTCTAAAGCTTTCGATTCAGTAAATATTTGTTGACGGATAAAGTCGAATCAACTACTTCACCTTTTAGTTCCCCAACCCTTCTCCTTTCTTTTAAAAGTGCTGATAACTCGTAAATAGCATTCTGTTTTATATATATAATGCATATCCATAAAGTGAATAAATTTCGTTGCAAGAACATGTCTTGCAGTGTGCATTGTGGTTCCTATTTTCATGGGTACGTGTACCACTATTAATTTCAAATTTTGGTAACCGCTAAGCCGACAAAGTTTCGTTCGTTGTTAAAAGAATAACTGTTCTGCTTAATCCACGAACTAACCTCGTTGAGTTACAGATAACTCAATGGAGCAATGTCAATTACTATTGCTAACTCCACGGACTAACTTCGTTGAGTTATAGATAACTCAACGGAGTGACATTATATTATATTACTGACCTCGTGGAGTTACGTTTAACTCAACGAACTTACTTCATTGAGTTAACACTTAGCAACCTCTAAGTTTACTCCTCGTAAGTTCCTCTCTTCTTTTTTTTCTTTTTCATTCTGCTAACTGAAATAAAGTTAAATCTATGTCATTAATGCATCATTCTAATCAAAATTCGTTTAAATCTGAACATTATATAAATATTTAACTTGCATGTCATTTTATGTTATGCAGAATTTACATTTTACCTTACAACATGTAGAAATTTTCAAGCATCTATCCTGTAATTCAGCAAATTGTAAATCTATTAAACATTTTTTCATAATGTTCCACAAATTATATAACATTCAATAAATTCCATTTATTTCACATTCAAAACACGTATGAAAAGTACATCTGAAAAATTTATATTCATTAATATGAATCAATTTACATTACAAATACATCAGACATTTTTCATACAATTCTATACAAGTAGACAAACAATACAATTTAGTCTCTATTCCTAAGTTCATCTACTTCCTCTTGGAGTTTTTCTAATTGAAGCTCTAATTGATTAATTCTTTCTACAGCTCCTGTAATTCCTCTAGAAGGTATAGTTATTTCTGCAGCTACAAAATTTATGTACTCTTTCACTGAAATGGTTCTTGATCTGATCCTTTTTGATACCCATTTTGTGAAATCAATACAATCCACCATCAGCAATGGAATCAAATCTCCATAAAACAATTTCTTCTTTACTGTTTTCAGCTTGGAGATAAAAACTGCAAACCAATTTATTTGAATTCTATTTACAACTGCATACGTGGCCCATTTGACAAATTAACTCAGTTCTATGTCATGGCCTTGTTGTTGATAGACATTCTTAATTAAAATGTTGGCTATCATGTGTGCTTTACCATTTAAATGCTTTAGTCTATTTAATAAAGGCACACTAGGATTGATAGCCAAACTGTCCTTGATTTCCTGTTTTGTCTATTCAACGATAGTTGTACTTTCCAAAATTTCCTATCCTTCATTCTTTAATTTAAAAATGTTGTGGAGAAGCTTTGGTGTTATCTGTACATCAGCTTCCTCCACGTTGGAAATTAATTTTCCTTCTTCTTCTCTCAAATTTGCATAAAAACAATGCACTACATTCTCATATACTGCATGCCCTCTTTCTTGAGAAATAAAATTCAGTAGACCTTGGAATTCAAATAATTCTTTGATTTCTTGCATTCTGTCCTAATTTACTAGTCTACTATATATAACATCATAACCCCTAATCTCTTGATATTTAATATAAGCTTCTTGACTCCAAAAATGTACTTCATTCAGAATTGTTGTTTTAGTCGGGCTAGGAATGTGACTTTGTTGTTCTAGAGGGGTTTGTTCTTGATCTTCCTCTACCATAGGCTGAACTTGAACATGTTCTGCAGATTCTTGAATTTTTGCTTCTGCTTCTATTTGTGGTGGTGAGCTGGCAGAACTCTTCACTCTGTCTTGAGTTGTTTCATTTAATTGCTAAAGAGTTTCTTGCTCTTCAGTGGAATCTACAAAGTCATTTTTGTCCAAATGGCTTCGTTCAGCTTCTTCATTTTCTACTCTTTCTTCTTCCTCCTGACTACCAATCTGCTCTGTCACTATTCTTTCTGATTCTGTGGCAAATTGGGATGGAGTCACGGGTAATTCAGTTTCTGCCCTAATTTCTATTTCTTCTTCTTGTACATGCTGTAGACTAATTTCAGCCTATTTTTCTTCTTCACTTTGCTCCTGCTACTGCTGCTCCTACTCCTCCTCAAAATCGGATAGCAGGTTTATAAAAATTGGCTCCACAGGTCCTGTTGACATTGGTACCTTAGATTTAATCTCTTTTTGATACTCAGGCACTATCTCTTTTCCTTTCCTTCGTGTGATTAATTGTGCCTGTTCTTCCTCTTCTTCTTTTGAGATTAAATCTAAAAATAAAGGCTCTGCACGCCTTTGAGCCACAGGTACTGGCTCTTCCTATTTAATTTTTCTAATAATTGCTGGTCTCGAAGGACCAACTTCAGCTTCTTTTACAGCAAATCTGATAGCAGTTCTGGCAGTAGCTTCTTGATGCTGTTCCACTTTAATTTTATATTGGGCTTGTAATTTCTCTACAGCCCTCTTTTTATGTAATGCATCAAACACCAAATGTGCTTTGGCTACTACTAAATCTTCTAGTTCTCCTTGGTTTCTTCCAACTTGAACCAGTGCTTGAAATTCCTTTAACTCTTCTTCATTTGAAGGCCCCAACATTGCTACTCGTGCCAATGGCTTAAATGGTGGAACTGAAGGTCTTGGCTATTGTTCCTTAGGAATAGGTCTTTCAGCAGTCGATTCCTCCTGTTCTTCCTGTGCTTGTTCCTATTGGCTTATTGCACCCCTTGCCCAACCAGCAATACGCTTTTTGAACCACAATTTGGCTTTACGCTAGATTAGTTCTAGGGCTACTTCATTGTTCGGCCTTATTTTTCTTTCTTTGCTTAAAGCAATTTCTGTCGCTACTTTTATTTTTGTTTCTACTATATGGGGTATTTGTATACCCAAATCAACCAAACATTTTCTCAAGTTGAAGAGTTCTGATTCTACCTTTTGTAGCTCTTTCTCTCTTGTCGTATTCCGAATCTTTTGCTGCGTGTGTCATTCTTCTGATTCCTTTAGAAATTGTGCTGTGTCAACTGCATCTTCCCAAAACTCAAGTGTCATCTTCCTCATCGTGGAGTTACACAACAGCACGGAATCACTGTGATTTCTACTGTTCTAGAGTCTAAATGGTTTACCGGATAAAGCCCTCAAAACCCTAGGTTTTAGTTTAAATAAGCCCTAAGTTTAGGCGGGTAATCGGGTCATTTCCCGAACCAACTATTGCTCTCTCATTCGCGGTCTTAACTACAGTACTCCGTTGAGTTATAGTTAACTCAACGGAATAAGCTCGTTGACTAACTCAAGACTCAACAGAGTAAGCTCGTTGAGTTAAGCGTAACTCAACGGACTTCCTGTACACAGATATAATAATAAAAATACTAAAAATAATAGTTTTTCTATTTTTTTTATCGGTCTAACCGATACTATGTTTCGGTCAGACCTAATTTTTTCCTAAAAATTAATATACATATTTTTTATGTTCCGGTCATATCGATGGATCTAATCGGTTGAACCGCAATGACTTTTATATTTTATAATTTTTTTAATATATTTTTTTTATATATAAACATAAAAACTGATTTCTTACTAAGTAAAGTTCGAGTAGTCCTCTACTCTAACTTCTTCTATAATTCCAAAAGAACTTTTTGGTATTTTCAGAATAGGTCTAAGTCTTTGTCCATTTACTTTAAAGATATTTTGATTTTTAGGATTTTCAATCTCAATAGCTCCATAAGGATAAATATTTCGAACTATGTAAGGTCCTGCCCATCTAGAACTTAATTTTCTTGGATGGTTATAGAGTCTAGCCATACAAAGATATACTTCTTGTCCTATTTCAAAGCTTTTTGGAATAATTTTTCTATCATGCCAGAATTTCATTTTCTCTTACAGTTTTCGAATAAGCTTCATTTCTAAATTCTTCTAATTCAATTAATTGCATTTTTCTATTTTCAGCAGCTAGATTTAAATTAGTGTTCAGAGTTTTTAATGCCCAATAAGCTTTATGTTCTATTTCAGCTGGTAAATGACAACTTTTTCCATATACTAGCCTAAAAGGTGACATACCTAAACTTGTTTTATAAGTAGTTTTATAAGCCCAAAGTGCATCTATAAATCTATTAGCCCAATCAGTTCTAGTAGGATTTACTACTTTTTCTAGGATTAACTTAATTTGTTTGTTTGCACTTTCTACTTGTCCACTTGTTTGCGGATGATATGATGTTACAATTTTGTGGTTTACTCCATATTTCTTCATTAAAGCTTCAAAACTTCTATTACAGAAATGAGTTCCTCTATCACTGATAATAGCTTTAGGTATTCCAAATCTGGCAAATATATTGGTTCTTATAAATTGTATTACTACTTTGTTGTCATTAGTTTTTGTAGGAATAGCTTCTATCCATTTAGATACATAATCCACCCCCAACAATATGTAATTAAATTGATTAGACATAGGAAATGGACCCATAAAATCTATTCCCCACAAATCAAAGATTTCGACCTCAACAATAGGATTAAGAGGCATCATATTCCTCTTTGATATTCTTCCTATTTGTTGACATCTTAAACAACTTAAGCAATATTTATGAGCATCTTTGAATAGTGTTGGCCAATAAAATCTACATTGCAGAATTTTTGCAATAGTTTTCCCTAAACCAAAATACCCTCCACAAGCTTGGTCATGACAGAAAAACAATATGCTCGGATATTCAGTTTCTGGAACACACCTCCTTAAAACCAGATCAGGACATTTCTTAAATAAGTATGGGTCTTCCCAATAGTAATATTTACTCTTGAGAAAAGCAATTTCTTATCCTGTCTATTCAAATCCTTAGGTGTTAGACTAGTAACTAAGTAATTAACTACGTCTGTATACCAAGGTATTGTGTTGATGGTCATTAATTGTTCATCAGGAAAATTATCCTTAATTTCAATATTTGATTTTTCTATTTGTAATCTTGATAAATGATCTGCTACTACATTCTCACAATCTTTTTTATCTTTAATTTCTAGATCAAATTCTTGTAATAATAATATCCATCGGATCAATCTAGGCTTAGTCTCTTTTTTTTTATTAGATGTTTTAAAGTTGAATGAGCCGTGTATACTATTACTTTAGCTTCAATCAGATATGATCTAAACTTTTCTAAAGCAAACACAACAGCTAATAATTCTTTTTCAGTAGTTGTATAATTAACTTGAGCATCATTTAAGGTTTTGCTTGCATAATGAATCACTCTAGGAGATTTTTCTATTTTCTGTCCCAACACTGCTCCTACAGCAAAATCTAAAGCATCGCACATTAATTCAAATGTATGTCTCCAATCAGGTGCTTGAATTATAGGAGTTGAAATTAAGCTAGTTTTAAGTTTGAAAAATGCTTCCTTGCAATTTTTATCAAAGTTAAATGGAACATCTTTTAATAGATTAGTTAAAAGTCTAGCTATCTTGCTAAAGTCTTTAATAAATCTTCGATAAAAACCAGCATGTCCTAAAAATGATCTAATATCTTTTATTGATTTAAGTTCTGGTAGATTAGAAATTACTTCTATTTTAGCTTTATCTACTTCCAACCCTTTCTTAAAAACAACATGCCCTAAGACTATTCCTTGTTTAACCATGAAGTGACATTTTTCCCAATTTAAAACTAGATTTTTTTCCACACAGCGTTTTAATATTAAGTCTAAATTTTTTTAAACAAACTTCATATGAGTTGCCATATATAGTAAAATTATCCATAAATATTTCTAAAAAATCTTCAGTCATTCCAGTAAATATGCCCTGCATACACCTTTGAAAGGTAACTGGTGCATTGCATAATCTGAATGACATTCTCTTAAAAGCATAAGTTCCATTAGGACAGGTGAAAGTTGTTTTCTCTTGATCCTCTAATGCTACTGGAATTTGATTATAACCTGAATACCTATCTAGGAAACAAAAATATTCTTGCCTTGCTAATCTTTCCAGCATTTGATCAATATAAGATAAGAGAAAATGATCTTTCCTAGTCACAGCATTCAGCTTTCTATAGTCTATACATACTCTCCAGCTTGATTGAATTCTAGTAGGTATCAAGTCTTGACATTCATTCCTAATAACTATTAATCTTGATTTCTTGGGAACTACATGGATTGGGCTAACCCACGAGCTATCAAAAATCAGATAAATTATGTCATTATCTAACCATTTCACTATTTCCTTGCTGACTACTTCTTTAAGGTTTGGATTTAATCTCCTCTCAGGAATTGTAACAGGTTTAGCATTCTCTTCTAAATATATGTGGTGGCAGCATAAAGTTGAACTTAACCCTTTTATATCAATCATAGTCCATCCTATTACTTCTTTATAACTTTTTACTACATCTTTTAATTTAGCTATTTGATCCTCTTTTAAATCTGAAGCAATAATGATTGGACAGGTTCATTTCTCTTCCAGAAATATATAGGTTAATTCAAGAGGTAAATGTTTTAATTCTAAATGTTGCCCATTAGAAGCTAGAGCTCTTAATTGAACATCATCATTTTCTAAATTAATTTCTTCCTGATCTCCTTCTATATTTATGCTTTCACTTTGCTCTAAAGTTTCAGAATTGATTTGCCTATTTAATTCTTCTTGAATCACATCATCTAACATATCTCCTTCATCCTCTAAAAAGTCTATGGTATGTAAGGACATTTCTAACTCCTTAAACCTTTCTAGTTTGAAAATATTTAATTCAGTATCCTCATTACCATATGCAACTTCATTACTCCAGTTTTACAATTTATAATAGCCCCTGATGTTGCTAAAAATGGTCTTCCCAAAATTAAAGATGTATCACTATTTTTATGCTTAATTTGTTGGGAATCCAAAATTACAATATCAATAGGATATATAAAATTTTTTATTTTAATTAAGACATCCTCTATTTTTCCTCTAGGGTATCTTATACTTCTATCAGCTAATTGAATAACTGTACTAGTAGGAGTTAAGCCTTCTAATCCTAAGGATGCAAATATGTCACTTGACATAACATTTATACCTATACCTAAGTCTATTAAGGTTCTTTCTAGAATGGTATTTCCTATGGTGCATGATATAACAAGGATTCCAGGATCAGATAACTTTTTAAGAATTTGTGGTAGAAATAGGGAACTACTTTGCTCAGCTAAAAAGACCTTTCTAAGAACTTTTCACTCTCTTTTCTTAGTAGACCAATCCTTCAGAAATTTAGCACAAGGTGACATTTTCTATAATAGATCTAACAAAGAAATGTTAACTTGTACTTTTTCAAAAATTTCTCTGATTTTTTCTTGTTTTTCAGGTATTGTTTGTTGTAATCTTTTAGGATAGGGTGCTAAAGATTGTGGTTTCAAAGATTCTTTTTCTTTCAGTTGATTTGTTTGATCATTTTTAACTTCATTAGTAGATTCAGATTGTTCTTCAGTGATTTCTAGATTTTCAGCTATTACATTTTCATTATCATTTTCATTTCTACTCTTATCCACCTTCATATCATTTTCATTTTGAGTTCTTGGTGGTATATCAGTTCCAGATCTTAATGTTACACATACATCTTCTAGATTTTCGTTATTCTCATGATGTATTTGTATATCATTTTCGTGATTATGATCTTTAATTGTTTTTAGTTTTAAAGTGCATTCTTTAAATTCTCTTGCATTAATATTTTCTGTTTGCTGTATATTTTACAAATTATGCAAGTCTATAACATTATAATTTTCATTGTCCTGTTGCATAACTTGTATTTTCATTGTATATTCATCTAATGCTTTTAGTTTTCTTTCCAGATCATCTAATCTCATTGCAATCAATTTTTGATCAATTTTCATTATGGTTTTTTCAGTTTCGAAAATTATATCTTTTTTAGGTTTTGAATATGCTTCCTTATAGTTTAATTGGTTAACTTCTTGTTGCTGACACATAAAGTATTCTAGTTTGTCCAAGTTTTGCTCTATACTACGCTCCAGTCTGTCATACCTATCCCAAACTTTAGTTTCTCTCAACATATTACACATTCTATACTGACCATTAGTTGGGTAAACTATAGGATTCTCATACTCAACTCTATTATATTGAGGATAATTCATTTGTTGTTCATGGAATCTAGCCATCTACAAACGTCTCAATTTCAAACAGTCAGAAATGTCGTGTCCTTCAGAATTGCAGAATTCACATATACTAATTACAGGTTTCAGAAATCTTTGAGCATAAGCATATGCCATATTCTCAATTATAGAAGAAAACACACAACTCTAGCTATTAAAACGAAACAACTCTAATAGTTGCTTATATTAATTCAATTCCCCGGCAACGGCACCATAAAACTTGTATTGATTACCCAGCACAACACCAAAAAACCTGATTGGATCTCCAACAACGCACCAAAAAAACTTGGATTTGTTAACTTCTGCTTTTACTTAGTTAATTTATCTTTATGCCTATTCTTTTTTTTAGAAGTAAACAAACAACCTTTAACACAAATTAGATATTAATTCCAATTTGTATTTTAACTGCAAGTGCATAGTGTCTATTGTATTAGTATGCAAGTACAAGTCGATCCCACAGGGAATTGCTTAAGAATTGAGAACTGTTACGTTTGTTAACAATCAAATTTTATATCTTTAATAAGCCCTCCATTGAGTTACAGTTAACTCAACGAACAAAGTTCATTGAGTTATGGTTAACTCAACGGACTAACCTTGTGGACTTAAGTTAACTCCACGAGCCTGTCTTTTCTTTTTAATACTGCTATTTATAGAGGAATTCGGTCAACCATTAAGCGATTCCATAGATTGTAAATAAAATCAATTAAGCTCTTTAATGTTAGTAAACACTAGATTTATCATTGAGCATACTAACATTTAGATAATTCAAATAGTAACCATTAAAATCTTTAAGTCTTTTGAACGAACTGATTTCAGTAAACTGTAAAACTAAAACAATCACAACACTGACAAAGATAACATTAATCACGATACAACATAAACAATACAACACTCAAATACAAAATACAATCACAGATAAGTTGTTTTCGGTATTTTTGTTTTAATATGAACATGGAAATGGGCAAAAGGTGAAGTGTAAAGTAATCTCAATCGATAGTAAATACTTTCATCACTACATGCGACGCAATTATACCATTGAAAATTAAACCACTTACAATTCTGTCTCCTCTCCCTATAGAATTGCGAGTCCAGAATTGCAAGATGATCTCCTCTTCAGCACACAGGCATCAACCCGAAGCCAAGGCTAGAAGTTTTACGATCTCCTGAGATATGAGTCGGCGCTCGGTGAAAATGGCTTCCCTTCCCGCGACGCGATGACTCCTCACAGTAGTTGTCAGGCACTGTGTTTGGCTCGGAATCGACCCGACATCAGGAAAGTATCCTCACAGACCTCCGATGGTTGGTGATTATGGTGGTGGTAATGATGGTTGGTGTGGTACTTCAAAGAATTGCCAATACTGCCTGTAGAAAGCTCGGTGCTCCTCCTCTGTACACACTAGTCATACCCATCAATCACACACTTTACTTCATTTTTTTCTTTTCTTTTATATTTCTTCAGTGGTAACTGCTTCTGCTTGAATGGTCGGTTGGATTTCCTTCATTCATATCAACGACGATGATTTCTTCTCCCTTTGATGAGTGAATTCCTACGTGATACGTGCAGTCGTGGTTTTTCTTCCAACTCTCCTTTTTCTACAATTGCTACAGTGGCATATTAGAAAATAAATAGTCTGTGGAGTTACAGATAACTCAATGAACTTTCTTCGTTGATTTAACTATAAAACACGTGCAATAAAGAAATAAGCTGCTAACATAACGTGTTACCTTAGTGTATATTCATGTAACTCAATGCGTACAGTTATGCTAACTTAACGAGTTAAACATGTGCATCTCACGTGATATACTAAAGCATTTAAATTCAACACGTGCATAAATTTAACTATCCGATGCTCAGGTGCATTTCGGATACTTACAAACTTAACTATCCGATGCTCAAATGCATTTCAAATACTTACAAACTTAACTATCTGATGCTTAGATGCATTTCAGATAGTTACAGATAACTCACCGATATATAACTTAAGTAAATCTACTAGATCTCGACACGTGTCAGCAGCGATTTAATAATAAAAGAAACATTTCGGAGAGTTACAAGTCTAACTATCTGATGCTCAAATGCATTTCAGATAGTTACAGATAACTCACCGAAAATCCACTTAAGTCACTTTCCCAGAACATGAAACGTGTCCACAGCTATTTTATAAATAAAAGGAGATTTTGGAGAGTTACACATATAACTATTCGATGCCCAGCTGCAATTTCGGATAGTTATAGATAACTCACCGAAAGTTCACTTAAGTCATGCATTATGGTTTCAACACGTGTACTTCAGGAAATAATAAAATATTCTTTTAAAACATAACTGTTCGGCAATTTAAACATAACTATCTGATACATGTTCGGTATGTTAAACATAACTGTCCGAAATATGTTTGGTATGTTAAACATAACTGTATGAAATATCAAAAAATTTGGATACTTAAGAATTTCACAGCCTGCAACTTACCGGCAATTCAGAAATGTACTAAATTAACATTAATTCCCCAAAATTAAGTAGATTCTTTAATTAAAGCTTATAACAGTGCAATTATAACATAATGGCTTAATTCTCATATGATAAACTAAATATTATGCAATTAACCATCATTTAACCGTTAATAATATGCACTTTTTCATTCTAAACACTCTTCAATTTTCATTACCAAATGCGAATGGAAAACACGTGACAACTTAAAACATTACAAAAACACACGTCCCAATAACTTAACTATATGAATTAAGATATTTCGAATACATACAACCTTAACTATTTGATGCCTAGATGCATTTCAGATAGTTAGCAGATAACTTACTGAAAATCCACTTAAGTCATGCATTACGGTTTCAACATGTGTACTTTAGGAAATAATAAAATATTCTTCTATCGTTAAAAACATAACTGTCTGGTACATGCAATATAACTCTCCGAAATAACAAAAAATTTGGATATTTAAGAATTTCACAACCTGCAATTTACTGATAGTTCAGAAATGTACGTAACTAACACTAATTCCCTGAAATTATGTAGATTCTTTCATTAAAGCATATAATAGTGCAATTATAACATAATGGCTTAATTCTTATATGATAAGCTAAATATTATGCAATTAACCATCATTTAACCGTTAATATTATGCACTTTTTCATTCTAAACATGTGCAATTGACTAATATAATTAGATTTCAATTCAAACCTATCTCCCTCAAAGTTTGGTAATCGAATACATAAAGGTTCATCAACTAATTCAAGATACAGAATTTCCCCTAATGGTTTTTCTATTAGAGCAACCATATCTTCATTCTCTTTTAAAGAAAGATTGCTACACTCCTAAGGATTTCGTTAAAGCCCAATTCAGAAAATATTTTAGTACACCTTTGTGTTTAATAATCCTGTGTAGGTGTTCTTACTAATCATTTAGTGCTAGGAGAATGAATCCATGTGCTCATAAACTCTTAACATAAAGTAAAATAGCAGAAGATTAATTACATACCAATCTGATACTTTGTTCTCAGTAAATAGTTGTTGACGGATGAAGTTGAATCAGCTACTTCTCCTTCTAGTTCCCCAACGAATTTTCTTTTCTTTCCTCAAGTGCTCACAACTAGTAAATAACATTCTGTTCTATATTTATAATGCATGTCCATAAGGCAAATGAATCTCGTTGCAAGAACGTGTCTTGCAACGTGCAGTATGGTTCCTATTTTTATGGATACATGTTCCACTTTTAATTTCAAATTTCAGTAACCGCTAAACCCACGAAGTTCTGTTCATGACTGAAAGAATAACCGTTCAACTTAATTCATGAACTAACATCATTGAGTTACAATTAACTCAACAAACTAGCCTTAGTTACTGTTTCTAACTCAACGAACTAATCTCGTTGAGTTACAGCTAACTCAATGGATTAGCTTCATCACCTATTTGCTAACTCCACGGACTAACTTCGTTGAGTTACAGATAACTCAATAGAGTGACCTTATATTTTATTATTGACCTTGTGAAGTTAAGTTAACTCAACGGAGTTACTTCGTTGAGTTAACATTTAGCAAATTTTTTCTAAAACTTACTCTTCGTATTAACTTCTATATATTTTCTCCTACATTTTGTTAACTTAGATAAATTTAAATCTATGTCATTAATGTAGTGTTTTAATTTAAACTCATTTAAATCTGAACATTATATGCATATTTAACTTACAATACATTTCTTGTTATGTAGAATTTACATTTTACTTTTCAGCATGCAAATATATTCAGACATTATCCAAGCATCATGCATTTAACCATGTCCTTAATAAAATTGTAAAAACTTTTAAACAGTTTGCAAATCTTTAAATAGTGATATAATATTCAATTCAACTTTAAATCATTCGTTCACAATTACACAAATTCAAAAACATCTAAAATTCAAATATTCATTTATATAAATAGTTTACATTTACATTGAGATTCCTGCATTTTATCTCCTCTTTCTATCTATGGTGGAGAGCCAGCAGAACTCTCCACTCTTCTTTCTTGAATTCTTTCAATAATTTGCTGAAGAGTCTCTCCCTCTTCAATGGAATATGTTGAGTCTTTTCCTTCTTATTCAGTATGTACTTGTTTAGGTTCAGCTTCTTCTTTTTCTTCTTCCTCTTGACTACCAATCTGCATTGTTATTATTCTTTTTGATTTTGTGGTAGATTGGGATGGAGTCATGAGCACAGTATTTTTTTCCCTAACTGTTTCTTCTATTTGTACAAGTTGTAGACTAATTTTAGCCTATTTTCCTTCTTCTCTTTGCTCTTGCTGTTGCTACTCCTGCTCCTCTAATTCAAATAGCAGATCTACAAAAATAGGCTCTACAAGCTCTACTAATATTTTAAGCTCAAATTTAATCTCTACTTGAGCTTCAAGCACTATTTGTTTTCCTTTCCTTCTTCTAATTAGCTATGTCTGGTCTTCCTCTTCTTCCTTTGAGATTAAATCTACAAAAATAGGCTCTACAGGCCCTCGAGCCACAGGTATTGGCTCTTCTTGTTTTACTTCTTCTATAATTACTAGTCTCGAAGAACCAACTTCAATTTCTCTTGCAACCATTGATCTAGTTGCTTCCTGATGCTACTCTACTTTGATTTTATATTGGGCCTTCAACTTATCTACGACCCTTTTCTTACAGAGTGCATCATACAGTAAATGTGTCTTTGCCACAGCCATTTCTTTAGAATTTCCTTGCCTTTTAGCAACTTCAACAAGCTTTGCAAATTCTCTCCATTCCTCTAGCTTCAATGGCCCCAAAAATGCTACTCTTTCTAATGGCCTTGGCGGTGGAATGGATGGTCCTGACCGTTGTTCCTTAGTAATTGGTTTTTTAGCAGCCAGCTCTTTAGCTACAAGTTCTTCAACTATTTTTCTCTATTGCTCGCAGATTTCCCACTGGGCATGTCCAGAAATATGTCTTATAAACCATAATCGTGACTTGCGCTGGATTAACTCTAGGGCAACCTCATTATTTGGTCTTATTTTCCTTTCTCTATTCACAACAACTTCTGTTGCTACTTTAATCATTATTTCCACAATCTAAGGTATTCTTATATCTAAATCTACTAAAACTTTTCTCTAGTAGAAGATGTCAGTTCTACCTTTTGTAGTTCTTTTTCCCAAGTTGTGTTCCTGATGTTTTATCTTGTATGCTATTCTTCTGATTCACTAAGAAATCTCGTGGTGTCAACTTCCTCCTAGAACTCTAGCATCATCTTGACTTCATGGTGCGACAAAACGAAAAGGAATCACTCTGATCATTACTGTTCTAAGTTCTAAATGATTCTGCGGATAATGCCCCCACCCTAAGTTTTAGTATATAATAAACCCTAAATTTTAAGTGGGTAGTCAAGTCATTTTCCCGCACAAACTCTCACTATCTCACTCACTTCTCCATGGAGTTACGATTAACTCTACGGACTAAGTTCGTAGACTTAACTACAGTACTCTGTTGAGTTACAGTTAATTATAACTCAACGGAGTAAGTTCATTAACTTATCCTAGACTCAACGAAGTAAGTTTGTTGAGTTAAGTGTAACTCAATGGACCTCCCATAAAGTTATAACTAATAAAACTATTTATAATAATAATTTTTTACTTCAGTCAAGATCGAAGAATTTCTGGTCTGACCAACTCTTAATCTTTCAACTTTTAAAATTTCAGTCAAACCATTATATTTCCTCAGTTGAACCAAAATTAAATACCCCTTTTTTTTCCAACTCGTTGAACTGATATCAGGTTTCGGTAAAATCAACATTTTTACTTAATATAATATATATATATGTGTGTTTTTATGTTTTGGTCAAACTGATTGTAGGATCGAATGGCTACACAAGAGGGGGGTGAATTGTGTTTTTCAACATTTTCAAAAATAATTGAAACTTCAATATTAAAAACAAGTCGAGACACTATTTTAATCGAATCATTTTATTCAACGTTTCAATTACAATATACAATTCAATTCTCCTCAAAAATTGTAGATGCAATTATATATCGATACCATGTTTCATCTATACAATTTCATAACTACAAATAGAGAAAACTAATTTGCGGAATTTAAAAGATTTCTCCCTATTTGAGATCTTTCTTCTTCTTCTTCTTCTTTTTCTTCTTCAACAATTCTTCAATGATGAATATCTTGTCTTTCTCTACTTCACCAAATTTGCTTTCTTCTGATACTTTAAATTTTCAGTGACGTAAATCTGACCTTTTTCTACTTCACTGAATTTTCTTCCATCTAATACTTCGCATCTTTAGTGACATATATCTTACATTTTTCTGCTTCACTGAATTTTCTTCCACTTGAGAGCTTTTCCTCGAAGAGGTGTTTTTGATCCCTGAAAATATTTTTCTTTTGGTGTGCAGGGATAACTGAACAACAAGAATTGTATGCCTTTTATACTATATCTTCATTTTATGCATATCCTCCACATTTAATCACTATCAGTCTTCCACTTCTTCATGCATTTTCTTTTTCCTTCATCGAAATACACACATTCTGACCCACATTTACATTTCGAATTTTCTTTAATTATCAATCCTGAATCTCTGAAAAATTTCCTGCAAAATAAACTTTCTCTTCCAAAATTTTTCATCAAGTATAATCAGAAGTCGTTACTTTAATGTTAACTAAACGAGTAACATAAGTACATATATATAACTTAATGTTTCTAACTTAACGAGTGTAGGATCGTCTGTATCACAAGAGGGGGGGTGAATTGTGTCTTTAGTAATTAAACTAGCGGATAAAACAAGAGCACAAAACACTCGTAAATGAAATTCTATTCTTTTATTTCAAGACAGAATTTACAATATCTTTCCAGCTCAATTCCCTTCTTGACGGTTTTGATACGGTAATTTTTGATATAAAATTCAAATAGGAAAACAAAGCTCTTTTTCAAAAACTAATTTTGAATTGTATAAAACCTGATCTTTATGCACACAACTCTTTTCTTTCTCTTTGCTCAGCTTCTGTATCTCTTCTTCTCCAGTTGTCGAATTTCCAGACTTCTTGCATTTGTAGCTCCTTTTCTAAAATTGCTTGGAATTTCGAACTTCTTCTGATATTGGAGAACTTTTTAGAATATGAATATTCAAACTTAACTTTTTAGTTAGGGATCCAGATTGAATATTCAGACTTGGTTTTTTGAGATTGGGATCCTCTGTTGTAATGTAGCTTGTACTCTCTATTAGTAGTCGAACTCTATTGTCTTTCACGTTCAGCATGTTCATCCACTTGATCCACAATCCATAATCCATAATCCACGTACTAATTTTCTCTTTAATCCAAATTACTTTCTATTTAAATTTCCACTTTCTTTACTAACAATCTGAGTTTCCATGATCTCCACTCGTAGATTCACCGAAATTTTATCTTCCTGGAGTCTTGTAGAATATCTTCTAAGTCTTTGATTTAGTCAAACATTTATCCTTTAACTCCTGTCAAAACTCGAACACTTATACTTTAACTCTTCGAGTTCTTGCACCTGCAAAACATGTGACTAAACAAGGAAACTTATCTGTTCGTTAGTCCTTTTATAAAACTCGAACAGTTATCTATCCATGCGTATAAAAACTCGAATAGTTATCTAACTATTCGATTTTTCATTACCAAACGCACATGGAAAACATGTGACAACTTAAAACATTAAAAACACACGTGCAGATAACTTAACTATACGAGTTTTTAACATAAAGTATTCGACAAAAACGAAACGTTAACTATCCAAAAGTTTAACTATTGCAAATCTAGCTCTTCGGAAATCTTTAATTTATCCAACATAAAAATGAAACTTTCTGATAATCTGTTAACTATTATACTTAGAGAAATATACTTAGAGAATATTATGTAGACTTATTTAAATACGTTAATAAAGCATACATCATCAAAATTAAATACCTAACAGCGAGTTCCTCATGTACCAACTCACGTGACAAGTACTATAGCTAACTCAACGAACTATCTCCATGGTGTTATGCTAACTCAATGAACTATCTCCATTGTGTTACGATAACTCAATGAACCATCTCCATTATGTTACAGATAACTCAACGAACCAGTAATAAACAAATGTTTTTATAATAAGAATTTTACCACGTGCAAAAATAACAACTTAAGTTTATAACGCTAACCTAACGTGTTGCCTTAGTGTTCAATATAGCAACTCAATGCGTTTAGTTATGTTAACTTAATGAGTTAAACATATGCACCTCACATGATACAATATAACATTCGTAACTTATAATTTCACCACGTGTACAACACTAACTTAACGAGTTCGTCTCTTCTTTTACTCACTAACTCAACGAGTTCTCACGTGACCTATTTTAACCTTTAAGCCTCTAACTTAACGATTCTCACGTGATCTCTATACGAACAAAACTCTAACTTAACAAGTTGTCTAAACATGCACTATTCATCAAGGTACCCAAAAAATTCAAGTATAACTCATTGAGTTAACTAACCTAACGAGTAAAGCGCTGTTTAGAGGTAGTTTTACACATTACCTTATATAACATAACGTTCAGTTAGTACACTTAACAAAAAAAAACAAGTTTCGGATGCTTTCAACTAAAACCTTCCGAAGACAACACACATGCTACACTTAACATTATCTTGAGAGCATTGTAAACTATTCTAACATTCTCTTCTTATGAATCTAAAATAGTTTGTTTGTCTTTTTAAATTGTTTCATTAAGATCTTAAGAGGACTTTAATTCAGATTAACCAAGATTTGTATTCTAAATTATATTAATCTGTTTTGGACATTGTTAATCCTCCCCCTACAAATATACTTTTTATATATTCAATAACATACAAAATATACTTGTATAACAATAGATGTTAAATATAACTATAGTTTTAAATTTTCTTTTCAAAAACTTCCGTTATCCTGAATTCATCAAAAATGATTTCCAGAATCAATTCCTACTGTATATGTATCAAAACACAACTTTGAACTCAATATGATTAATTCAAGGAGAATAAAAGAATGTATCTCAATTAAAGGTTTTCAAAATTACTAATTTTGATTCAATAAATCAGTAGTCATATTGGTAGAAACTATATTCGAATCAAAGATATCTGTAATTAATGAAACACCTTATTTTATTTTTTTATTTTTATTTTTATTTTTATTTTTAAAAATAGTAAATATTCATAATTTTCTTTAAAAGTTAGTTTGAAAAGCATGAATCATACAAGAGCTTTCTAATGTACTTGTGAAATGAGCTTTTAGTCAATAATCTCAGATCTGATCAGGACCTTAGGTTGCTAGATTTAAAGAATCATTTTTCAAGATAACAATCCTTACATACCTATCTGCTCAAGTACAAAAGACTCATGATCAAACTGATCAATAAACTCTCAAAGATTTTCACTTTGTAAGCACTTTTCATTTTAAGCACAGTATATATGTATTCCATTAATACAGATGCAATAAAACACAAATCTCATATAATTTTTACTTCTATAATTTTACTAAAAATATGAATCAGTTTCAATAAGCTTATACTTTTGATTAACAGTTTAAGATGAGTTACATATAAATTATTCTACAAGTTTAATCAATCAAGTCAAATTCATGCATGATCATATGCACTTTCCTCAATTCAAAGAAAACACTTAATCAAAAGTTCAGAAATTCAAAAATATTTAATGTTTTTCATTTACGCTTCCACTTAAAATCGTGAAAACCATTAAAATTTATAACTTACTTAAAATCAATAAGATACTACTATGATTTTATAATAAATACGTAGTATCTTAAGCAGCAGTTTAGATATTACTTAGATATTTATGATAAGTATATAATATCTATGAGTTGAACAACATCATCAATAATATTTATCTTTTTGTGGAGTTTAAGCATTTTACACATCATGTAGCCTACAAATACCTAAATTTAATCTTAGGTTGCAGAATGTATTTTTGTCTAGAGGTTTTGTAAATATATCAACTAATTGATTTTTACTAGACACAAATTCTAATTTAATTTTTCCTTTAATTACGTTATCTCTTAGAAAATGATGTCTAACCTTTATATGCTTTGCTCTAGAATGTAATACAGGATTTTTGGAAAATTTATTGTAGAACTACTGTCACAATAAATCTCAATTGCATCATAAGATAATCCAAAATCTTCTAAAGTTTGCCTTATCCACAGAATCTAAGTACAACATAGTGCAACAACAACATATTCAGCTTCTATAGTAGAAAGTGCTACATAGTTTTGCTTTTTACTAAACCATGACACCAAATTATTTCCCAATAATTGACATGTGCCACTGGTACTCTTTCAATCAGATTTAGATCTTGCATAATCAACATCAGTATATCCTATAAGATTTATTGAACTATCCTTAGAATAATATAGTCTGAAATTTTTAGTTCCTTGTATATATCTAAATATTCTTTCAACTGCAATTGAGTGTGATTCTTTAGGATTAGATTGAAATCTAGCACAAGCACACACAGCAAACATAATATCAGGTCTACTAGTAGTCAAATAAAGTAAAGAACCAATCATACTTCTGTATTTTCTTTGATCTATTGATTTTCCTATGTCATCAATATCTATCTTTAGAGAAGTACTCATAGGAGTTCCTTGAATCCTTGTATCATTAAAATTAAATTTCTTAAGCATTTCATCTGCATATTTTTCTTGATTTAAAAATATACCTTTATCCATTTGCTTAATTTGAAGTCCTAGAAAATATGAAAGTTCTCCTATCATACTCATTTCAAACTCACTTGTCATCTCTTCAGAAAATATTTTTATCAGTTTATCAAAAGTTGCTCCAAAGATTATTTCATCCACATATATTTGAACAACAATCTGATCTTTACCATCTCTCTTGATAAATAGAGTATGATCCACTTTTCCCATGATATAACCTTGTTCTATTAAAAAAGTAGATAATCTTTCATACCATGATCTAGGTCCTTGCTTCAAACCATATAAGGCTTTCTTCAATTTATACACAAAGTCAGGATTTTCAATATCTTCAAATCCAAGTGGTTGTTTTACATAAACTTCTTCATTAATTAAACCATTTAGAAATGCACTCTTTACATCCATTTGATATAATTTAAAATCCATATAACAAGCATAGGCCAATAATATTCTAATACTTTCTAACATAGCCATAGGAGCAAATGTTTCATCATAATCTAGTCCTTCTTCCTGTGTATACCCTTGTGCAACTAATCTAGCTTTGTTTCTTATAACTTGACCAATTTCATTAGTTTTGTTTCTAAATATCCATTTCGTACCTATTATGGACTAATTTTCTAGTGGAGAGACTAATTCCCAAACATCATTTCTGATGAATTGATTTAGTTCTTCTTGCATTACCACTATCCAATTTTCATCAGATAATGCTTCTTCTATATTCCTTGGTTCCACCATAGAAACAAACATACACATACTATTTAAATTTACTGAAGCTCTAGTTTTAACTCCTTCATTAATATTACCAATTACTTGAGTAATGGGATGTGATGAAGAATAATGCCAATTTCTCTAATTTTCCTCAATATTCTCATCAACATCTGAAGGTCCATCACTTTCATCATTAGTTTGATCATTTAAGTTCATATTTTTGATTTTCTCAAATAAATCTTCAATCTCTCTATTTATCTCTAACTCTTTTGGAAAATTGATCATATCATCATTATCAACTTTAGATTGAGATTCTCTAAAAGAATTTTCATTGAAGTTTACATGGAGGGTTTCTTCAATAGTTCTAGAAGTCTTGTTATATACTCTATAGGCTTTACTTCTAGTAGAGTAACCTACAAAAATTCCTTCATCTGCTTTGCCTTGAAATTTATCCCTCTTCTCCTTAGTATTAAAAATAAAACACTTGCAGCCAAATGGTTTCATATAGGAAATTTTTGGAACCTTATTAAATATAATTTCAAAAGGAGTTTTATTAACACGAGGTCTTAAGTGACTTCTGTTAATAACATAACAAGCTGTATTCACTACTTCAGCCCAAAGATTTTGAGGTAACTTATGTTCATTCAACATAGTTCTAGCCATTTCTTGAAGTGATCTATTCTTTCTCTCAACAATAATATTTTGAGACGGTGCTCTTGGAAAAGAAAATCTGTGATCAATGCCATGCTCATTACAATAATTATCCATTTGATCATTATCAAATTCCATACCACGATCACTCCTAAGTTTTTGAACAGAGACACTTTGTTCATTTTGAACAAAATTGCAAAACATTTTAAACTTTTCAAAAACTTCTGTCTTAGATGCTAGAAAATATACCCAAGTGTATCTAGAGAAGTCATCTACTAAAACAAATGCATACCGTTTACCACCTAGACTCATGATTCTTGTTGGTCCAAATAGATCCATATGTATAAGTTCTAAGATTCTCTTGCTTGAAATATCCATTTTGGATTTAAAAGAGTTTTTGTGAAGTTTACCTAACTCACATGCATCACACATAAAGTCCTTTGAGTATTTAATCTTTGGTAAACCTCTCACTAAATGTTTTCTAGATAATTTATGTAACAGTTTCATATTTATATACTCAATCCTTCTGTGCCACAGATACGCATCACTAGTTTCAGCTAGCAAACATGAATTTAAATCAACTGCACTAGAAGATAAAGATAAAATACATACAGAAACTTTTCTTTTAGCAATAAACTTAATTTCATCTATATTTTTATCAATAATTTTGCATACATTATCTTCAAACACTACATAATATCCATTCTCAGTTAGTTTTATAACACTCAACAAATTAAAACCTAGGTTTTCTACATATAGTTCATTTGAAATAGCACAAGTTGGAGTTATTTGAACATTGCCCATACCTATGATTTTATCCTTGCTTTTGTTTCCAAATGTTACACTTCCTTTCATAGTATTTGTAAAATTTTGTAGTAGACTTTTTTGTTCGGTCATGTGACTTGACGCTCCACTGTCCAAGATCCATTTTGATGTTGTTTCCTCCTCAGACACATCTGCCATGAAGCATACATGAGCAACATCTTCTAACTTTGGTTCTTTTTCTGAATGTGAAGATTTTGATGATGATTCCTCAGATTCAAACTCTTCAGACGTGTCATCCCAAGTGACCTTCAAAGCCTTTTTCTTGTAAAACTTTTCTGAGTTTTTTGAGCCATCTTCTTCTAATTTGTCCTACTATGCTTTTCATTTTTCCTTATAGGACAATTTGGAGAAAGATGTCCAGGTTTCTTACAATTGTAACATACATACTTTGTGGATGAAGAATTCTTGTCATTCAGTGATTTTGACGTTGAGGGTTTATCATTTTTGTTCCTTTACTGTTTCCTAGCTTTCCATGCTTTCTTGAATTTCCTAGTCAGCAAGATCAAATCCTTGTCAGAATCAATAGATATATTAGAATCTGAATTAATTTCGAAGGCTATTTCTTTCTTCATTTTTAGTTTGTTTTGACTCAATGATTCATTTAATTTAACTTCATAAGCAATTAAGTTTCCTATAAGTTCATTCATGGTATAAACATTTAAATCTCGAGATTCCTTAATTGATGTTACTTTCTAACACCATTTAGAACTTAGAGATCTGAGAATTTTCCTCACCAAATCCTCCTGTTCAAAATTCATTCCTAAGTATTTTAAAGAGTTTATGATATCAAGAAATCTGGAAAAACAACTCAGAAAGACTTTCGTCTTCATGCATCTTAAAGAGTTCATACTTATGAATTAACATGTTTATTTTAGTCTCTTTAACCTGAGAAGTACCTTCATGTGAAACTTCTAATACATGCCACACATCATAAGTAGATTTATATGCCGACACTTTACTGAACTATTCATAACTCAATGCACAAAATAAAATATTTAAGCCCTTGGCATTCAGAGTTTCATTTTCTTTTTTAGTAATCATCCAAGTATTATAAGGGGTAGATAACGGAGTATATGGTTTAAAAATCATGAACCACAACTTATGATCTATACTTTGAAGAAAATTGTCATCCTATATTTCCAATATTCAAAATGTGTTCCATCAAATAAAGGAAGATGATTAAAATTTTGGCCTTCATACAAAGAAAAATTACCATTTCCAGTAGCCATCTTACCTTAGATTTTTCAACCTATTTGATTTTAAATAGTTTAAAACTTTAAAACAACTTGAGCCTTAAATCAAGAAAGTTAAACATATGCTCAGATATTAAATTCTATTTAAAAATAAGGAAGGCAAAATCAACAATGATATTAAATAAGTTAGTATCAATTTTATATCAAAGATTATTAACAAAGCTTTGATACCACTTGTAGGATCGTATGGCTACACAAGAGGGGGGTGAATTGTGTTTTTCAACTTTTTTGAATATAATTGAAACTTTAAAACACAAAAACAAGTCGAGACACTATTTTCATAAAATCATTTTTATTTAAGGTTTCAATTACAATATACAATTCAATTCTCCTTAGAAATTGTAGATACAATTATATATCGATATCATGTTTCATCTATACAATTTCATAACTACAAATAGAGAAAACTAATTTAAACATTTCTCCCTATTTGAGATATTTCTTCTTCTTCTTCTTCTTTTTCTTCTTCAGCAATTCTTTAATGACAAATATCTTGTCTTTCTCTACTTCACCAAATTTGCTTTCTTCTAATACTTTAAATCTTCAGTGACGTAAATTTGACCTTTTTCTACTTCACTGAATTTTCTTCCATCTGATACTTCATGTTTAGAATGAAAAAGTGCATATTATTAACAGTTAAATGATGGTTAATTGCATAATATTTAGATTATCATATGAGAATTAAGCCATTATGTTATAATTGCACTGTTATATACTTTAATTAAAGAATCTGCTTAATTTTGGGGAATTAATGTTAATTTAGTACATTTCTGAACTGTCAGTAAGTTGCAGGCTGTAAAACTCTTAAGTATCCAAATTTTCTGATATTTTGAACAGTTATGTTTAGCATACTGAACATATTTCGGACAGTTATGTTTAACAGACCGAACATGTTAGATAGTTATGTTTAAATTGCCGAATAGTTATATTTTGAAAGAATATTTTATTATTTCCTGAAGTACACGTGTCGAAACCATAATGCATGACTTAAGTGAACTTTCGGTGAGTTATCTATAACTATCTGAAATTGCAGCTAGGCATCGGACAGTTATATGTGTAACTCTTCGAAATCTCTCTTTATTTATAAAATAGCTGAGGACACGTGTCATGTTCTGGGATGTGACTTAAGTGGATTTTCAGTGAGTTATCTCTAACTATCCGAAATGCATCTGAGCATTGGATAGTTAACCCTATAACTCTCCGAAATGTTTATTTTATGATTAAACTATTGCTAACACGTGTCGAGATCTGATAGATTTATTTAAGTTATATATTAGTGAGTTATATCTAACTATCCGAAATGCATCTGAGCATCAGATAGTTAAGTTTATAAGTATCTGAAATGCATCTGAGCATCGGATAGTTACGTTTATAAGTATCTGAAATGCATCTGGGCATCAGATAGTTAAGTTATAAGTATCCGAAATGCACTTGAGCATCAGATAATTAAATTTATGCATGTGCTTTATAGTTAAATCAACGAAGAAAGTCCATTGAGTTATCTACAACTCCACGAACTATTTATTTTCTAATATGCCACTATAGCGGTTGTAGGAACAGATAGTTGGAAGAAAAACCACGATTGCACGTATTACACAGGGAGAATAAAGCATCGCTGTTGATACGAATGAAGGAAATCCAACCGACCATTAAAGTAGAAGCAATTACTACTAAAGAAATATAAAAGAAAAGAAGAAAAAGAAGAAAACAGTGTGATCGATGGACGACCAGTGTGAAAACTCGAAGATTTAAACATAACTGTTCAAGTTTCAACTGAGACATTATAAAGCAGTGAAATTCAACACATGCATAATTTAAACTTAAGGTGTTCAGAAAGTTTTGAAGACTTATAAACCTAACTATCCGATGCTCAAGTGCATTTCGGAGAGTTATAGATAACCTTCCAAAAGATAACTTAAGTCAATCGTCCATATCACGACAAGTGTACTTAAACAGTTTTATAATAAAGAGATGTTTCGGACAGTTACAAATCTAACTTTCCGATGCCTAGACGCATTTCGGAGAGTTACAGATAACTTACCGAAAATCCACTTAAGTCATGCATTATGGTTTCGACACGTGTACTTCAGGAAATAATAAAATAGTCTATTGAACGTTTTAAAACACAACTATCCGATACTTGTAATATAACTTGCCGAAATAATAGAAAATTCAAATACTTAAGAATTAAAATACCTGCAAGTCACCGACAGTTTAGAAATGTACTTAATTAAGGTGTATTTCCTGAAATTATGCAGATTCTTTCATGAAAACATATAATAGTTCAAAAGTTATGAATTATTATACGAGAAATTGCTCCCCCTACATAAATGTAGTGTAAAGAATCTATGGCGTACTTAATCTGGGTTGCCAAGCCCTAAGTAGAGTTGGCTTAAAAAGGTCAAATAGCTTACTTAAAGAGGATGCTAAGCCTTAAATAGATTTGAGTCTCTCCTTTTTTTCTTTTTTTTTTAATTTGAATGAAATACAGAAATAAGTAGTAGAGTTAACAATTTAGACTTTCTGACTTTTATCTTATTCAGTTTACAAAAGATAATTCATAGAGATATACCTACAGAAACTTAAAAGATTTCAATAATGAATACACAACTTAAGACAAATAAATATCGTACATTATGTGTAAAGAGTAGATAATAACAAAAATAACAAGGATTATATGCATAGATTATGTCAGGATTGTTATAACACCTTGAAAGATAAATTAAGCTTGAGTACATTGCCCCCTTTTTTTTTTTCTTTTTTTTTTATATTCATATATATATATTTTATGTATTACCTCTCACAATATCATCTTTTTACGTGATCATAATCCCTTGCTTAGGGGAAAGATAACTAGTTACTCAATGACAAGTGAGAACAGGTAATTTTTTTTTTTTTTTTTAAAATATAATCTGAATTACTTGCAAAATGAGTTTTCAGTCAACACATCTCAAACCAGTTGGTTTAAGTGACTAGGGTTTAAGATCCCCCCCAATGGACTTAATTACTCAAGTAATTATAGACAAAAAATAAACAAAAATAAAACAAGACAGTAAATTAAATTAGAGGCAACCGCAAGACTTAATTTTTCTAAAAGAATGTTAATAACTTTCCTTTAATAAAAAGTACATACTTTCTATGTATTTTCCTGTTAAAATCTCTGTAATAGCATATACATAAGTAACAAAAATATAGTTGGCACTCACATTGAATCAATTTAACTTTTCCTTAAGTAATCTTTTTTGAATTTTTCTTAAATAAATTGACTTCAATAAAAATCAAAATTTCATAAATTCTTAATTACTAGAAAACTGTAATTCGAAAATAGATATGTTGTTCTTAAAATTCTTTCTATAGCAGTGAACTTTAAAATTTCCCGTGCATGCCTTTGATTTTCTTCTTTAAATTTATTCAACGTAGAGTTCAGAAAATCAATCTTATTTTCAGATTCATCTAGTATTTTCCTAGTGTCCTTTCTTTCTATTTTGACTTTCTTATATTTTTTGGCTAGTCTATTGTATTCAACAAGTAATCCATCAAAACTATCAAAATTAGCATTTTGATCAAAGGATACCTCACTGGATTTTGCCATAAAGCATACATTTGCCAGATTTTCTTCTGAATCTGATGTTGATGAGGATTCATTGTCTGATGTTGAATCATTTGTTTCTTCACTTTGTGAAGCTGAAGAGTCATCCCATGTCACTTTAAGCGCCCTTCTCTTTCTGAATTTCTTATTCCTAAAATCCCTCCTCGAATTCTTCTTATCTTTGTTGAGAGGACAATCAGTTTGAAAGTGACCCGGTCTGTTGCACTTGTAGCATATACTTTTGTCTTTCGTGAATGACTTCTTCTCCATATCTCCAGATGTCTTTGCTGACCTGAAGTTCCTACGTTTCTTTAACAGATTTCTAAATTTTCTGGTCAACAACAATAAATCATTGTTAGAATCACTAGTGACTTCTGAGACTTTAACAGCCTCAAAAGCTAGATCCCTTCTAGGATTTTTCCCTTTTGAATCTAAATGTTGTACTTCATAGGCTGTTAGATTTCTTATGAGATCATCGAGAGTATATGTATTTAAGTCTTTGGACTCTTTAATAGATGTTGTCTTTTGAGCCCAAATTTTAGTTAAAGATCTAAGGATCTTTCTTACCATGTCTTTTTCCTCAAATTTCTTGCCTAAAGATTTTAATGAATTTACAATCTCAAGAAAATAGGAAAACATGTCAGAGATACATTCATTTTCGTGCATTTTAAAAAGCTCATATTTATGTACTAACATATTGATCTTAGATTTCTTGACCTGATTAGTACCTTCGTTGGCAACTTCTAATGCATGCCATATCTCATATGCAATTTGATATGCAGAAACTTTATTAAATTGATCATGAGATAAAGCACAAAACAAGATGTTTAACCTTTAGCATTCAGTGTCATTTGCTCCTTTTCATCAAAAGTCCAAGTATCATATGGAGTCGTAACTAACACTATAGGATTGCTAATTATATGCCATAATTTGAAATCAATTGACTGAAAGAATACTTTCATCCTATATTTCCAGTAGCCATAATTGCTACCTTCGAACATAGGAGGACGATTAGTGGTCTGTCCTTCAGTCATAACTAAGATTTTAGAATTATCCATTTTAAACAGATGATCCGAAGTAAATGACAGGAAAAACCAATTCCTAAATAGAGAAATGAAGGCTTTTGAATGCTTTAAACAGTTTAAAATGCTCTGATACCAGTTGTAGGATCGTCTGTATCACAAGAGGGGGGGTGAATTGTGTCTTTAGTAATTAAACTAGAGGATAAAACAAGAGCACAAAACACTCGTAAATGAAATTCTATTCTTTTATTTCAAGACAGAATTTACAATATCTTTTCAGCTCAATTCCCTTCTTGACGGTTTTGATACAGTAATTTTTGATATACAATTCAAATAGGAAAACAAAGCTCTTTTTCAAAAACTAATTTTGAATTGTATAAAACCTGATCTTTATGCACACAGCTCTTTTCTTTCTCTTTGCTCAGCTTCTATATCTCTTCTTCTCTAATTGTCGAATTTCCAGACTTCTTGTGTTTGCAGCTCCTTTTCTAAAATTGCTTGGAATTTCAAACTTCTTCTAATGTTGGAGAACTTTTCAGAATATGAATATTCAAACTTAACTTTCAGTTAGGGATCCAGATTGAATATTCAGACTTGGTTTTTGAGATTGGGATCCCTTGTTGTAATGTAGCTCGTACTCTCTATTAGTAGTCGAACTCTGTTATCTTTCACATTCAGCATGTTCATCCACTTGATCCACAATCCATAATCCATAATCCACGTACTAATTTTCTCTTTAATCCAAATTACTTTATATTTAAATTTCCACTTTCTTTACTAACAATCTGAGTTTCCACGATCTCCACTCGTAGATTCACCGAAATTTTATCTTCCTGGAGTCTTGTAGAATATCTTCTAAGTCTTCGATTTAGTCGAACATTTATCCTTTAACTCCTGCAAAACTCGAACACTTATCCTTTAACTCTTCGAGTTCTTGCACCTGCAAAACACGTGACTAAACAAGGAAACTTATCTGTTCGTTAGTCTTTTTACAAAACTCGAACAGTTATCTATCCATGCGTATAAAAACTCGAACAGTTATCTAACTATTTGATTTTTCAATACCGAACGCACATGGAAAACATGTGACAACTTAAAACATTAAAAACACACGTGCGGATAACTTAACTATACAAGTTTTTAACATAAATTATTCGACAAAAATGAAACGTTAACTATCTGAAAGTTTAACTATTGCAAATCTAGCTCTTCAGAAATCTTTAATTTATCCGACATAAAAATGAAACTTTTCGATAATTTGTTAACTATTATACTTAGAGAATATTATGTAGACTTATTTAAATACGTTAATAAAGCATACATCATCAAAATTAAATACCTAACAATAGTTTTGTTGATTTAAAATTCAAGATAAGTAATTGGTTACATACCTTGTTTCGTTTGTATCTCCTTCTACATATTTCGATTTTTGATTTTGAAAAACTTTTCATTTACAGATAAAAGCAAAATATGAAACAAAATAACACTTAACAGATATTAATAAATCAGTGTCTTGTGTGGAACCCAGGCTTCTATGTCTTTGGTGGCTTACAAGCAAGCTAGTTGGTTTCCTAGAACAGATACCAACAAACTGGATTGATATTTTGTTTTTTTTTTCTTTTATATAATAAAATGAAAACTACAAATTTTTCTAAAAATAAGCGTAGAATACACACAACATTAAACACACAAAATCACAGCTTAAGAACATGATTGAAAAGTAGGAACAAATGGAATAAATGCATCAGTCCAAGCAAACTTCTTAGGCATAGTTCTTCTTGCTATTAATTCTGTTTTAATGCAATTTTTGTTCCTTCTTAATTTGTAAACATGTAATATATTATAAACTCAAATACAAGTGTATTGTCATTAATGATATGAAATGCAGAAAGGGATGCTTTTTGATTCTAGGGTAATGTAGCAGTTTCTATTTCTACATCTATTTCAATATACTCCTCTTCCCACTTCCATTCATTAATGTCTTTCATAATCCATATTTGAAATTTCATCAATTCATCCCACCATCTTATTAGACGTAAAGTAGGATCATCTTCTTCATTATACCACATTCCTATTTGAATTATATTAAATTCTTCAAATGGTGGTTTAGCTATTTCTCTCAGTATAGGTAAAATTTCTATATATTCATCATAACTGTCTATGCTCACTATATATAAATCAGATCCAAATGCCATTGATATATCTGTGACTAGATATATATATCCATCAAGTATGACATGTGTTTGGTTAATTAATGATTTCCGTCCAAGATATATCATAATATTTTCATTCCAAGATCTATTCAGAAAATTATACACACTTAAGCGTAAATCTTCACCCCAATTTCCTGTAGGTCTCCAATAATATAATTTTTCAGGAATTACAGAATTTTTATTAGAAAAAATCAAAGTCGATCCACAATTTATAGTTGGTGCTTCAAATCTAATAGGTCTTCCTATATTCTATTCTTCTCCTATTATAGGATTTCTTATCAAAATATCAAGTAATAATAAACTTGCATACCTTGGTCTCGTCCTGTATATGATTAATCATTCATCTATCCCCATAATATAATCTATTCCTTCTACTGTATTGGGTGGAATTCCAGTAGTTTTTTCCATAGCCAGATATTCATGGGTATTTGAACTACGATTAAATGACCTCCATATGAATCCATCTCTAATCTTAGTCATTTTTGTAGCTTGTAGTCCTTGAAAATATTTTTCTTCAATACAGCCACAACCTTTAATTTCCTTTGATACACAACATAGCTTGTACAGATCTTTAGCTAATAAATTACTTAGTACTTCCCTTAGTGCATCCAACGGTATATTTCTATTCTGATAAATTACTAAGTGGTATATTTCTATTCTGATTTTGAATTGCAGCATTTCCAAATACAAAATCTAAACAATTATTTAATTGTTAGATTATCTTTTCTAATTTCTTTATTCTAGATCCTTGTTCAATTAATGCTTCATAACTTATATTCTTCTCATTTATATTTTCTCCTCCCTAGAAATTGTTGTTTCTCCAAGATAAATTCAGGTGATTTCTCCAATTAGGATTATAAGAATTTCCCAAGTTATCTCTTTGGTTTCTAGCATAAATAATATCTAAATCATTTATGTTTGCATTCTTTTCTGCTAGCTTTTGATTTAATGATAACTCTTCTATTTTCTTTGTTAATTCATTTAATTTCACTTCAAGCATAATACTTGAATCTATTTCATGCATTCCTCTTAGGAATATTTTTTTATCTGCAATAGCTTCAGTCAAGTTTTCCCACTATGTAGTTCTTTTTGCAAAGTTTTCTAAATATGCCCATGTTTCTTTACTACATAACTTTAAAAATCCATTTTGACAAGTAGATTCTAATAAAGATTTTGTTGAAACATCTATGCCTTCATAAATTATACCTATTAATTGTGCTTTACTCATTGCATGATACAGACATTGAGTCAGTAAATCTTTAAATCTTTCAAAATATTTCTAGAATGATTCACCCTATTTTTGGTTACACATTAATATTTCTTTCTTCTTTTTAATCGTTTGATGTGTTGGATAATATTTTTCCAGAAAAACAGAGCAAAATTCAGTCCATATGGAAATTGAATCACGCGACAGAGTATATAACCATCTCTTAGCTGTGTCTTTTAAAGAAAAAGGTATATATCTAAGTTTAATAGCATCTATACTCATGTTCGGCATTTTCATCATTTGACAAACTTTATTAAATTCTCTAAAGAAATAGTAGGCATCCTCTCTTTCTAATCCATGAAAATGTGGCAATTGACTAATATAATTAGATTTCAGTTCAAACCTATCTCCCTCAAAGTTTGGCAATCAAATACATGAAGGTTCATCAACTAATTCAGGATATAGAATTTCTCCTAATGGTTTTTCTACTGGAGTAGTCATTTCTATGTTCTCTTTTAAAGAAAGGTTAGCTACACCCCCAAAGAATTTCGTTAAAGTTCAGTTCAGAAAATTTTTCAGTACTCCTCTGAGATGAAAATTCTTGGGTAGGTGTTCTTACTAATCGTTTAGTGCTTAGAGAACAAGTCCATGTGCTCATAAATAAATAGTAGAAGATTAATCACATACCAGTCTATAGCTTTCCATTCAATAAATATTTGTTGTCGGATGAAATTGAATGAGCTGCTTCTCCTTCCAGTTCCTCCAACGCATTCTCCTTTCTATTAAAAGTGTTGGTAACTCATAAATAACATTCTGTTTTATATATATAATGCACATCCATAAAGTGAATAAATCTCGTTCCAAGAGCGTGTCTTGCAACGTGCATCATGGTTCATGTTTTTATGGGTACATGTACCACTACTAATTTCAAATTTTGGTAACTACTAAACCGACGAAGTTTTGTTCGTGGTTAAAAGAATAACTGTTCTGCTTAATCTAGGAACTAACCACGTTGAGTTACAGATAACTCAACAGAACAAAGTCGATTACTGTTGCTAACTCCACAGACTAACTTCGTTGAGTTACAGATAACTCAATGTAGTGACCTTATATTATATTACTGACCTCGTGGAGTTACGTTTAACTCAACAAACTTACTTCGTTGAGTTAACACTTAGCAACCTCTAAGTTTTACTCTTGTAAGTTCCTCTCTACTTTTTTTCTTCTTCTTTTTCTACTAACTGAAATAAAGTTAAATCTATATCATTAATACATCATTCTAATCAAAATTCGTTTAAATCTGAACATTATATAAAGATTTAACTTGCAAGTCATTTTATGTTATGTAGAATTTACATTTTACCTTGCAACATATAGACATTTTTAAGCATTTATCCTGTCATTCAACAAATTGTAAATCTGTTAAACATTCATTCATAATCTTCCACAAAATATATAGCATTCAATACATTCCATTCATTTTCACATCCAAAACACGTATGAAAATTACATCTGAACAATTTATATTCATTAATATGAATCAATTTACAGTACAAGTATATCATACAATTTCATACAATTTTATACAAGTAGACGAACAATACAATTTAATCTCTATTCCTAAGTTCATCTACTTCCTTCTAGAGTTTTTCTAATTGAAGCTCTAATTGATTAATCTTTTCTACTGCTCCTGTAATTCCTCCAGAAGGTACAGCTAGTTCTACAGCTACAAAATTTTTGTATTCTTTCACTGAAATGGTTTTGGATCTGATCCTTTTTTATTCCCATTTCGTGAAATCAATATAATCCACCATCAACAGTGGAATCAAATCTCCATAAAACAATTTCTTCTTCACTGTTCTCAGCTTCGAGATAAAAACTACAGACCAATTTATTTAAATCCTATTTACAACTGCATATGTGGCCCATTTGACAAATTGACTTAATTCTATGTCATGGCCTTATCGTTGATAGACATTCTTAATCAGAATGTTAGCTACCATGTGTGCTTTACCATTTAAATGTATCAATCTATTTAATAAAGGCACACCAGGATTGATAGCTAAACAATCCTTAATTTGCTATTCTGTCCACTCAACTACAGTTGTGTCTTCCAAAATTTTTATTCCTTCATTCTTTAAACCAAAATTGTTGTGGAGAAGCTCTAGTGTTATCTATACATCAGCTTCCTCTACGTTAGAAATTAATCCTCTTTCACCTTCTCTTAAATTTGCATAAAAACAGGGCACTAAATTCTCATAGGCTACATGCCCTCTTTCTTGAGAAATGAACTTCAGTAGACCTTGGAATTCAAATAAATCTTTGATTTCTTACATTCCACCCTAATTTACTGGTCTACTATAAATAATATCGTAACCCCTAATTTCTTGATATTTGGTATAAGCTTCCTGACTCCAAAAATGTACTTCATTCAAAATTGTTGTTTCAGTTGGGTAGGAAGGTGACTTTGTTGTTCCAGAGGGGTTTGTTCCTGATCTTCCTCTTCTATAAGCTGCATTTGAACATTCTCTATAGATTCTTGAATTTCTGTTTCAGTTTGTGGTGGTAAACCGGCAGAACTCTCCACTCTATCTTGAATTCTCTCCATAAATTGCTAAAGAGTTTCTTGCTCTTCAGTGGAATCTATAAAGTTATTTTTGTCTAAATGGCTTCGTTCAGCTTCTTCATTTTCTACTCTTTCTTCTTCCTCCTGACTACCAATCTGTTCTGTTACTATTCTTTCTAATTCTGTAATAGATTAGGATGGAGTCACGGGCAATTCAGTTTCTGCCCTAATTTTTGTTTCTTCTTGTATAGGCTGCAGACTAATTTTAGCCTGATTTTCTTCTTGTCTTTGCTCCTGTTGTTGCAACTCCTAGTCCTCCTCAGAAATGGATAGCAGGTTTATAAATATCGGCTCCACAGGCCTTGTTGAAATTGGTACTTCAGATTTAATTTCCTCTCTATATTTAGGCACATTTTCTTTTCCTTTCCTTTTTCTGATTAATTGTGCATGTTCTTCCTCTTCTTCTTCTGAAATTAAATCTACAAAAGTAGGCTATGCAGGCCTTCGAGCCATAGGTACTAGCTCTTCCTCTTTAATTCTCTTTATAACTGCTGGTCTCGAAGGACCAGCCTCTCCTGTAGCACTTGATTTAGTTGCTGCCTGATGTTGTTCAACTTTTATTTTGTATTGGGCTCTCATCTTTTCTTCGACCCTTTTTTTCTTAATGGCATCATATAAAATATGTGCCTTAGCCATAGCTATTTCTTGTGTATCACCTTGGTCACTTACTATTTTGACCAAGCTAGTAAATTCTTTCTCTTCTTCTTCAATTCTCGGCCAAGCAAATGCTACTAGTGGCAATGGCTCTATTGGTTGAATTGGAGGTCCTGACTGTTGTTCCTCAGGAACAGGTCTTTCAGTAGTCAACTCTTCCTATTCTCTTGCTCGTTGTTGCTCCCATATTGCCCAGCTTCCACGACCAACAATGCATTTCTTAAACCACAATCTGGCTTTACATTGAATTATCTCTAGGGCTACTTCATTGTTTGGCCGAATTTTTCTTTCTTTGCTAACTGCAATTTCAGTTGCCACTCTAATTCGTGTCTCCATTATCTGTAGTATTTGAATATCCAACTCTACCAAAACTTTCCTCAAGTTAAAAAATTCTGATTCTACCTTTTGTAGCTCTTTCTCTCTTGTTGTATTCCGGATCTTTTACCGCGTGTGCCATTCTTCTAATTCCTTCAAAAACTGTGCGGTGTCCACTACATCTTCCCAAAATTCAGGCGTCATCTTCCTCATCGTGGAGTTACACAACAGCACGGAATTGCTCTGATTTCTACTATTCTAGATTTTAAATGATTTGCCAGATAATGCCCCCAAAACCCATCCTATTGCTTCTTTATAACTTTTTACTACATCTTTTAATTTAGCTATTTGATCCTCTTTTAAATCTGAAGCAATAATGATTGGACAAGTTTGTTTTTCTTCTAGAAATATATACGTTAATTCAGGAGGTAAAGGTTTTAATTCTAAATGTTGCCCATCAGAAGCTAGAGCTCTTAATTGAACATCATCATTTTCTAAATTAATTTCTTCCAGATCTCCTTCTATATTTATGCTTTCACTTTCTTCTAAAATTTCAGAATTGATTTGCCTATTTAATTCTTCTTGAATCACATCATCTAACATATCTCCTTCATCCTCTAAAAAGTCTATGGTATGTAAAGACATTTCTAACTCCTCAAACCTTTCTAGTTTGAAAATATTTAATTGAGTATCCTCATTACCATATGCTAATTTCATTACTCCAGTCTTACAATTTATAACAACCCCTGATGTTGTTAAAAATGGCCTTCCCAAAATTAAAGATGTATCACTATTTTTATACTCAATTTGTTGGGAATCCAAAATTACAATATCAATAGGATATATAAAGTTTTTGATTTTAATTAAGACATCCTCTATTTTTCCTTTAGGGTATCTTATACTTCTATTAGCTAATTGAATAACCATACTAGTCAGAGTTAAGCCTTCTAATCCTAAGGATGGAAATATATCACTTGGCCTAACATTTATACCTGCATCTAAGTCTATTATTGTTCTTTCTAGAATGGTATTTCCTGTGGTGCATGATATAACAGGGATTCCAGGATCAAATAACCTTTTAGGAATTTATGGCAGAAATAGGGAACTACTCTACTCAGCTAAAAAGACCTTTCTAAGAACTTTTCACTCTCTTTTCTTAGTATACCAATCCTTCAGAAATTTAGCACAAAGTGGCATTTTCTGTAATAGATCTAACAAAGGAATGTTAACTTGTACTTTTTCAAAAATTTCTCTGATTTTTTCTTGTTTTTCAAGTATTGTTTGTTGTAATCTTTCAAGATAGGGTGCTAAAGATTTTGATTTAAAAGATTCTTTTTCTTTCAGTTGATTTGTTTGATCATTTTTAGCTTCATTAGCAAATTCAGATTGCTCTTCATGATTTCTAGATTTTCAACTATTACATTTTCATTATCGTTTTGATTTTTACTCCTATCCACTTTCATATTATTTTCATTTTGAGTTCTTAGTGGTATATTAGTTCCAGATCTTAATGTTACACATACATCTTCCAGATTTTCGTTACTCTTATGATGTTTTTGTATATCATTTTCGTGATTATGATCTTCAATTGTTCTTAGTTTTAAAGTGCATTCTTTAAAATTTCTTGCATTAGTATTTTCTGTTTACTATATATTTTACAAATTATGTAGGTTTATAACATTATAATTTTCATTGTCTTGTTGCATAACTTGTATTTTCATTATATATTCGTCTAATGCTTTTAATTTTCTTTCTAGATCATCTAATCTCATTGCATTCAATTTTTGATCAATTTTCATTATGGTTTTTTCAGTTTCGCAAATTATATCCTTTTTAGGTTCTGAATATGCTTCCTTATAGTTTAATTGGTTGACTTCTTCTTGTTGACACATAAAGTGTTCTAGTTTGTCCAGGTTTTGCTCTATACTATGCTCCAGTTTGTCATACCTATCCCAAACTTTAGTGTCTCTCAACATATTACACATTCTATACTGACCATCAATTGGGTAAACTATAGGATTCTCATACTCGGCTCTATTATACTGAGGATAATTCATTTGTTGTTCATGGGATCTAACCATCTGCAAACGTCTCAGTTTCAAACAATCAGAAATGTCATGTCCTTCAAAATTGCAGAATTCACATATGCTAATTACAGGTTTCAGAAATCTTTAAGCATAAGCATATGCCATATTCTCAATTACAGAAGAAAACACAACTCTAGCTATTAAAACAAAATAGCTCTAACAGTTGCTTATATTCTATTCAATTCAATTCAATTTCAATTCCAAAGCAACGGTGCCATAAAACTTGTTTGGATTTTCCCAGTATAACACCAGAATATCTAATTAGATCTCCAATAACATACCAAAAAAACTTGGATTTGTTACTTCTGTTTTTACTTAGTTAATTTATCTTTATGTCTATTCTTTTTCTTTTAGAAGTAAACAAACAACCTTTAATACAATTTAGATATTAATTCCAATTTGTACTTTAACTGCAAGTGCATAGTATCTATTGTATCAGTGTGCAAGTACAGGTCGATCCCACAGGGAATTGCTGAAGAACTTAAGAATAGTTCGTTTGTTAACAATTAAATTTATATATTCAATAAGTTCTTCGTTGAATTATAGTTAACTCAATAGATAAAGTTCGTTGAGTTATGGCTAACTCAACGGACCAACCTCGTGGACTTAAGTTAACTCCACGTGCTTATCTTTTCTTTTTAATACTACTATTTACAGAGGAATTCGGCCAACCATTGGGCAATTCTATAGATTGTAAATAACATCAATTAAGCTCTTTAATGTTAGTAATCATTGGATTTATCATTAAGCTATACTAATAATCAGATAATTCAAACAGTAACCATTAAAATCTTTAAGTCTTTTGAATGAACCAATTTCAATAAACTATAAAACTAAAACAATCACAACACTGATAAAGATAACATTAATCACGATACAACACAAACAATACAACACTCAAATACAAAATACAACAAAGATAAATTGTTTTTGGTATTTTTGTTTTAATATGAACATGGAAATGGGTAAAAGGTGAAATGTAAAGTAATCTCAGTTGACAGTAAATACTTCCGTCACAACTTGCAACGCGGTTACACCACTGAAAATTAAACCACTTACAATCCTGTCTCCTCTCCCTATAGAATCGCGAGCCCAAAATTGCAAGATGATCTCCTCTTTAGCATACAGGCATCAACCCAAAGCCAAGGTTAAAAGCTTTACGATCTCCTGAAATATGAGTCGGTGCTTGGTGAAAATGGCTTCCCTTCCCTTCCGCGAACACTCCTCACAATGGTTGTCAAGCACTGTGTTTGGCTCGGAATCGACCCGACATCAAGAAACCTCTAATGGTTGGTGATTATGGTGGTGGTAATGATGGTTGGTGTGGTACTTTGGAGAATTGCTAATACTGCCTGCAGAAAGCTCGATGCTCCTCCTCTATACACACTAGCCGTCTATAGGATCGTATGGCTACACAAGAGGGGGGTGAATTGTGTATTTTTAATATTTTTTGAAATATAATTGAAACTTTAAAACTCAAAAACAAGTCGAGACATTATTTTCATAAAATCATTTTTATTCAAGGTTTCAATTATAATATACAATTCAATTCTCCTTAGAAATTGTAGATGCAATTATATTTCGATACCATGTTTCATCTATACAATTTCATAACTACAAACAGAGAAAACTAATTTACGGAATTTAAAACATTTCTCCCTGTTTGAGATCTTTCTTCTTCTTCTTTCTTCTTCCTTCTTCAGCAATTCTTCAGTGACGAATATCTTGTCTTTTTATGCTTCACCGAATTTGCTTTCTTCTGATACTTCAAATCTTCAGTGACGAAAATCTTACCTTTTTATGCTTCACTGAATTTTCTTCAACTTGAGAGATTTTCCTCGGAGAGGTGTTTTTGATCCCTGAAAAAGATTTTTCTTTTGGTGTGCATGAATGGTTTGATCCTTGAAAACATTTTTCGTTTTGTGTGCAAGGATGGTTTGATCAACGAGAACTCTATGCCTTTTATACTGTATCTTCATTTCATGCATATCCTCCACGTTTAATCACTACTAGCTTTCCACTTCTCCACGTCTTTTCTTTTTCCTTCATTGAAACACACACGTTCTAACCCACGTTTATATTTCTAATCTTCTTTAATCATCAGTCCTGGATCTCTGAAAAATTTCTTACAAAATAAACTTTCTCGTCCAAAAATTTTTCATCAATGTAATAAGAAGTCGTTAATTTAAAGTTAACTAAACAAGTAACACAAGTATATATATATAACTTAACGTTTCTAACTTAACGAGTTCCTCATGTGACATTTCACGTGACAAGTACTGTAGCTAACTCAACGAGCAAAGTCCGTGGTGTTATGCTAACTCAACGAACCAGCTTAACCTTTCTTTCGGAAGGTAAAACGATAACTCACTGAAAACAGTTTAAGTTTCGGATAGTTATAGATGTAAGTCACCGAAAAACTCTTTATATTATAAAACTAGTGAGACACATGTCAAGACCTGAAAACATGACTTAAGTTACCTTTCGGATAGTTACGACTGTAAGTCTCCGAAAAAACTTTAACTCACCGATTCAATAATAAACAAATGTTTTTATAATAAGAATTTTACCACATGCAAAAATAACAAATTAAGTTTATAACGCTAACCTAACGCGTTGCCTTAGTGTTCAATATAGCAACTCAACACGTTTAGTTATGTTAACTTAACGAGTTAAACATGTGCACCTCACGTGATACAATACAACATTCGTAACTTATAATTTCACCACGTGTATAACACTAACTTAACGAGTTCGTCTCTTCTTTTACTCACTAACTTAACGAGTTATCACCTGACCTATTTTAACCTTTAAGCCTTTAACTTAACGAGTTCTCACGTGACCTCTATACAAACAAAACTCTAACTTAACGAGTTGTCTAAACGTGCACTGTTCATGATACAGAAGATGTAACTTTAAAACATATCATGCTTTTCAATAAAAACACACGTTAACTTAACGTTTAGCTAAATGAGAAATTAATGCAACGAAACGACTAGTTATTAACTTCAGATCCAATACAGACAAGTATTTATATCAGTAAGATTTTTCTGTATTAATTGATGATTTTAATTTCTTTTCACAAGCAATAGTAATTGAGCAAATATTATTATTTTCATTTAGCACGCATCATCAAAACAAAAATACTCAACACCGTCCATCGATCACACATTTTTCTTCTTTTTCTTCTTTTCTTTTATATTTCTTTAGTAGTAACTGCTTCTGCTTTAATGGTCAGTTGGATTTCCTTCATTTGTATCAACAACGATGCTTTCTTCTCCCTACGCAATACGTGCAATCGTGGTTTTTCTTCCAACTATCTGTTCCTGCAACTGCTACAATGGCATATTAGAAAATAAATAGTCCGTGGAGTTACAGATAACTCAACAGACTTTCTTCGTTGATTGAACTATAAAACACATGCATAAATTTAACTATTCGATGCTCGAGTGCATTTTGGATACTTATAACTTAACTATCCGATGCCTAGATGCATTTCAAAAACTTATAAACTTAACTATCCGATGCTTAGATGCATTTCGGATAGTTAGAGATAACTCACTGATATATAACTTAAATAAATCTACCAGATCTCAACACGTGTTAGTAGTAACTTAATAATAAAATAAACATTTTGGAGAGTTACAGGTCTAACTATCCGATGCTCAGATGCATTTTGGATAGTTAGAGATAACTCACCGAAAATCCACTTAAGTCACTTTTCTAGAACATGACACGTGTCCTCAGCTATTTTATAAATAAAAAGAGATTTCGGAGAGTTACACATATAACTGTCCGATGCCTAGCTGCAATTTCGGATAGTTATAGATAACTAACTGAAATTTCACTTAAATCATGCATTATGGTTTCGACACGTGTACTTCAGGAAATAATAAAATATTCTTTCAAAACATAACTGTTCGGAAATTTAAACATAACTATCCAACATGTTCGGTCTGTTAAACATTACTATCTGAAATATGTTCGATATGTTAAACATAACTGTCCAAAATATGTTCGATATGTTAAACATAACTGTCCAAAATATGTTCGATATGTTAAACATAACTGTCCGAAATATTAGAAAATTCAGATACTTAAGAGTTTTACAGCTTGCAACTTACCGACAATTCAGAAATGTACTAAATTAACATTAATTCCCCAAAATTAAATAGATTCTTTAATTAAAGCATATAACAATGCAATTATAACATAATGGCTTAATTCTCATATGATAAGCTAAATATTATGCAATTAACCATCATTTAACCGTTAATAATATGCACTTTTTCATTCTAAACACTTCCCCCATACCTAAATTTTGCTAGTCCCTTAACAAACTAAGATCTAATTAATTGGTCTTTCTAAAAGTGTTAGAATTAATTCCTCTTCTTTCTTTCTTTCTTTTTTCTGTTCAGCATAAGAATATATATTCTGTATGTTTCAATAATCAACCTGCAAATATACTTAGAATATAAGCAAATTACATACAAAGTATATCATCATCACATAGGTGTTAATTATATTATCGTTTGTTCTTCTTTTCATCATCTGCCATCCTGAATTTTCCAATAAGATTTCTAGAAGAAATTTCAACAACATATGAATCAAAGTACAATCCAATTCAATATGATTAAGACAAATAGAATAAAGAATTGTATCTCCATTAAACAACTTCAAAAGTCAATTCTAGATTTATATTACAGCAATTCTAGATAACAGAAAATATACTCGATTCATAGGATATCTGTATTTCACAAAACACTTGTATCTTTTTAGAACAGTATATATATATATATATATATTTTTTTTTTTTTTTCAAAATGCAAACACAAAACAAAACATTAATCACATACTATATATGTATGTATTTCATTAATACAGATGCAGTAAAACACCAATCTCATATAGTCCTGCTTCTATCATTTACTGAAAATATGAATCCATAACAATAAGCTCATACTTTTTCTGTAGTTTAATAAGATCTACACATAAATCATTCCACAAGTTCAATCAGTCAAATTAAATGTATCTTTAATCATATGTGTTTCATTTAATCTAGAATTCACATCTCAGCTCTTTCAGGACTTCAAATAATTTATTGATTTTTCATTAAGCATTCTGTTTTCATTTTAATTTCGTGAAACTATTAAACTCATGAAATTCAGAAAAAACATAAGATACTATATCTAGATTTGCATAAATAGTAAATTCTATAGCATCTTATATAGCCTTCTAAATATAACATTCAAGTAGTTACAAATTATAAAAATTTTACAGTCTCAATTATCGGATAGTTGCACCAAGTTCATAAAAATTTTCAATTTCCACAAAACTTTGCAGTACCATTTTAATTCCTTTAATTAACAAACTTACATGGCTGTTACTTTAATTACTTCACATCTTCAGTGACATATATCTTACCTTTTTCTACTTCACTGAATTCTCTTCCACTTGAGAGCTTTTCCCCAAAGAGGTGTTTTTGATCCCTGAAAAGATTTTTCTTTTGGTGTGCAAGGATAACCGATCAACAAGAATTCTATGCCTTTTATTTTATATCTTCTTTTCATGCATATCCTCCACATTTAATCACTATCAGTCTTCCACTTCTACATATCTTTTCTTTTTCCTTCATCGAAATACACACGTTTTGACCTACATTTAGATTTCGAATTTTCTTTAATTATCAATCTTGGATCTTTGAAAAATTTCTTATAAAATAAACTTTCTCTTCCAAAATTTTTCATCAAGTATAATAAGAAGTCATTACTTTAATGTTAACTAAACGAGTAACATAAGTATATATATATATATAACTTAACATTTCTAATTTAACGAGTTCCTCATGTGTCAACTCACGTGACAAGTACTGTAGCTAACTCAACGAACTATCTCCGCGGTGTTATGCTAACTCAACGAACTATCTCCGTTGTGTTACGATAACTCAACGAACCATCTCCATTGTGTTACAAATAACTCAACGAACCAGTAATAAACAAATGTTTTTATAATAAGAATTTTATCACGTGCAAAAATAACAACTTAAGTTTATAACGCTAACCTAACGTATTGCCTTAGTGTTCAATATAGCAACTCAACGCGTTAAGTTATGTTAACTTAACGAGTTAAACATGTGCACCTCACATGATACAATATAACATTCGTAACTTATAATTTCACCACATGTACAACACTAACTTAATGAGTTCGTCTCTTCTTTTACTCACTAACTCAACGAGTTCTCACGTGACCTATTTTAACCTTTAAGCCTCTAACTTAACGAGTTCTCACGTGACCTCTATACAAACAAAACTCTAACTTAACGAGTTGTCTAAACGTGCACTGTTCATGATACAGAAATTATAACTTTAAAACATATCATGCTTTTTAATAAAAACACACGTTAACTTAACGTTTAGTTAAATGAGAAATTAATGCAACGAAACGACTAGTTATTAACTTAGTATAATTTCAGATCTAACACAGACAAGTATTTATATCAGTAAGCTTTTTCTATATTAATTGATGATTTTAATTTCTTTTCACAAGCAATAGTAATTAAGCAAATATGATTATTTTTCATTCAGCACACATCATCAAAACAAAATACTCAACAAAACCAGAACAGTTTGAGGAGTTAGAAATGTCCATACATACCATAGATTTTTTAGAGTTTGAAGGAGATATGCTAGATGATGTGATTCAAGAAGAGTTAAATAGGCAACTCAATTCTGAAACTTTAGAGGAAAGTGAAAGCATAAATATAGAAGGAGATCAAGAAGAAATTAATTTAGAAAATGATGATGTTCAATTAGGAGCTCTAACTTTTGATGGGCAACAATTAAAATTAAAACCTTTACCTCCTGAATTAACCTATATATTTCTGGAAGAAAAATGAACATGTCCAATCATAATTGCTTCAGATTTAAAAGAGGATCAAATTGCTAAATTAAAAGATGTAGTCAAAACTTATAAAGAAGCAATAAGATGGATGTAAAGTATCAATTTGTGCATTTTATATATGTTAATTCATGCATGTTAAGGATTATAAGTCATCATTATATATGTTCTTATAAAGGATTACATGAAAATCATATTTTTAGACATATGCATGAATTAGGGATTAAATAGTTGATAATGTACAAATTTATCCTTTATCAATTAAACACCTAGGCAATACCCCTTGTATTAGACATAATTCTTATAATTCTTCAATGTATGACTTTATATACATTGTATGATTGCTAAATCACTTAAATATGATGTTAAACTAAAGAACTTTAAGTAATTCATGTATGTACATGTGAAAAAAGTTGTAGACCAAAACCTTCCTAATTTAGCAACTTTTCATATATGGTAACTCATGCATGCATGTATACTATATTTGCATCATATGATTTATATTCAATGTATATGTGCATCCAACTTGGTTTTGAGTTTTATAGGTCAATAAATCATGAAATCAAGGTGGATTAAAGAGGAAAAAACGTGGGCCATTGGATGCAACTTATTGGAGCCCAAGCAACAAAAGCCTAGAGTATTTAAAGTGTTCGACCACTCAATTCTAGGCTATCTGCTCCTCTTCCAACACATTGCAGCCAGCGGTTCCAGCCATTCCAGCATCTTCATCCAGAAAGTCTCATCTTCCCCTTGATCTTGAACAAGCTCCCTTCAAGAATGGTGAGCTTTGGCGTCTTCCACTCCTCCTAGAAGACACATTCTCTTCAATTCAGACGGCCATACGTTAGGATCTCCTTGGGCATTCATCTTGGTGGATTGGGAGGCTCGTGTGACTGATTTGGAGTGGAGCAAAAGGTTAGGATCTTCAGGGTTGAGTCATCGGAAGCACCATTCTTAGATGTGGAAGCTAAAGTTGTGGGTCTTGGAGGCAAGATCTTGAGGACGTGCACCACTCTTCTTCAAGGCAACCTTAGAAGCTTCACTTGGACGTGCTACAGGTGGTGACAGCCCTGTGGAGCATCGATTTCAAGGACTTTGGGGAGTCATTGCTTGAAGAAACGTAGAGGATTAAAAGGTATGATGGAAAGGAGAGATCCTCATACTAGTTTTTATGTTTTACAATTTTATATGTATGAGTATAGTTTGAGTATGTAGAAGGACGAAATTCTATGCATAAATCTTTGTTTCAAATGTTCTATATTAAAGATCACATACTGTTTTGATGTTAATTGATATCAGGATTGAGTTCATATTATATGTTTAGTGTGAATGAATGTGATGATGTGAATTGTGAAGGCAGTTCTCCGTTCTTAGATGGCCAGATTGTTAGTAGTTTTCTTCGAATTGTATCTACATGTTCATCATCTATAAATTCCGTTTTTTGTTTCGTTTTGTAAGTATAATCAATGTAGAATAATTTTACAAAGTTTTAGAATTTTTTAGAATGTTTTCCAAAGATTTTCGATTTTATTTTGTGAAGGTATCAGCGGTTTTGAGTCTTTGTCGAGTGCTAATTTTAAGCTTAACGCATGTGTTGTGCTTACGTCGTGTATTTTGTGGAATTCAGTTCTGTAAATTTTCCTTGTTAGTGTAACGGATCTACTTTCAAGGCACGCTTATTTCGTAGCATTTTATGAAGATTTGACGGAGATTTGATTTTTTCACCAAAGGTGTGTTTTTGGAAAGTTTCCATAACTGTCTGCGCCCCTTTCTTAAATAAGATATTTCCAGCGTTTTAATTTGTGTTAATCAACGAAATCACTGCCATTTGAAAGATATTTCGAGGATCTTTCCAACCGTTATTTATTCTGGATTTTTAAACATTCAAGTTGGATGTTATTGGAGTTAAAAGTCAAGCATAAATTCTGTGATTTCCGGATTAATACTCATTGATTTCTTTAATATCTTATCAAAACTAATTGGATTTTGGGGTAATCTTATAAACCTTAATTGTGCTACGAATTTTGTATATCAATATTAAGTAATTAGAGTTTAATAATGAATTAGTTTAATGTGGATATTTAATCGGATAATCATTTTAATAAAATTATTTAAGACAAACTCCTTGTGGATTCGACCTGTACTTGCACATGCTTATTACAATGGGCATCGTGCGCTTGCGGTTATAAATGTAAAATTTGCACTTTTGCCATTTAATTTAACAACACATAAAAGCGTTACAATGGACTATGACTAATATAAAAGGGTTAAGTGCAACTTTATGCTGTCACAACATATATTTAGAAGAGAATGCTAAACCTGTTAGAATTCTTGAGAGGAGATTAAATCCAAACCTTAAAGTAGTTAGGAAGGAAATAGTTAAATAGTTATATAATGACATAGTTTATCCGATTTATAATAGCTCATGGGTTAGTCCAATCCATGTAGTTCTCAAGAAATCAGGATTAACAATTATTAGGAATGAAAGTCAAGACTTGATACCTACTAAAATTCAATCAGGCTGGAGAGTGTGTATAGACTATCGAAAGTTGAATGTAGTGACTTGAAAAGATCATAGATCAAATGCTAGAGAAGTTAGCAGGGCAAGAATATTTTTGTTTCCTAGACGGGTATTCAGGATATAATCAAGTCCTAGTAGCATTAGATGATCAAGAGAAAACAACTTTCCCCTGTCCTAATGGAACTTATGCTTTTAAGAGAATGCCATTCAGATTATGCAATGCACCAACCACCTTCCAAAGGTGTATGCAGGGCATATTCACTAGAATGACTAAAGATTTTTTAGAAATATTTATGGATGATTTTAATGTTTATGGAGCTTCATATGAAGTGTGTTTAAACAATTTAGACCAAGTATTAAAATGCTGTGTAGAAAAAAGTCTGTTTATAAATTGGGAAAAATGTCACTTCATGGTTAAACGTGGAATAGTCTTAGGACATGTTGTTTCAAAGAAAGGGTTGGAAGTAGATAAAGCTAAAATAGAAGTAATTTCTAATCTACCAAAACCTAAATCAGTAAAAGATATTAGATCATTCATAGGACATGCTAGATTTTATAGAAGATTTATTAAAGATTTTAGCAAAATAGCTAGACCTTTAACCAATCTATTAAAAGATGTCCCATTCAATTTTGATAAAAATTGCAAAGAAGCATTTTTCAAGCTTAAAACTAGCTTAATTTCAACTCCTATAATTCAAGCACCTGATTGGAGTCATCCATTTGAATTAATGTGCAATGCATTTGATTTTGCTGTAGGAGTAGTGTTGAGACAGAAGATAGAAAAATCTCCTAGAGTGATTCATTATGCAAGCAAAACCTTAAATGATGCTCAAGTTAATTATACAATTACTGAAAAAGAGCTGTTAGCTGTTGTGTTTACCTTAGAAAAGTTTAGATCATATCTGATTGGAGCTAAAGTGATAGTATACACGGATTATTCAGCTTTAAAACACCTAATAGCAAAGAAAGAGACCAAACCTAGATTGATCTAATGAATATTATTATTATAAGAATTTGATCTAGAAATTAAAGATAAAAAAGGTTGTGAGAATGTAGTAGCAGATCATTTATCAAGATTACAAATAGAAAAATCAAATATTGAAAGTAAGGGTAATTTTCCTAATGAACAATTAATGACCATTAAAACAATGCCTTGGTATGCAGACATAATTAATTACTTAGTTACTAGTTTAATACCTAAAGATTGGAATAGACAGGATAAGAAATTGTTTTTTTCTAGAGTAAAATATTACTATTGAGAAGACCCATACTTATTTAAGAAATGTCCTGATCTGGTTTTAAGGAGGTGTGTTCTAGAAACTGAGTATCAGAGCATATTATCTTTCTACCATGACCAAGCATATGAAGGGCATTTTGGTTCAGGGAAAACTATTGCTAAAATTCTGCAATGTGGATTTTATTGGTCAACACTATTCAAAGATGCTCAAAAATATTGCTTAAGTTGTTTAAAATGTCAACAAATAGGAAGAATATCAAAGAGGAATATGCTGCCTCTTAATCCTATTGTTGAGGTTGAAATCTTTGATGTGTGGGGAATAGATTTTATGGGTCCATTTCCTATGTCTAATCAATTTAATTATATATTGTTGGGGGTGGATTATGTATCTAAATGGATAGAAGTTATTCTACAAAAACTAATGACAGCAAAGTGGTAATACATTTTATAAGAACCAATATAATTGCTAGATTTGGAATACTTAAAGTTATTATCAGTGATAGAGGAACTAATTTCTGTAATAGAAGTTTTGAAACCTTAATGAAGAGATATAGAGTAAATCACAAAATTGCAGCATCATATCATCCACAAACTAGTGGACAAGTAGAAAGTGCAAACAAACAAATTAAGTTAATCTTAGAAAAAGTAGTAAATCCTACTAGAACAGACTAGGCTAATAGATTGATAGATGCACTTTGGGCTTATAGAACTGCTTATAAGACAAGCTTAGGTATGTCACCTTTTAGGCTAGTATATGGAAAAAGTTATCATTTACAAGCTGAAATTGAACATAAAACTTATTGGGCATTAAAAACTCTGAACACTAATTTAAATCAAACTACTAAAAATAAGAAAATACAATTGATTGAATTAGAAGAATTTAGGAATGAAGCTTATTCAAAAACTGTAAGAGAAAAAGAGAAAATGAAGTTCTACCATGACAGGAAAATTAATCCAAAAACCTTTGAAATAGGGCAAGAAGTATATCTTTACATGACTAGACTCCATAACCATCTAGGAAAATTAAGATCTAGATGGGTAGGACCTTACATAGTTCGAAATATTTATCCCTATGGAGTTATTGAAATTGAAAATCCTAAAAATTAGAATATATTTAAAGTAAATGGACAAAGACTTAGGCCTATTTTGAAAATACAAAAAAGCTCCTTTGGAATTATAGAAGAAGTAAGAGTAAAGGATTATTCGAACTCCACTTAGTAAGAAAATTTTTGAGTATAAAAAATATATATATATATATATATAGAATCGTGGTTAAACTGAAAGGAATTATCGATTTTACCAAAACATATTTTAAAAAGAAAAAAATTGTTGTGGTTCAACCGATAGGATTCATCGGTCTGACCGAAACACAAAAATATAAAAAGATATATATATTATATTTAGTTTAATGTCGGTGTTATCGAAGTACAGTATTGGTTCAACCGATAGAGAAAAAAAAAAAAAATGTAATTTAGGTTCAATAGAGGAATATAACGGTTTGATCGAAAAATTTTAAAGTGTTGAAAAAGTAAGATCAGTTAGACCGGAAATTCTTCAGTCTTGACCGAAGTAAAAATTATTATTATATGCATTTTTATTAGATATAACTTTACGAAAAGTCCATTGAGTTACACTTAACTAAACGAACTTACTCCATTGAGTCTAAGATAAGTTAACAAACTTACCCCGTTGAGTTAACTCTAACTCAATGGAGTATTATACTTAAGTCCACGGACTAAGTCTGTGGAGTTAACCATAATTCCACGGATGAGAGAGCGAGAGTTTTGCGTGGGAATTGACCCAATTACTCGCCTAAACTTAGGGCTTATTTATACTAAACCTAGGGTTTGGGGGCATTATCTATAGAATCATTTAGAATAGTAGATATCAGAGTGATTCTGTTCTGTTGTGTAACTCCACGATGAGGAAGATGACACCTGAGTTCTAGGAAAATGCAGTTGACATGTCAAAATTTCTCAAAGATTCAGAGGAATGGTACATGAGGCAGAAAATCAGAAATACTACGAGGAAAAAAGAGCTACAAAAGGTAGAATCTGACCTTTTCCATTAGAGGAAAGTGTTAGTAGATTTGGGTATACAAATACCCCAGATAATGGAAACTAGAATCAAAGTTGTTACGGAAGTTGCTGTAAGCAGAGAGAGAAGAATCAAGCCAAATAACGAAGTTGCCCTAGAACTAATCCAACGTAAGTCCTGCCTCTGATTCAAAAGACGCATAGGTAGACAAGCTCAGTGGGCAATCTGGGAGCAATAAAGGAAAGAAAATGAAGAAGAGGCAACTAAAGAACAAAAGGAACCGACTATTGAAAGACTTGTTCCTAAGGAACAATAGCTAGGACCTTCAGTTCCACCACAAAGGCCATTGGAACGAGCAGCAATTTTGGGGCCTTCTACTGAGGAAGAAAGAAGAGAAGTTCAAGAACTGGTTCAAATAGAAAAGGACCAAGGAGAACTAGAAGAATTGGTAGTAGCTATAACACATCTGGTGTTTGATGCACGGTACAAAAAGAGGGCTACAGAAAAGTTGAAAGTCCAATATAAAATCAAATTGGAACAGCATCAAGAAGCTACTGCTAGACCTACTACAAAAGGAACTGAAGTTGGTCCTTCAAGACCAGAAATTATAGAAAAAGTTAAACAAGAAGAGCCAGTACTTGTGGCTCAAAGGCCTGTTGAGCCCATTTTTGTAGATTTAATCTCAAAAGAAGAAGAGGAAGACCAAGTGTTGAGCTATATTTTTAGCTCAAGCTTTACTGCGAATGCACAGTTCTTTTGGTGTACATGGCAAATACAGGTCATTCTTCCACAAGGATTGTGTTTATGACTTAATCAACTATTACTCAACTTGTTCTTCAAGCTCTTAGGTATACTTCAGTAAATTAATGACATGTGAATGTAGAATAATCAAAATTAACACAAGCTCACAAATCATGCAGTTTCAAGGCAATGTGTAGTGGAAAATGGTGATGTGAATCAATTTCTTTACTTGTAAATCTATTAACTCATTCAATTATAACATGCACACAAGTTCCACATGATTTTAGAAGTGATATCAATGCATCAATATTGAGGAAAGAAAAATAAAACAAGAAGGTTCAATAGACTATACTACTCTATTCTAATTTATACTAAATGCATGCAACTATGCTATTTGCTAATCTAGCTAAACTATACTATACTACTTGCATTAGAAATTTTTTTGGAGATTGATTAGGACAAAATGTGATCAATATAAGATATAACAAACTCAATTAACTACTGAAATTAAAATTAACAACTAGATATAAGTGATAGGTTCTTCATTCAAATGAACATCAACACTTATTTTCTTCTTCTTTCAATTCACACCTTCTTCTTAAATGCGCCAAGCCACCATTGGTGAGTGTCATTCACTCGTGTGAAAGCCTCACCAACAGCCCCAACAATACACGTGAATAGAGGATGCAAATTAGAAGTTGAAAAGAAGAATTAAACATTCATATACATTCATTGAACTCTATCTAGCTAAGAAGACATATAATTGAGATGTTCACCACCATTTCTCATCAATTCTTCCTTCTATACAAGAAAATAATAAACTCTAAGAGTTGTCACTACCTTAGGAGCTTCTTATCTTCTTCTCTAGAGCTTTGAATTCAATGGAACTTGGCAGCAACTCCACCTCCAAGCTTGGACGTCTTCTCCTTAGCCCTTGGAATGGTGAATAGCATCAATGGATGGTCTCCTTGCAAGCATAAGCCTCACCTCCAAGCTTTCTTCTCTTCTTTCTTTCTCTCGTTGGAAGCACCAAGGTGGCCTATGAAATTCCTCTCCCCTTGCATTTATGTTAGCATGTGTTCTCTCTCTTTGATGTGGCACCTTGGTTTTATCACCAAGCCAATAGGATGCCATAGATCTAGGAGGGCCAATAAGGTGTTGGCATGCCCTCTTCTTTAAGGTTTAGTCTACCAAGTTTTGATTCTTTACATCTTCTTTTGGTCTTTTGCACTAAGCTCCTTCCATATGTGTGTTACCTACAATTAATGGAAATTGAACTCCAAGAGACGTTAGCCAACATAGGACATTCAAAATAAAATCAATGTGTTCCATGTAAAATTATATTCAATAAGGGATGCACTTGTTAATTAAATTTCTATATTACACTATATTTCAAGACTTATATTACCCATAATTAATATCATTTATCCACCATAGATAGATAATATCATGCAAAATTACTTATAAAATTCATTAAAAATGGGCAAAATTAAAGCTTGAACACCCCCCCACACTTAAACTTTGCTAGTCCTCTAGCAAAATTTAAAGAAGAAAAGATTAAGGAACCCCTTGAAACAAACAAACACAATAAGAAAATTAAGGCAAATCAAATTCTCGCCAAGTAATGCAGCAATACTTATAGATAATCTCCACTCACAAGCATGAGTTCCTATAATGGTGAGGAATTTAGAATAGACATCTAATGCCAACCTAAGGAAAATAAGTTTTTAATATACTATTAAGTGCAAAGTGCTTAGACCCATAATCAATAGCACCTAGGTTCATCTCACTTAATCCAAGAATACATGAAGGTTTCTTTAGGCTTCTATCCTCTAGTACATTGCCCCTTTATTGTCAATTGAGTATTTCTTCTCTTTGATTCTATAAAAGTATTTTCTTTATTCATTCTATAGAACACTTTTTTTTTCTTTTTTTTTTCTTTTTTTTTCTTTTTTTTTTTCATAGATACCTCTCTTTTTTCACATCCTACCCCTACCCTTAGGATACCTCCCATAAAGGGTTTACACGTGAAGACTAAGAGGTTACTTAGCCTCCATCCCCAGCAACCTTATGAGAACGGGCATCAATCCTTATTCCCAAATTCATTTATCTACCCTTCTCATGGGACAACCTATTGGAAAGATGTCCTAAGCCACTCCTCAAGATTCATGTCATAAGAAGAGTCCTCTAGATACCACATGATTAAGAGTCTAGTGCGAGAATGTGTATATGTTATAAGTAAAAAAAAAAAAAAACTATGGTTGGCATCTCAAATGAATATTACCATCCTCACCTTCGAGATAGGCTCAACTCTAAGTGTAAGACATCATAAGGAAAGAACATTACTAAGGAAAATTCAACATGCCACAAAAAGAAATTAAGTTCAAAATAAAAATAAAATAAAATAAAACTAAAGCTAATAAAGAATTAATGATCTTAGCTCTAAGAGCATACAATGGAGATTGAGTAGCATGCTAGTGAGGCTAAGATGCAATAATTCAAAATCAAAATTACATTAACAAAGCTATTTCCTAAAAAAAATTGACATGTAAGTTCTTATCATGGATACATATAAAACATGGTGGCATGCAACATATAGAAAAAATTTCAAACTTACCACCAACATGCTTGTGTAAGAAACTTACATTGGAAAATTTTCAATTTCATTGATGTAGTATGCACCCTAAAACATTTTTTTACTTTCTCCTCCCCCCCACAATTAGTTCCTGCATTGTCCTCAATGTAGAAAGGATTGTTTCAACAATAAGAATAAGTGAAAAATGTTAGCGCATACCTGTTGTGCATTACTCTTCAAGTAGTGTAGATAAAATGTATTTAACTCTAATTGTGGTTGAACATCAATTCATCAAACAAACACATGATATAATGATAAAGTCTTTCAACCCATTCTACACCCTTCAAGTGTTTGAAAATCATGCATATAAAATTTAGACGTGAACTTGCAATAATCAATTTTATTGTTAACTACTAACACAATAATACATATAATGAAAAATTACTAAAAATTAAGAAAAGAAAAACTACATCTACAACTAAATACATATAAAAACTAATTATAATTGGGTTCCAACAACAAAGCACTCTCTCCATGATTGTAGGTTTTTCTAGGATAATATTCTTTAAGTCTTTGACCATTCACTACAGTTTTAAATCATGTCTTACAATTTTCTATAGCTATAGCTCCATGATTATATATATGTTTAATGATGAATGGTCCTGTCCATCTAGTCTTAAATTTTCCAGGGAACAAATGTAATCTAGAGTTATATAATAAAACTTATTGTCCCTCATGAAAGTCCTTTCTCAAAATTTTCTTGTCATGGAATGCTTTTGCTCGTTCTTTTGCAATCTTTGCATTTTCATAAGCCTCTCTTCTTATTTCTTCCAGCTCATTGAGTTAATATTTTCTTGCTTTTCCTGCATCATCCATACAAATGTTAAATGTTCTAATAGCCCATTCTACTTTATGTTCTATTTCTATAGGTAAATGACATGCTTTCCCATAAACTACTCTAAATGGTGGCATTCCCAACATAGTTTTATGGGCAGTCCTATAACCCCAAAGTGCATCATTAAGCTTTTCTGCCCAATCCTTCTTACTTGGTTTGATTACTTTTTCGAGCATGTGCTTGATTTGTCTATTGGATACCTCAACTTGCCCACTTGTTTGAGGATGATATGGTGTTGCTAACTTGTGAGTAACCCCATTTTTCCTCAAAGCCATTTGAAATACTCTATTGTAAAAGTGAGGTCCATTATCACTAATTATAGCTCTTGGAATACCAAATCTAGCAAAAATGTTAGATCTAAGAAAATCAACAACAACTTTAGCATCATTTCTCTTAGTTGGGATAGCTTCAATCCATTTAGAAACATAATCAATGGCCAACAAAATATAAGAACAACCAAAAGAAATGAAAAATGGTCCCATGAAATCAATGCCTCAAACATCAAAAATTTCAACTTCAATGATTGGATTCAAAGGCATCATATTTCGTTTGGAAATTTTTCCCATTCTTTGGCATCTATCACAATGTCTACAATGATCTTTAGAGTCTTTAATTAGAGAAGGCCAATAAAATCCACATTCAAGAATTTTCAAAGAAGTTTTTCTATGGATAAGATGACCTCCACAAGCATGATTATGACAAAAATTTAAGACATTAGCAATTTCATCTTCAGGAAGACATCTTCTTAAAATTTGATCAGAACCCATTTTATACAAATAAGGTTCCATCCAAACATAATGTTTAGCCATGTACCTCAATCTTTTCTTATCTGGTTTAGATAAATCAGTTGGTATTAACCCTGTAGCAAGATAGTTAGCAATGTCTGCAAACCAAGGTAACTTACCAACTAGAAATAAACTCTCATCAGGAAACTTTTCATTAATCACATTATTGCATGCTGGAATATTTTCTAATCTAGAGAGGTGATCAACAACTAAATTTTCTTTTCCAACCTTATCTTTAATTTCTATGTTGAATTCTTGCAATAATAAAACCCAACGAATTAATCTTGGTTTTGCATCTTTTTTACTCATCAAATGTTTAATAGCTGCATGATCAGTATGCACAATAACTTGATTGCAAACTAAATATGGTCTAAATTTATCTAGAGAAAAAACAACAGCAAGAAATTCTTTTTCTGTGGTAGTATAATTTACTTGGGCTTCATTCAAAGTTTTACTAGCATAGCATATGACATGATGTTTCTTATCAATTATTTTCCCAAGTACTGCACCTACCGCATAATTGGAGGCATCACACATAATTTCAAAAGGACAATCCCATATTGGGGCATGAATTATAGGAGGAGATATTAATGCATGCTTAAGTTGATTAAAGGTAGCAAGACAATGTTCATCAAAAACAAACTCAGAATCTTTTGCAAGTAAATTAGTTATAGGTCTTGCTATCTTGCTAAAATCATGAATAAATCTACGATAAAAAGTAGCATGTCCTAGAAAGCTTCTAACCTCCTTAACAGATTTAGGTGGCTGCAAATGAGATATAACGTCAATTTTTGCCTTATCCACCTCAATCCCTCTATTAGATATTACATGCCCAAGAACTATGCCTTCATTCACCATGAAATGGCACTTTTCCCAATTTAAAATAAAGTTCTTTTCAACACATCTTTGCAAAACCATATCTAAATGATGTAAACAACTATCAAAATTTTTGCCAAAGACAGAAAAGTCATCCATGAAAATTTCTAAAAATTTTTCATTCATATCATAAAAAATTCCTGCCATGCATCTTTGAAATGTTGTAGGCGCATTACATAAACCGAAAGGCATACGCCTAAAAGCATAGGTTCCACTTGGACAAGTGAAAGTAGTCTTTTCTTGATCCTCAGAGATTATGAGTATTTGGTTGTACCTAGAGTATCCATCAAGAAAACAATAAAATTCATGTCCAGCTAACCTTTCTAGCATCTGATCAACAAATGGTAATGGGAAATGATCTTTACGAGTTGCTAAATTCAATTTACGATAATCAATACATACCCTCTAACTAGTTTTTATTCTAGTAGGCACTAACTCATGATCTTGATTTTCAACTACTGTAAAGCCCAATTTCTTAGGTACTACATGCACAGGGCTTACCCACCTACTATCACTAATAGGGTATATAATGCCATTGTCAAGTCATTTAACTATCTCCTTCTTTACCACCTCACTCATTTGGGGATTTAATCTACGTTGAGGTTCTCTAAAGGCATAGTTCTCATCTTCTAGGATAATTCTATGTTGAACTATAGTGGGACTAACTCCTACAATGTCACTCAATTGCCAACCAAGAGCTCTCTTGTTTTTACTTAATATCTTCATTAATTTTTCTTCTTGGTTTGGGATTAAGTTTGCTCCAATTATAATAGGATATTCATTTTGCTTATCTATAAATGCATATTTCAGATTTTGTGGGAGTGATTTTAATTTATTCCTTTCCTTAACTTCTAAAATCAAGTCATTATTCATTTCATGCTCACCACTATTCTCTTGTAACGATGCCTTGTGTTCTAGATTATCTTCAACGTCTAGAAAGCAAATTTCAGCACTAAGTTCTTCCTCATTACTACTATTTTCGACTTCTTCAAATAATTCAGAAATACTTACACTAATGTTGTCATCTACTTGATGGTTTATAGTCCTATCTCTTTTAAAAATGTTCAATGATATCACCTTATTGTTAAAGGAGATTGACATTTTACCATTTTTGCAATTAATGTGGGCATTAATAGTTGCTAAGAATGGTCTCCCTAGGATCAAAGTAGATTCATTTGGTTTAGAAGTTGGTGCATTGGTTTCTAAAATGATAAAGTCGGTTGGGTATATAAAATCTTCAATTTGAATTAAGACATCTTCTACAATACCCATGGGACTCCTATATGATCTATCAGCTAGTTTAATTAGTGTTCTAGTTTTCTTAATTCCTGTAATTCCCAATTGTTCATATAAGTGTTTTAGCATCACGTTAACTCCTACACCAAGATCTAATAATGCTTTTTCAATTAAAACATTCCCTATTAAGCAAGTTATTAGAGGAACACCAGGATCATTGAATTTTTTAGCTAAACTATCAAGCAACATTGAACTACTTAACTCGGTTAAATAAACTTGCTTACTTAATTTTTTTCTTGGCTTCCTATGCTTGGTACAAAGGTTTTTAAGCACCCTCCCATATGCTAGAATTTTTCTAATTAATTCTAACATAGGCATATTAACATTGATTTTCTCAAATATGGTTCTTATAGCTTCATTTTCCTCATTTTCTTTGTTGTTGTCAAGCCGACTAGGAAATGGTGGTTTGTTGTTCATATTTTCAGATGTTTCTTCTTTCTTTTTATCCATTTCTAAGTCTATAACAGGGTTTTCTTCAATTAATTCTTCATTAGTTTCATCCATTCGACATTTTTCAAGTTCAACTCCTTCATGTTCTAGTTCTACATCTTTATGTTCATCTCTTGTCAACATATTTTCTTCCTTTTCATCTACGTTTTCTTCACTTTGTTTTTCTTCACTTTCATGTTCTAATATGTTTCTTTCTATGGTTTTTCCAGATCTTAAGATTAAATTCACGTTTTCATCTACATTAGAGTCTTCTTCATTATCTATGACAATTACATCTTCTTTTTGTTGTAGGAGCTTAGTGGCAACATAATAGCTATCTCCTAATTCTATGATTCTCTCTATATTCCTCATGGACTCTTCTATAGAACTACTACTAACATGAGAGCAATCACAAACATCATTTCTTTCATCAATATGAGATTTATGCATATCAAAATCGTAAGAAAATTCACTAGCATCATGCAAGACATCATATTCATCACTAACATGAGTTGTTTCTTCTACTGGTTGAATTTTTATATTAAATAACTTGCTGGTACATATGCTTTCATCATGACCTTTTACATGGCAATAAGAACAAGCACTTTTAGATAAAAATTCATTTATAAACTTAAAAGGATCATCATGATGAAAATTTGACATACTTGCAAGAAATTTAAGCAATAAAATTAACAACTAAGCACAAGAAAGATATGTTTATGAAAATTTGTCAAACAACCAACTAAGAACTTCAAATATGGTAAAAATAAACTAAGCCAAATTGCCAATCCCTGGCAACGGCGCCAAAAACTTGTTGAGCTATATTTTTAACTCAAGCTTTACTGCAAATGCACAATTCTTTTAGTGTACATGGCAAATACAGGTCATTCTTCCACAAGGATTGTGTTTATGACTTAATCAACTATTATTCAACTTGTTCTTCAAGCTCTTAGGTATACTTCAGTAAATTAATGACATGTGAATGTAGAATAATCAAAATTAACGCAAGCTCACAAATCATGCAGTTTCAAGGCAATGTGTAGTGGAAAATGGTGATGTGAATCAATTTCTTTACTTGTAAATCTATCAACTCATTCAATTATAACATGCACACAAGTTCCACGTGATTTCAGAAGTGATATCAATGCATCAATATTGAGGAAAGAAAAATAAAACAAGAAGGTTCAATAGACTATACTACTCTATTCTAATTTATACTAAATGCATGCAACTATGCTATTTGCTAATCTAGCTAAACTATACTATACTACTTGCATTAGAAATTTTTTTGGAGATTGATTAGGACAAAATGTGATCAATATAAGATATAACAAACTCAATTAACTACTGAAATTAAAATTAACAACTAGATATAAGTGATAGGTTCTTCATTCAAATGAACATCAACACTTATTTTCTTCTTCTTTCAATTCACACCTTCTTCTCAAATGCGCCAAGCCACCATTGGTGAGTGTCATTCACTCGTGTGAAAGCCTCACCAATAGCCCCAACAATACACGTGAATAGAGGATGCAAATTAGAAGTTGAAAAGAAGAATTAAACATTCATATACATTCATTGAACTCTATCTAGCTAAGAAGACATATAATTGAGATGTTCACCACCATTTCTCATCAATTCTTCCTTCTATACAAGAAAATAATAAACTCTAAGAGTTGTCACTACCTTAGGAGCTTCTTATCTTCTTCTCTAGAGCTTTGAATTCAATGGAACTTGGCAGCAACTCCACCTCCAAGCTTGGACGTCTTCTCCTTAGCCCTTGGAATGGTGAATAGCATCAATGGATGGTCTCCTTGCAAGCATAAGCCTCACCTCCAAGCTTTCTTCTCTTCTTTCTTTCTCTCGTTGGAAGCACCAAGGTGGCCTACGAAATTCCTCTCCCCTTGCATTTTTGTTAGCATGTGTTCTCTCTCTTTGATGTGGCACCTTGGTTTTATCACCAAGCCAATAAGATGCCATAGATCTAGGAGGGCCAATAAGGTGTTGGCATGCCCTCTTCTTTAAGGTTTAGTCTACCAAGTTTTGATTCTTTACATCTTCTTTTGGTCTTTTGCATTAAGCTCCTTCCATATGTGTGTTACCTACAATTAATGGAAATTGAACTCCAAGAGACGTTAGCCAACATAGGACATTCAAAATAAAATCAATGTGTTCCATGTAAAATTATATTCAATGGGGGATGCACTTGTTAATTAAATTTCTATATTGCACTATATTTCAAGACTTATATTACCCATAATTAATATCATTTATCCACCATTGATAGATAATATCATGCAAAATTACTTATAAAATTCATTAAAAATGGACAAAATTAAAGCTTGAACACCAAGCACAATTAATCAAAAGAAGGAAAGGAAAAGAGATAGTGCATGAATATCAAGAGGAGATTAAATCTAAAATACCAAGATCAGTAGAGCCTGTAGAATCAATTTTTGTAAACCCGCTTTCCAATTCTGAAGAGGAGTTGGAGCTACAATAGCAAGAGCAAAGAGAAGAAGAAAATCAGGCTAAAATAAGTCTACAGCCTGTACAAGCAAAAGAAACAGAAATTAGGGTAGAAGCTGATTTGCTTGTAACTCCATCCCAATCTGCCACAGAATCAGAAAGAACAATGACATTACAGATTGGTAGTTTGGAGGAAGAAGAAAAAGAAGAAAATGAACAAGAAGCTGAATAATTACATATAGAAAGAGATGACTCGATAGATTCCACTAAAGAGCAAAGAACTCTTCAGCAAATTTTGGACGGTATTCAAGATAGAGTGGGGAGTTCTACCGGCTCACCACCACAGACAAAAGTAGAAGCAAAAATGCAAGAATCTACAGAGCATTTTCAGTGAATTCAAGTTCAGCTTATGGAAGAGGAAGTTCAAGAACAAATCCCTCTAGAGCAACAAATTCACATTCCTTACTCGTTTGAAACAATAGTTTTAAATGAAGTACACTTTTGAAGTCAGGAAGCTTATAATAAATACCAAGAGATAAGGGATTGTGATATCATTTACAGTAGACCAGTAAATTGGGACGGAATGCAAGAAATCAAAGATTTATTTGAGTTCCAAGGTCTATTGTAGTTTATTTCTCAAGAAAGGGGCATGTAGTATATGAAAATCTAGTGCCCTACTTTTATGCAAACTTAAGAGAAGGAGGAGGATTAATTTCCAACGTGGAGGAAGCTGATGTACAGATAACACCAGAGCTTCTCCACAACATTGTAGGATTGAAGAATGAAGGACTAGAAATTCTGAAAAGCACAATTGTAGTCGAGTGGATAGAATAGACCATAAAGGATTGTTTAGCTATCAATCCTGGTGTAACATTATTAAATAGAATGAAGTATTTAAATGGTAAAGCACACTTGATAGCTAACATTTTGATTAAGAATGTCTACCAACGACAAGGCCATGATATAGAACTGAGTCAATTTGTCAAATGAGCCACATATGCAGTTGTGAATAAAATTCAGATAAATTGGTCTGTAGTTTTCATCTCCAAGCTGAGAATAGTGAAGAAGAAATTATTTTACGGAGATCTGATTCCATTACTGATGGTGGATTGTATCGATTTCACGAAATGGGCATCCAAAAGGATAAGATCTAGAACCATTTCAGTGAAAGAGTATAGAAATTATGCTGCTACAGAGATTGCTGAACCTTTTGGAGGAATAACAGGAGTTGTAGAAAGGATTAACCAATTAGAGCAACAAGTAGAAAGACTTTAGAAGGAAGTAGATGAACTTAGGAGAAAAGATTAAATAGTATTGTTCGTCTACTTGTACTTGTATATATTTGTATGAAAAATATTTAATTGATTGTAATGTAAATTATTCATATAAATGAATCTATGTTATTCAGATGTTTTTGTATTAGTATTGGAGAATGATGTAATGGATGAATTATCTTGAATATTATATAACTGTTCGAACAATGTACAAAACTATTTAAAAGATTTATAAAATTTATGAATGACAGGATTAAATGCAAGATAACGGGTTAATGCCTGAAAATATCTACATGCTGCAAAGTAAAATATAAATTATGCATAACATGAAATGAACTACAAGTTAAATATTTATATAATGTTCAGATTTAAATGAGTTTAATTAGAACACTTCATTAATGACATGTATTTAACTTTATTTAAGTTAACAGAATGTAGGAAAAAAAATATATACATAGAAGTTAATACGAGGAGTAAGCTTAGAAGTTGCTAAGTGTTAACTCAACGAAGTAAGTTCGTTGAGTTAACCTTAACTCCGCGAGGTCAATAATATAATATAAGGTCACTCTGTTGAGTTATCTATAACTCAACGAAGTTAGTCCGTGGAGTTAGCAACAGTAACTGAAGCTTGTCCGTTAAGTTAACTGTAACTCAACGAGGTTAGTTCGTGGATTAAGCTAAATGGTTATTCTTTTAGCCACGAACGAAACTTTGTAGGTTTAGCGGTTACTAAAATTTGAAATTAGAAGTGACACATGTACCCATAAAAATAGGAACCGCACTACACGTTACAAGACACGTTCTTGCAACGAGATTCATTTGCTTTATGGACGTACATTATAAATATAGAACAGAATGTTATTTACGAGTTATCAGCACTTCTGAAAGAAAAGGAACTTCGTTAGGGAACTGGAAGGAGAAGCAACTGATTCAACTTCATCCGTCAACAACTATTTACTGAGTATAAAGCTTCAGACTAGTATGTAATTAATCTTCTGTTATTTTACTTTATGTTAAGAGTTTATGAGCACAAGGATTCATTCTCCTAGCACTAAACAATTAGTAAGAACACCTACACAGGATTATTCAACATAGAGACGTACTGAAAAATTTTCTGAATTCGACTTTAACGAAATCCTTAGGGGTGTAGCTAACCTTTCTTTAAAAGAGAATGAAGATATGGCTACTCCAGTAGAGAAATGTTCGTGTTTTCCCAGCACTACACTAGAAAAACTTGGATTTGTTACTTCTATTTTTACTTAGTTAATTTATCTTTATGCCTATTCTTTCTTTTAGAAGTAAACAAACAACCTTTAATACAATTTAGATATTAATTCCAATTTGTACTTTAACTACAAGTGCATAGTGTCTATTGTATTAGTGTGCAAGTACAGGTCGATCCCATAGGGAATTGCTGACGAATTTAAGAAATGTTTGATTGTGAACAATTCAAATTTATATTCAATAAGCACTCCGTTGAGTTACAGTTAACTCAACGGACTAAGTTCGTTGAGTTATGGCTAACTCAACGGACTATCCTCGTGGACTTAAGTTAACTCCACGAGCCTGTCTCTTCTTTATAATACTGCTATTTACAGAGGAATTCGGCCAACCATTGGGCGATTCCACAGATTGTAAATAACATCAATTAAGCTTTTTAATGCTAATTAACATTGGATTTATCATTAAGCAATACTACCATTCAGATGATTCAAATAGTAACCATTAAAATCTTTAAGTTGTTTTGTACGAACCAATTTCAGTAAACTGTAAAATTAAAACTAACATAAAACAATCATAAAACTGATATAGATAACATTAATCATGATACAACACAAACAATACAACACTCAAATACAACATACAAACAAAGATAAATTGTTTTTGGTATTTTTGTTTTGATGTGAACATGGAAATGGGTGAAAGGTGAAATGTAAAGTAATCTCACTTGACAGTAAATACTTCTGACACTACTTGCAACGCGATTACACCACTGAAAATTAAACCACTTACAATTCTGTCTCCTCTCCCAATAGAATCGCGAGTCTAGAATTGCAAGATGATCTCCTCTTCAGCATACAGGCATCAACCCGAAGCCAAGGCTAAAAGCTTTACGATCTCCTGAAATATGAGTCGGCACTTGGTGAAAATGTCTTCCCTTCCCGCGACGCGATCACTCCTCACAGTGGTTATCAGGCATTGTGTTTGGCTCGGAATCGACCCGACATCAGGCAAGTATCCTCACAGACCTCCAATGATTGGTGATTATGGTGGTGATAACGATGGTTGGTGTGATACTTCGGAGAATCGCTAATATTGTCTGTAGAAAGCTCGGTGCTCCTCCTCTGTATACACTGGCCGTCCATCGATCACACCTCTTCTTTTTTTCTTCTTATCTTTTGTATTTCTTCAGTAGTAACTGCTTCTGCTTGAATGATCGGTTGGATTTCCTTCCTTCAGATCAACGACGATGATTTCTTTCTCCCTACGCAATTGAATTCTTGCGTGATACGTGCAAACGTGGTTTTTCCTTCCAACTGTCTATTCCTACAACCGCTACAGTGGCATATTAGAAAATATATAGTCCTTGGAGTTACAGATAACTCAATGGACTTCCTTCGTTGATTTAACTATAAAACACGTGCAAAACTAACAACTTAAGTTTATAACGCTAACCTAACGCGTTGCCTTAGTGTTCAATATAGGAAGTCAACGCGTACAGTTATGCTAACTTAACGAGTTATAACTTAAGTAAATCTACCAGATCTCGACACGTGCCAGCAGCAGTTTAAACATAAAATAACATTTTGGAGAGTTACAGGTATAACTATCCGATGCTCAAATGCATTTTCGGATACTTAAGAATTTCACAGCCTGCAATTTACCGACAGTTCATAAATGTACTAAATTAACATTAATTCCCCAAAATTAAGCAGATTCTTCAATTAAAGCATATAACAGTGCAATTATAACATAATGGCTTAATTCTCATATGATAAGCTAAATATTATGCAATTAACCATCATTTAACCATTAATAATATGCACTTTTTCATTCTAAACAAGAAACCATTAGGGGAAATTCTGTATCTTGAATTAGTTGATGAACCTTCATGTATTCGATTGTCAAACTTTAAGAGAGATAGGTTTGAACTGAAATTTAATTATATTACTCAATTGCCATACTTTCATGGATTAGAAAGAGAGGATGCCTATTATTTCCCTAGAGAATTTAACGAAGTTTGTCAAATGATGAAAATGTCGAACATGAGTATTGATGCTATTAAACTTAGATATATCTCTTTTGCTTTAAAAGACACAGCTAAGAGATGGTTATATACTCTATCGTCAGATTCAATTTCTACATGGACTGAATTTTGCTCTGTTTTTCTAGAAAAATATTATCCAACACATCAAACGATTAAAAAGAAGAAGGAAGTATTAATGTGTAGCCAAAAACAAGGAGAATCATTCTGGAAATATTTTGAAAGATTTAAAGATTTACTGACTCAATGTCCACATTATGCAATGAGTAAAGCACAGTTAATAGGTATAATTTATGAAGGCACAGATGTTTCAACGAAATCTTTATTAGAATCTACTTGTTAGAATGGATTTTTAAAACTCTGTAGTGAAGAAGCATGGGCATATTTAGAAAACTTTGCAAAAAGAACTACATAGTGGGAAAACTCAATTGAAGCTATTACAAATAAAAGAATAATGCCAAGGGGAATGCATGAAATAGATTCAAGTACTATGCTTGATGTTAAATTAACTGAATTAATAAAGAAAATAGAAGAGTTATCATTAAATCAATAGCTAGCAGAAAAGAATGCAAACGTTAATTATTTAGATATTATTTATGCTAGAAACCAAAAAGATAACTTTGGAAATTCTTATAACCCTAATTAGAGAAATCACCCAAATTTATCTTAGAGAAACAACAATTTTCAAGGAGGAGAAAATATAAATGACAAAAATATAAGTTATGAAGCTTTAATTGAACAAGGTTCTAGAATAGAAAAATTAGAAAAGATAATCCAACAATTAAACAATCGTCTAGATCTTGTATTTGGAAATACTGCAATTCAAAATCAAAATATAAATAGAAATATATCCCCTAGATAGAAAGAATCAATGAAAGTTAGACCTATTGGAGGATTGCCAATGCAAGCAATACCTAATCCTATCAATAGAACTGTTAATGAAATTGATACCTCTTCTAGGAGGGTAGCTAAATGAAATAGTATAACTTAAGTAACTATGTATAATATATTAAGCAGAAAAATATAAAAAAGAAAAAAAATGTAAGTTTAATTATAATTAGTAGTATCATAGAGTTATTACTTAACTCAACGAACTTAGTCCGTTGAGTTGTGACCTAACTCCACGAGGGTGTGAAGTAGCTATGTTAATATTGTCTCTGTTAATTTTTGTTTATCTTATACAGAATCACAATAGATGGAATTGATGAAATTACCACTAGATGCACTAAGGGAAGTACTGAGTAACCTATCAGCTAAAGATCTATGCAGATTGTGTTGTGTATCAAAGGAAATCAAAGACTATGTTAGAGAAAAATATTTTCATAGACTACAAGCTACAAAGATGACTAAGATTAGAGATGGATTTTTATGGAAGTCATTTAATCATAGTTCATAGACTACAAGCTATGAATATCTGAATATGGAAGAAACTGTTGGAATTCCACCCAATACATTAAAAGGAATAGATCATATTATGGGGATGGATGAAGGATTAATTATATACAGAACCAAACCAAGGTATGCAATTCTGTTACCCGACATTTTGATTAGAAATCCTATCACAAGAGAAGAATGGAATATAGGAAGGCCTAATAGATATGAAATACTAACTGAAAATTGTGGGTCAGCTTTAATATTTTCTGATAAAAATTTGACCATTCTTGAAAAATTATATTATTGGAGACCAACTAGAAATTGGTATGAAGATTTATGCTTAAGTGTGTATAATTTTCTAAATAGATCTTGGACTACAAATACTATGATATATCTAGGACAGAAATCATTAATTAACAACATGTATGTCATACTTGATGGATATATATATCTAGTCACAGATATATCAGTTGCATTTAGATCTGATTTATACATAGTGAGCATAGACAGTTATAATGATTTTATAGAAATATTACCTATACCAAGTGATATAGCTAAACCACCGACTTCAGAATATGATCAAATTCAATTAGGAATGTGGTATAATGAATACGATGATCCTACTGTATGTCTAATAAGATGGTGGGATGAATTGAAGAAATTTCAAATATGGATTATGAAATACCTAAATGAATGGAAGTGTGAAGAAGAATATATTGAAATAGATGTAGAAATAGAAACAGCTACATTATCTTGGAACACAAGAGGATCCCTTTCTGCATTTCATTTCATTAATGGTAATACACTTATATTTAGTATTGATAACATATTACAAGTTTACAAGCTAAAAAGGAAAGCAAATTGCATTAAAACAGAATTAATAGCAAGAAGAATTATGCCTAAAAAGTTTGCATGGACTGACACATTTATTCCATTTGTTACTACTTTTCAATCATATTTTTAAACTATGATTCTGTGCTTTTAATGTTGTGTGTATTTTGCATTTTTTTGAAAAGAAAAATTTTAGTTTTAGTTTTATTCTATAAAAAAAAAAGAAAAACAAAATATCAATCCAGTTTGTTGGTATCTATTCTGGGAAACCAACTGGCTTGCTTGTGAGCCACTAAAGGCATAGGAGCCTGGGTTCCACACGACACTGATTTAAGAAGTTAAGTTGTTATTTTGTTATATACTTTGCTTTTATGTGTGAATGAAAAGTTTTTTCGGAAGATATTGAAGGAGATACAAAAGGACAATGTATGTAATTAATTACTTATCTTGAATTTACATTTCAACTAAGTTAGTTGAGTTAGGTGCTAAGTCAACGAAACAATATTCATGTCTGCTACAAGTATTGTATTTATTATAAAATCTTTTACATTGAGGACAATGCAAAAGGTAGATATGGGGGGAGGTAATTAAAGTAACAGCCATGTAATTTTGTTAATTAGAGGAATTAGAATGGTACTACAAAGTTCTGTCTGTGGAAATTGAAAATTTTTTGAACAAGAATTTGCTGTAACTATCTGATATTTGAAGCTATAAAATTTTTAAGAACTATAATTGCTTAAATGTTATATTTATAATCTTATATAAGATGCTACAAATTTTATTATTCATACAAATCTAGATATAGTATCTTATGTTGTTGCTGAATTTTATGAGTTTAACAATTTCACGATTTTAAAATGAAATCAGAATGCTTAAGTAAAACTCAATAAATTATCTGAAATCCTGGAAGAGTGAAATGTTGATTTTTGGATTAAATGAAATACATATGACCAAGGATACATTTAATTTGATTGATTAAACTTGTAGAATGATTTATGTGTAGAGCTTATTAAACTATAGAAAAAGTATGAGCTTAATGATATGGATTCATATTTTCAGTAAATAATAGTAGGACTATATGAGATTTGTGTTTTATTGCATCTGTATTAATGAAATACATACATATACTATATTGTAAAAAAAAAAAAAAAAAAAACTTTGAGAGTTTATTGACTTGTTAGATATAGTATCTTATGTTGTTGCTGAATTTTATGAGTTTAACAATTTCACGATTTTAAAATGAAATCAGAATGCTTAAGTAAAACTCAATAAATTATCTGAAATCTTGGAAGAGTGAAATGTTGATTTTTGGATTAAATGAAATACATATGACCAAGGATACATTTAATTTGATTGATTAAACTTGTAGAATGATTTATGTGTAGAGCTTATTAAACTACAGAAAAAGTATGAGCTTAATGATATGGATTCATATTTTCAGTAAATAATAGTAGGACTATATGAGATTTGTGTTTTATTGCATCTGTATTAATGAAATACATACATATACTATATTGTAAAAAAAAAAAAAAAAAAACTTTGAGAGTTTATTGACTTGTTTGATCACGAGCCTTTTGTACTTGAACAGATAGGTATGCAAGGATTGTTAACCTAAAAAGGACTCTTTAAATCTGGCAACCTAAGATCTAGATCAGATCTAGGATTGTTGACTAAAAGCTCAATACATGGGTACATTAGAAAGCTCTTGTATGATTCAAGCTTGTCAAATTAACTTTTAAAGTACAAATATGCATATACTGTTTTGAAAAGATACAAGTATTTTGTGAAATACAGATATCTTTTGAATCGAGTATATGTTCTATTATCTAAAATTGCTGAAGTATGAATCTAGAATAGACTTCTGAAGTTATTTATTTGAGATACAATTCTTTATTCTACTTGTCTTAATTATATTGAATTGGATTGTGTTTTGATTCATATGTACTTGAAATTTATTCTGGAAATCATATTGGAATATTCAGGACGATAGATGTTGAAAAGAAGAACAAAAATACCAAAAACAACAACTTATTTATTTTTATATTTAGTATTTAAATGTTGTATTGTTTGTTTTGTATCGTGATTAAAGTTATCATTGTTAATATTGTGAATATTTTATGTTTGTTTGATTCAGAAAATAGAAAATAGTATTACAATTTACTGAAATTGATTCATTCCAAGTACTTCAAGATTTTAATTGTTACTGTTTGAAATATTTGAATGTTAGTATTGCTTAATGATAAATCTAATATTAACTAGCATTAAAGAGCTTAATTGATGTTATTTACAATTTGTGGAACCGCCCAATGATTGGCCGAATTCCTCTGTAAATAGTAGTATTAAACTGGAAAGATAGGCTCATGGAGTTAACTTAAGTCCACGAGATTAGTCCATTGAGTTAGCCATAACTCCACAAACTTAGTTTGTTGTGTTAACTGTAACTCAACAGAGTGATTACTGAACACATTAAGTATAATATAAAAATGGAACAGTACACAATTCTTACTCAATTCTCTATGGGATCGACTTGTACTTGCACACAAATACAATATACACTATGCACTTGCAGTTAAAATACAAATTGGAATTAATATCTAATTTGTGTGAAAGGTTGTTTGTTTACTTCTAAAAGAAATTATTGATATAAGCGTAAAGACAAATTAACCAAGTTAAAAATAGAAGTTAACAAATCCAAGTTTTATGGCGTTGTTGCCTAGGAACTAAACAAGTTCTCTAGTGCTGCTTAAAACACCATACACAATCCTCGAGTAGGTCTAACTTCTATTAATTCCTTCTTTCTAGGAGGTATATTTCTATTCATATTATGATTCTGAATGGCAGCATTTTCAAATACAAGATCTAGATGATTGTTTAATTGTTGAATTATCTTTTCTAACTTCTCTATTCTAGATCTTTATTCAATTAATGCTTCATAACTTATATTTTTGTCATTTATATTTTCTCCTCCCTGGAAATTGTTATTTCTCTAAGATAGGTTCGGGTCATTTCTCCAATTAAGGTTATAAGAATTTTCAAAGTTATCTTTCCAGTTTCTAACATAAATAGTATCTAAGTCATTAATATTTGCATTCTTTTTTGCTAGTTTTTGATTTAATAATAACTCTTCTATTTTCTTTGTTAATTAGTTAATTTAACTTCAAGCATAGTACTTAAATCTATTTCGTGCATTCCCCTTGACAATATTCTTTTATATGTAATATCTTCAATTGAGGTTTCCCACTATGTAGTTCTTTTTGCAAAGTTTTCTAAGTATGCCCATGCTTCTTCACTACACAGTTTTAAACGTCCATTTGACATGTAGATTCTAATAAAGATTTAGTTGAAACATCTATGCCTTCATAAATTATACCTATTAATTGGGCTTTACTCATTGCATGATGTGGACATTAAGTTAGTAAATCTTTAAATCTTTCAAAATATTTCTAGAATGATTCTCCCTGTTTTTGGCTACACATTAATATTTCCTTTTTCTTTTTAATCGTTTGATGTGTTGGATAATATTTTTCCAGAAAAACAGAGTAAAATTCAGTCCATGCAGAAATTGAATCAAGCGATAGAGTATATAACCATCTCTTAGCTATCTTTTAAAGCAAAAGGAATATACCTAAGTTTAATAGCATCAATACTCATGTTCGGCATTTTCATCATTTGTCAAACTTCGTTAAATTCTCTAAGGAAATAATAGATATCTTCTCTTTCTAATCCATGAAAGTATGGCAATTAACTAATATAATTAGATTTCAATTCAAACCTATCTCCCTCAAAGTTTGGCAATTGAATACATGAAGGTTCAACAATTAATTTAGGATACAGAATTTCCCCTAATGGTTTTTCTCCTAGAGCAGCTATATCTTCGTTCTCTTTTAAAGAAAGGTTAGCTATAACCCTAAGGATTTCGTTAAAGTTCAATTCAGAAAATATTTCAGTACGTTTATATGTTGAATAATCTTGTGTAGGTGCTCTTACTAATTGTTTAGTATTAGGAGAACGAATCAATATGCTCATAAACTCTTAACATAAAGAAAATAGTAGAAAATTAATTACATACCAAACTGATGCTTTGTTTTTAGTAATTAGTTGTTGATGGATGAAGTTGAATCAATTACTTCTCCTTCCAGCTCGCGAATGAATTTTCTTTTCTCTCCTTAAGTGTTGGTAACTAGTAAATAGCATTATGTTCTATATTTATAATGCACGTCCATAAGACAAATGAATCTCGTTGCAAGAACGTGTCTTGTAATGTGCATTAAGGTTCCTAATTTTATGGATACGTGTTCCACTTCTAATTTCAAATTTCAGTAATCGCTAAATCGATGAAGTATCATTCGTGGCTAAAAGAATAACTATTCAGCTTTATCTACGAACTAACTTCGTTGAATTATAGCTAACTCAACGAACTAACTTCAGTTACTGTTCCTAACTTAATGAACAAATCTCGTTCAGTTACAACTAACTCAATAGACTAATTTCGTCGCCTATTTGCTAACTCCACAGACTAGCCTTGTTGAGTTATAGATACTCAACAGAGTGACCTTATATTCTATTATTGACCTCATGGAGTTAAGGTTAACTCAACAGACTTACTTCGTTGAGTTAAAACTTAGCAAATTTTTCTAAAACTTACTCCTTGTATTAACTTCTTTGTATTTTTTTCTTCTCCCTCTTTGTTAACTTATATAAAGTTAAATATATGTCATTAATGTAGTGTTCTAATTTAAACTCATTTAAATCGGAACATTATATGCATATTTAACTTACAGTTCATTTCCTGTTATGTAGAATGTACATCTTACTTTTCAGCATGCAAATATATTTAGACATTATATAAGCATCGTGCATTTAACCATGTCATTCATAAAATTGTAAAATTTTTAAACAATTTGCAAATCTTTCAACAATTATATAATATTCAATTCAATACAGTTCTTAGTTACACAAATTCAGAAACATCTAAAATTCAAACATTCATTTACATAAATAGTTTATATTTACATATAGTCAAATATATATTTTTTTACAATACAAGTAGATGAACAATACATTTAGTCCTTCTTCTTAAGTTCATCTACTTCCTTCTAGAGCTTTTCTAATTGTTGCTTTAATTGATTTATACATTCAACAACTCCTATAATGTCTATAGAAGGTCCAGCTATCTCAACAATTGCAACATTATAATTTTTATACTCCTTCACTGAAATGACTCTAGATCTTATCCTCTTGGATGTCCATTTCATGAAATCAATACTATCCACCATCAGTAGTGGAATCAAATCTCCATAAAATAACTTTTTTCTGTGCTACTCTCAACTTGGAGATAAAAACTGAATACCAATTTACTTTAATCTTGTTCACAACTACATATGTGGCTCATTTAACAAACTGACTTAATTCTATATCATGGCCTTGTCGTTGGTAGACATTTTTAATCAAAATGTTAGCTATAATGTGTGCTTTACCATTTAAGTACTTCAATTTATTTAATAGTGGCACACCAGGATTGATAGCTAAATAGTCTTTAATTTCCTATTCTATTCACTCGACTGTAGTTGTATTTTCCAAGATTTCTAATCCTTCATTTTTCAACCGAAAAATGTTGTGGAGAAGCTCTAGTGTTATCTGTACATTAGCTAATTGCACACTAGCAATTAAACTTCCTTCTTCCTCTCTCAAATTGGCATAAAAGTAGAACACTAAATTTTCATATATTACATGCCCTCTCTACTGAGAAATAAATTTCAGTAGACCTTGAAACTCAAATAGTTCTTTAATGTCATTCATGCTATCCCAGTTTACTGGTCTACTGTATATAATATCATAACCCCTAATCTCTTGATATTTATTACAAGCTTCCTAACTCCAAAAGTAAACTTCATTTAGAACTGTTGCTTCAAACGGGTCAGGAATCTGCATTTGTTGCTCCAAAGGGGTTTGTTCTTGAATTTATTCTTTCATTTGCTGAACTTGAATTTGTTGGAAATGATCCTGTGATTCCTACATTTCAACTTCTCATTCAATCTATGGTGGAGACCCAATAGAACTCTCCACTCTTCCTTGAATTCTTTCAATTAATTATTAAAGAGTTTCTCCCTCTTTAGTGGAATCTGTCAAGTCATTTCTTTTTTGTTCAGTATGTACTTGTTCAACTTCTTCTATTTCTTCTTTCTCCTGACAACCAATCTACATTGTCATTATTCTTTTTGATTCTGTGGCAGATTGGGATGGAGTTGCAAGCAAATCAACTTCTACCCTAACTTCAGTTTCTTCTATTTGTACAGGCTACAGACTAATTTCAGCTTGTTTTCCTTCTCCTCTTTGCTCTTGCTATTGTTGCTCCTGCTCCTCCTCTAATTCGAATAGCAAGTCTACAAAAATGGGCTCTACAAGCCCTTTTGATATTTTAATCTCAGATAATCTCTTCTTGAGGTTCAGGCACCATCTCTTTTCCTTTCCTTCTTCTAAATAGCTATGCTTGATCTTCCTCTTCCTCATCTGAGATTAAATCTACAAAAATAGGCTCTACAAGCCCTCGAGCTACAAGTACTGGCTCTTCCTGTTTTACTTTATCTATAATTACTAGTCTTGAGGGACTAGCTTCAGTTTTTCTTGCAACCATTGATCTAGCTACTTCTTGATGTTGTTCTATTTTGATTTTGTATTGGGCCCTCAACTTTTCTTCAGCCCGCTTTTTCTTTACAGCATCATACAAAATATGTGCCTTGGCCATAGCCATTTCTTCATCATCTCCTTGGTCTTTTGTTGCTTTGACCAAGCTTGCAAACTCCTTGTCTTCTTCTTCAATTCTCGACCAAGAAAAAGTTACTCGTGGTAATGGTTCTATTGGTGGAACTAAAGGTCCTGGCTACTGTTCCTTAGTTATTAGCTTTTCAATAGCTAGCTCTTCAACTACTTTTCTCTATTGTTCCTAAATTTTCCACTAGGCATGTCCAGCAATATGTCTTGTAAACCATAATCGTGCCTTACGCCGGATTAACTCTAGGGCAACCTCATTGTTTGGTCTTATTTTTCTTTCTCTATTCACAACAACTTTTGTTGCTACTTTAATCCTCGTTTCCACAATCTGAGGTATTCTAATATCTAAATCTACTAAAACTTTTCTCCAATAGAAGATGTCAGATTCTACCTTTTGGAGTTCTTTCTCCTGAGTTGTGTTCCTGATCTTTTTCCTTGTATGCCATTCTTCTAATTCTCTAAGAAATCTCATAGTGTCTACTTCCTCCCAGAATTCTGACGTCATCTTGACTTCGTGGTGTGACGGAACAAAACAGAATCGCTCTGATCTTTACTATTCTAAGTTCTAAATGATTCTACAGATAATGCCCCCAAATCCTAAGTTTTAGTATAAATAAATCCTAAATTTTAGGCAGGTAAATGAGTCATTTTCCTACACAAACTCTCGCTCTCTCACTTATCTCTTTGTGGAATTATGGTTAACTCCATGGACTAAGTCCATTGGCTTAACTACAATACTCCATTGAGTTAGCAGACTAAGTCCATTGACTTAACTACAATACTCCATTGAGTTACAGTTAACTCAATGGAGTAAGTTTGTTAACTTATCCCAAATTCAACGGAGTAAGTTCGTTGAGTTAAGTGTAACACAATAGACCTCTCGTAAAGTTATAACTAATTAAAATAATAATTTTTTAATACAGTCTAGACCAAAGAATTTCTAGTCTGACCGACTCTTAAGAATTTCTAGTCTGACCGACTCTTAATTTTTCACCCTTTCAATATTTCGGTCAAACTATTATATTCCTTGGCTGAACCGAAATCGAATACTAGTTTTTTTTTACTGGTTGAACCGATACCATACTTCAATAAAACTAACATTTTACTCAATATAATATATAGATTTTTTTATATTTTTAATGTTTCAGTCAAACTGATGGATCCTTTTGATGTGACCACAACAATATTTTTTTTTTCTTTTAATATATGTTTTAGTAAAATCGATAATTTCTTTCGGTTGAACCATGACTAAAATTAAAAATAAGTTTTTTTTTAATTAATAAAACTCGAGTAGTCCTCTACTCTTACTTCTTCTATAATTCCAAAGGAATTTTTTGGAATTTTCAAAATAGGCCTAAGTCTTTGTCCATTTACTTTAAATATATTCTGATTTTTAGGATTTTCAATTTCAATTGCTCCATAGGGATAAATATTTCGAATTATGTAAGGTCCTACCCACCTAGATCTCAGTTTTCTTGGATGGTTATAAAGTCTAGTCATATAAAGATATACTTCTTGTCCTATTTCAAAAGTTTTTGGAATAATTTTCTTGTCATGCTAGAATTTCATTTTCTCTTTTTCTTTCACAGTTTTTGAATAAGCTTTATTCCTAAATTCTTCTAATTCAATCAATTGCATTTTTCTGTTTTCAGCAACATGATTCCAATTAGTGTTTAAAGTTTTTAATGCCCAATAAGCTTTATGTTTGATTTCAGCTAGTAAATGGCAACTTTTTCCATATACTAGTCTAAAAGATGACATACCTAAGCTTGTCTTATAAGCAGTTCTATAAGCCCAAAGTGCATCTATTAATCTATTAGCCCAATTTGTTCTAGTAGGATTTGCTACTTTTTCTAAAATTAACTTAATTTGCTTGTTTGCACTTTCTACTTGTTCACTTGTTTGCGGATGATATGATGTTGCAATTTTGTGATTTACTTCATATTTCTTCATTAAAGCTTCAAACTTCTATTGCAAAAATGAGTTCCTCTATCACTAATAATAGCTTTAGGTATTCCAAATCTAGCAATTATATTAGCTCATATAAAATGTGTTACCATTTTGTTGTCACTAGTTTTTGTAGGAATAGCATCCATCCATTTAGATATATAATCCACCCCCAACAATATATAAGAAAATTGATTAGACATAGGAAATGGACCCATAAAATTTATTCCCCACACATCAAAGATTTCAACCTCAACAATAAGGTTTAGAGGCATCATATTCCTCTTTGATATTCTTCCTATTTGTTCACATCTTAAACAACTGAAGCAATATTTATGAGCATTTTTGAATAGTGTTGGCTAATAAAATCCACATTGCAGAATTTTGGTAGCAATTTTCCCTAAACCAAAATACATTCCACATGCTTGATCATGACAAAAAGACAATATGCTCTGATATTCAGTTTCTAAAACACACCTCCTTAAAACTAGATCAGGACATTTCTTAAATAAGTATGGGTCTTCCCAATAGTAATATTTTACTCTTGAAAATAATACTTTCTTATCTTGTCTATTCCAATCTTTAGGTATTAGACTAGTAATTAAGTAATTAACTATATCTGTATACCAAGGCATTATGTTGATGGTCATTAATTGTTCATCGAGAAAATTATCCTTAATTTTAATGTTTGATTTTTCTATTTGTAATCTTGATAAATGATCTGCTACTACATTCTCACAACCTTTTTTATCTTTAATTTCTAGATCAAATTATTGTAATAATAATATCCACCGGATCAATCTAGGTTTAGTCTCTTTCTTTGCTATTAGGTGTTGAATGATCCTTGTATATTATCACTTTAGCTCCAATTAGATATGATCTAAACTTTTCTAAGGCAAACACAACAACTAACAATTCCTTTTCAATAGTAGTATAATTAATTTGAGCATTATTTAAAGTTTTTCTTACATAATGAATCACTCTAGGAGATTTTTCTATCTTTTGTCCCAACACTACTCCTACAGCAAAATCATATGCATCGCACATTAATTCAAATGGATGGCTCCAATTAGGTGTTTGTATTATAGGAGTTGAAATTAAGCTAGTTTTAAGCTTAAAAAATGCTTCTTTGCAATTTTTATCAAAGTTAAATGTGACATCTTTTAGTAGATTAGTTAAAGGTCTAGCTATTTTGCTAAAATCTTTAATGAATCTTCTATAAAACCCAACATGTCCTAGAAATGATCTAATATCTTTTACTAATTTAAGTTCTGGTAGATTAGAAATTACTTCTATTTTACCTTTATCTACTTCCAACCCTTTCTTTAAAACAACATGACCCAAGACTATTCCTTGTTTAACCATGAAGTAACATTTTTGCCAATTTAGAACTAGATTTTTTTCCACACAACGTTTTAATACTTGGTTTAAATTGTTTAAACACACTTCATATAAAGTTCCATATACAGTAAAATCATCCATAAATATTTCTAAAAAATCTTCAATCATTTTAGTGAATATGCCCTACATATATACCTTTGAAAGGTAGCTAGTGCATTGCATAATCTGAATGGCATTCTCTTAAAAGCATAAGTTCCATTAGGACACGTGAAAGTTGTTTTCTCTTGATCCTCTAATGCTACTAGAACTTGGTTATATCTTGAATAACTGTCTAGGAAACAAAAATATTCTTGCTCTACTAATTTTTCCAGCATTTGGTCTATAAAAGGTAAGAGAAAATGATCTTTCCTAGTAACAGCATTCAGCTTTCTATAGTTTATACATACTCTCCAGCCTGATTGAATTCTAGTAGGTATCAAGTCCTGAATTTCATTCCTAATAACTCTTAATCCTGATTTCTTAGGAACTACACGGATTGGACTAACCTATGAGATATTAGAAATCGGATAAATTATGTCATTATCTAACCATTTCACTATTTCCTTCCTGACTACTTCTTTAAGGTTTGGATTTAATCTCCTCTCAAAAATTCTAACAGGTTTAGCATTCTCTTCTAAATATATATAGTGACAGCATAAAGTTGTATTTAACCCTTTTATATCAACCATAGTCCATCCTATTGCTTCTTTATAAGTTTTTACTACATCTTTTAATTTAGAAATTTGATCCTCTTTTAAATCTAAAGTAATAATGATTGGACATGTTCGTTTTTCTTCTAGAAATATATAGGTTAATTCAGGAGATAAATGTTTCAAATCTAAATGTTGACCATTAGAAGTTAGAGCTCCTAATTAAACGTTTTCATCTTCAATATTAAACTCTTCTTGATCTCCTTCTACATCTATGCTTTCACTTACTTCTAATGTTTTAGAATCTAGTTGCCTATTTAATTCTTCTTGAATCACATCATTTAGCATATCTCCCTCATCCTCTAAAAAGTCTATAGTATGTAAGGACATTTCTAACTCCTCAAACTTTTCTAGTTTGAAAATATTTAATTGAGTATCCTCATTACCATATGCTAACTTCATCACTCTAGTTTTACAATTTATAGCAGCCCTTGATGTTGCTAAGAATGGTCTTCCCAAAATTAAAGATCTATCATGATTTTGATGCTTATTTTGTTGGGAATCCAAAATCACAATATCAATGGGATATATGAAATGTTTGATTTTAATTAGGGCATCTTCTATTTTTCCTTTAAGGTATCTTATACTTCTATCAGCTAATTGAATGACAGTCCTAGTACGGATTAAGCCTTCTAATCCTAATGATGCAAATATATCACTAGACATAACATTTATACTTGCACCTAGGTCTACTAAGGTTTTTTCTAGAATGGTATTTCCTATGGTGCATGATATAAAAGGAATTCCAGGATTAGATAACTTTTTAGGAATTTGTGGCAGAAATAGGAAACTACTTTGCTCAGCTAAAAAGACTTTCCTTAAAACTTTCCGCTCTCTTTTCTTAGTACACTAATCCGTAAGAAATTTAGCACAAGGTGACATTTTCTCCAATAAGTCTAATGTATTGTCGCTTGTTAACTTCTATTTTTATGCTTATATCAACAATTACTTCTAGAAGTAAACAAATAACCTTTCACACAAATTAGATATTAAGTCTAATTTGTATTTTAACTGCAAGTGCACAATGTATATTGTATTTATGTGCAAGTACAAGTCGATCCCAAAGAGATTGCGTAAGAATTGTGTACTGTGCTGGTTTTTATATTGGAGTTTATATGTGTTTAGTCAAGCACTTTGTTGAGTTACAGTTAACACAACGGACTTAGTTCGTAGAGTTATAGTTAACTCAACGGACTAACCTCGTGGACTTAAGTTAACTCCACAAGCCTATCTTTCTAGTTAAATACTGTTATTTACAAAGAAATTTGGCCAGCCATTGGGCGGTTCCATAGAATGTAAATAACATCAATTAAGCTCTTTAATGTTCGTTAATATTAGATTTAACATTAAGCAACACCAACATTCAAATATTTCAAACAATAACCATTAAAATCTTTAATTATTTGGAATGAATTTTAGTAAACTGTAAAAACTATTTTCTATTTTCTAAATCAAATAAACATAAAACATTCACAATAATGACAATGATAATATTAAACACGATACAAAGCAAACAATACAACACTTTAATACTAAATGTAAACACATATAGTTTGTTGTTTTTGGTATTTTTATTTTGATATGTTCTTGAAGATGAGCGAAAGGTGAAATGTAAAAATCTCTATCAACAGTAAAATCTTTCATCACTACATGCGACGCGATTACACTATTGAAAAATTAATTGCTTATAATCTTGCTTCCTTTTCGTATAGAATCGCAAATCAAGAATTGTAAGATGATCTCCTCTTCAGCATACTAGCATCAACCTAAAACCAATGCTAGAAGTTTTACAATCTCTTGAGATATGAGTCAGTGCTTAGTGAAAATGACTTCCCTTCCCACGATGCGATCACTCCTCACAATGGTTGTCAGTCACCGTGTTTGGCTCAGAATCGACCTAATATCAGGAAAGTATCCTTACAGACGTCTGATGGTTGGTGATTTTGGTGGTGGTGTGGAGCTTCAGGAAACTTCCAATGCTTCTTGTAGTTACCGCAATTCTCCACCTCTACACACACACCTTTTCTTCATCTTTCTCCTCTTCTTTTATATTTCTTTCTGTAGTAACTGCTTCTGCTTAGATGATCGGTTGGATTTCCTTCATTCATATCAACGATGGTGATTTCTTCTTCATTCCATGAGTGAATTCCTACGTGATATGTGCAATCGTGGTTTTCCTTCGAATTTCCTATTTCTGCAACTACTATAGTGTCATATTAGAAAATAAATGGACTGTGGAGTTACAGATAACTCAATGGACTTACTTCATTTATTTAACTATAAAACACGTGCAACAAAGAAATAACTTATAAGCTTACTAACACAGCGCGTTACCTTAGTGTATATTCAATTAACTCAACGCATGTAGTTATGCTAACTTAACGAGTTATACATGTGCAACTCACGTGACATAAGCATTTAAATTCAACACATGCATAAATTTAACTTAACGAGTTCAGATATTTCAGATACTTACAAACCTAACTATCTGATGCTCAAATGCATTTCAGATAGTTAACAAATAACTTACCGAACATTCACTTAAGTCATGCATTATGGTTACAACATGTGTACTCCAGGAAATAATAAAATATTCTTTAAGCATTTAAATCATAACTGTCTAGTACGTGCAATATAGCTCTCTGAAATAACAGAAAATTCGGATACTTAAGTGTTGAGTATTTTTGTTTTGATGATGTGTGCTGAATGAAAATAATCATATTTGCTCAATTACTATTGCTTGTGAAAAGAAATTAAAATCATCAATTTATACAGAAAAAACTTACTGATATAAATACTTGTCTGTATTGGATCTGAAGTTAATAACTAGTCGTTTCGTTGCATTAATTTCTCAATAACTAGTCGTTTCGTTGCATTAATTTCTCATTTAGCTAAACGTTAAGTCAACGTGTGTTTTTATTGAAAAACATGATATGTTTTAATGTTATATCTTCTATATCATGAACAATGCACGTTTAGACAACTTGTTAAGTTAGAGTTTCGTTTGTATAGAGGTCACGTGAGAACTCATTAAGTTAGAGGCTTAAAGGTTAAAATAGGTCACATGATAACTCGTTAAGTTAGTGAGTAAAAGAAGAGACGAACTCGTTAAGTTAGTGTTATACACGTGCTGAAATTATATGTTACAAATGTTGTATTGTATCACGTGAGGTGCACATGTTTAACTCGTTAAGTTAACATAACTAAACGCGTTGAGTTGCTATATTGAACACTAAGGCAACACGTTAGGTTAGCATTATAAACTTAAGTTGTTATTTTTGCACGTGGTAAAATTCTTATTATAAAAGCATTTGTTTATTACTAGTTCGTTGAGTTATCATAACACAATGGAGATGGTTCGTTGAGATAGCATAACACCATAGACTTAGTTCGTTGAGTTAGCTACAGTACTTGTCACGTGAAATAGCACATGGTAAACTCGTTAAGTTAGAAACGTTAAGTTATATATATATACTTGTGTTACTCGTTTAGTTAACATTAAAGTAACAACTTCCTATTACACTAATGAAAAATTTTTGGACGAGAAAGTTTATTTTTAGGAAATTTTTTCAGAGATCCAGGACTGATGATTAAAGAAAATTCGAAATATAAACGTGGGTTAGAACGTGTGTGTTTTGATGAAGGAAAAAGAAAAGACGTAGAGAAGTGGAAAACTGGTAGTGGTTAAACGTGAAGTATATGCATGAAATGAAGATACAGTATAAAATGCATAGAATTCTCGTTGATCAATTTATCCTTACACACAAAAAGAAAAATCTTTTCAAGGATCAAACCATCTTTGCACACAAAAAGAAAAATCTTTTCAAGGATCAAACCATCCCTGCACACCAAAAGAAAAATCTTTTTCAAGGATCAAAAACACCCCTTCGGGGAAAATCTCTCAAGTAGAAGAAAGTTCAGTGAAGCATAAAAGGTAAGATTTTCGTCACTGAAGATTTGAAGTATCAGAAGAAAGCAAATTCGGTGAAGCATAAAAAGACAAGATATTCATCACTGAAGAATTGCTGAAGAAGAAAAAGAAGAAGAAGAAAGATCTCAAATAGGGAGAAAAGTTTTAAATTCCGCAAATTAGTTTTCGCTGTTTGCAGTTATGAAATTGTTTAGATGATACCTGGTATCAAAATATAATTGCATCTACAATTTCTGAGGAGAATTGAATTGTATATTGTAATTGAAACCTTGAATAAAAATGATTTTATTAAAGCAATGTCTCGACTTGTTTTTGAGTTTTAAAGTTTCAATTATATTTCAAAAAGTATTAAAAATACACAATTCACCCCCCATCTTGTGTAGCCATACGATCCTACAAGTGGTATCAGAGCTTTGTGAATAATCTTTGATATAAAATCAATACCAACTTATTTAATATCATTGCTTATTCTACCTTCCTTGTTTTTAAACGGAAATTAATATCTGAGCATACGTTTAACTCTATTGATTTAAGGCTCAAGTTGTTTTAAAGTTTTTAGATTGTTTAAAATCAAATAGGTTGAAAAATCTAAGGTAAAATAGCTACTGGAAATGGTAATTTTTCTTTATATAAAGGCCAAAATCTTAATCGTCCTCCTTTATTTGATGGAATACATTTTGAATATTGGAAATATAGGATGACTATTTTTCTTCAAAGTATAGATCATAAATTGTGGTTCATGATTTCTAAACCATATAATCCGTTAACTACTCCTTATAATACTTGGACAATTATTGAAAAAGAAAATGAAACTTTGAATGCTAAGGGCTTAAATATTTTATTTTGTGCATTGAGTTATGAACAGTTCAGTAAAGTGTCGGCATATAAATCTGCTTATGAGGTGTGGCATGCATTAGAAGTTTCACATGAAGGTACTTCTCAAGTTAAAGAGACAAAAATAAACATGTTGATTCATAAGTATGAACTCTTTAAGATGCATGAAGACGAAAATATTTCTGAGATGTTTTCTAGATTTCTTGATATCATAAACTCTTTAAAATGTTTAGGAAAGAATTTTGAACAGAAGGATTTGGTGAGGAAAATTCTCAGATCCCTAAGTTCTAAATGGTCTCAGAAAGTAACATCAATTGAGGAATCACGAGATTTAAATGTTTATACTATGAATGAACTTATAGGAAATTTAACAGCTTATGAAGTTCAATTAAATGAATCACTGAGTCACAACAAACTAAAAATAAATAAAGAAATAACCTTCGAAATTAATTCAGATTCTGATATATCTACTGATTCTGACGACGATTTGATTTTGCTGACTAGGAAATTCAAGAAAGCATGGAAAGCTAGGAAACACCAAAGGAACAAAAATGATAAACCCTCAATGTCAAAATCATTGAATGACAAGAATTCTTCATCTAGAAAATATGTATGTTACAACTGTAAGAAACCTGGACATCTTTCTCGAGATTGTCCTATGAGGAAAAATGAAAAGCAAAGTAGGACAAATCAGAAGAAGATGACTCAGAAAACTCAAAAAAAGTTTTACAAGAAAAAGTCTTTGAAGGTCACTTGAGATGACACGTCTGAAGAGTCTGAATCTGAGGAATCAGCATCAAAATATTCACATTTAGAAGGAGAACAAGAGTTAGAAGACGTTGCTCATGTGTGCTTCATGGCAGATGAGTCTGAGGAAATATCTGATCCTGAAAGTCATTTAGATTTCAACTTTAATGAATTATTATGTGCTTATCATGCATTATTACAAAAACTTAAAGTATGTAAACTGGAAAATAATAATATTAGAAAATCTTCATCCATTATGGAAGAAAAAAATTGTTTCTTGTCTACTACTTTAGAAAAGTTTAAATGTGATAATGAAAATCCTACTAGAGATTTGCAAAAATTTAGATTTAATGAATGTATCTTGCATGAACAAATACAGAATATAAATGATGAAAAATTAAAGATAGAATCTGAAAATGAAATGTTGAGAAACAATATAAATGAACTTGAATTAGAGATATAAAAATTAAAACTAAGAGAGCAAGATTTAAATTCTACCTTTGAGAAATAGAATTTAAGTCAAACTAAGTTAGACAAACAAACTAGTACCCCTACGGTGTCTTATAAATTTGGCTTAGGATTTGATTATCCTGAATATCCTGAATCTCAAGCCAATAAAGGATTTATTAGTTGCAGTTCAAGTAAATCTAAGACTAAAATTCCTTTTATTATGAAACAAGGTAATAAATATGTAGAAGTAGGTACTTCAAGGGATGAATCATGCAGTAATAATATAAATCAATGTGATTTGTCAAATTGTACTTCTAACATGACTATAAATGTTTCTAAAAATCTTGTTTCTTGTTCTGGAAATTCAGTTTCTAATGTTTCTAAAATTTCAGACAATTGTAGTAAACTGAAAATTCAGAAACATGAGCATGTAAATCAATACACTGGTATTAGACCAATTACTCATTCTGCATGTGATAAAACAAAAAATTCTTGTGCAGAAAAAGATTTTGTATGTACGAAAAGTGTTAATACAAGTACAAAATCTTGGTATAAACTTACAGAAATGTATAAGCATGACCAAAATAAATTAACATCTGATAAAAATATGTTTGGTCTTGATTATACTACATCTGAAAACAAAAAGAATGATTACAAAAGCAATAATGCTATATGTGAGTATGAAGCTAATGATAAATCAATAGTACTTACAACTAATAAGAATATAAATGATAATGTTAAACTATTTTTAAACAAAAAGAAGAAATATGCGTTTAATGAACTTGGTCCTCAACAACATTGGGTATCAAGAAAAAGTTTTTCTTAATTTGTGTTGCAAGAGGAAACAACATCAAAATGGATCTTAGACAGTGGAGCGTCAAGTCACATGACCGGAAAAAAAAGTCTGTTACAAAATTTTACAAATACCATGAAAGGAAGTGTAACATTTGGAAACAAAAGCAAAGATAAAATCATAGGTATGGGCAATGTTCAAATAACTCCTACTTGTGTTATTTCGAATGTACTATATGTAGAAAACCTAGGATTTAATTTGCTGAGTGTCATAAAACTAACTGAAATGGATATTATGTAGTGTTTGAAGATAATGTATGCAAAATAATTGATAAAAATACAGATGAAATTAAGTTTATTGCTAAAAGAAAAGGTTCTGTATGTATTTTATCTTTACCTTCTGGTGCAGTTGATTTAAATTCATGTTTGCTAGCTGAAACTAGTGATGCATATCTATGGCATAGAAGGATTGGACATATAAATATGAGACTACTACATAAACTATCTAGAAAACATTTAGTGAGAGGTTTACCAAAGATTAAATACTCAAAGAACTTTATGTGTGATGCATGTGAGTTAGGTAAACTTCACAAAAACTTTTTTAAATCCAAAACTGATATTTCAAGCGAGAGAGTCTTAGAACTTATACATATGGATCTATTTGGACCAACTAGAATCATGAGTCTTGGTGGTAAACGGTACGTATTTGTTTTAGTAGATGACTTCTCTAGATACACTTGGGTATATTTTCTAGCATCTAAGACAGAAGTTTTTGAAAAATTTAAAATGTTTTACAATTTTGTTCAAAATGAGCAAAGTGTCTCTATTCAAAAACTTAGGAGTGATCATGGAACTGAATTTGATAATGATCAAATGGATAACTATTTTAATGAGCATGGCATTGATCATAGATTTTCTTTTCCAAGAGCACCGTGTCAAAATGGTGTTGTTGAGAGAAAGAATAGATCACTTCAAGAAATAGCCAAAACTATGTTGAATGAACATAAGTTACCTCAAAATCTTTGGGCTGAAGCAGTAAATACAGCTTGTTATGTTATTAACAAAAGTCATTTAAGACCTCATGTTAATAAAACTCCTTTTGAAATTATGTTTAATAGGGTTCCAAATATTTCCTATATGAAACCATTTGGCTGCAAGTGTTTTATTATTAATACTAAGGATAAAAGGGATAAATTTCAAGCCAAATCGATGAAGGAATTTTTGTAGGTTACTCTACTAGAAGTAAAGCCTATAGAGTATATAACAAGACTTCTAGGACTATTGAAGAAACCCTCCATGTAAGCTTCAATGAAAATTCTCTTAGAGAATCTGAATCTAAAGTTGATAATGATGATATGATCAATTTTCCAAATGAGTTAGAGATCAATAGAGAGATTGATGATTTATCTGAAAAAATCAAAAATATGAACTTCAATGATCAAACTAATGATGAAAGTGATGGACTTTCAGATGTTGATGAGAATATTGAGGAAAATCAGAGAAATTGGCATTATTCTTCATCACATCTCATTACTTAAGTCATTGGTAATATTAATGAGGGAGTTAAAACTAGAGCTTCAGTAAATTTAAATAGTATGTGTATGTTTGTTTCTATGGTGGAACCAAGGAATATACAAGAAGCATTATCTGATGAAATTTGGATAGTGGCAATGCAAGAAGAACTAAATCAATTCATCAGAAATGATGTATGGGAATTAGTCTCTCCACCAGAAAATCAGTCCATAATAGGTACAAAGTGGATCTTTAGAAACAAAACTAACAAAACTGGTCAAATTATATGGAATAAAGCTAGATTAGTTGCACAAGGGTATACATAGGAAGAAGGATTAGATTATGATGAAACATTTGCTCCTATGGCTAGGTTAGAAAGTATTAGAATATTATTGGCCTATGCTTGTTATATGGATTTTAAATTATATCAAATGGACGTAAAGAGTGCATTTCTAAATGGTTTAATTAATGAAGAAGTCTATGTAAAACAACCACCTGGATTTGAAGATATTAAAAATCCCGACTTTGTGTATAAATTGAAGAAAGCCTTATATGGTTTGAAGCAAGCACCTAGATCATGGTATAAAAGATTGTCTACTTTTTTAATAGAAAAAGGCTATATCATGGGAAAAGTGGATCATACTTTATTTATTAAGAGAGATGGTAAAGATAAGATTGTTGTTCAAATATACGTGGATGATATAATCTTTGGAGCAACCTTTGATAAGTTAATAGAAATATTCTCTAAAGAGATGACTAATCAGTTTGAAATGAGTATGATAGGAGAACTTTCATATTTTCTAGGACTTCAAATTAAGCAAATGGATAAAGGTATATTTTTAAATCAGGAAAGATATGCAGATGAAATGCTTAGGAAATATAATTTTAATGATACAAGGATTCGAGGAACTCCTATGAGTACTACTTTAAAGTTAGATGTTGATGACATAGGAAAATCTATAGATCAAAGAAAATACAGAAGTATGATTGGTTCTTTACTTTATTTGACTGCTAGTAGACCTGATATTATGTTTGCTGTGTGTGTTTGTGCTAGATTTCAATCTAATCCTAAGGAATCACACTTAATTGCAGTTAAAAGAATATTTCGATATATACAAGGAACTAAAAATTTCGAACTGTATTATTCTAAGGATTGTTCAATAGATCTTATAGGATATATTGATGTTGATTATGCAAGATCTAAATCTGATATAAAGAGTACTAGTGGCACATGTCAATTATTGGGAAATAATTTGGTGTCATAGTTTAGTAAAAAGCAAAACTGTGTAACACTTTCTACTACAGAAGCTGAATATGTTGCTACTGCACTATGTTGCACTCAGATTCTGTGGATAAGGCAAACTTTAGAAGATTTTGGATTATCTTATGATACAATTGAAATTTATTGTGACAGTAGTTCTGCAATAAATCTTTCCAAAAATCCTGTATTACATTCAAGAGCAAAGCATATAGCGGTTAGACATCATTTTCTAAGAGATAACGTAATTAAAGAAAAAATTAAATTAGAATTTGTGTCTAGTAAAAATCAATTAACTGATATATTTACAAAACCTCTAGACGAAAATACATTATGCAACATTATATTAAATTTCGGTATTTGTAGGGCTATGTGATGTGTAAAATGCTTAAACTCAAAATAAAAAGATAAATATTATTGATGATGTTGTTCACCTTATAGATATTATATACTTATTATAAATATCTAAAGTAATATCTAAACTGCTGCTTAAGATACTATGTATTTATTGTAAAATCATAGTAGTATCTTATTGATTTTAAGTAGTTTATCAATTTTAATAGTTTTTACGATTTTAAGTGGAAGTGTAAATGAAAAACAGTAAATATTTCTGACATTCTGAAATTTTGATTAAATGTTTTCTTTGAATCAAGGAAAATGCATATGATCATGCATAAATTTGACTTAATTAATTAAACTTGTAGAATAAGTTATATGTAACTCATCTTAAACTGTTAATCAAAAGTATAAGCTTATTGAAACTTATTCATATTCTTAGTACAATCATAGAAGTAAAAATTGTATGAGATTTGTGTTTTATTGCATCTGTATTAATGGAATACATATATACTGTGCTTAAAATGAAAAGTGCTTACAAAGTAAAAATCTTTGAGAGTTTATTGATCAGTTTGATCATGAGCCTTTTGTACTTGAGCAGATAGGTATGTAAGGATTGTTGTCTTGAAAAAGGATTCTTTAAATCTGGCAACCTAAGGTCCTAATCAGATCTGGGATTGTTGACTGAAAGCTCATTACATGGGTACATTAGAAAGCTCTTGTATGATTCAAGCTTTTCAAACTAACTTTTAAAGAAAATTATCAATATTTACTGTTTTTGAAAAGAAAAAGTTGTTTCATTAATTATAGATATCTTTGAATCGCATATAGTTTATACCAATATGACTACTGATTTATTGAATCAACATTAGTACTTTTGAAAACGTTTATTTGAGATACATTCTTTTATTCTCCTTGAATTAATTGAATTGAGTTCAAAGTTGTGTTTTGATTCATATACAGTAGAAATTGATTCTGGAAATCATTTTTGATGATGTCAAGATAACGGATGTCTCTGAAAAGAAAATGTAAAAGTATAGTTATACTTAACATCTATTGTCACTACAATTATATTTTGTATTTTGATTGAATATATTTGAAGTATATTTGTAGGGGGAGGATTAACAATGTCGAAAATAGATTAATATAATTTAGAATACAAATCTTAGTTAATCTGAATTAATGTCCTCTTAAAATCTTGATGAAATAATTTAAAAAGACAAATAAACTATTTTAGATTCAAAGGAAAAAATGTTCAAATAGTTTACAATGTTCTCAAGATAATGTTAAGTTTAGCATGTGTGTTGTTTTCGGAATGTTTCAATTGGAAGCATCTGAAAATTGGTGTACTAACTAGACGTTATGTTAGATAAGGTAACGTGTAAAACTACCTCTAGACAGCATTTTACTCGTTAGGTTGGTTAACTCAACGAGTTATACTTGAATATTTTGGGTACCTTGATTGAATAAACTTTATTCAATATTTATTTAATTTCTAAACCCGACTTCACTTCACGTTGAGTTATACGCCTAAAAACCCTATTTAAACACTTATTACATGGGGACTTAGGTTATTTGTAAACTTTGTCAAGAAAATCTTTCTCGCTTGTTGCTGTTACAACCTGCGACGATGGTCTCCAAGTTCTACAAAGGTCGTGGCAGAGGAAAAGGCAAATGCAAAAGAGATGCAAAAGGAAAAGAAATAGAGAATGATGAAGTTCCACGTACTTGGTTCAAGAAAATATTTTGAGTGGACAAAAGGTTAGCAGAACTTTATAGAAATTACTTCTTTTCTCAGGATATATTAGATGAAGTTAGACAAGAACTTCAACATATTGATGCAAATATCACATACGTGGGTATTTGTAGTAAATTTGATAAAGAATACAAAATGAAATGTGCTGAGATTGCATTTTTGGAACAGTATGCAAAATATTTGGAAAAAGTTGTAGGTTCATCAAATAGAACTCCTCAAACTCCTATAAACGGTACAAGACTACATGCATTTGAGGAAGAGCATGAATCAGCTATCCCTACTCCTTTATATTCAAAACAAGTAGAATCAGATATTTTTGTAAACAAAACAAAAGTTGACAGTCTTCGAAAGGCCATTGCAATAGAAAGTGCCTTAGAAGAATTAAAGCAGAAAACTTTTATGGAGCAATTTGAAAAGAAAACAGCAATACTTGAAAAGGAGAAACAGAAATGTTATAGAAGAAGGAAAGTTAGAAAAATTATGTCTAAGGAAACAAAGTCTATTTAAAAAGGAAAATCAGATGAAAATTTATTTCCAAAGGACAATGTATGTCTAGACATTATACCTTATTGTGCATCTGATAAACTCATCAGTTCCGAACACACTAAAACTGATGAAGATAATGAGACTTTATTTTCCCTTGCTAGAAAACTTGAGAAGAAATCCAAGTCAAATATGAGCTCAAGTTTTTCTATTAGTACAAGTCCTAATGATGCAGAAATTGACAAATCAGAGCATCAGACACCTGACATTGAACAAGTTATTGCAAATATAATTGACAATGTTGAAGCAGTAACTAGTTCAAAGGCTGAATTGTCTGGAGTAGCAGATATTGAAATTGTTAAGACTCCAGAAGGGCTAAAAGTTAAATAGCCTTCTACGGAATCTATAGAAGCAGAGTCTGAGAATTCGTAGCATGAATCAATGGAATTATCTGTTGAACAAAATGAACAATTACAGACAGATACACCGGCTGTAGAATTTGTGGAAAAATTGTACTCTGAACATTCTATAGAGACTGAACAGATGAATGTTGAGGATATTGACAATGTTCCTAACACTGTTGAAGCTGAAGAATCAAACTTACCCGAGCAGCTACAAGATAATATTTTGGAAGAGGAACAACATGACATTCATTTTGAAGAAGAGGTTCCTGAAGATGAATTAAACTCTGAATCACGGCTTCAGGTATCACCTTCTTTGTGTACAATATTAAAAATTCAAGGTAATGCAATTCATTTTAGATCTGAAGAAGCATTGCAGAAATACAATAATCTAATTACATGTCAGATTCTACATGCTCGTCCAATAAAATTCAGAAATTTGATGGAAATAAGAGATCTGTTTGAGTTTCAAGGCCTCATTAAATTCTTGCCAGTAGGAACGAAATGGAAGCAATACGTAGAGCTTATTGCAGCTTTTTATAGCAATCTGGACAAGAATGGAAATTTTCTGAAAACTCAAATAAATGAACAGGAGTTTATATTGTCTCTTGAGTTAATTTTTGAAGTTTTAGGATTAAAGAATTAAGGTGTTGTTGTTACCAACAGATTTGACATAATAAGACAACTAGAATGGAACATTCAGTCTTTATCAAAAATTCCAGATGTATATTCTGAAATAAGATTAATGGAAAATCTGAATGTAGAGGCAAGATTTATTGCAAATATATTGCATGCAAATTTATTTCAGAGAGTTGGACACAATTTGGAAGTTAGCAGAAGCTGTTTATATGCAACTTATGTCTTGCTGAGTAGAATTCAAATAAATTGGTTTGATGTTTTTATGTCTCAACTATAGCATATGAGTTCAAAGTTATTTTATGGTGATGTTGTATGTAGAATCCTTGCAAGCCAGTTGACTTTATCTGACTGGCCCTCTAAAACTAAAGGCATGAGAGCATTTAGTGTTAAAGATTTGCAAAAATTTCAGGCCATGCATAAACCTCAACGATAACAACAACAATAACTTGATACAGACCATATACAACAACAACAACAACAAAGTTATTCAGTTCAAGCAAAACAGCAAACCCAGCTACCTCCTGACTTAGATGTAGTGCTTAACGACATCAGAAATGATATTAGGCATCTAGGAGATAAAATATGTAATGCTATAAGTGATATACTTAGGAGGGGTCGATTACTATTTTTGTTTGTTTCTGAATACAAAATGTAATGTTTGTATTACTTGTTTGATTTGATTGAACAATACATTTTTCTGTAAATGTCTTCAATTATTATTCTTGTTTACAAAAAGAGTTGTTGTAATTATATCTCTTATATATATATATATATTCTCTGTAATTATCTTTTTGATTAATGACAAAATGGGGGAGAAATATTATAAAAAGATGATTATGATCTTAATTGCATATATATAATTTCAAAGCCTGTAACTTACCGATTGTTCAGAAATGTACTTAATTAACGCTAATTCCTTGAAATTATGTAGATTCTTTCATTAAAGCATATAATAGTGCAATTATAACATAATAGCTTAATTCTCATATGATAAGCTAAATATTCTGTAATTAACCATCATTTAACTATTAATATTATGCACTTTTTCATTCTAAACATCTAACAAAGGAATGCTAACTTGTACTTTTTCAAAAATTTCTCTAATTCTTTCTTGTTTTTTAGGAAATGTTTGTTGTAATCTTTCAAGATAGGGTGCTAACAATTGTGATTTACAAGATTCTTTTTCTTTCATTTGATTCAGTTGATCATTTTTAATCTCATTTTTAGATTCAGATTTTTCTTCATTGATTTCTAAGTTTTTAGATACTACGTTTTCCTTATCATTTTGAATTTTGTTCTTATCCACCTTCATATTACTTTCTTTTTGAATTCTTGGTGGTATATCAGTTTCAGATCTTAATGTTATACATACATCTTCCAGATTTTCATTACTTTCATGATGTTCTTGTATTTCATTTTCATGACTATGATCTTCAATTATTTTCAGTTTTAAACTACATTCTTTAAATTCTATTGCATTGGTATTTTCTTTTGTCTGAATATCTTACAAATTATGCACTTCTGTAACATTAAAGTTCTCATTTGTGTTTTCCTGTTGCATAACTTGTAATTTCATTGTAAATTCATCCAGTGCTTTTAATTTTCTTTCCAAATCATCTAATCTCATTTGCATTCAATTTTTGATCAAGTTTCCTTATGGTTTTTTAGTTTCGTATATGATATCAATTTTTGGTTCTAAATATTCTTCCCTATAATTTAATTAGTTGACTTCTTATTGTTGATACATGTATTGTTCCAATTTGTCCATGTTTTGCTCTAAGCTACGCTCTAGTCTATCATACCTATCCCAAACTTCCTTGTCTCTCAACATATTATACATTCTAAACTAACCATTAGTTGGGTAAACTATAGGATTCTCATACTCAGCTCTATTAAATTGAATATAATTTATTTGTTGTTCTTGTGATCTAACCACCTGCAATCGTCTCAGTTTCAAACAATCAGAGATGTCATGACCTTTCAAATTGCAGAATTCACATATGCTAACTATAGGATTTAGAAATATTTGAGCATAAGCATATGCCATATTCTCAATTATAAAATAAAAAACATAACACTCCTTTTGATATTAAAACAAAACACATAGCACTCTTTGAGCATAATCTAATAAAGGAATGTTAACTTGTACTTTTTCAAAAATTTCTCTAATTCTTTCTTGTTTTTTAGGAAATGTTTGTTGTAATCTTTTAGGATATGGTGCTAATGATTGTGATTTACAAGATTCTTTTTCTTTCATTTGATTCAGTTGATCATTTTTAATCTCATTTTCAAATTTAGATTTTTCTTCATTGATTTCTAAGTTTTCAAATACTACGTTTTCATTATCATTTTGAATTTTGTTCTTATCCACCTTCATATTACTTTCTCTTTGAATTCTTGGTGGTATATCAGTTCCAGATCTTAATCTTTTACATACATCTTCCAAATTTCATTACTTTCATGATGTTCTTGTATTTCATTTACATGACTATGATCTTCAATTGTTTTCAGTTTTAAACTATATTCTTTAAATTCTATTACATTGGTATTTTGTTTTGCTAAATATCTTGCAAATTATGCATTTCTATAACATTAAAGTTCTCATTTGTATTTTCCTATTGCATAACTTGTAATTTCATTGTAAATTCATCCAATGCTTTTAATTTTCTTTCCAAATCATCTAATATCGTTGCATTCAATTTTTGATCGATTTTCCTTATGGTTTTTTTAGTTTCGTATATGATATCAATTTTTGGTTCTAAATATTCTTCCCTATAATTTAATTAGTTGACTTCTTGTTACTAATACATGTATTGTTCTAGTTTGTCCATGTTTTGCTCTAAGCTACGCTCTAGTCTATCATACCTATCCTAAACTTCCTTGTCTCTCAACATATTATGCATTCTAAACTAACCAATAGTTGAGTAAACTATAAGATTCTCATACTTAGCTCTATCAAATTGAATATAATTCATTTGTTGTTCCTATGATCTAACCACCTGCAATCGTCTCAGTTTCAAATAATCAAAGATGTCATGACCTTCCAAATTGCAGAATTCACATATGCTAACTACAGGTTTCAGAAATCTTTGAGCATAAGCATATGCCATATTCTCAATTATAAAATAAAACACACAACACTCCTAATATTAAAACAAAACAACACTCACAATTGCTTAGCTTCTCAGTCTTCGGTAACGATGCTAGAAAACTTGTTTGTGGTTGTTAAGTCACATCATGAACTTCTTTGATTTTTTATTATTGAGTATTTTGTTTTGATGATGTGTGCTAAATGAAAAATAATCATATTTACTCAATTGATATTGCTTGTGAAAGGAAATTAAAGTATATCAATTAATATAGAAAAAGCTTACTGATATAAATACTTGTTTGTATTGGATCTGAAATTATACTAAGCTAATAACTAGTCATTTCATTGCATTAATTTCTCATTTAACTAAACTTTAAGTTAATGTGTATTTTTATTGAAAAGCATGATATGTTTTAAAGTTATATTTTCTATATCATGAATAGTGCACGTTTAGACAACTTGTTAAGTTAGAGTTTTATTTGTATAGAGATCACGTGAGAACTCATTAAGTTAGAGGCTTAAAGGTTAAAATAAGTCATGTGAGAACTCGTTGAGTTAGTGAGTAAAAGAAGAGACGAACTCGTTAAGTTAGTGTTGTACACGTGATGAAATTATAAGTTATGAATGTTATATTGTATCACATGAGATGCACATATTTAACTCGTTAAGTTAACATAACTAAATGCATTGAGTTGCTATATTGAACACTAAGGCAATGTGTTAGGTTAGCGTTATAAACTTAAGTTGTTATTTTTGCACGTGGTAAAATTCTTATTATAAAAACATTTGTTTATAACTAGTTCGTTGAATTATCGTAACACAATGGAGATAGTTCGTTGAGTTATCCGTAACACCACGAACTTAGTTCATTGAGTTAGCTACAGTACTTGTCACGTGAGTTGGCACATGAGGAACTCGTTAAGTTAAAAACATTAAGTTATATATATACTTGTGTTACTCGTTTAGTTAACATTAAAGTAACGACTTCTTATTACACTAATGAAAAATTTTGGATGATAAAGTTTATTTACTAGGAAATTTTTCAAAGATCCAGGATTGATGATTAAAGAAAATTTGAAATGTAAACGTGGGTCAAATCATGTGTATTTCGATGAAGGAAAAAGAAAAGACGTGAAGAAGTGGAAAACTGGTAGTGATTAAACGTGAAGGATATGCATGAAATGAATATACAATATAAAAGGCATAGAATTCTCATTGATCAGTTATCCTTGCACACCAAAAGAAAAATCTTTTCAAGGATCAAAAACAACTCTTCGGGGAAAAGCTCTCAAGTGGAAGAAAGTTCAGTGAAGCATAAAAAGGTAAGATGTATGTCACTGAAGATTTAAAGTATTAGAAGAAAGCAAATTCGGTGAAGCATAAAAAGACAAGATATTCGTCACTTAAGAATTACTGAAGAAGAAAGAGAAGAAGAAGAAGAAGAAAGATCTCAAACAGGGAGAAATGTTTTAAATTCCGCAAATTAGTTTTCTCTGTTTATAGTTATAAAATTGTATAGATGAAACATGGTATCGATATATAATTGCATCTACAATTTCTAAGGAGAATTGAATTATATATTGTAATTGAAACCTTGAATAAAAATGATTTTATGAAAATAGTGTCTCGACTTATTTTTGAGTTTTAAAATCTGAATTATATTCGAAATTATTGAAAAACACAATTCACCCCCCTCTTTTGTAGCCATACGATCCTACATTTATGCCTATATAAATAAATTTTCTTAGAAGTAAACAAACAACATTTCACATAAATTAGATATTAAGTCTAATTTGTATTTTAACTGCAAGTGCATAGTGTATATTGTATTTGTGTGCAAGTATAGGTTGATCCCATAGAGATTGAGTAAGAATTGTGTACTATGCTGATTTTTATATTGGAGTTTATATGTGTTCAGTTAAGCACTCTATTGAGTTATAGTTAACACAACAAACCTAGTTCATGGAGTTATAGTTAACTTCACGAGCCTATCTTTCTAGTTAAATATTGTTATTTATTTACAAAGGAATTCAGCCAACCATTAATTCTGCACGTGCATAAAAGAATAACTTAAGTTTCGGATAGTTAAAAATGTAACTCACCGAAACTTCCTATTTTTCGGATAGTTATCTTTTTAACTCTCCAAAAACTCATTTGAGCTTTTGTCTGGATTTCTGCACATGGGAAATTCAATGACTTAAGTTTCAGATAGTTAAACTGTAACTCATCGAAACTCTTTTGAAATTTCAGATGGTTATCTAACTCTCTGATTTTTCCTTTTAAGCTTTTTAACTGTTGTCTTCTCCATTCTGCACGTGCGTAATAGGATAACTTAAGTTCCAGAAAGTTATACCTGTAACTCACTGAAAAAGTCGGATAGTTATCTTCCTAACTCTCCGAAAAATCCTTTAAGCTTTTGTTCTGGAATTCTGCACGTGGTAAATTGAATGACTTAAGTTTCGAATAGTTATAGCTGTAACTTACCGAAAAATTCGGATAGTTATTTTTCTAACTCTCCGAAACGTCTTTTAAGCTTTCGGATATAACTCCTTAACTTTCCGATCATCCAATCTTTCTTAACTATCTGATCTTTTAACTCTCTGAAAAACCCTTTAAGCTTTCGAATAGTTAACTCCTTAGCTTTCCGATCATTCAATCTTTCTTAACTGTCCGATAGAATTGCTGTTGCTGTAAACTTGCTTTTCGGATACCTTGATCTGTAACTGTCTGATTTTCTGTAGCAGCATATTCTGGGATTAACTGCAACCTGTTTGCTACTTAGAGTTATCTATCTTCTGATCTTTTGCAGCACTGACTTATTTGTGAAATACAATATGTTTCCTCACATAGGTTTTGCATTATCAAAATACTTAGGTTCTAACATATGTATCACTTAGAATTTCTGTATAGCTCTCAATATTATAATAGTTGTCTTTATCTTCCCTTTACTAATCATACTTATACTAAGAGGTATAACGATCATATTTCTTCCAACAATATTTGTCCTATTGTACTTACTATGTAGTCAATCCTAAAAATGGTAAGTTACCATTCTATATATTGTCTTTTATGTAGCCTTCCGATTCTATTTGATTTTCGGATAGTTAACTATTGTAATCTTCCAAAAACTCGAACAGTTGTTTTGTAACTCTCTGAAAAACTTGAACAATTATATTCATCATGTGATCCTTTAAGTTCTGCACATATGTCTTTAAGTTCGAATAGTTAGGTTTGTAACTTTTTGAAAAACTCGAATAGTTATTCTACAACTCTTCAAAAAACTCAAACAGTTATACTTATCATGTGATTCTTTAAGTTCCACACATGAGTTTTCTTAATTTCAAACAATTAGCTTATAACCCTCTGAAAACTCAAACAGTTACCTATAACTCTCTAAAAAACTTGAACAGTTATCTTATAACTATCCGAAAAACTTGAATAGTTATCCTTCAAGGCTTTTGACTACTCATAACATGTTTCTTCTACAACAATGCTTGAGATACAAGTTGATATCTTTTAAATGTCTTGTGTAGCAATCCTCTAGTCTATTTAGCTATAATTTGCTTTGACTCTTTCATCCGTATTTGTTCATCCTCCAACCTATGAAATACATAAACTTCTCATATGGATATTTACATTATCAAAACATAAGGGTTTTAACAACAAGAAAATTAAAACAACTGAAAATAGATAGTGAGTGAAGGTGAATCAAAAAAATAGAAGATTTTATAGAAAAACGAGAGCACTACATTTCCTACATCTACCTTGACAAATAAATTATGGAAAACCAAATATAGACATCCCATTACATAGATTATTGGTAACATCAATCAAGGAGTTCAAACAAGAAGTAAAATTCAGAATATTTGTAATTATTGTGCATTTGTATAAGAATTTGAGTCCACAACAATTGAAGAAGCTTACTATTTATGTTATTATGTGTTGTTTAGAATGAAAAAGTGCATATTATTAATGGTTAAATGATGGTTAATTGCATAATATTTAGCTTATCATATGAGAATTAAGCCATTATGTTACAATTGCACTGTTATATGCTTTAATTGAAGAATCTGCTTAATTTTGGGGAATTAATGTTAATTTAGTACATTTATGAACTATCGGTAAGTTGCAGGCTGTGAAATTCTTAAGTATCTGAATTTTCTGATATTTCGGACAGTTATGTTTAACAGACTGAATATGTATCGAATAGTTATGTTTAAATTGTCAAACAGTTATGTTTAGAGAGAATATTTTATTATTTCCAGATGTACACGTGTCGAAACCATAATGAATGTCTTAAGTGAACTTTCGATGAGTTATCTATAACTATCCGAAATTGCAGTTGGGCATCGGATAGTTATCCCTGTAACTCTTTGAAATCTCTTGTTATTTATAAAATAGCTAAGGACACGTGTCATGTTCTAGGTAAGTGACTTAAGTGAATTTTCGATGAGTTAGCTGTAACTATCCGAAAATACATCTGAGAATCAGATAATTAGACCTGTAACTCTTCGAAATGTTATTTTATGTTTAAACTGCTGCTGACACGTGTTGAGATCTGGTAGATTTACTTAAGTTATAACTCGTTAAGTTAGCATAACTGCACGCGTTGAGTTACATGAATATACACTAAGGTAACGCGTTAGGTTAGCAGCTTATTTCTTTATTGTATGTATTTTATAGTTATTTTCCAAAATGCCACTGTAGCAGTTGCAGGAACAGACAGTTGGAAGGAAAAACCACATTTGCACGTATCACGTAGGAATTCAATCGTGCATGGAGAAGGAGGCATCGCTGTTGATCTGAAGAAAGGAAATCCAACCAATCATTCAAGCAGAAGCAGTTACTGCTAAAGAAATATAAAAGAAAAGAAGAAAAAAAGAAGAAAGTGTGATCGATGGACGGCCAGTGTATATAGAGGAGGAGCATTGAGCTTTCTGCAGACAATATCGGCGATTCTCTGAAGTATCACACCAACCATCATTATCACCACTATAATCACCAATCATCGGAGGTCTGTGAGGATACTTGCATGATGTCGGGTCGATTCCGAGCCAAACACAGTGCTTGACAACCACTGTGAGGAGTGATCACGTCGCAGGAAGGGAAGACATTTTCACCAAGCGTCGACTCATATTTCAGGAGATCGTAAAGCTTTTAGCCTTGGCTTCAAGTTGATGTCTATATACTAAAGAGGAGATCATCTTGCAATTCTAGACTCGCGATTCTATAGGGAGAGGAGACAGAATTGTAAGTGGTTTAATTTTCAGAGGTGTAATCACGTTGCAAGTAGTGTCGAAAGTATTTACTGTCAAGTGAGATTACTTTACATTTCACTTTTCGCCCATTTCCATGTTCACATCAAAACAAAAATACCAAAAACAATTTATCTTTGTTTGTATGTTGTATTGTTTGTGTTGTATCGTGATTAATGTTATCTGTATCAGTTTTATGATTGTTTTATGTTAGTTTTAATTTTACAGTTTACTGAAATTGGTTCGTACAAAAAACTTAAAGATTTTAATGGTTACTGTTTGAATCATCTAAATGTCAGTATTGCTTAATGATAAATCCAATGTTAACTAGCATTAAAAAGCTTAATTGATGTTATTTACAATCTGTGGAATCGCCCAATGGTTGGCCGAATTCCTCTGTAAATAGCAGTATTATAAAGAAGAGACAAGCTCGTGGAGTTAACTTAAGTCCACGAGGATAGTCCGTTGAGTTAGCCATAACTCAACGAACTTAGTCCGTTGAGTTAACTGTAACTCAACGGAGTGCTTATTGAATATAAATTTGAATTGTTCACAATCAAACATTTCTTAAATTCGTCAGCAATTCCCTATGGGATCAACCTGTACTTGCACATTGATACAATAGACACTATGCACTTGCAGTTAAAGTACAAATTGGAATTAATATCTAAATTGTATTAAAGGTTGTTTGTTTACTTTTAAAAGAAAGAATAGGCATAAAGATAAATTAACTAAGTAAAAATAGAAGTAACAAATCCAAGTTTTTCTAGTGTAGTGCTGGGAAAACCCAAACATGTGTCTTGAATTAGTTTGTTACACATAGGGGTAGTTTTGTCCTTAGCCACTTGGGGGTATACAAATGTTATAAATAAACCCCCAGCATGTGCTTAGAGATGAGGTTGAATCTTGTATCCCTTTGTGATCACCTAGAGAATCATTTAATTGAGCTCCATCTGTGGACGTACCCAATTGGGGAACCACGTTAAACCTTGGTGTTTTTGCATTTGCTTCACACGTCTTTCCCATTTGTCTTCTTCTTTCTTCTCCACGAGTCCAAGCTTCTCCCTTTCCGCGCTTCTCTTCGCATAACAAGTGGTATCAGAGCAAAGCTTGAAGAGTTGGCCGTGAATTAGGCTTGAAAGAAGAAAAGAATGATCTTGGCCAATGCACGAGCCGACGCCCACGCCCGCACCCAACGCCCAATGCCCGCACCCAACACCTGCGCCCGCTCCCGACGCCCTCACCGAATGCCCGACGCCCGCGCCCAACACCTACATTCGCCTGCGTTCTTGCCCGCGCTATCGTCCGCGTCTCCTCCCGCGTTCTTGCCCGCACGATCGTCCACGTCTCCGCCCACGCCAACATCCGCGTGCATTTGCCCGCGTTCTTGCCCGTGCGAACGTCTGCGTCTCTGCCTGCACCCATGCGTATTCGCCCGCGTCTTCGTCCGCACTAGCGCCCACATGCAACCACTCGCGTCCTCGCCCGACGCTAGCGCCTGCATGCATTTGTCTACGTCATTGCTTGCGCCAGTGCCCATGCGTGATTGCTCGCGTTCTGCAGGACGCTAGCATTCACGTATCAACGCTTGCGTTCTTTGTTCGACGCCAACACTTGCGGTTTGTTCACACGATCTTTGTTTGTGACCTGTGTTTGTGACAAAGCTTCCGTGGTTGGAATTCTTGTTCAACGCCTGCGATCTTGAATCTGACAACGTGCACTTGGTCATCTGTCGTTTCCACATTGGTGAAATGAGTAGTAAGAATTCCTATCATAACTTTTGAAGTTTGTTGTTGTGATTTTGCGGAATTCTTTTTCGACCTTTTTTGGTAGATCAAGTGTGACCAGTTCTTTGGAATTCTTTAGCAGTTCTTTGGAATTCTTTAAAGTTCTTTGGAATTCTTTAGCAGTTCTTTGGAATTCTTTTAAGTTCTTTGGGAATTTTGAGACAATACGTGTGATCTTGGCTCATCTTTGTTTGTTTTGGATTCTTTGCGAGTGATCTTTTGAATTTGGTAGCTGCATTTGTTAGTTGGGATATTTTGAATGAAAGATTCATCCGCAACTTTGGGATAATAAATTTTGTGCTTATTTTTTGTCCGAATTATTTGGTATTTGCTTGCTATGTTTGTGTTGTTCTATTGTCATGACATCTTCAGCCTTGAAAGTTGAAAAGTACAACGCCAAGAACAACTTTAGTTTGTAGCAGATTAAGATGAAAGCACTTTTGAAACAGCAGGGTATTTGGACTCCCTTAAATGTGTAGACAACCCTAGATAAGAAGTCTGCCGAAGTTGAACAACAAGAGGAGAAGGCACATTCGACTATTCTGCTTTGTTTATCAGATGAGATAATCATTGAAGTAGCAGATGAAAATACAGCTTTGGGTCTTTGGAATAAGTTAGAATCTTTGTATATGACTAAGTCTCTTATGAATAAGCTGTTGTTGAAGCAAAAGTTGTTCTCTCTAAGAATGAAGGAAGGTACACCATTAAAGCAACATTTGGATCAGCTCAACACCATTCTCATGGAGTTGAGGAACATTGGTGTTACTGTGGAAGATGAAGATGTTGCTCTCATCTTATTGGTATCTCTCCCTCTCTCCTTTGAGAATTTTGTGCAATCTTTTGTAGTTGGCAAAGATTCTATTACTTTGGAGGAGGTAAGATCGAGTCTTCATTCTCGAGAATTGAGACATTTGGCTACACATGGTAGCAATGATGCTAGCGGATTAGGTTTGACAGTGCATCATTCAGAGTCTAGAGGATGGCAGAGTACAAGAGACAACAGGCGCAAAGGTAGAAGTAAGTCCAAAGGTAGAATTTCCAAGGACACTTGCAATTATTGCAAGGAAAATGGGCATTGGAAGGTAAACTGCCCTAAATTGAAGATTAAGGGAAATGCAACAGTCGCTGAAAATGGAGACTCAGGGTCTGACTGTGATTTCTCCCTTACTGTATGCTGTAGTGTCTACTCCGATCAGAGTTGGATTATGGATTTTGGTGCATCACATCATATGACTCCCAACAGAGAATATTTCCATACATATGAGGAGGTAGATGGTGGACATGTCACTTTAGCAGATAATGATGTTTGTAACAGAACAGGTTTTGGATCTATCAGATTCAGGATGCATGATGGGACGATTAAAGTCTTGGAGAATGTTTGGCATGTGCCAAGGTTAGGCAAGAGCCTTATTTCGCTAATGGCTCTTGATCAGAAAGGTTTCAGTTTTTCAAGTGGAGGAGGTAAACTTCACATTTTGAAAGGTTCCCTAGTAGTAATGAAGGGAATCAAGGATGAACCTTTATACATTCTTCAGGGTAAACCTATCATTGGATCGATAGCTACGACAATAAGTGATCAACAGTCTATGTCAGCTATTTGGCATTCCAGGTTAGGACATTTGGGCCTAAAGGAAATGTAGAAACTCAGTACACTTGGCAGGTTAGATGGTCATATCTTTACAGATATTGATTTATGTAGGCATTGTATCTATGGGAAACAGAAATGTGTTTCCTTTGGAAGAGCAGAACATTCTACCAAGGGAAAGATTATGTCCATGCAGATTGTTGGGGACCGTCTCAACAACTCTCTTTAGCAGATGAAGGCATAACTAGGCATTATACTATCAGGGGAACTCCACAACAGAATGGAGTTGCAGAACGTCTTAATAGGACGTTGTTGGAGAGAGCTAGGTGTATGCTCTCTCATGTTGGGCTGGAAAAATGTTTTTGGGCTGAAGCTGTTAACACAACCTCCTATTTGGTGAATAGGTCGCCATCCAATGCAATTGGCGACAAGATCCCTTATAAAGTATGGATGGATAAAGCGGCTAACTATTCCAAATTGAAAGTATTTGAATGGGCTACGTATTACCATATGAATCATGGTAAATTGGAGCTGCGTGTCAAGGAAGGCATATTTGTGGGATATGGAATGGGAGTAAAAGGATATAGGATATATGATAAAGAAATAAGAAAGGTCATTCATAGTAGGGATGTTACATTTAATGATGTTTCTTTGATGCACAAGAAAGAAAACCCAACTATTTTGAATCCACCTAGTACTCCTGAGCAGGTGGAGCTTGATTTGAATCAACCGTTGATATCTGATCAGTCTGTTCCTGTTGATACAGATCAACGTTTGATTTTAGAAGAAGATCGAGGAGATGAATTTGTTGAGGACACACGTTCAAGGTGTGTTTCCAGAGATCGTCCTAGGAGGGATGTTCACCCTCCACAGAGGTATGGCTACAATAATATGGTCGCTTTTGCCCTACAGGTAGCTGGTGAGGTGGAGGATGCTGACCCACCTAGTTTTGATGCTGCCGTTAGCAGACCAAAAGCCGTACATTGGTTGGGAGCTATGCAAGAAGAACTACAATCTTTGCATAAGAATAAGACTTGGGAGTTGGTAAAACGTCCCAAGGACAGGAATATTGTTGGTTGCAAATGGGTGTTCAAAAAGAAATTAGGAACACAGGGCAACCTTGGAATACAATATAAGGCAAGATTGGTAGCAAAAGGGTTTTCACAGAAGGAGGGTGTGGACTTCAATGAAGTCTTTGCTCTAGTAGTTAGACACACCTCCATTCAAGTCCTTTTGGCAATTGTTGCAGTAAAGGATTTAGAACTTTAATAGTTGAATGTGAAAACAGCTTTCTTGCATGGTGATTTAGATGAGGACATCTGGATGGAACAGCCAACAGGTTTTGCAGAAAGAGGTAGATTAGACCTCGTTTGTAAGCTGCAGAAATCTTTGTATGGGCTGAAACAGTCTCCCAAGCAGTGGTATAAAAGATTTGATTCTTTTATCACTGATGTTGGTTTTGTTAGAAGTAGTTTTGATTCATGTGTCTATATTAAACAAATTAAAGAAGAATTTATTTACTTGCTCTTGTATGTGGATGACATTTTGATTGCAGCCAAAGATATCAATGAAATACAGGTTTTGAAAGAAACATTGAAATCTGAATTTGCAATGAAGGATTTAGGACTGGCAGGTAAAATCCTTGGGATGGAGATTTATCATGACAGGAACATTGGAAGATTATTTCTCCATCAGCACAGTTATGTTCTGAAGATTTTGAGTAGGTTTGGCATGGCTTCAAGCAATGTCATCGGAACGCCCTATGATAGGAATCTGCGATTATCAATTGCTATGGCACCTTAGACGCCATCTAAAAAAGAGTACATGAAGAAAGTTCCATATTCACAGGCAATTGGCAATCTTATCTATGCCATGGTTTGTACTTGTCTGGATCTTACTTACCTTCTTAGTGTTGTAAGCAGGTTTATGTCAAATTCAGGGAAGAGTCATTGGCAGGCCGTGAAAAGGATCTTTAGGTACTTGAAGGGCACGTCTGATGTAGGACTGATTTATGGTGTTAAACATAACTATAGTGTAGTTGGATATTCTTATTCAGATTTTGCAGGTGATGTTGATTAGCGTAGATCCTTAACAGGATATATCTTCACATTGACAGATTCCATTATTAGTTGGAAATATACTCTACAGCCTACTATATCTTTATCCACCATAGAGGCTAAGTATATGGCGATGACAGAAGCTGCAAAAGAAGGTATTTAGCTGAAAGGGTTACTTGGAGACTTTGGTCTGCGATATGATAAAGTAGAAATTTTCTATGACAGTCTTAGTGCCATCAGCTTAACGAAGGACAATGTGTTTCATGACAGGACAAAGCACATTGATGTTCATTATCATTTTCTTAGAACAGAAGATCACGTGAAGATTTTGAAGATCAACACACATGACAATCCAACTGATATGTTTACGAAAGGCATTCTTGAAAGCAAGTTTAAGCATTGCTTAGACTTACTTAATGTGTTTGCTTATAGTTAACCCTTCAGGTCTTTTGAAGATGGAAATTTGTTTGGTTCTAGGTGGAGTTTGTAAATTCAAGGCAAGGTGGAGATTTTTATTATGTGTCTTGAATTAGTTTATTACACATAGGGGTAGTTTTGTCCTTAGCCACTTGGGGGTACACAAATGTTATAAATAGACCCCCAACGTGTGCTTAGAGATGAGGTTGAATCTTGTATCCCTTTGTGATCACCTAGAGAATCATTCAGTTGAGCTCTATCCGTGGACGTACCAATTGGGGAGTCACGTTAAACCTTGGTGTTTTTGCATTTGCTTCACACGTCTTTTCCATTTGTCTTCTTCTTTCTTCTCCACGAGTCCAAGCTTCTCCCTTTCCACACTTCTCTTTACATAACAATTTAGAATGAAATTATGCATAATATTAGTAGTTAATGAATGGTTAATTGCATAGTATTTAGTTTATTATATGAAAATTAAGCCATTATGTTACAAATATACAATTATATGCCTTAATTAAAGAATATCCATAATTTCAATGAATTAGCATTAATTAAGTATTATTTCTAAAAGATTAAAAGCCTAGTTTACGTGTGGTTTTATAGAAGTTTATGAAATCTCATAATATTAATAAGGTAAGTTTATGAAATCTCATAAAATTAGGAATTATTTCACATCTCAACTTTTAAATGATTAAGAATTACTTCTTTTACATATTAAATGCTAAATGTTATAAAAGTATTTATTTTATTAAATTACAAAACTGAACGAGTTTGTTGAGTTAAGCTTAACTCAACAAAGTTAGTCTATTCCTTGTTGAGTTACAGTTAAGTCAACGAAGTAAGTCCGTTGAGTTACACTAACTTCATGGACTAGTTATTTTCTAATATTCAACTGAGTAGTTGTAGAAAAAGAAAATTCAAAAGAAACCACGCCATGATTTAAATCATGGACAGAAGAAATAATCACTACCATTAATATAAAGGAAGGAGATTCAACCAGTCATTTAGGCAAAAGCAATTATTACTAAAAGAAATATAAAAGGAAAAGAGAAAGAACGAAAAAAAGTGTGTAGAAAACCACGCTAACTGTAGTAAACGTCAGATGTTCCTTGAAGCTCCAACCACCACCAAACACCACTAATCCATTAAAGGTCTGTAAGGATACTTTTCAGATGTCGAGTCAATTCTAAGCTAAACACGATGACTAACAACCACTGTAAGGAGTGATCCCATCACAAGAAATGACATTTTCACTAAGTACCAAATTATCTCTTAGGAGATAGTAAAACTTCTAACCTTGATTTCGGGTTGATGTTGCTATACTAAAGAGGAGATCAACTTACAAAAGTCTAGATTCACAATCTAGTAGGGAGAAGAGCATTTGATAGTAAGTGATTAAGTTTTCAATGGTGTAATCATATCGCATGTAGTGATAAAAGTTTCTTACTATTACTTTTCACCTTTTGTTTATTTTAAAGAACAAAAAATAAAAACAAATCAAAAAAACAAAACTCATTAATTTTTTTTGCATTTATCAAATTTGTATTATATCATTTGTTTTGTATTGTTAGTATTGTTGAATGTTCTATATCTATTTTATTCCAGTGAATAGAAAATCATATTACTAATTACTAAAATCATTTAGTATTAAATCATGAATACTAGTGTTGATCAATGATAACTATAATATAAACTAGCATTAGAAGCTTAATTGATGTTATTTACATTCTGTAGAATCACCCAATGGATGGTCATATTTCTTTGTAAACAGTAATTTTAATTTGTAGTTACCAAAGAGATTCATTGAGTTAACCTTAACTCTATAAAGATAGTCCGTTGAGATAACTGTAACCCAATGAAGTAAGTCCATTGAGTTAGTTTTAAATCAACGAAGTGAGTAATTTCAAATATGATAACCTCTAGCTAAGAAAATTTAAATAGTATGAAATTTTAATCATTCTCTATGAGATCGACTTATACATTTATATGATAGACACTATACACTTACAATTAATGAAATGAATAAATTTACTAAACTTAAATCTTATTTGTGAAAATTACTTATTTACTTAAAGAATTATTAGATATACATATATTTAAGTAAATAAGAATAAGAACACCTACAGTGATGAATATTGGATTGTGTCCATGTAAGAAGAATTAAATCAATTCAAGAAAAATGACGTCTAGAATCTAATTGAAAGATCCATTAGAAAATCAATTATTGGAACTAAATGAGTTTTTAAAAATAAATTAGATAATGATGGAAGAATAATCAAAAACAAAGTCAGACTTGTTACTCAAGGTTACAACCAACACGAAAGAATCAATTATGATGAAACTTTTGCACTTGTTACTAGACTTGAAGCAATTAGAATGTTGCTTGTTTTTACAAGTAGAAAATAAAACTCTTTCAAATGGATGTAAAAAGTGCATTCCTAAATAGCATTCTACAAGAAGAAGTATATGTAAAACAACCACTAAGATTTGAAGATAAAGACAGACCAAATCATGTATACAAATTAAATAAGACATTATATGATCTGAAACAAGTACCTAGAGCATGGTATGACAAACTTAAGGGTTTCCTACTTAAAAATTAGTTTAACATAGGAACAATAGATAACACTTTATTCATCAAATCAAAAAACTCTCACATGTTAATCATTCAAATTTATGTTGATGATATTATCTTTGGTGCAACAAATGAAATATTGTGTCATGACTTCTAGAATTTAATGCAAAATGTATTTAAGATGAGTTTATGGGAGAATTAAAATTTTTCTTTGGATTACAGATTCATCAACTACAACATGAAATTTTTTTAAACTAAGAAAATTTCTACAAGGAGATTTTAACAAAATTTGGTATGGATAAATCCAAAGAAGCTCACACTCCGATGAATTCAAATGAAAAACTTAATAAAGATAATTTTGGTATTTCTATGGATCAAAAAAAATACAGAGATATGATTGGATCACTTTTGTATTTAACAGCCAGCAAACTAAACATATGTTTAGTGTGTATATATGTGCAAGATATCAATCTTCTTCAAAAGCATCACATCTAAAAGTAGTCAAATGAATTTTTAAATACCTACAGGGTACAAAAGACTTTGACTTATTTTACTCATCATAGAATCAACTAATATTAATAAGTTATAGTGATGCAGATTATGTAGGATGTAAATCAAATAGAAAAAGTACTAATAGTACATGTCAATTGTTTAATCATTCACTCGTGTTATGGTTTAGTAAAAAATAAAATTCTATAACTCTATCTACCATTAAAGTAGAATATATTGTAATAGTATTATGTTGTACTCAAATCTTATGGATGCAACAAACATTGACTGATTACAAACTTAAATTTTAAAATACTACAATTTACTGTGACAATAGTAGTGTTATTAACTTATCCAAAAATATAGTACTATATTCGAGAGCTAAGCATATCGAGATCAAACACTATTTTCTAAAAGATCCTATTGAAAAAGATCACATATCTTTAGAATATGTTTCCACTAAAGATCAATTGATAGATATTTTTACAAAACCATTAACTAAATTTGTATTTAATCATATTAAACGAAATTTAGACATTTACTCTATTCATGATTTATAATCTATTTTTTTATGATTACTCTCTTCACCTCTCAAGCTCATGAAATGAAAGTTTATTTTCTGCTAACATCTCTTTTTGCATGAATAGATCCATGTTTCTTTAATGATCTTCATCATAAACTAAATGCTTCTTATTTTTTGTATTTTATCATAAACAGATCCATGTTTCTTTACCGAATTTCATCATGAACTAAAATCCTTATAGTGACCAAATACTTTATTCATTTTCATGAAAAGATCCATGTTTCTTTTCATTGACCTCTGCAATTTTCTTTACTGTATGAAAAGTAGTAATGTCCAAATCGAAAATAGCATAAATAGTGACCGACGACCTTAGGGCTTAAACAGTGATAGACTTTGAATGGAAGGTCTTGATCCAGTCATCATCAACAAGCGACGACAGTAGGGCTTTACCACAAATCGAAAATGCTACATTCTAAATCGGAAAGGGCGAGGGCGTATGGCTTACGGGCGGCGTACATGGTCGACAATCCAGCAAGCACAGACAAGTGGAACGGTGAGTGACACCAATGAGCAAGCAACATGCAAAACCGTTGATGACGAGATCTTGCGACGAACAAGCGAGTGAAGGCTACAGGCGAGAATTGCGAGCTTCGTGAGGTTGTGACTACAGGCGACGGCTGCAAGTTGCAGTCGATAGAGTTTCAGAGGTTGCAGCTTCTTTCTCCACGAGGATTTATATATAGTGGAAAAGATGAGAAATCATTCCTCATAATACCTGCACAAACACAAAAAAAATTGAGGGAAATTATTTTTCATCATTTCCGTGTCTAAACTCTCATCAAATAATGAACTTCTAAAGCATAAAATCAAGAACTTACCAAATCCGCTTGGCGACAAGAACTAGATAGACTGATAGATCATAAGACGTAGGAGGAGGAGCTACTGAACAAAAGAAGAAGGTCTACCGATGCTTATTGAATCAGAGGGGCTAATACTTGCAGTTATTGGAGGTAATCATCAGAAGCGGCCGCCTTCCATCAAAGATGGTTGCCAGTCACCTAAAACAGGAGTTCAGGAGTGGACGCTTGCTTGAACGGATAGCAGAAGGTATGCTTCTCACCCTAGGAGGAGCACTTGAGGTCATCGGTGTGCGTCGTGGGTCATCGAACGACGTTGTAGGCACCGGAACCCTAACACGTACCACTGGAGCTCAGGAGGGAACATCTAAAGGTGGATTTTTGTGGAGGTGAGACCAGTTGCAAGAAGCCCGTCTCTTCTCTCGTGATCTTTTTCCTCCTCTCGTTATTGGGTTTAGGGGGAGTATTTATAGGTGGTTTGGGTGGTTGCAGGATTTGGTAAGGGAATCGACATTGGTGTTTTCTTGAGATATGCAGATGGATCTTGTGGATGGCATGAAAGACAGCTGGAGATCACTCGGTAAATGAAGATTCGAAGCCCAAGTTCGATGGGATCTTCCATTTTGGTAAGGGGCTACCAATGCTGAAGAAGGAAGGGCTACCAATGCTGAAGAAGGAAGAGGGCGATGCAGCCGATGGTAAGGGGGAGTACGAGCGAAGCACAGGCTATGCAGGTTCAGGCTGGGCTGGCAATGGCAGCCCGTGTTTGGTGTGGTTGGGCCGCATGCAGCCTGGGCTGGTTTGTTGGACTAGACTTGGTGTTTATGGGAGAGAAAAATAAATGGTTATGAAGTGAAGAAAATAAAGTGGTTTTGGAAGATGGAAAATAAAAAATGATTATGGAGATGGATAATTAAGTGATTACAATTAAATATTTTAATTATGTGATTTGATTATAGCTTATAATTAGGAAAATTAAGTAATTCCATGAAGATTTTAATTAATTAAGTTGATTAAGTATTTTAATTAATTAATTAATTTTATTCATGATTTTTAAGTAATTTGATTAAGACTTTTAACTAACTAATATTATTAAGGATCTTAATCAATTAATTTGATTGTGGATTTCAATTAAAATGATCAACTAATTTGTTGGGTATTGTAATTAATTAATTTGATTAAGGATTTTAATTAATTAATTTGATTAAGTATTGTATGAAATTTGAATAAATTTTAAATTATGTAATTTATGGATTAATTAAATGATTAAGTACTTAAATTAAGTAATTTAAGTTATTTTTAAGTAATTTACTAGATTAAGAAAAAGTGGGAAAATAAATAATCAAAGCAGCAATAAGATTAAGTAAGGATATACTGACTAAAATAAGAACCAATTTAATATCTAACAACGTCAACTACTCATTAAACATTGAAATGGAGTGTCAACAGTGAGTGAATTGGCATTAGTGGCGTCCTTCCTTTTTTTAGAAGACTTGTCAAAATTACCCTTTCAACTCATGCATACATGTAAATTTTTTTTTATCATATTTGATATTGTAAAAATTTTGATGTCAACAATTATTATTATTGTTAAAACGTTATTATTAAGTGATGCAGCACGTTGAAAGCTGCACCGTGAGAGAATAACGCCAGCAATGCAACCACGTTATTACTGCCTTGTCTTCCAGAAGTTCTCCAGCGGTGCATTAACGGCCGGAGAAGCAAACGAAACGTGTAGATTAAGCGTATCTCTATGATAACGTTTTTATTACAATTAGATTTTAACCTTATTCTTTAAATAAGTAATTTACAAATACGTTATTTTAAAAAATTAATAATTTAAAATATTGTTATATACAACTAACACGTACTTTTTATATACTTCACACGTCACATGGTCTGCGCCTGCCACCGACACCTCCAACACCAACCGCTGCGCTTCATTTTCTTTATTCCTATTCCCTCCCAACGAACAAATCAAATTTAATATATTTGTAATTTTTATCAAAATTAAAAATGTATAAAACATTTTCAATTATTTTACAGATTTCCCCCTTCACAGAAAAAAGTATTACTTCATCAAAACCAGACCAGAAAATAAATAAAATAAAGTATTACTTCATCAAAATCCACAATCACACCGGAACCATAAGAGAAAAACAAAGTACTATACAAACCATATCTCTCTCTATCTTATATTTTTCTTCATTTAAAAAATAAAATAAAGATTTATAGAAGAACCCATGATAATAATGAAATCTAAAGATTCCACTTCCAGATCTTGATCCGGAGCTTCACCTTGCAATCTACCGACTCACCGCCGCCCGCCGCCTTCCTACTTTTGGAGGAGGGGAGCGCCACTGTGGCCCCGTCGCAACCAACGTTGACGCCGATTTTCTTGGTCTTGAGTCCACCAATCTTGACCCCGGCCTTCGTCTCCAGCTGAAACTCGAACGGGATCTCCATCTTCTTCTTCTTCTTCTTCTTCAGCTCCGCCGCGACCGTGGGATCGATGCTTTCTTTGTCGCTCTTCACCTTCGTCTTCACTACCGTCACGTTCCCGGCCTCGTGCACGAAGCCCGGCACCGTTCCGACGCCGATGGTGGCGCCGTCGCTAGTGGCGGTGATGGTTATGTCATCGTAGACGTAGACGAGCTTCTTGTTGGGGTTGCGGGCGGTGACAGACAGGTCCAGGCGGGAGGTGAGAAGGGAGGAGGAGGTGACGTTGAGGGACGAGAGGCGCATGGAAGAAAGGGAGAAGGAGGGGCGATGGGGGCGGTAGAGGAGGTAGAAGACGCCGGCAGCAATGGCGGCGAGGAAGACAAGGGCGACGACGAGGAGTGTGAGCCAGAGGCAGAGGGAGCAGCAGAGGCCCCGGGGGCTGCGACCACGGCGGCGCTTGGAGGGGGGCTGCGGGCGGTACATGGGGCGGGTGGCGTTGTACAGCTGGCCCTTCGTCGGGGGGAAGCTGGGGCCGGTGGTGGGCTTGGAGGAGGGGTGGATACGGTCTGCCATCGGGGAGATGGGCGATGGCGGCGACGGCGGCAGTGGACGGCGGAGGAGGAGGAGGAGGAGGAGGAGGGAGTGGGAGCAATAAATGGACGAGTATGGTGTTTGGTGTGTTGGGAGGAGAACGGTGAGAGGAACACTTCACCTTGCAAGCACATTTGATTCCACAAAGGTGATGGATCTGTTCCAATTTCCAAATCACGTAATTAAGATGATTTTCTTATGTGGATTTATTTATTTATCTAATTTTTATTTTTTTCTTTTCTTTTTTGTTTTAGCGGATTTTCGAGAGCATTTTGAGAAAGGCAAAAGCTTTTCTGCAATAATTTTTCCCATAAACATCAACATTTTATAAATATTTTATCTTCAAAAACGAAAATAATTATATAGATAGTTAATCTGCAGTACTATAGGTTAAAATTTAAACCTAATATGAGTTTTATTCATTCAAGCTTTTAGATCAGAAAATCAACACTTGAAATTCAGTAGTAATTAACCAATTTTAATATCTTTAAATCAACGTTCAATATTTATCTAACTTAAATAAAATTATCGTATATTTACAATCTTTTAATTAACGAGAAATACAAGATGTAAAGTATTTGGAAAAAAAAATGAAGGTGGTAGACGGACTGTCTTTTTCTTGGCACTATAAATTTATAATAATCGATGAAAAATAATACATGCAAATTAAGAACATAAATCTATGCTTCCAAGACATCAATACATAAAGTGCACAATTAATGAATCTTTCTTTTTTATTAAATCTCTCAGAATAATTAATAGTCATTTGTTTCTTTCTTAACAAAACTGTGTGACTCCTCAACTGAAATAGTTAAAAGATCATCATCAATATCTTTATGATTTCGTCAGACTCTTTGAATTCATCATACCTTCATTCCTTGCTACACTATTTTATCCACATATATTTGCCAAACCATATAGAATTGAAGTGACGTCATTTTAATGTCTCAGTTTGGGTGAATGAAAAATCATGTCCACGAGGTGGACAAGAAGTTTACATATATGCACATCTAAATAATCTAAATTTTTAGGACCGTAACTAATTAAGAATCGATGGTAAATTTGTAGATGTAAATTTATAACCAACTTTTCTATTTTGAATTCGAAGTTGAATCAATAGAAGGTAACGTCTAAATTAATTTAGCACTTTGTTGAATTTTGAGTTAATATTATTGTTGTCTTTGCAATCGACCCTATTTTTGTTTTTCTTATATTAATATATGTAGTATTATATATTGAATTATTTTGGAAAATTGGCGTTGGGGCACGTGCCCACTTGGGATTTTGAGTAGGTCTCCTTTTAGCGTTAATATTTTTGTTTAGTTTTAATTCTGATCTCTTCTCTCCAAGACTAACTATATATGCTATTTAATGTTGGTTAATTAAATATAATCAGCTTTTTACAAGATAAATAGTCTTGGTTCAGACCCAAATAAACACATTATCATTATAGAAAACAAAAGAGGATTGCGTTTTAACCACACCAAAGAGTATTGTAATATATTAATTAATTTTAAAATATCAAAAAGAAATGAGATTTAGAAATTAGGATGAAAAAATAAAAGTAATTAATTTCTTTGAGTGAGAGGTCCCTAGTTTTACTCAACATATAAAGAAGCATGTTATGACTATTAATGGTGATCATGTGGTTGTGTTGGGACAGGCAAAATATGAATAATCACATAGTTTATAATGCTTTCTTCCCACTCAAACAAAGATGCTAATTACATGTATTTCATCTATGAAATTATATATTGTGAAGTCAATAGTTTCGCAAGCATTTGGTGATTGCCATGAATTGGGTAAAGAATTTAAATATTTAATTCAATTTAAGGATGTTGGTTGTAAAGGGATGGGAACTTGTTGGGGACAAAAGGCTCACCCTTTTGTAAATTTAATTTAAAACATAATAATCAATTCAAAGCTTCCTCAATAAAATGAACTCTTTAATAAAAATAAGAAATTTTTACATTTTTCTTTATTATTGCTTTGATTTTGGGCTCAAAAAATTTCTACAAAATGAAAATTATCATGGCAAATGAGATACGACATGTAGGATCTACTTTTAAAAAAATGAGAATATTGTGAATGCTAAAATTTCCAGTAAGGAATTCTATATGATATCTATTAGTCTCTTAAAACCAACTTTAAGCAGTTAAATTATTCAAGATTGTGATCGCATGTTGTCTACTACAATCTGAATCCTAATAACAACGTATTCTTATTAATCTGAAAGAATCATATATGCTCCTTACTAGGAAAGCCTTGATATTTGTACTAAATTATAGCCATAAATAAAGCTAGGAGCCAAATTCACTTCCAAGTTTCAACTAAAGAACAAGATTTGATCTACAACTCTCATTAGGGTTGCATTTGTTAACCATAGTTTTGGCTCTATTTTTACCAAAAGCCCCTTCCAAACTAACACAGCCTAAGTTCGGAAATACATTGAAAGTGTTGCAAATGGTGCAAGCAACAACTTTAATGCATATTAATACTAGCATAATGCAAATGTAAACTACATAACATACAAATTGAAGGTGAATATAGGATGAGAGGTAATCAACTTCAATAACTCAATTAGATAAGAGTAGCAGTACTCGTAGTTATCATTAATTTTCAAATCTTTGGGAACAAAAAACCACCAATATCAAGAAAACATAGAATGGGAGGTGATCTACACAATAGATATGGACGGAGAATCATAGTTTGGAGATGAAGATTAATATTATTTTAAACATAATATTTATAGAAAAATTGTTAACGAAGTTGTGTGATTTATTTAGTGATTTCCTTTGCTCCTTTTATGCCATAAGGTCCTGCATTCAAGATCATACATCAATTTTCCATTTCCGCATTCTTATTGTGGTCTGCTCTTCCCCTCCAACCAAGTCCTGTGCTTGTGCACCCACCCCCTGCCTTAAGTGTACCACCAGTTCTTAAGCTGTTCTAGCTCATTCTTTGCTGGTTTTTGTTCACCATTGTTGTAGAATCATTGTTGCCTTACATTTCTTAATAATATTTTATATAATATATATTTCCTGTTTGTTTGTGGTATTTTATTATTCACATCCAATGGGCTTATCGGAGCTGCAATCGTTCAAATGATGCCTAAAGTTTTGGAAGTTTCTCTGGTTGGCTCTTTAGGGTTTGTCTTCTCCCAGAGTCACCGACAAGATGGCAGATAGAATCAGCAATCTTGGCTTCATCCCGTCCAAGAATATGAACAAGAAGTTGAAGTGCTCTTCTTCCACATGGGTTATGCAAAACAAACTTTATACCCCATCTAAATCTTTTTGAAAAGGCACATGTATCATGCATGTAAGCGTGTTCTGTTAGTGTTATTGTAATATCCTCCTGTTAAAATATCTGTAAATTGGTAGACCTTTATGATCTACCTTCATGACTGAAATGGACTTATTTCCGTCGAGAAAATGGAATGAAGGACGGATACATATTTATATATCCTCTGCCTTGAACCTTAAATCTTTGACAACAGTGGTGGATGGTGTAGTTCGTTTCTACAGGCAATGGGTAATACATATTGGGCACTTCCCACCAGCCTTGTTTATCTAGCCATATGCAACAAGATAACGGGGTCTACCTAGATGGAGCCTCCATTTGAAGTGCCGTCATCCCTTGGTGCAGACAAAGATTTTTGGCCCCCTTCTTGTGATGCTTAAAACCTAACAATACCCTAAGTTCTAATCCAAAAAAAGCATTGCCAATGTAGATGAATGAACATCCTCATTGTTGATCTCACAAAAATCTGTTCGTTAAGTGTCGATTCTTGTAGTTAATCTTACGTAGAATCTTACTCACAGATATCGTAAATTACATAACCATCTCTCACCCTCTTGCTTACAAGTACTATTAATCGCATGACTAACTCCCACTTAGCTCTCACTCAATATCATGAATTGCATGGTTAACTCTCACTCACCAATACTAGAACTCAAACAGCCCACTCTTGCCCTTGTTTTCCTACGAATTGTATAAACAATATATCAATAACAATTTCAATATACTATTTTAGATACACATAACAAAAAATATTATTAATGTCTACATCAAAAATGATCGATAACTTAAAAAATGAGATTAAGAAGAAGAAGAAGGGAACGATCGAAACAAGAGCAGACAGTGCTCAATGGTTTTCACTAATTTAACATAGAGATGTTTCCAGGTTAAGTTAGGTCGTTACAACCTAAAAATTTAAATCTATATGAACTACAAATCAGCTAAGCTAGCCTAAAAAAATAAAATTTTTTTTGAACTGGCCTAGGTCAAGCTTGGGCTGTCGTTAGAAAACATTTAGAAATTTCTAAACGTTCAAAAATAACATTTGGAAAATCCAAACGTGAAATGTTTTTTTATTTAAATTTTTTAATAAATATATTAATTAAATCTAAGTATTATTAAATCATAATATTTGAATAAATCAACATAAAAGGGATAAAGTATTTTATTTATAAATACATCAACACATTAACATCAAGTCATCATTTATCAATACATTCAAACACAAGATATAAAGTTAAAATAAATTATTTTATTTATGAATTGAAATTAAAATTACATTATATTCATTATGATATAAATATTACATCAAATACTTTTACATTTGATTTACATAATTACATTCAAATATTTAAAATTTCAAATTCATCTACAAAGTCATTTTGCTGTTGTTCATAAACACAAGCAAACTTCCAATTTTTAACACACATTAAAACTTCTAAAATATTATCTTTTAACTTTACTTTTTGTTATATAATATATTACCACTAATACTAAATGCTTATTTACATGATATAGAAGAAATTAGAATTATTAATAAATCTTTAGTCATTAAAGATAAAATAGGAAATGTATCTTTTTATTTTTTCCACCAATTAATTACATCAATATCTAAAAAATTAGGATTTTCTCTTACTAATTAGTGTTAGGATCAGATGGCTTACCAAAGGAAGGGTGAATGGTAATTTTAAGAATTTTATACTATATTATTGTTAAATGATTTTTAACTATTTGAAGCTTAACTGAACAATTAATAAACCAATAAACTAAACCACAATAATGTAGGAAAACTTCAGAATTAAAGCACATAGAGAATTTTAGGTGGTTCACCTTTAACGGTTAATCCACCCCCAAAGTACACCTTAGGCTTTACTATCAACTTTCACTTACACACTTGCTTTCAGATTGAAGCAAAACCAACCACAATTTTAAGCTTTCAAGTCATAGCTCTAACCAACATTTCAAAGAAGTTTCCTAGTCAAAACTTCAACAAACCAACAATCTTTTCTTCAATCAGAGATTTAGGTATAGAGAGCTTTTTCACTTGTATCAGCTTAAGAGATTCTTGCACTTTGACTAAATGTGTCTATATGAGTTCTAGTTTTGTTCAATAGCTCTCATTGTATGTATTTGTATGTATATTGATCTTTATCTTTTTCTTCAACACTCGATTTTCTTTTATACCCAAGGATTATAACTATCAAAAATAGATCCAACGTTACCTAGCTTGTTGTACTTAACAAATTGTCAGACCCAAATTTGTAAGGTTACTACTGAGTGAGCAGTATTTCTAAAACCCTTTGAATTTTCTTGTTCTTCGAAATGTTTCAATTAAAACCTTTTGAAAGCTCTTTTGAAACCTTCTAAAGACTTGAGAAGTCTTTTTATCCTTGTCACATGAATATTTAAGTTCATCATGTGATGTCTATTTAAATTCAAATTGCTTGTATTGAAACCTTCCAAAACTACTTAACTTTCGAATAGTTTCATTTGAAACTTTTCAAAAATTTCTTTCAAAGTATCTAACTTCTTTGAATAATTATACTTGTTAGGATCAGTAGGCTCACTAGAGGGGGGGTGAATGGTGAATGTGTGAAATTTTTACTTCTTTTAAAACAAAATTGATTGATTCTGATTATCAGTGTGTTGAAATTGATTAAAATGATGCAAAAGTAGTAAATAGAAAGGAACTCAAGACAATTTTAGGTGGTTCACCAACTCAGCTAGTCCACCCCCAAGGATCACTTGGGCTTCACTAAGTTTAAAAACTTACAACACTTGCTTTCACGTAAAAGCAAGAACCAACACTTGAGCTTTCAAGTTGAAGCTCAGCAACCAACCTTCCTTCAAGCTTTCAGGTACAAGCTCTAAACCAACAATGAGTTTTTAGGTTGAAACTCACGAACCAACTGTTAGAACCCGAGTATTTTGATAATGCAAAACCTATGTGAGGAAACATATTGTATTTCACAGATAAGTCAGTGCAGCAAAAGATCAGAAGACAAACAATTCTAAGTAGAAAACAGGTTGTAGTTAATCCCAGAATGTGCTGCTATAGAAAATTAGACAGTTACAGATCAAAGTATCTGAAGAGCAAGTTTACAGCAGCAGCAATACTATCGGACAATTAGAAAAATATCTATCTGTCTTTTTCGGAGAGTTAAATGATTGAACAGTTAAGAAAGATTGAATGATCGAAAAGTTAAGGAGTTAACTATCCGAAAGCTTAAAAGACTTTTTGGAGAGTTAGAAAGATAACTATCCGACTTTTTCGGTGAGTTACAAGTATAACTATCTAAAACTTAAGTCATTCAATTTACCACGTGCAGAATTCCAGAATAGAAGCTTAAAGGATTTTTCGGAGAGTTAGGAAGATAACTATCCGACTTTTTCGGTGAGTTACATATATAACTTTTTGGAACTTAAGTTATCCTATTACGCATGTGTAGAATGGAGAAGACGGTAGTTAAAAGCTTAAAAGGAAAAATCGGAGAGTTAGATAACCATCCGAAATTTCAAAAGAGTTTCGGTGAGTTACAGTTTAACTATCCGAAACTTAAGTCACTGAATTTCCCACGTGTAGAAATCTAGACAGAAGCTCAAATAAGTTTTCGGAGAATTAGAAAACTAACTATGTGAAAAATAGAAAGTTTCGGTGAGTTACATTTTTAACTATCTGAAACTTAAGTTATTCTTTTATGCACGTGCAGAATTAAAGAGATAGCAATCAGAAGCTTAAAAGAAAAATCAGAAAGTTACTGTAGTTAACTATCCGAAAGTCAAGAGTTTTTCGGTGAGTTAAAACTACAAGTCTCCAATCACTTGACATTTCACGTGAGCAACTTAAAATCCTCACGTGACATAGATAATAGGATGTAAGTGAAGAATTGGTAAGTTATGGACGTTCTTTAGTGAATTATTCTTATAACCATCTGAAAGTTAAAGGAAATCGGAAGGTTACTTACTGAACATCAGATAGAACGATAACTTACCATATTTAGGTCTGATTATTTAGCAAGTATAGTAGAAAACATCCGTTAAAAGAAAAATGTGATCGTTATACCTTTTGGTATAAATATGAGGAGTTTAAGAGAAGATTAGACAGAGATAATGATTATACAATATACAGTGAGCTACACAAATTCCAATTACACTCTCAAGTCTGCAAACAGTCAAGTATACTCAAAAGATTCACTGTAGAAAAAGCTTCGTGTGCCAAAACTCTGATAGAAAGACTCAAAGCTGTTGGTTCGTGAGTTTCTACCTGAAAACTCATTGTTGGTTGAGAACTTCAACCTGAAAGCTCAACAAAGAAAGGTTGGTTATTAAGCTTATACCTGAAAGCTCTAATTGTTTGTTCTTGCTTCAACCTGAAAGCAAGTGTTGTAAGTATTTGAATACTTAGTGAAGCCCAAGTGTATCTTGGGGGTGGACTAGCCAAGTTGGTGAACCACCTAAAAATTTGCTGTGTGTTATTTTCCTCTTACTATTTTGCTTTCATTTAATTCATCTCATCTCACTTTTGTTGAATCAATCAATTTAAAGTTAAAAGATTTAAAAACTTACACACCTTCACCATTCACCCCCCCTTTGGTGAGCCTATCGATCCTAACAATTGGTATCAGAGCAGGTTAATCCATTATAAGATTTAACCATCTGAATTTATGGCTCAATTTGCTGAGGGACAAAACATCCACAGACCTCCTCTATTCAATGGTTCAAATTATAACTATTGGAAGAATAGAATGGAGTGTTTCCTTAGGAGTTCTGATGTAAAACTCTAGAAGATTATTATTCTTGGAATTACACTTCCAACTAGTGATGTTATGAACTGGTCTAAGGAGGATGAGAGAATCATCCAACTAGATGCTAGAAGGCTAAATGCCATATATTTTGCACTAACTACTGAACAATATGATAAAGTATCTGCATGTAAGTCTGCTCATGAGACTTGGAAAATCCTTCAATTTACTCATGAAGGTACAAGCCAAGTAAAGGATACAAAAATCAGTATTCTGTTGAGAAAATTAGAACTGTTTAAAATGAATGATAATGAAAACATAACTGAAATGTTTTCAAGATTTACTGAAATTATTAACACTCTAAAAGGCCTGGGAAAGGAATTTTTTTCTCGTGAACAGGTATAGAAGATCTTGAGGAGCTTAACTATTGAGTGGAAACAGAAGTTCACATCTATCCAAGATTCCAAGGATCTCAACAATTACACAGTTGAAGAACTGTTGGGCAATCTTCTGGCCCACGAAGTACAAATGAATGACTGGAAGGAGTAGGAAGGAGCTATTGAAAAGAAAGCTGAGAAGAAAAAGGAAATAACATTTCCTTCAACAGAAGAAGCTCCAAGCTCAGATGATGATGAGATCATGTTGCTGGCAAGGAACTTTATGAAGAAAAAGAATAAGACCAGCTCCTCTAAAAGAATTGTTCCTACTTACTTTAAATGTAAAAGGCAAGGACACATACAGACTTTCTGTCCATTTCAGACAGAAGAGGATCAAGCAGATAAGAAGAAGAGATGGAAGGACAAAAAGAAGATGGCACTCAAAGCTACGTGGGATGACAGTAGCTCATCAAGTAGTTCATTTGATTCTGAAGATGAAGTTGCAGCAAATGTGTGTTTTGCAGCTCAAGAGGTATGTTCCACTTCTTCCTCCAGTTCAGAAGATGAGCATGATGAAATAAATATTAATAGCCTTCTGTCTACTGTAGATAATTTATATATTAAATGTAGGGAATTTAAGAAAGAAATTAAAAGGTTAAATCACTGCTTAGAAGATTCTTTAGTTGAATTAGAAACTTCTGTAGTTGAAAATAGAAATTTGAAATCTAACTTGGATAAATATAATTGTGATAACTATAAATTGAAAGAAGAAAATAAAAACTTAGTAACCTCAATATTTGATTTGAAAAATACCATATGTAAATTTACTCAAGGTCAAAAAGGACTAAATAAAATTATAAGATCTCAACGACCTAATGGAAGTAAATATGGCCTAGGGTATGCTACACCACAGGAAGTACCTTATTGTGGTGGAATGATTCGATCATATAGAGATGACACCACTATGTTTGCCATCAAAAGAAGATCAGATCATATATGGCTGCCAAGAGGCAATAGATTTAATGTTTTAAGGACTAACTCCACTGGACCCAAGAAGATTTGGATACTAAAAGCCTTAATTTTAGTATAATTTGCAAGATGACAAGGAGCTCCAAGTACGTACAACAAGATAGATTGTGGACAGAGGATGCTCAAAGCACATGACAGGTGAGAAAAGTTTTCTTGATTCTGTTACAAGCTTAAGTTCAGGATCTGTTAAGTTTGGTAATAATGAAAAGAGTAAAACAACTGCAATAGGAAATATTACATCTGAAAATGGTATAATTGAAAATGTATTGCATGTAAATGGATTAAAACAAAATTTATTAAGTGTAGGGAAATTATGTGATAAAGGTTATATTGTCTCTTTTACTACTGAAAATTGTCACATCATTGATCCAGCTACAAATGAAATAAAATTTACTGGTATTAGAAATTGCTCAATTTATACATTAAATTTTCCATTTGAAAATTCTACAAGCAATTCCTGTTTGGTAGCTTCTAGTGAAGATGATTGGGTGTGGCATAAAAGACTTGGACACATCAGTATGAAGACTCTCAAAAAGTTATCAAAGGGTGATCTTGTCAGGGGTCTGCCTAAACTTTCATTTAAGAAAGATAGGGTGTGTAGTGACTATATGCTAGGGAAGCAGAAGAGAACTGCTCTTCACAGCAAAAATGAAGTTACCACTAAAAGGTCATTGGAACTGCTACATTTGGATTTGTTTGGTCCTTCTCAAGTATCAAGTCTTGGGAGTCGAAAATATACCTTTGTTATTGTTGACGATTTCTCTAGATTAACTTGGGTAATATTTTTAACACATAAGAATGAAACTTGCAATGAGTTTAAAAACTTCTGCATAAGAGTTCAGAATCAGAAAGAACTAACAGTGAAGAAAATTAGAAGTGATCATAGAGGAGAATTTGAAAATTATGAATTTGAAAATCTTTGCAATTCATTCAGAATTCTGCATGAATTTTCCTGTCCTAGAACTCCAACTCAAAATGGAGTTGTGGAAAGGAAAAATAGGACATTGTAAGAAATGGCTAGAACTATGTTGAATACCACTAATCTACCAAAATTTCTCTAGGCAGAAGCTGTAGGAACAGCTTGTCACATTTCCAACAGAACTCTCATTAGATCTATGTTGAAGAAGACACCATTTGAAATTTTGTTTGATAAGACTCCAAATGTTGGTTACTTTAAGACATTTGGATGCAAATGCTTTGCCTTAAACACTAGAAATGCTAAAGACAAGTTTGATGCAAAGTTTGAACCTGCCATACTTGTTGGATACTCATCTAGAAGCAAAGCTTACAGAGTATATTTTGCCAAAGACAGAAGAGTAGAAGAAAGTATAAATGTTCAATTTGATGAAGATCTGATACATAATTTCAAAAATTTGAAGATTAACAGTGATAGTGAACACTTTAAAGATGATAACCACAAGCAGACACTCAAATCCCAAGCTTTAGATCAAAATCATAACCATAGGCTTCAGAAGCATAACAATTGGAAGTTCAGATCTGATCATCCCGTGGAACAAATAATTGGAAATATATCTAAAGGGGTACAAACTTGAAGTAAAGCACAAGATATTTGCAATTTTTGTGCATTTGTGTCAGAAATAGAGCCAAAATTAGTAGATGAAGCTTGTAAGGATATCTACTGGACAATGGCTATGCAAGAAGAATTAAATCAATTCCAGAAAAATAATGTTTGGGAACTAGTAGAAAAACCTGTAGGAAAATCAATCATTGGAACTAAATGGATTTTCAAAAACAAATTAGATGAAGAAGGTAACATTCTCAGAAATAAAGCTTGACTAGTTGCACAAGGCTATAATCAGCAGGAAGGTATTGACTATGAAGAAACTTTTGCACCTGTAGCTAGAATTGAAGCTATCAGAATGTTGCTTGCTTTTACAAGTAGTATGAAGATAAGATTGTTTCAAATGGATGTGAAAAGTGTCTTTTTAAATGGAGAAATTCAGGAAGAAGTGTTTGTTAAACAACCACCTGGATTTGAAGATGAAGTCAAGCCAGATCATGTCCACAAACTAAGAAAGACTTTATATAGTCTGAAACAGGCACCTAAGGCTTGGTATGAGAAATTGAAAAAGTTCTTAACTGAAAACAATTTCTCTATAGGCAAAGTGGACAACACTTTGTTTATCAAAACTTTTGATTTGCACATTTTGATTGTTCAGATATATGCTGATGATATAGTTTTTGGAGCCACTTCAGAAGAACTCTGTCATGGATTTCAAAATTTGATGAAAAATAAATTTGAAATGAGCATGATGGGAGAATTGAAGTTTTTCTTAGGATTACAGATTTATCAAGTTCAAAATGGCATCTTTGTTAACCAAGAGAAATACTACAAAGTGATGTTGAAGAAATTTGGTTATGAAAACATCAAACCTACAAATACTCCAATGAGTTCAAGCACTAAACTTGAAATGAATGATTCAAGTGTTGTAGTGGATCCAAAGCAATATAGAGGCATGATTGGATCCCTGTTGTACCTTTTAGCAAGCAAGCTAGATATTATGTTCAATGTATGCTTGTGTGCTCGATTTCAAACATCACCCAAGGAATCTCATTTGAAATTAGTTAAAAAAAATTTCAAATATTTGTGAGTTGTCATTCAATCAGATACTTATAACTGTAACTCACCGAATAGTTATATACTTGTTAGATAGTTTGTCTCTATTAACTTTCTGATTGCTTTAATTTAGCACGTGCATAAAGGCTGACTTAAGTTTTAGATGGTTATCCCTATAACTCACCGAAACGCTTCAGAATTTCAGATAGTTATCTTTCTAACTCTCCGAAAACTTATTTGCACTTCTTTCTGGAATTCTGCATGTGGGAAATTCAATGACTTAAGTTTCGGATGGTTATCCCTGTAACTCATTGAAACACTTTAGGATTTCGGATAGTTAACTTTCTAACTCTCCGAAAACTTATTTGCACTTCTTTTTGGAATTCTACATGTGGGAAATTCAATGACTTAAGTTTTGGAAAGTTATACCTGTAATTTACCGAAAAACTCGAATAGTTATCTAACTCTCTGAAAAGAAAACTCGGATAGTTATCTAACTCTCCGACAAGTCCTTTAAGCTTCTGTTCAGTATTTCTACACGTGGTTTATTGAATGACTTAACTTTTAGATAGTTATACCTGTAACTCTCTGAAAAGTCCTTTAAGCTTCCGTTCAATATTTCTACACGTGGTTTATTGAATGACTTAACTTTTGGATAATTATACCTGTAACTCTCTGAAAAGTCCTTTAAGCTTCCGGATAGTTAACTCCTTAACTATCTGATCATTCAATCCCACTTAACTTGAGAATTACACCACTTAACTATTCGATTTTCTACAACAGCATATTTTGAGATTTACTGCCACCTGTTTGATGCTTCGATTTGTCTGTCTTTTGTTCTTTATGTTGTACAGACTAATCTTGATAAATATAATTCAAAACCTTACATTGATTTTTGCATTACCAAAATCTAGAGGTCCTTTCAATCTCCCCCTTTTTGATAATGGCAAAAACCTTACAATCTATTACATGTATTTCTCTCCCTATATATCTATACAGAAAAGCACACGAGGAAAGTAGAATAATGTAAATTTAAAGATTCCCCCTGATTTTCTGAAACCACTTCCCTTGAATTTCTCCCCCTACTTTACTACAGCTTTGCTTACCAAACTATGATATTTCTCCCCCTTTTTTGCTAATTATCAAAAAGAAGTGAGAAGACAGATACTAAGTTGGTGGAGCAATTATAGCTGAGTATCAAAATGTCAAAGTTGCTACAAAATAGAGAAGTTAGTAGAACAAGCTCCTAGTGGTGAGCTTGGAGAGTAGATATGAAATTATAAATCATATAAAGAACAAATCCCTAAATTTCGTCTAATATGATTAAATGCAGCTTCAGATAATGGTTTAGTGAAGATATCTGCAAGTTGTTCTTTAGTAGAGACATATTCTAAGGAAATATGACCTTTTTCATCATGGTCTCTTAAAAAGTGGTGCCTAATCTCGATATGTTTTGCTCTAGAGTGTAGAACTGTGTTTTTGGAGAGATTGATGGCACTACTGCTATCATAGTAAATAATGGTATTCTGAAAATTTAGCTTATAATCTGCTAGTGTTTGTTGCATCCATAAGATCTGTGCATAACATAGGCTTGCTGTCATATATTCAGCTTCAGTGGTGGATAGAGCTATAGAGTTTTGTTTCCTGCTGAACCAAGAAACAAGTGAATGAACAAGCAATGACATGTTCCATTGGTGCTTTTTCGATCTGATTTGCATCCTACATAATCTGCATCACTGTATCCTACTAAAATCAATTGATTCTTTGAAGAATAAAATAAGCCAAACTCTTTGGTACCTTGTAGATATTTAAATATACGTTTAACTACTTTTAAGTATGATGCTTTTGGAGAGGCTTGATATCTTGCACAAGTACAAACACTAAACATTATATCTGGTCTATTGGCTGTTAGATACAGAAGTGATCCAATCATACCTTTGTATTTCTTTTGATCCACTGGAATGCTAGAAATGTCCTTATCAAGTTTTTCATTTGAGTTCATAGGAGTACCTGTTGCTTTGGATTTATCCATACCAAATTTTAAGAGAATCTCTTTGCAAAATTTCTCTTGATTTAGGAAAATACCATGCTGAAGTTGATGAATCTATAATTCTAGAAAGAATTTTAATTCTCCCATAAGACTCATCTCAAATTCATTCTTCATTAAGATCTAAAAATCATGACATAGTTTCTCATGTGTGGCACCAAAAATGATATCATCCACGTAGATTTGAATAATCAACATATGAGAGCTTTCAGATTTGATGAATAGGGTGTTGTCTGCAGTTCCTATGTTAAACTGATTCTCAAGAAGGAAACTCTTCAGTTTATCATACCATGCACGTGGTGCTTGCTTCAAACCATAGAGAGCTTTATTCAATTTGTATATATGGTTTGGATTTTCTTCATCTTCAAAACCTGGTGGTTGTTCTACATATACTTCTTCTTGCAGAATGCCATTAAGAAATGCACTTTTAACATCCATCTGATAAAGCTTGATTTTCATACTGCTTGCAAAGGCAAGTAACATTCTAATTGCTTCAAGTCTTGCAACAGGTGCAAAAGTTTCTTCATAATCGATTCCTTCTTGTTGGTTGTATCCCTAAGCAACAAGTTTAGCTTTATTTTTGATAATACTGCCATTATTGTCAAGTTTGTTCTTAAACACCCATTTAGTATTAATAATTGATTTTTCGATGGGCCTTTCAATCAAGTTCCAGACTTCATTTTTCTTGAACTGATTTAGTTCCTCTTGCATGGCCATGATCCAGTATTCATCATTGTAGGCATATTCAACTGTTGAAGGTTCAAGTTTAGACACAAAAGCACAATAATTACAAATATTTTGAATTTTGCTTCTTGTTTGAACACCTTGATTTATATTCCCAATAATTTGCCCAATGGGATGTTCAGACTTTGTCTTCCATGCTTTTTCTGTCTCAGTAGATGTAGGCAGTGATGAATTATCCTTTTTCTGAGGAATTTTCTGATTTGTTACTTCACTTTCACTTTCACTATCTATTGTTAGCCTCTTCAATTTTCCTACCATATCTTCATCAAAGAATACGTTTATTGACTCTTCTACTCTTCTTTCATGTTCAAAATAGATCTTGTAGGCCTTACTTCTTGAAGAGTATCCAACAAGTAAAGTAGGATCAGATTTTGCATCAAATTTGTCCTTTTGATCCTTTGTATTAAGCACAAAACATCTTGATTCGAAGACTTTAAAATATCCAACATTTGATATTTTACCATACCATAGTTCAAAAGGGTGTCTTATGTAGGATAGGTCTAAGATGAGTTCTGTTTATTGAATAACATGCAGTATTTACAACTTTAGCCCATAGAGACTTTGGTAGATCAGATGCATTAAGAATTGTCCTTGCCATTTCTTGTACTGATCTATTCTTCCTCTCTACAACTCCATTCTGAGCAGAAGTTCTTGGACATGAGAATTCGTGCAGTATGCCAAAAGAATTGCATAATTCTTCAAATTCTGAATTTTCAAATTCACCTCCATGATCACTTCTAATCTTCTTCACGGTTGATTCTTTTTCATTTTGAATTCTAATACAGAGATGTTTGAATTCATTGCAAGCTTCATTCTTGTGTGTTAAGAAAATAACCCAAGTGAATATTGTATAATCATCAACTACCACTAAGGTATATTTTCTTCCTCTTAAACTGGTTGTTTGTGTAGGACCAAACAGGTCCATATGCAATAGATCCAATGGTTGACGTGTGGCAATGTCTTCAATACTCTTGTGTGCTGATTTCTTTTGTTTTCTAATTGTATAGTCACTACACAATTTATCTCTCTTGAATTTGAGCTTAAGCACACCTCTAACAAGATCATGTTTGGTCAATTTTCTTATAAGTCTCATGTTTGCATGATTTAATCTTTTATGCCATAACCATTCATCTTCATTAGAAGCAACTAAACATACATCACTAGATATAATATCATATGGAAATTCCAAAGTATAAATTGAGTTATTTCTATATCCAGTAAATTTAATTTCATATGTATCCTATTGCAATATAAAACTGTTTTCTGCAATAAAAAGTATATTGTAACCTTTGTCACATAATTAACCTACACTTAGCATATTCTATTTTAAACCATTTACATGAAGAACATTTTCTATTTTTCCATTTTTAGATGCAACATTTCCTATGGCAGTAATTCTACATTTTTCATTATTACCAAACTTAACAGATTTTGAATTTATTGATTTAATAGATTCCAGAAGTCTTTTTTTACCTGTCATATGTTTTGAGCAACCATTGTCAATGATCCACTTGGATGTTTGAGCTTTCTTGTCCATGCAGTCTTGCAAGTCATGTTGAAATTAAGATTTTTGGTACCCATATTTTCTTGGGTCCATCACTGTTAGTCCTTTGTATTCTAAACCTGTTGCCTTTTGGTAGTCATATAGACGTAGATCTCTTCTTAATGACAAACACAATTGTGCCATCTTTTTAAGATTTAATTTTTCCACCACAGTAAGGGATTTCCTGTGGTACAACATACCCTAGGCCAAATTTACTTCCTCCTATTCTTTGAGATCCTATTATTTTGTTTAAGCTATTTTCACCTTTAGTAAATTTACATACAGTTTTCTTCAAATCAGTAACTTCAGATAATAGATTTTTATTTTCTTCTTTCAAATCAAAATTTTTACAACTATAGTTATCCATTTTAGTCTTTAATTCCCTATTATCAACTAAGGCTTTTTCTAGTTCAGCAAAAACATCTTCTAGATAGGAGTTTAAACTGTTTAATTCTTTCTTGTACTTCTTACATTTTATATATAAGTTATCTACTGTACAGAGAAGACTATCTATATCTACATCATCATTTTCTTTTTCCGAGCAATAGGGAGATGTAGAGCATACCTCTTGTGCAGCAAAGCACATGTTTGCAGATGCCTCCTCATCTAAGTTTGATGAGCTGCTGGATGAACTGTTGTCATTCCAAGTGGCTTTCAATGCCATTTTCTTCTTATTCTTCCTTTCCATTTCTGTTTGTCCTCCTCTTGTTGAAAATGACAGTAAAGTTGAATGTGTCCCAGTTTCTTGCACTTGTAGCATGTAGGGACTTTTGATTTTGAGAAGCTGGCTTTGCCTCCTTGTCTCATCATCCTTCTGAAGTTCCTGGCCAGCAGTAACACTTCATCCTCATCCGAGCTTAGTTGATCTTCTGTTGAGGGAAAAGCTAGTTCTTTCTTTTTCTCTACTTTTCTTTCAGTGACTCCTTCTTTCCATTCCTTCATTTGGACTTCATGGGCTAGAAGGTTTCCCAATAGATCTTCAACTGAATAGTTATTCAGATCCTTTGAATCCTGTATGGAAGTAGACTTCTGCTTCCATTCGACTGTCAGGCTCCTTAGGATCTTTTGTATCTGTTCACGATTAGAGAAACTCCTCCCAAGGCCTCTTAGTTCATTCACAATTTCTATGAATCTGGAAAATAATTCAGTGATACTTTCTTTTTCAAGCATTTTGAATAATTCATATTTTCTTAACAAAATGCTAATTTTAGTATCTTTAACTTGGCTGGTTCCTTCATATGTAATTTGAAGGATCTTCCAAGCTTCATGGGAGAATTTACAAGCAGATATTTTATTATACTGTTCACTAGTTAGTGCATAGTAAATGGAATTAAGCCCACGAGCATCCATCTGGATGATTCTTTCATCCTCCTCAGTCTAGTCACTTTCATGACTGATTGGAGTTGGTGTACCATATACAACCATTCTCCAAAGCTTCACATTTATACTCTTGAGAAAGCACTCCATCCTATTTTTCCAGTAGCTATAATTGCTACCATCAAAGAGGGGAGGTCGATGGATATTCTGACCCTCTGCAGTGTGGAAAGCCATGATCTCAGATGGTTAAATCTATTAACGAGATCAACCTTGCTCTGATACCAATTGTTAGGACCTTAAGGCTTACTAGAGGGGGGTGAATGGTAAAAATTCGTTTCTTAACAATTTAGAGGTAGTTTAATGTAAAGTGATAGCAAGCATACAATAAGGAAATCACATAGAGATTTTTAGGTGGTTCACCACTAACGGCTAGTCCACCCCCAAGGGATACTTGGGCTTCACTAAACTCTTGCAAACTTACAATCACTTGCTTTAAGGTTTAAGCAAGAACCAACTAACCATTCACTTGAGCTTCCTTGTCGAAGCTTCAATCAATCCTTTCACTGAAGTTTTAATCTGTGTACTTCAGTAAATACTATCTTGTGAACAACAGAGTTGAATGCGTAATGAACTTCTGCAATTTGATCTGCAAATGTTGAAGATGATTTGATCTCTAAAGCTTTTGTTCTGTTGAGCTTGGTGTAAGTATAGGTATGAGCAAAACACTACTTAAATCCGTTGTCTGTATTTTGTATATATACTTGATATTTACAACGATCATATTTTCTTCCAACGGATGTATTCTACTGTACTTGATTAGACTCAAGTCCCAATACGGTAAGTTACCGTTCAGAAAATCGTTTCAAGATATCTTACCGATTTTCCTATCCTTTCGGAAAGTTAGTTGTGCAACTCTCCGAAGAGTATCTGTAACTCACCGAAAGATCACTTAAACTTTACTGCTAGGTAGGATTCCAGAATATTTACTGTGAGCTATCATTCAATCGGATACTTATAACTGTAACTCACTAAATAGTTATATACCTATTAGATAGTTTGTCTCTGTTAACTTTTCGATTGCTTTAATTCAGCACGTGCATAAAGGCCGACTTAAGTTTCGGATGGTTATCCTTGTAACTTACCAAAACGCTTCAGGATTTCGGAGAGTTATCTTTCTAACTCTCCGAAAACTTATTTGCACTTCTTTCTGGAATTCTGCATGTGGGAAATTCAATGACTTAAGTTTCGGATGGTTATCCCTGTAACTCACCGAAACGCTTTAGGATTTCGGATAGTTAACTTTCTAACTCTCCGAAAACTTATTTGCACTTCTTTCTGGAATTCTGCACGTGGGAAATTCAATGACTTATGTTCTGGAAAGTTATACCTGCAACTTACCGAAAAACTCGAATAGTTATCTAACTCTCTGAAAAGAAAACTCGGATAGTTATCTAACTCTCGACAAGTCCTTTAAGCTTCCGTTCAGTATTTCTACACGCGGTTTATTGAATGACTTAACTTTTGGATAGTTATACCTGTAACTCTTTGAAAAGTCCTTTAAGCTTCCGTTCAGTATTTCTGCACGTGGTTTATTGAATGACTTAACTTTTGGATAGTTATACCTGTAACTCTTCGAAAAGTCCTTTAAGCTTCCGGATAGTTAACTCCTTAACTATCCGATCATTCAATCCCACTTAACCTGAGAATTACACCTTTTAATTGTTTGATTTTCTGCAACAGCATATTCTGAGATTTACTACCACCTGTTTGCTGCTTCGATTTGTCTGTCTTCTGATCTTTTTGCTGTACAGACTAATCCTGATAAATACAATTCAAAACCTTACATTGATTTTTGCATTATCAAAATCTAGAGGTCCTTTCATACTATAGTTAACTATGTTAGGATCGATAGGCTCACCAAAGGAGGGTGAATGGTGAAAGTGTGTAGTTTTTAAAATTCTTTTGATGTTGAATTGAATGATTCAACAGAAATGTAATGAGATGAAACTAAGCGAATGCAAATCAGTAGAGACAAGAAACACAACAAATTTTTAGGTGGTTCACCAACTTGGCTAGTCCACCCCCAAGATTCACTTGGGCTTTAATAAGTGTTTCAACACTTACACACGTGCTTTCAGGTTAAAGTAAGAGTTTTCAGGTATAAACTTCAGTAAACCAACCTCTAGAGTTTTCAGGTCAAAACTCAAACCAACACTAAATGTAGCTTTCAGGTTGAAGCCACGAACCAATAGCTTTAATCTTTCGATCAGAGTTTTGGTGCACAGAGCTTTTTCTACAATAGATCTTTAGAATATGCTTCACTGTTTGTAGACTTGGGTGTAATTGGAATTGGAGTGTAGCTCACTGTATGTGGTATATCTGTTATCTTTGTGTTTTCCTTTCTTAAACTCCGCATATTTATACCAAAGGTATAACGATCATATTTCTCTGTCAACGGATGTATTCTATTGTACTTGAGTAGACATCAGTCAAATACGGTAAGTTACCGTTCAGAAAGTTATTTCAAGATGTCTTACCGATTTTCCTAACATTTCAGATAGTTAGTTGTGTAACTCTCCGAAGAATATCTGTAACTCACCGAAAGATCACTTAAACCTTTTTGTTAGGTAGGATTCCAGAATATTTACTGTGAGCTGTCATTTAGTCAGATACTTATAACTGTAATTCACTGAATAGTTATATAACTGTCGGATAGTTGGCTATAATATTCTTTTATTAACTTTTCGATTGCTTCAATTTAGCATGTGCATAAAAGGCTGACTTAAGTTTCGGATGGTTATCCTTGTAACTCACCTAAACGCTTCAGGATTTCGGATAGTTATCTTTCTAACTCTCTGAAAACTTATTTGAGCTTCTTTTTGGAATTCTGCACATGGGAAATTCAATGACTTAAGTTTCAGATGGTTATCCCTGTAACTCACCGAAACACTTCAAGATTTCGGATAGTTATATTTTTAACTCTCCGAAAACTTATTTGAGCTTCTCTTTGGAATTCTGCACGTGGCAATTTCAATAACTTAAGTTTCGGATAGTTAAATTGTAACTTACTGAAACTCTCTTTGAAATTTCGGATAGTTATCTAACTCTCCGATTTTGCCTTTTTAAGCTTCTAACTACCGGCTTCTCCATTTTGCACGTGCGTAATAAAATGACTTAAGTTCCGGAAAGTTATACCTATAACTTACCGAAAAACTTGAATAGTTATCTAACTCTCCGAAAAGAAAACTCGGATAGTTATCTAACTCTTCGACAAGTCCTTTAAGCTTCCGTTTTGTATTTCTGCACATGATTTATTGAATGACTTAAGTTTCGGATAGTTAGCCTTTCTGACTTTCCAATTTTCCTTTTTCTTTCGGATAGTTAACTCCATAACTTTCAGATCATTCAACCAACTTAACTATCTGATTTAATAACTCCTTGAAGGATTTCTAAAATCAGATAGTTATCCTTCTAACTGCTCGACAAACTTGGTGCTGTTTTACTTTTCGGATACTTGGTCTTGTAACAGTTCGATTTTCCTGTAACTTGAAAGAAATATCATCTGGAACCTTCTCGATCTGTTCGTCTGCTGGGAATTTGTTCTAACAGCCTTCTAATCTAATGTAGTATAGACTTAACTGTGAAATACATTATGTTTCCTCACATAGGTTTTGCATTATCAAAATACTCGGGTTCTAACAATCTCCCCCTTTTTGATAATGACAAAAACCTTTATAATTATTTACATGTATTTCACTCCCTAGTGTATTTCTATACATTCAGTCACAAAGAAAAATAAAACAAGAATTTATCAATACTATACAAACGAGGAGGGATTCCTCCCCTTGACTTTGAGCTGTGTAGGATCGTATGGCTACACAAGAGGGGGGTCAATTGTGTATTTTTAATATTTTCTGAAATATAATTGAAACTTTAAAACTCAAAAACAAGTCGAGACATTGTTTTCATAAAATCATTTTTATTCAAGGTTTCAATTACAATATATAATTCAATTCTCCTCAGAAATTGTAGATGCAATTATATTTCGATACCATGTATCATCTAAACAATTTCATAACTACAAATAGAGAAAACTAATTTGCGGAATTTAAAACTTTTCTCCTTATTTGAGATCTTTCTTCTTCTTCTTTTTCTTCTTCAACAATTCTTTAGTGATGAATATCTTGTCTTTTCATGCTTCACCGAATTTGCTTTCTTCTGATACTTCAAATCTTCAGTGATGAAAATCATACCTTTTTATGCTTCATTGAACTTTCTTCCACTTGAGAGATTTTCCCCGAGAAGGTGTTTTTGATCCTTGAAAAGGATTTTTCTTTTGGTGTGTAAGGATGGTTTGATCCTTGAAAAGATTTTTCGTTTTATGTGCAAGGACGGTTTGATCAACGAGAATTCTATGCCTTTTATACTGTATCTTCATTTCATGCATGTCCTTCACGTTTAACCACTACCAGTATTCCACTTCTCTACGTCTTTTCTTTTTCCTTCATCGAAACACACACGTTGTAACCCACGTTTATATTTCGAATTTCCTTTAATCATCAGTCCTGGATCTCTGAAAAATTTCCTACAAAATAAACTTTTTCGTCCAAAAGTTTTTCATCAGTGTAATAAGAAGTCGTTACTTTAATGTTAACTAAACGAGTAACACAAGTATATATATAACTTAATGTTTCTAACTTAACGAGTTCCTCATGTGCCATTTCACGTGCCAAGTACTGTAGCTAACTCAACGAACTAAGTCCGTGGTGTTATGCTATCTCAATGAGCCATCTCTGTTGTGTTAAGATAACTCAACGAACCATTTCCGTTGTGTTATGATAACTCAACGAACAAGTAATAAACAAATGTTTTTATAATAAAAATTTTACCACGTGCAAAAATAACAACTTAAGTTTATAATGCTAACCTAACGCGTTGCCTTTGTATTCAATATAGCAACTTAACGCGTTTAGTTATGTTAACTTAACGAGTTAAAGATGTGCACCTCACGTGATACAATACAACATTCGTAACTTATAATTTCACCACATGTATAACACTAACTTAACGAGTTCGTCTCTTCTTTTACTCACTAACTTAACGAGTTATCACGTGACCTATTTTAACCTTTAAGCCTCTAACTTAACGAGTTCTCATGTGACCTATTTTAACCTTTAAGCCTCTAACTTAACGAGTTCTCACGTGACCTCTATACAAACAAAACTCTAACTTAACGAGTTGTCTAAACGTGCACTGTTCATGATACAGAAGATATAACATTAAAACATATCATGCTTTTCAATAAAAACACACGTTAACTTAACATTTAGTTAAATGAGAAATTAATGCAACGAAACGACTAGATATTAACTTCAGATCCAATACAGACAAGTATTTATATTAGTAAGCTTTTTCTGTATTAATTGATGATTTTAATTTCTTTTCACAAGCAATAGTAATTGAGCAAATATGATTATTTTCATTCAGCACACATCATCAAAACAAAAATACTCAACAATCTCCCCCTTTTTGATGATGACAAAACCATATTAAATCAATTATGAAATATGTTTAACTCAACAAAGCACCTTTGTTGGGTTAACTTTTAATTCAACAAACTTGTTTGTTGACTTAAGTTTAGTTAAGCTTATTTCTATTGTTTGTGTAAATTTTACCTCTCAGAACTAAAACTCTCAGATGTCAATAATTATATAAGTATCAGTTTTCTAATTATCATCTGTCAGATTACAATAACCATTTAAATAGCATCTCCTTTTATAATATATATATGCACAATTAAGATCATAATCATCTTTTTATAATATTTCTCCCCTTTTTTGTCATTAATCAAAAAGATAATTACAGAGAATATATATATGTATATAAGAGAATTACAACAACGATTTCTGTAAACAAGAATAATAATTGAACACATTTACAGAAAAATGTATTGTTCAATGAATCAAACAAGTAATACAAACATTACATTTTGTATTTAGAAAAAAACAAAAATAGTTATCGACCCCTCCTAAGTATATCACTTATAGCATTACATATTTTATCTCCTAGATGCCTAATATCATTTCTGATGTCGTTAAGCACTACATCTAAGTCAGGAGGTAGCTGGGTTTGCTGTTCTGCTTGAACTGAATAACTTTGTTGTTGTTGTTGTATATGGTCTGTATCAGGTTGTTGTTGTTGTTGTCGTTGAGGTTTATGCATGGCCTGAAATTTTTGCAAATCTTTGACACTAAATGCTCTCATGCCTTTAGTTTCAGAGGGCCAATCGAATAAATTCAATTGGCTTGCAATGAGTCTACATACAGCATCATCATAAAATAACTTTGAACTCATATGCTGTAGTTGAGAAGTGAAAACATCAAACCAATTGATTTGAATTCTATTCAGCAAGCTATAAGTTGCATATAAACAACTTCTGCTGACTTCCATATTGTGTCCAACTCTCTGAAATAAATTTGCATGCAATATATTTGCAATAAACCTTGCCTCTACATTCAGATTTTCCATTAATCTCATTTAAGAATATACATCTGGAATTTTTGATAAAGACTGAATGTTCCATTCCAGTTGTCTTATTATGTCAAATCTGTTGGTAACAACAACACCTTCATTCTTTAATCCTAAAACTTCAAAAATTAACTCAGGAGACAATATAAACTCCTGTTCATTTATTTGAGTTTTCAGAAAATTTCCATTCTTGACCAGATTGCTATAAAAAGCTGCAATAAGCTGTGTGTATTGCTTCCATTTCGTTCCTATTGGCAAGAATTTAATGAGGCCTTGAAACTCAAACAGATCTCTTATTTCCATCAAATTTCTGAATTTTATTGGATGAGTATGCAAAATCTGACATGTAATCAAATTATTGTATTTCTGCAATGCTTCTTCAGATCTAAAATGAATTGCATTACCTTGAATTTTTAATATTGTACACAAAGAAGGTGATACCTGAAGTCATGATTCAGAGTTTAATTCATCTTCAGGAAACTCTTCTTCAAAATGAATGTCATGTTGTTCCTCTTCCAAAATATTATCTTGAAGCTGCTCAGGTAAGCTTGATTCTTCAGCTTCAACAGTGTTAGGAACATTGTCAATATGCTCAACATTCATCTATTCAGTCTCTATAGAATGTTCAGAGTCTAATTTTTCCACAAATTCTACAACCGGTGTATCTGTCTGTAATTATTCATTTTGTTCAATAGATATTTCCATTGATTCATGCTGTGAATTCTCAGACTCTACTTCTATAGATTCCGTAAAAGGTTGGTTAACTTTTAGCTCTTCTAGAGTCTTAACATTTTCAATATATGCTACTCCAGACAATTCAGCCTTTGAACTAGTTACTACTTCAACATTGTCAATTATATCTGCAATAACTTATTCAATGTTAGGTGCCTGATGCTCTAATTTGTCAATTTCTGCATCATCAGGACTTGTACTAATAGAAAAGCTTGAGCTCATATTTGACTTGGATTTCTTCTCAAGTTTTCTAGCAAGGGAAAATAAAGTCTCATTATCTTCATCAGTTTCAGTGTGTTCGGAACTGATGAGTTTATCAGATGCATAATAAGGTACAATGTCTAGACATACATTGTCCTTTGAAAATAAATTTTCATCTGATTTTCCTTTTTCAAAAGACTTTGTTTCCTTAGACATAATTTTTCTAACTTTCCTTCTTCTATAACATTTCTGTTTCTCCTTTTCAAGTATTGCTGTTTTCTTTTCAAATTGCTCCATAAAAGTTTTTTGCTTTAATTCTTCTAAGGCAATTTCTATTGCAACAGCCTTTTGAAGACTATCAACTTTTGTTTTGTCTACAGCAATATCTAATTCTACTTGTTTTGAATATAAAGGAGTAGGGATAGCTGATTCATGCTCTTCCTCAAATACATGTAGTCTTGTACCATTTATAGGAGTTTGAGGAGTTCTATTTGATGAACCTACACATTTTTCCAAATATTTTGCATACTGTTCCAAAAATGCAATCTCAGCACATTTCATTCTGTATTCTCTATCATATTTACTTCGAATACCCATGTATGTAATACTTGCATCAATATGTTGAAGTCATTGTGTAACTTCATCTAATATATCCTGAGAAAAGAAGTAATCTCTATAAAGTTCTTCTAACCTTTTGTCCACTCGAAATATTTTCTTGAACCAAGTACGTGGAACTTCATCATTCTTTATTTCTTTTCCTTTTGCATCTCTTTTACTTTTGCCTTTTCCTCTGCCATGACCTTTGTAGAACTTGGAGACCATCGTCGCAGGTTGTAATAGCAACAAGCAGGAAAGATTTTCTTAACAAAGTTTACAAATAACCTAAGTGCCCGTATAATAAGTGTTTAAATAGGGTTTTTAGGCGTATAACTCAACGTGAAGAGAAGTCGGATTTAGAAATAAAATAAATATTGAATAAAGCTTATTCAATCAAAGTACTTGAAATATTCAAGTATAACTCGTTGAGTTAACTAACCTAACGAGTAAAACGCTGTCTAGAGGCAGTTTTACACGTTACCTTATCTAACATAACGTCTAGTTAGTACACTTAAAACAATTTTCGGATGCTTCCAACTGAAACGTTCCGAAAACAACATACATGTTAAACTTAACATTATCTTGAGAACATTGTAAAATATTTGAACTTTGAATCTAAAATAGTTTATTTTTCTTTTTAAATTATTTCATCAAGATTTTAAGAGGACATTAATTCAAATTAACTAAGATTTGTATTCTAAATTATATTAATCTATTTTCGACATTGTTAATCCTCCCCATACAAATATACTTCAAATATAGTCAATCAAAATACAAAATATACTTGTAGTGATAATAGATGTTAAGTATAACTATACTTTATATTTTCTTTTTAGAGACTTCCATTATCTTGACATCATCAAAAATGATTTTCAGAATCAATTCCTACTATATATGAATCAAAACACAACTTTGAACTCAATTCGATTAATTCAAGGAGAATAAAAGAATGTATCTCAAATAAACATTTTCAAAAGTACTAATGTTGATTCAATAAATCAGTAGTCATATTGGTATAAACTATATGCGATTCAAAGATATCTGTAATTAATGAAACAACTTTTTCTTTTCAAAACAGTAAATATTGATAATTTTCTTTAAAAGTTAGTTTGAAAAGCTTGAATCATACAAGAGCTTTCTAATGTACCCGTGTAATGAGCTTTCAGTCAACAATCCCAAATTTGATCAGGACCTTAGGTTGCCAGATTTAAAGAATCCTTTTTCAGGACAACAATCCTTACATACCTATCTGCTCAAGTACAAAAGGCTCATGATCAAACTGATCAATAAACTCTCAAAGATTTTCACTTTGTAAGCACTTTTCATTTTAAGCACAGTATATATGTATTCCATTAATACAGATGCAATAAAACACAAATCTCATACAATTTTTACTTCTATGATTATACTGAGAATATGAATCAGTTTCAATAAGCTTATACTTTTGATTAACAGTTTAAGATGAGTTACATATAACTTATTCTACAAGTTTAATCAATTAAGTCAAATTTATGCATGATCATATGCATTTTCCTTGATTCAAAGAAAACATTTAATCAAAATTTCAGAATGTTAGAAGTATTTAATGTTCTTCATTTACACTTCCACTTAAAATCGTAAAAACTATTAAAATTGATAAACTACTTAAAATCAATAAGATACTACTATGATTTTACAATAAATACATAGTATCTTAAGTAGCAGTTTAGATATTACTTTAAATATTTATAATAAGTATAAAATATCTATGAGGTGAACAACATCATCAATAATATTTATCTTTTTATGTGGAGTTTAAGCATTTTACACATCACATAGCCTACAAATACCTAAATTTAATCTAATGTTGCATAATATATTTTCGTCTAGAGGTTTTGTAAATATATCAGCTAATTGATTTTTACTAGACACAAATTCTAATTTAATTTTTCCTTTAATTACGTTATCTCTTAGAAAATGATGTCTAACCTCTATATGCTTTGCTCTTGAATGTAATGCAGGATTTTTGGAAAGATTTATTGCAGAACTACTGTCACAATAAATCTTAGTTGTATCATAAGATAATCCAAAATCTTCTAAAGTTTGCCTTATCCACAGAATCTGAGTGCAACACAGTGCAACAACAACATATTCAGCTTCGGTAGTAGAAAGTGCTACACAGTTTTGTTTTTTACTAAACCATGACACCAAATTATTTCCCAATAATTGACATGTGCCACTAGTACTCTTTCTATCAGATTTAGATCCTACATAATCAGCATCAGTATATCCTATAAGATCTATTGAACTATCCTTAGAATAATATAGTCCGAAATTTTTAGTTCCTTGTATATATCTAAATATTCTTTTAACTGCAATTAAGTGTGATTCTTTAGGATTAGATTGAAATCTAGCACAAACACACACAACAAACATAATATCAGGTCTTCTAGCAGTCAAATAAAGTAAAGAACTAATCATACTTCTGTATTTTCTTTGATCTATAGATTTTCCTATGTCATCAATATCTAACTTTAAAGTAGTACTCATAGGAGTTCCTCGAATCCTTGTATCATTAAAATTAAATTTCTTAAGCATTTCATCTACGTATTTTTCCTGATTTAAAAATATACCTTTATCCATTTGCTTAATTTGAAGTCCTAGAAAATATGAAAGTTCTCCTATCATACTCATTTCAAACTGATTAGTCATCTCTTTAGAGAATATTTCTATTAACTTATCAGAGGTTGCTCCAAAGATTATATCATCCATGTATATTTGAACAACAATCTGATATTTACCATCTCTCTTAATAAATAGAGTATGATCCACTTTTCCCATGATATAATCTTTTTCTATTAAAAAGTAGACAATCTTTCATACCATGATCTAGGTGCTTGCTTCAAACCATATAAGGCTTTCTTCAATTTATACACAAAGTCAGGATTTTTAATATCTTCAAATCCAGGTGAGTGTTTTACATAGACTTCTTCATTAATTAAACCATTTAGAAATGCACTCTTTACATCCATTTGATATAATTTAAAATCCATATAACAAGCATAGGCCAATAATATTCTAATACTTTCTAACCTAGCCACAGGAGCAAATGTTTCATCATAATCTAATCCTTCTTCCTATGTATACCCTTGTGCAACTAATCTAGCTTTATTCCTTATAATTTGACAAGTTTCATTAGTTTTGTTTCTAAAGATCCACTTTGTACCTATTATGGACTGATTTTCTAGTGGAGAAACTAATTCCCATACATCATTTCTGATGAATTGATTTAGTTCTTCTTGCATTGCCACTATCCAATTTTCATCAGATAATGCTTCTTGTATATTCCTTGGTTCCACCATAGAAACAAACATACACATACTATTTAAATTTACTGAAGCTCTAGTTTTAATTCCCTCATTAATATTACCAATGACTTGAGTAATGGGATGTGATGAAGAATAACGCCAATTTCTCTGATTTTCCTCAATATTCTCATCAACATCTGAAAGTCCATCACTTTCATCATTAGTTTGATCATTTAAGTTCATATTTTTGATTTTCTCAGATAAATCATCAATCTCTCTTTTGATCTCTAACTCATTTGGAAAATTGATCATATCATCATTATTAGCTTTAGATTGAGATTCTCTAAGAGAATTTTCATTGAAGCTTACATGGAAAATTTCTTCAATAGTCCTAGAGGTATTGTTATATACTCTATAGGCTTTACTTCTAGTAGAGTAACCTACAAAAATTTCTTCATCCGATTTGGCTTCAAATTTATCCCTTTTATCCTTAGTATTAAGAATAAAACACTTGTAGCCAAATGGTTTCATATAGGAAATTTTTGGAACCCTATTAAACATAATTTCAAAAGGAGTTTTATTAACATGAGGTCTTAAATGACTTCTGTTAATAACATAACAAGCTGTATTTACTGCTTCAGCCCAAAGATTTTGAGGTAACTTATGTTCATTCAACATAGTTCTAGTCATTTCTTGAAGTGATCTATTCTTTCTCTCAACAACACCATTTTGACATGGTGCTCTTGGAAAAGAAAATCTGTGGTCAATGCCATGCTCATTACAATAGTTATCCATTTGATCAAATTCAGTTCCATGATCACTCCTAAGTTTTTGAATAGAGACACTTTGCTCATTTTGAACAAAATTGCAATACATTTTAAATTTTTCAAAAACTTTTGTCTTAGATGCTAGAAAATATACCCAAGTGTATCTAGAGAAGTCATCTACTAAAACAAATACATACCATTTACCACCTAGACTCATGATTCTTGTTGGTCCAAATAGATCCATTCTTGTTGTTATTTCAATATTTTTCAATTCTAAGTTTAGTTTGAGTTTTGTGCCCTCTATTTGTTTGATTTTATGTTTCCTTGTGTGGATTCTTCTCAAATGTTTGTTCCTCTAACTCTATCGTAGTTTAGAAGTTTTTTACTTAACTCTAACGTCCTGATTTACTTGATTTTTGTAGGATCGTATGGCTACACAAGAGAGGGGTGAATTGTATATTTTTAATATTTTCTGAAATATAATTGAAACTTTAAAACACAAAAATAAGTCGAGACATTATTTTCATAAAATCATTTTTATTCAAGGTTTCAATTACAATATACAATTCAATTCTCCTTAGAAATTGTAGATGCAATTATATCTCGATACCATGTATCATCTAAACAATTTCATAACTACAAACAGAAAAAACTAATTTGTGGAATTTAAAACATTTCTCCCTGCTTGAGATCTTTCTTCTTCTTTAGTAATTCTTTAGTGATGAATATCTTGTCTTTCTCTACTTCACCGAATTTGCTTTCTTTTGATACTTTAAATCTTTAGTGACATAAATAATACCTGGTTCTGCTTCACTGAATTTTCTTCCACTTGAGACTTCAAATCTTCAGCGACATAAATTTAACCTTATCTACTTCGCTGAACTTTCTTCCACCTGAGAGATTTTCCCGAAGAGGTGTTTTTGATCCCTGAAAATGATTTTTCTTTTGGTGTGCAGGGATAGTTTTATCCTTAAAAAGATTTTTCTTTTTGTGTGCAAGGTTAGTTTGATCACCGAGAATTCTATACCTTTTATACTGTATCTTCATTTCATGCATATCCTTCATGTTTAATCGCTACCAGTTTTCCACTTCTCCACGTCTTTTCTTTTTCCTTCATCAAAACACACACATTCTAACCCACATTTATATTTCAAATTTTCTTTAATCATCAGTCCTAGATATCTGAAAAATTTCCTACAAAATAAACTTTCTCGTCCAAAATCTTTCATCAAGCGTAATAAGAAGTTGTTACTTTAATGTTAACTAAACGAGTAACACAAGTATATAAATATAACTTAACGTTTCTAACTTAACGAGTTCCTCATGTGCCATTTCACGTGACAAGTATTGTAGCTAACTCAACGAACTAAATCCGTGGTGTTACGCTAACTCAACGAACTAGCTTAACCTTTCTTTCGAAAGGTTAAATGATAACTCACCGAAAATAGTTTAAGTTTCAGATAGTTACGGTTGTAAATCACAAAAAAACTCTTTATTCCATAAAACTAGTGAGACACATGTCAAGACTTGAAAACATGACTTAAGTTACCTTTCGGATAGTTACGACTGTAAGTCTTCGAAAAAACTTTAATTCACCAATTCAGTAATAAACAAATGTTTTTATAATAAGAATTTTACCACATGCAAAAATAACTTAAATTTATAACGCTAACCTAATGCGTTGCCTTAGTATTCAATATAGCAACTCAACGTGTTTAGTTATGTTAACTTAACGAGTTAAATATGTGCACCTCACGTGATACAATACAACATTTGTAACTTATAATTTCACCACGTGTATAACACTAACTTAACGAGTTCGTCTATTCTTTTACTCACTAACTTAATGAGTTATCATGTGACCTATTTTAACCTTTAAGCCTCTAACTTAACGAGTTCTCACGTGACCTCTATACAAACAAAACTCTAACTTAACGAGTTGTCTAAACGTGTACTGTTCATGATACAAAAGATATAACTTTAAAACATATCATGCTTTTCAATAAAAAAACACACGTTAACTTAACGTTTAGTTAAATGAGAAATTAATGCAACGAAACGACTAGTTATTAACTTTAGATCCAATACAGACAAATATTTATGCTAGTAAGCTTTTTCTGTATTAATTGATGATTTTAATTTCTTTTCACAAGTAATAGTAATTGAGCAAATATGATTATTTTCATTCAGCACACATCATCAAAACAAAATACTCAATAGTTTTGATTGTATATAGCTTGTACTTAGTAGATTAGAGCATACATGGATTTAGATGTATGGTTATAAGTCCATGTATGCTAGTTTTGTAGTAGAATTGGTAGCTTAGCATAACGTGATGTTATTTTCGTGTGTGTTGCTTTTTCTTAAGTGATGGATAGAGGGGGACATGAATGAGGTTTCTAATTACTGATTCAACTCTATATGAAGTGATTTCTAACATACACATGATTGTTAAGGCAAACATGTGATGAGAATGCATTTACACAAGGCATATCTATAAACTCTAGTGAATTTTATGTTTAATTGTTGGTCCCTATGGACTCAACCCGTTCTTGCATGCTTTCTATAGTTGGCTCCGTGCGCTTGCGATTATAAATATTAAAACTTGATTGCGTGTTAATTTCATAACATATAAACCCTGAACAAGTTTTTAGCGTCGTTGTCGGGGACCATGCCAATTTCAAAAACTTGTTCGAGGTTTATATGTTATGAAATTAACACGCAACCGAGTTTACAATCAACTCTTTTTCATTATGAATTTTAATGCAAAGATGTTTAAATTCAGTATAGGCTTCACTTTTATGTGTTAGGAATATAACCTTGGTAAATCTTGTGAAGTCATCAACTACTACTAAAATATATTTCCTTCCTCCTAGACTTGTTGTTTGTGTAGGACCAAATAAGTCTAAATGCAATAATTCCAATGGTTGATTGGTGACAATATCATTTGTACTTTTGTGTACTAATTTCTTCTATTTTCCAACAATGTAGTCACTACATGGTTTATCCCTTTTAAATTTGAGTTTAGATATACCTCTAAGAAGATCATGTTTGGTTAGTTTCCTAACGGTTCTCATATTTACATGACCTAATCTTTTATGCCATAACCACTCATCTTCACTAGAAGCAATTAAGCATGCATCACTTGCAAGATTTTTAGATGGAAATTCTAATGCATAAATTGAATTATCTCTATAACCAATAAACTTAATTTCAAGGGTATCTTGATGCAATATAAAATAATTTTCAGTAGTGAAGAATGGATTGTACCCTTTATCACAAAGTTGACCTATACTTAATAGAATTTGTTTTAAGCCATTTACATGCAAGACATTTTCTATTTTACCAATTTCAGATGCAACATTTCCTATGACAATAATTCTACATTTTTCATTATTGCCAAATTTAACAGATCCTAAATTTATAACTTTAAAAGATTCAAGAAATCTTTTCTTACTTGCCATATGCTTTGAACATCCATTGTCAATAATACATTTTGACGTTTGAGTTTGCTTGTCCTTGCAATCCTGCAAGTCATATTAAAATTAAGGCTTTTGATACCCAAATCTTCTTGGGTCCACCAATGTTAGTCCTTAACATATTAAATTTTTTGCCTCTTGATAGCCACATATATCCATATCTTCTTTTGATAGCAAAGACTATAGTGCCATCTCTATAAGATTGAATCATTCCACTACAGTAGGGAATTTCCTATGGAGTAGCATACCCTAGGCTAAATTTATTTAATCCTATTCTTTAGGATCGTATAATCTTATTTAAACTACTTTCTCCTTTAGTAAATTTACATATAGTATTTTTTAAATCTGTAGTTTCTGCTAATAAGTTTTTATTTTCTTCTTTCAAATCAAAATTATTATAACTATAATTATCTAGTTTTGTTTTTAAATCTCTATTATCAACTAAGGCATTTTCTAATTTAGTAAATGCATCTTCTAAACAAGGGTTTAAACCTTTAATTTCTTTCTTATAATTTTTACATTTTACATGCAAACTATCTACTATACAAAGAAGACTATTTATATGTAAATCATTGTTTTCATTATCTGAACAATAAGGGGATGTGGAGCATACCTCCTATGTAGTAATGCATACATTTCTAGAAACCTCTTCCTCAGAATCTGAAAAGCTACTGGATGAACTATTGTCATCCCATGTAGCTTTTAGTGTCATTTTCTTTTTGTTCTTCTTCCTCCACTTTTACTTATCCTCTTCCTATTAAAAAGGATAGTAGAGTTGAATATGTCCCAATTTCTTACATTTGATCTTAAGGTACTAACTTTGCTTCTATGTTTTATCATTTTTTATAAATTCCTAGCTAGCAGTAATACTTCATCTTCTTCTGAACTTAATTGTTCTTCTGTAGAGGGAAAAGCTAGTTCTTTCTTCTTTTCCACTTTTCTTTCAGTGACTCCCTCCTCTTCCTTTCATTCCTTCATTTGTACTTCATGAGTAAGAAGATTTCCTAACAAATCTTCAACTAAGTAGTTGTTCAGATCCTTTGAGTCTTGTATGAATGTTGACTTTTGTTTCCATTTAGCTATCAAACTCCTTAGGATCTTTTGTACCTGTTCACAGTTAGAAAATTCTTTTCTAAGGCCTCTCAATTCATTTACAATTCTTGTAAACCTTGAAAACATATCAATAATATTCTCATTATCAATCATTTTGAATAATTCATATTTTCCTAGAAAAATACTAATTTTAGTGTCTTTTACTTGATTAGTTCCTTCATAAGTAATCTTAAGGGTTTTCCAAGCCTCATAGGAAGACTTACATGCAAAAATTTTATTATACTGTTCAATAGTAAGTGCATAGTAAATTGTATTTAAACTACGAGCATCTATCTAAATGATTCTTTCATCCTCCTCAATCTAATCATTTTCATGATTGGTTGGAAGTTGTGCACCATGTACAACCATTCTCCAAAGCTTTACATCTGAGCTCCTAAGAAAACACTCCGTCCGATTTTTCCAGTAATTATAATTGCTACCATTAAATAGGAGAGGTCGATGGATGTTCTAACCTTCTGCTAAATGAAAAGCCATGATCTCAAATGGTTAAATCTATGAATTGATATCAACTTGCTCTGATATCAATTGTTAGGACTAGATGGCTTACCAAAGGGGAGGGGGGTGAATGGTAAGTTTAAGAATTTTATACTATATTATTGCTAAACGATTTTTAACTATTTAAAGCTTAATTGAACAATCAATAAACCAATAAACTAAACCACGATAATGTAGGAAAACTTCAGAATTAAAGCACATAGAGAATTTTAGGTGGTTTACTCCTAACAGCTAGTCCACCCCCAAGGTACACCTTGGGCTTCACTATCAACTTTCACTTACACAATTGTTTTCAAGTTGAAGCAAGATTCAACCACAATTTTGTGCTTTCAGGTTGTAACTCTAACCAACCTTTTAAAGAAGTTTTCTAGTTGAAACTTCAACAAACCAACAATCTTTTCTTCAATCAGAGATTTAGGTGAAAAGAGCTTTTTCACTTGTATTAGCTTGAGAGATTCTTGCACTTTGACTGGATGTGTCTGTATGAATTCTAGTTTTGCTCAATAGCTCTCACTATATGTATTTGTATGTATATTGATCTTTATTTTTTTCTTCAACACTCAATTTCTTTTTATGCCCAAGGATTATAACTATCAAAAATAGATTCAATGTTACTTAGCCTATTGTACTTAACAAATTGTCCGACCTAAATTTGGAAGGTTACCATTGTGTGAGTACTATTTCTGAAACCTTCAAATTTCTTGTTTTCCAGAATGTTTCAACTGAAACCTTTCGAAAGCTTTTCTAAAACCTTTTGAAGACTTAAGAAGTCTTTTATCCTTATCATGTGAATATTTAAGTTCATCACATGAGGTATATTTAAATTTGAATTGCTTGTATTGAAACCTTCCAAAACTACTTAACTTTCAGATAGTTTCATTTGAAACCTTTCAAAAATTTCTTTCAAAGTATCTGATTTCTTTGAATAGTTATACCTTTCTGCTTGTCATGTGAGTCTTTAAGTTAGTGTTTAGAATGAAAAAGTACATAATATTAGTAGTTAATGAATGGTTAATTGCATCGTATTTAGCTTATCATATAAGAATTAAGCTATTATGTCACAATTATACTATTACATGCCTTAATTAAAGAATATGCATACTTTCAAGGAATTAGTGGTTAATTAAGTATCATTTATGAATGAATTAGAAATTACTTCTTTCGCATATTGTTTAGAATAAAATTATGCATAATATTAGTGGTTAATGAATGGTTAATTGCATAGAATTTAGTTTATCATATGAAAATTAAGCCATTATGTTACAAATATACAATTATACGCCTTAATTAAAGAGTATGCATAAATTCAAGTAATTAGCATTAATTAAGTATTATTTCTAAAAGATTGAAAGCCTAGTTTATGTGTGGTTTTATAGAAGTTTACAGAAACTCGTAATATTACTAAGGTAAGTTTACAAAATCTCGTAAAATTAGAAATTATTTCACACGTCAACTTTTGAATGATTAAGAATTACTTCTTTTACATATTAAATGCTAAATATTATAAGAGTATTTGTTTTATTAAATTGCAAAACTGAACAAGTCTGTTGAGTTAAGCTTAACTCAACTAGGTTAGTTCGTTGAGTTATAGTTAAGTCAACGAAATAAGTTCGTTGAGTTACACTAACACCATAGACCAATTATTTTCTAATATTCAACTATAAGTAGTTGCAGGAAAAGGAAATTCAAAGGCAACCACATCGCACAAACCACGCCATGATCTAAATCATGGACAGAAGAAGTAATCACTATCATTAATATGAGGGAAGGAGATCCAACCAGTTATTTAGGTAGAAGCAGTTATTATTGAAAGAAATATAAAAGGAAAAGAGAAAGAATGAAGAAAAGTGTGTAGAGAACTACATTAATTGCAGTAAGCATCAAACGTTTTTTGAAGCTCCAACCACTACCAAATACCACAAATCTATCAAAGATTTGTGAGAATACTTTCCGGATGTCAGGTCAATTCCAAGTCAAACATGGTGACTAACAACCACTATCAGGAGTGATCGCGTTGCAGGAAGGAAGGACATTTTCACCAAGCACCGAATCATCTCTCAAAAGGCAGTAATGTTAGGAACGTATGGCTTCACTAGAAGGGGGGCGAATGGTGATCAGTGTGTAATTAAAACTTTTTACTAACTTTACTAACTAATTTGATTAGTCAATTTGCATAAGTACTAAACAAATATACAAAACATGCACAGTGGAAATAAAAGTAAGAAACACAAGGAAATTTTAGGTGGTTCACCAACTTGGCTAGTCCACCCCTAAGGATCAATTGGGCTTCACTAAGTGTTTCAACACTTACATACACTTGCTTTCAGGTTGAAGCAAGAACCAACTATTCACTTGAGCTTTCTAGTCATAGCTCTAACCAACCACACAGAAGTTTTTAGGTATAAACTTTAGTAAACCAACCTTTTGAGTTTTCAGGTCGAAACTCAAACCAACCACTTAAATGAAGCTTTAAGGTAGAAGCCACAAACCAAATGATCCTTCTTGGATCAGACTTTCAATGCATGGAGAGCTTTAGGAATCTTCTTGTATATCCAGCTTTCAATCGATTCTTTGTAGCAGTTAATCTGAATTGAGCTTTTCTTCTGTAATAGTAGTTGATCTACAATGTATACTATATCTCTATATGTAATTGTTTGTGTAATCTCCCTTCTTAGCTCTACTAAATATTGAATGATCTGTCTGTATTTATGCTTGTAAGTCCAACGATCATATTTTCTCTTCAACGGATTGATTCTATTGTACTTGCTAAGTTTGCATGTCTAAATATGATAAGTTACTATTTGGAAGGGTGTTTCAAGATAACCTTCCGATTTTCTCAAACTTTCGGATAGTTATGTATGTAACTTTCCAAAGGATGTTCGTAACTCAAAGAAAAACCACTTAAGTCCTTTTGTCACATGAGATTTTAAGTTGTACACGTGAGATGTTATGAGTTCAGATACTTGTAACATTAACTCACCGAAAAGTTCTTGACTTTCTAATTGTTAGCTATAGTAACTCTCTAATTTTTCTTTTAAGCTTTCGACTGCTGTCTTCTTATTTCTACACGTGCATAAAAGGATAACTTAAGTTTTCGGATAGTTAAATCTGTAACCTTTCGAAACATTTTGTTTTTTGGATAGTTAGCTTTCTAACTCTTCGAAAAATCCTTTTAAGCTTCTGTCTGGATTTCTTCACGTGGGAAATTGGATAAGTTTAGTTTTGGATAGTTAGCCTTCCTAACTTTCCAATTTTCTTGAACTTTCGGATAGTTAGTGCCTTAACTATCCGATCATTCAACCAGCTATCTTGCAAACTCTACGAAGGCCTTGTATTTTCGGATAGTTATTCTTCTAACTATCTAACAATGTATCTACTGCTTTAAACTAACTCTTCGGATATGTAAGCCTGATAACTCACCAAAAATTTATCTCTTCTAGATGGTTAAGCCTGGTAACCTTCTGAAATCTTGTTTATCTCTTGCAGCACATACTGAACTATCTGTAATGACTTATTTGCCTTCTGTTCTTCTATTGAACTATCATATCTGTCTACTGAACTTTCGGATACTTAAGCTTGGAACTATCCAATTTTCCTATAGCTCTATAGCAGCAATTTCTGAACTACCTGTATCTGTTTATCTGCCTTCTGATCTTTTGCTGAGTTGTCATATCTGTGAAATACAAATTGTTTCCTCACACAGGGTTTTGCATTATCAAAATACTAGGGTCCTAATAATCTCCCCCTTTTTGATAATGACAAAATCCTTTACATTTAATTACATGTATTTCACTCCCTAGATTGTTTCTATACATTCAGTCACATAGAAACTAAGTAAGGCAAAGATTTACAGTGAATACAATAAAATGAAGTTAATGTCTCCCCCTATCTATGTGCTGAGAATTTCAATACTATAATTTCCATATTCTTCTCCCCCTTTTTGTCATTAGATAAAAGGAGTTCCACAATTTTCTTTTGCTAAAATAACTACCATATTTCTCTCCTTTTTGTTAAGATGTAATATCTGATGTCATAATAATTTTCTAATTTCCATAGTCCGGTTTGATATCAAATGTTCAAAGAATTAATTACATCAATATCTTCGAATACCAATTTTGATTGTGCATCAAATGTTGATTGTTGGTGTGTTGATATCAATTGTTGAAATATTTTCATCATTGCAGTCTATTTTCTTCTTTCCCTTTGATGTTGTATTGCTTTTCTTCTTTCTTATTCGAGCACAATATCAATTGAAGTGTCAATTTCCTTAATACTTGTTTGATACCAGTTGTTGACATATTAATATCTGAGAAGTCAATAATTACTCTCTTGGTTTGTGGTATTTCTTCCTTTGTCTCGTTTATTTACTACATCATCTGTAAAAACTGAAAAACAGTAGAATTCCAATTGTTAATGTAGCAAATTTATAAATATGCAGTTAATATTTGTAGTTGCTGCCACAAGCTCTCCCTCTATTTGATTTTTAATAACAAACTATAGGCTCTCCCCCTATATGTGTGCCCTCTGTATATACTTTCTTTTTGCACTGAAGCAGCATTCTGAATTCCTATCCGTTTATCTTCTCTTAGATCTTTATTTCAAGAGGTTCTTTCAATTTGTAGAAGATAATTTGAAGACTGTAATTTGTCTACTGCAGGCCTTGTTTCCTTTAACAAACATGAATCAATCATTGATGCTACTTATGATACCACTTGTTAATTTCAAAACATCATAATTGATCCTTTACTGATTACCAACTGTTTAGCTTCTTAAAAATTTCTTTTCACGAGATTCTACTTTTTCTGACACTACTTGTTTCTAACTGTTGCAAATTTTGCTCTCCTTAAGTATCAAGATTTTAGGCACGATTTTCACTCAGTCTATGTGAGCACTTTCTACCAATTTATGGTGCCTCTTGCAATACCAAATAGTTGCTCTCATAACAGAATTTCAAATTTTCTAGCCTTCTCTAATTGATCATTCCATTGATCTTTAGATTTTGATCATTTGCAGATAATAATTTGACACTATAAATTAGTTGCTCCCCCTAAATAATGTAATCCTGCAATTCAAATAGAAATAGATTTTGGTAGCCATACTTACTTGGGTCCATAAGTGTTAGTCCTAACAATATTTAATTTATTGCCTTTTGGCAGCCACATTGAACCAGATATTCTTTTGATGGCAAACACTGTTGTACCATCTCTATAAGATCGGATAACACCACCACAATAGGGTATTTCTTGTGGAGTAGCATACCCTAGGCCAAGTCTACTTGAACTGTATATTTGAGAATCAATGATTCAATCTAATCCTTTCTGTCCATTGGTAAACTTATGCACAGTATTTTTCAGATCAGTAATTTCAAATTTCAAATTTTCATTTTCGTTTATCAATTTATCATTATTGCATTTTCTATTTTCAATATGCAAATTTTCAAGTTTAGTATATGCTTCTTCTAAACATGTAGTTAAATGCTTAATTTCCTTTTTATAATTTTTGCATTTAACATATAAACTATCAACAATAGACAAAAGAATATTTATATCTAGATTATCATTGTCTACATTAGAATCACTTTGAGATGAAGTGGAACATACCTCTTATGCTATATAGCACACGCTTACTATTACCTCTTCATCTGAGCTAGATGAGCTATTAGAAGAACTATTGTCATCCCAAGTAGCCTTCAATGCCATTTTCTTTTTGTAGCTCTTCTTCTTCTTCATTTCTTTTTCTTCTTCTAGTTGTAGTGGACAATCAGGTTGTATATGTCCTTGCTTTTTGCATTTAAAGCATATTAGAGCATTGCTTTTTGATGTGCTGGCTTGGTTCTTTTTATTCATCCATTTTCTGAACTTTATAGCCAATTGTTAGGGCAAGTATTACAGGTGTGGAGTATGCCACAAGAAGTCCAGGTTCAATTAGAAGCTTGTTAACAGTAAGTATCCGACAGTTTTATATTTTCAGTAGGTTGCAGACCCAAGTATCTGGAAATAAAGATTCAGTCGGAGGCTTTGAGTTAACTATTTGAAAGTTAGAAGATTTCGAAGAATTACTGGCTGTAATTATCCGAAATGACTTAAAGGACACTTAAGTGGACGTTTGGACAGTTATGAAGCTTGTTAGGACCCTAGTATTTTGATAATGCAAAACCTATGTAAGGAAACATATTGTATTTCACAATTAAATCAGTGCAGCATTAGATTAGAAGGTAGATAGAACAAATTCCATGTAGATGAACAGATGGAGAAGTTTCCAGATAATACTGCCTTAAAGTTACACGAAAATTGGACAGTTACAGGTCTGAAGAGTAAGTTTAAAGTAGCAGCAATACTATCGGACAATTAGAAGAATAACTATCCGAAATTATAAAGCCTTCGGAGAGTTATTTAATCAGACAGTTAAGGGGATTGAATGATCAGATAGTTAAGGAGTTAACTATCTGGAAGCTTAAAGGACGTTCCGGAGAGTTACAGGTATAACTATCCGAAAGTTAAGTCATTCAATAAACCACGTGCAGAAATACAGAACGGAAGGACTTGTCGGAGAGTTAGATAACTATTTGAGTTTTCTTTTCGGAGAGTTAGATAACTATTCGAGTTTTTCAGTAAGTTACAAGCATAACTTTCTGGAACTTAAGTCATTTTATTACACACGTGCAAAATGGAGAAGCCGACAATTGAAAGCTTAAAAGGGAAAATCGAAGAGTTAGAAAGATAACTATCCGAAATTTCAAGAGAGTTTCGGTGAGTTACAGTTTAACTATCCAAAACTTAAGTCATTGAATTTCCCACGTGCAGAATTCCAAACAGATGTTCAGATGGGTTTTTCGAAGAGTTAGAAAGATAATTATCTGAAATCTCAAGAGAATTTCAATGAGTTATGGCTTAACTATCCGAAACTTAAGTTATGTTTTTATGCACATGCAGTTTTGAAGTAACAGTTGTTAGAGGCTTAAATGAAAGTTCGGTAAGTTACAGTAGTTAACTATCCGAAAATCAGGAGCTCTTTCGGTAAGTTAAATACAAGACTTCGAACACTTAACTTTACACGTGAGCAACTTAAAATCCTCACGTGACTCAGAGAACAAAACATGAGTGATGAATCGGCAAGTTATGGATGCTTTTCGGTAAGTTATTTTTATAACCATCCGAAAGCCTGAGATTTTTGGAAGGTTATTTACTAAATATCAGACAGAACGGTAACTTACCATATTTAGGTCTGATTATTTACCAAGTACAGCAGAATACATCCGTTGGAAGAAAATATGATCGTTGTACATATCAGGTATATATACAAGATACAGACAATGGATTTAGATAGCTTTTTGCTCATATACATACAAAGATATAGTATACATTGCAGATCAATTACTGATATAGAAGAAAGCTCAAATTCAGTTCAACAAAGAATTGATTGAAAGTTGGATTTACAAGAAGATTCTTAAAGCTCTCCATGTGCTGAAAGTTTGATCCAAGAAGGATCATTTGGTTTGTGGCTTCAACCTAAAAGCTACATTCAGTTGTTGGTTTGACTTTCGACCTGAAAACTCAAGAGGTTGGTTTTCTGGAGTTTATACCTGAAAACTTCTATGTGGTTGGTTCTTGCTTCAACCTAAAAGCAAGTGTATAAGTGTTGAGACACTTAGTGAAGCTCAAGTGACCCTTGGGGGTGGACTAGCCGAGTTGGTGAACCACCTAAAATTCTCTTGTGTTTCTTACCTTTATTTCCATTGTGCATGATATTTTTATCTGATTATTACTTGTGCAAACTAATTATTCAAATTAGTTAGTAAAGTGAAAAATAGGCATAAATTCACATTGTTCTCCATTCACCCCCCCTCTAGTGAAGCCATTCATTCCTAACAATTGGTATCAGAGTAGGTTGATCTCTTTTTATAGATTTAGCCATCTAAGATCATGGCATCTTTTCACAAAGAGGGTTAGAACATCCATCGTCCTCCCCTATTTGATGGTATTAATTATAATTACTGGAAAAATAGGATGGAATGTTTCCTTAGAAGCTTAGATGTGAGTTTATGGAAAATGGTTGTTTTAGGAACACCTATTCCACTTAGTCATGAGGATGAATGGACTGAGGAGGATGAGAGAATCATCTAAATGGATGCTCGAGGGTTGAATATTATTTACTGCGCCTTATCTGCTGAACAATATAATAAAGTTTCAGCTTGTAAATCTGCTCACGAGGATTGGAACACTCTTCAAATAACCTTTGAAGGAACCAACCAAGTAAAAGACACTAAAATAAGCATTTTACTCAGAAAGCTTGAATTATTTAAAATGCTTGATGATGAAACTATCACTGATATGTTTTCAAGATTCACTAAGATTATTAATGGCTTAAGAGGTTTGGGAAAGGAATTTTCTGTCCGAGAACAGGTACAGAAAATCCTCAAAAGCTTAATTGTGGAATGGAAGCAAAAGTCCACATCGATACAAGATTCCAAAGACCTCAACAAATACTCAGTAGAAAATCTAATGGGCAACCTGCTGGCCCATGAAGTTCAAATGAAGGAATGGAAAGTTGAGGAAGGTAATGGTAAAAAGAAAACTGAAACAAAGAAAGAACTAGCCTTTCCATCAACACAGGAACTTCAAAGCTCGGATGATGATGAAGTTGTGCTATTGGCTAGAAAATTCAGAAAATGGATGAAGAAAAAGAATCATGCTAGCACATCAAAAAGCAATGCACCAATATGCTTTAAATGCAAGAAGTAGGGACATATACAACCTGATTGTCCACTGCAACAAGAAGAAGAAAAAGAAATGAAGAAGAAGAAGAGAAGAAAAAGAAATGAAGAAGAAGAAGAGGAGCTACAAAAAGAAAAAGGCATTGAAGGTTGCTTGGGATGATAGTAGTTCTTCTAGTAGCTCATCTAGTTCAGATGAAGAGGTACCAGTAAACGTGTGCTATACAGCACAAGAGGTATGTTCCACTTCATCTCAAAGTGATTTTGATGTAGAAAATGATAATCTAGATGTAAATATTCTTTTGTCTACTGTTGACAGTTTATATGTTAAATGCAAAAAGTATAAAAAGGAAATTAAGCATTTAACTGCATGTTTAAAAGAAGCACATACTGAACTTGAAAATCTGCATGTTGAAGATAAGAAATGCTATAATGATGAACTGATAAATGAAAATGAAAAATTGAAATCTAAAATCACTGATCTGAAAAAATACTATGCATAAATTTACCAATGGACAGAAAGGATTAGATCAAATCATTGGTTCTCAAAGATACAGTTCTAATAAACTTGGCCTAGGGTATGCTACTCCACATGAAATACCCTACTGTGGTGGTGTTATCCAATCTTATAGAGATGGTACAATAGTGTTTACCATCAAAAGAAGATCTGGTTCTATGTGGCTGCCAAAAGGCAATAAACTAAATATTGTCAGGACTAACACTTTGGACCCAAGAAAGTATGGGTATCAAAATCTATTTCTATTTGAATTGCAGGATTATATGGTTTAGGGGGAGTAGTTGATCTATAGCTCCAAACCAGTTATGACTGTAAAATTTGGGTATTACAAGAGGCACCATAAATTGGTAGAAAGTGCTCACTTAGACTGAGTGAAAATTGTGCCTAAAATCTTGATGCTCAAGGAGAGAAATATGTGCAATAGTTAGAAACAAGTGTTATCAGAATAAGCAGAATCTCGTGAAGAGAAATTTTTTTTAGAAGCCAAACAATTGATAACTAGTTAAGAATCAGTTATGATATTCTAAAATTAACAATTAGCATCAAAAGTAGCATCAATGATTGAATCATGTTCTTTAAAGGAAACAAGGCTTGCACGAGCCAAGTTGAATGACTACAAATGTAGGGAAATCAGATTCATCAAAGGACAACCAAAATATGCAGTAGACAGATTATAGTCTTCAAATTATCTTCTGCAAATAGAAGAACCACTTGAAACAAAGATCCAAGAGAAGATAAATGAATTGGAGTCAGAAGCAAATTGATTGAAAATCTTTTATGATATTTTTGATTAACAATTGGTATTTAGTTCAATTGGTATCATATATGACATTCATTTTGCAGAACAGGTGCAACAAATTTGTCTTCAAGGAAAAACATATAAGTAGGGGGAGAACCTACTATATGAAGAGAATTCAAAATGTTACTTCAATTCAAAATAAAAGTGTATAAAGAGGGCATGCATATTGGGGGAGAGCTATTATAAATTAGAGAACCTCCATACAGATAGGGGGAGAGCATGTGGCAGAAATTACAAATATTAACTACATATTTATAAATTGCTACATTAACTATTGGCATTTCACTGATTTCAGTTTTTACAGATGATGCAATAATTACACAAAAATAAAGGAAGAAATATCACAAATCAGGAGAGCAATTACTGACTTCTCAGATGATAGAATGTCAACAACTGATATCTGACGGGATTACAGAAATCAGAAAATTGGTATATCATTAGATACAAATTTAATGACAAAAAGGGGAGAAGAAAATTCAGCAAAAGAAAATTGTGGAACTCCTTTTATCTAATGACAAAAAGGGGGAGAAGAATGTAGAAAATTACATAGAAGGTAGGGGGAGCTTTCCCAACACACAGATAAGGCAAGAAATTAACTTCATTGTATTTATTGTAATTCTTTGCTTTACTTAGTTTCTATGTGATTGAATGTATAGCAACAATCTAGGGAGTGAAATACATGTAATTTAATGTAAAGGTTTTTGTCATTATAAAAAAGGGGGAGATTGTTAGGACCCTAGTATTTTGATAATGCAAAACCTATGTGAGGAAGCATATTGTATTTCATAGTTAAGTCAGTGTAGCATTAGATCAGAAGGCAGATAGAACAAATTCCATGCAGATGAATAGATGGAGAAGTTTCCAGATAATACTGCCTTAAAGTTATAGGAAAATCGGACAGTTACAGGTCCGAAGAGTAAGTTTAAAGTAGCAGCAATACTATCGGACAATTAGAAGAATAACTATCTGAAATTATAAAGCCTTTGGAGAGTTATTTAATCAGACATTTAAGGGGATTGAATGATCGGATAGTTAAGAAGTTAACTATCCGGAAGCTTAAAGGACGTTTCGGAGAGTTACAGGTATAACTATCCGAAAGTTAAGTCATTCAATAAACCACGTGCAGAAATACAGAACGGAAGGACTTGTCAGAGAGTTAGATAACTATCCGAGTTTTCTTTTTGAGAGTTAGATAACTATTCGAGTTTTTCGGTAAGTTACAGGCATAACTTTCTAGAACTTAAGTCATTTTATTACGCACGTGCAAAATGGAGAAGTCGGTAGTTGAAAGCTTAAAAGGAAAAATCGGAGAGTTAGAAAGATAACTATCCGAAATTTCAAGAGAGTTTCGGTGAGTTACAATTTAACTATCTAAAACTTAAGTCATTGAATTTCCCACGTGCAGAATTCCAGACAGATGTTCAGATGGGTTTTTTGGAGAGTTAGAAAGATAATTATCCGAAATCTCAAGAGAATTTCGGTGAGTTATGGCTTAACTATCCGAAACTTAAGTTATGTTTTTATGCACGTGCAGTTTTGAAGGAACAGTTGTCAGAGGCTTAAATGAAAGTTCGGTAAGTTACAGTAGTTAACTATCCGAAAATCAGGAGCTCTTTCGGATAGTTAAATACAAGACTCCGAACACTTAACTTTACACGTGAGCAACTTAAAATCCTCACGTGACTTAGAGAACAGAACATGAGTGATGAATCAGCAAGTTATGGATGCTTTTCGGTAAGTTATTTTTATAACCATACGAAAGCTTGAGATTTTTGGAAGGTTATTTACTGAATATCAGACAAAACGGTAACTTACCATATTTAGGTCTGATTATTTACCAAGTACAGTAGAATACATCTGTTGGAAGAAAATATGATCGTTGTACATATCAGGTATATATATAAGATACAGATAACGGATTTAGATAGCTTTTTGCTCATATACATACAGAGATACAGTATACATTGCAGATCAATTGCTGATATAGAAGAAAGCTCAAATTCAGTTCAACAAAGAATTGATTGAAAGTTGGATTTACAAGAAGATTCTTAAAACCCTTCATGTGCTGAAAGTCTGATCCAAGAAGGATCATTTGGTTCGTGGCTTCAACCTAAAAGCTACATTCAGTTGTTGGTTTGACTTTCGACCTGAAAACTCAAGAGGTTGGTTTTCTGGAGTTTATACCTGAAAACTTCTGTGTGGTTGGTTCTTGCTTCAACCTGAAAGCAAGTGTATAAGTGTTGAGACACTTAGTGAAGCCCAAGTGACCCTTGGGGGTGGACTAGCCGAGTTGGTGAACCACCTAAAATTCTCTTGTGTTTCTTACCTTTATTTCTGCTGTGCATGATATTTTTATTTGATTATTACTTGTGCAAACTGATTAATCAAATTAGTTAGTAAAGTGAAAAATAGGCATAAATTCACATTGTTCTCCATTCACCCCCCGTCTAGTGAAGCCATTCGTTCCTAACAAAGCTAAGTATCCGAAAGTCAGACATTTAAGTGGATCTTCAGATAGTTAAGAAACCAAGTATCCGGAAAGCAGTGACTTAAGTGGATCTTTGGATAGTTAGGCAGTAACTATCCGAAGTTCATAAGTTTTCGGAAGGTTATCGGTAGAACCTTCCGAAATGCTTGAAAAGACACTTAAGTGAGTTTTCAGAAGGTTATCGGCAGAACCTTCCGAAATGCCTAAAAAGACACTTAAGTGAGTTTTCGGATAGTTAAGATGTAACTATCCGAAAGACTTGTAGTTTTCGAAGAGTTATCAGTAGAACCTTTCGAAAGGACAAAGAGAGAGAATTAGTGACTTTTTAGACAGTTAAGTTAGTAACTGTCCAAAATATCGAATCTCTCCGGACAGTTCGCCTCGTATAGTACCACCCATTCAGAAAGAATATTCTCTTTAGATAGTTAAGTCTGTAACTATCCGAAATATTGCAGATTTCGAAAAGACAAGAAGATAAGGCTCCGAAATTAAGAGTCTCTTCTCTAAAACATTGTTTCTCTACTATAATGGCTTGTATGTAATTAAAGGTTTATAAACCCTAAGTTGGGTAGTATATAAACCTTTACGATGTAAAATATTGCGGTTGATTGTGTCGAAGCTCATAAAGGAACCCTCAACACTCCGTAGACGTAGGCTGTTGTTGAACTACGTAAATCCTATTTCTTCTTTGTATTGTTTCTTCTCTTACTCTTCACTCCTAGCTTCGGTGAGTTTAGAGCTGAGTGTTTCAATATCGTGCCATAGAAGGTTAACTAAATGATCTGTTCCATCTATAACAACTAGTATCAGAGCGAAAGGTTCTTTAGTTTAACAGAATGGCAGACGATAGAAAGCTCAGGATTGAGAAGTTTGATGGTAAAGATTTCGGATATTGGAGGTCTCAGATCGAAGACTGTTTGTATCAGAAGGATCTTCATCAACCGTTGTTCGGAAGAAAACCAAAGAAGATGGATCAGGAAGGGTGGGAGTTATTGGATAGAAAAGCTTTAGGTCTCATTAGGTTGTCCCTAGCAAGGAACGTTCATTCAAACGTCGCAAAGGAGAAAACAACAGCTGACTTGATGAAAGCTTTGTCTAACATGTATAAGAAGCCTTCAACCGCCAACAAGGTATTTCTCATGCGTAGATTATTTAATCTGAAAATGCATGAATGTGGAAATGTAACTGACCACGTTAATGAGCTAAATATTATTCTGAATCAACTGCACTCAATAGATATAGTATTTGATGATGAAGTCAGGGCCTTGATTTTATTATCCTTATTACCAAAAAGTTGGTCTCCTATCGTGACTGGTGTAAGTAATTCACTAAGTCAGGAGAAGCTCAAGATGAGTGACATCCGAGATTTAATTTTGAGTGAGGACATTCACAGGAAAAGTGAATTGTCAGCTTCAACTTTTGCCCTTAGTGTTGAAATTAGGGGGAGAAGTAAATCAAAACAATTTAAATCCAAAGGAAGGTCAAAGTCTAGAGGTACCAGTAAAATGAGAGCAGATATCAAATGTTGGAACTGCAATCAATGGGGGCACTTCAAGCCATAGTGTGAGGCTCCCAAGAAAGACAGCAGAGGGAAGGAATTAGAAGGAGCAGTTGCAAATGTTGTCTCCTACAATTCAGATGATGCCCTAGTATGCTGTGTTGACAATTCAATTGACTCATGGGTACTAGACTCAGGAGCTTCTTTCCACACTACCTATAGGAAGGATTTGTTACACAGTTATCGTGCAACTCCTGTGAAAAAGGTGTACCTAGTTAACAACACAAGTCTGGATGTGTTGGGAATAGGAGAGGTACACATAAAAACAAAGCAAGGGATATGGAAATTGCAAGAAGTCAGATATGTTCTAGATCTTGCAAAGCAATTAATTTCCATAAGTTCCCTAGACAATGATGGTTATTAGATTGCCTTTGGTACAAGCAAATGGAAGGTAACCAAAGGTGCAATAATTATTGCCTCAGGACAGAGGACAGACACCTTATATTTAACATCAAATCAAGATGACTCTATTGCAGCAGTTAGTGATACTAAAGAGACCAACTTATGGCATATAAGATTGGGACACCTCAATGAGAATGGACTGAAAGTTTTAGTGGTAGAAGGAAAAATCCCTAAGCTGAAGAATGTCAATTTAGAGATATGTGAGGATTGCATTAAGGGAAAGCAGAAGAAAGTCAGCTTTGCTAGGAATCCTCATGATCCTAAGTCATAGAAATTGGAGCTAATTCACACGGATGTATGGGGGCTTGATCCTATCAGTTCTTTAGGAGGTACTCTCTATTATGTCACCTTCATTGATGACAATACAAGGAAGGTATGGGTTTATTTTCTGAAATAGAAGTCTGAAGTTTTCCAAGTCTTCAAGAAATGGAAGGTAGAAGTGGAAAATTAGAGTGGAAGAAAAATCAAATCCATCAGGTCAGATAATAGAGGAGAATATGATAGCTATGAATTTAAAGTTTACTGTGAGGAGCAAGGAATTAGAAGGTAGAGGACTATAGCTGGAACTCCACAACAAAATGAAGTTGCTGAAAGAATGAACATGACCTTGAGTGAACAGGTAAGATGCATAAGACTGCATGTAGGTTTTCCAAAAACATTCTGGGCAGAAGCTATTAATATAGTTGCCTATCTAATAAATAGAGGACCATCCGTCCCAATGGGGCTTAAGAACCCTGAAGAGTTGTGGACAGGGAAAGAGGTCAACTATGCTCACTTGAAAGTCTTTGGATCCAAGTCATTTGTCCACTTGAATAGTGACAAAAGAGATAAGTTGGATTCAAAATCACAAAAATGTTATTTCATTGGGTATGGTAAGGATATTTTGGTTACAGATTCTGAGTAGAAGAAACCAAGAAAATAATCTATGCAAAAGATGTTATATTCATTGAATCCAAGATGTTTAAGCATAGAGAAAGTGTAGAAGAACAACAGTTAGAGCTTTAGTCTAGAAGTACTATTGAGATCAATCTAGATAATGATGTTGAACAACCTCAAAAGGAACCTGTAGAAGTAATTCAGCTTCCAGAGGCTGAACCTCAAGAACATCTAGATGATCAAGAAGATGAAGTTGTCACTAGACAACTTAGAAGGTCTAGAAGGGTTTCCAGACAACTAGAAAGGTATGTACCATCATTCAATTATCTATTATTGACGGATGATGGTGAACCTGAAACATATTAGGAAGCAATCTATGCAAGTGATGCACACAAATGGGAGTTAGCAATAAAAGAAGAAATGAGATCCCTAGAGAAGAATAATACTTGGGAGCTAACTTCTTTGCCAGAAAGAAAGAAATCCTAGGAAACAAGTAGGTGTTCAAGATAAAAGAACAACCAGATGGTAGCAAGAAATATAAAGCTAGACTTGTCGTCAAGGGTTTTCAGCAAATTCAATATATAGACTATATAGAAGTATTCTCTCCTATTGTGAAGATGAATACTATTAGAATAGTCTTAAGCATTGTTGCTGCAAGAAATTTGCTCTTGGAGAAAATGGATGTAAAGACAGCATTCCTACATGGTGACTTGCAGGAAAAACTTTACATGATGTAGCTAGAAGGATTTGAAGTTACTAGCAAGAAAAGAAAGGCAGTTTGTAGATTGCTGAAAAGTTTGTATGGTTTGAAGCAAGCACTACGACAATGGTACAAGAGATTTGATACCTTTATTTGTACCATAGGCTTCAAAAGATGTGATACAGACTATTGTTGCTACATAAAATTGCTAGATGATTGCTTCATTATTCTACTAATTTATGTAGATGATATTTTAATTGCTTGTTCCAGTATGGAATAGATTAAGCAATTGAAGAGACAACTGTCAAAAGAATTTGACATGAAGGATATGGGAGAGGTCAAGCAAATCTTGGGTATGAGAATTATCCGAGATAGAGTGGCAGACACTTTGAGATTAAATCAGAAGAAGTATCTAGAAAAGGTACTAAGGAGATTTAATATCTCAAATGAGAGGAAGACTGAACTACCTCTTGGACCCCACTTCAAGTTGTCTAAAGATCAGTCAGCTAAGACTAATGAAAAAAGGACAAGAATGTCTAGAATACCATATGCTTCAGTAGTGGGAAGTTTTATGTATGCCATGATATGCACAAGACCTGATATATCTCATGTAGTGGGAGTGGTCAATAGATATATGGCAGAACCAAGAGCTGAGCATTGGTCTGCAGTATTGTGGATACTCAGATATCTCAGATATTCCCTAGATGTAGATCTGAATTTCAAGAAAGGACTAGTTGAATTGATTGGCTACTGTGATGCTAATTTAGGAAGAGAGTTGGACAAAAGCAAAAGTACTTCAGGTTATGTTTTCTGCATAGAAAGTACTGCAATTAGTTGGAGATCCAAGTTGCAAAGTATTGTTGCACTCTCGACCACAGAAGTTGAATATGTTGTAGTAGCAGAGGCAGCTAAAGAAAGAATATGGCTAGAGAATGTACTAGCAGAATTAGAGCACAAACAGAACAGAAGAATTCTATTTTGTGATAATCAAAGTGCAATTTATTTAGTTGAGAATCCGAAGTTCCATTCAAGGTTCAAGCATATGAGAATGAGATTTCATTTCATAAGGGAAGAGATAGAGTAAAACAGGTTAGATCTTCAAAAGATTGCTAGATCTTAAAATGTAGTAGATATGCTAACCAAAGTTCTGAATCTGCAGAAATTAAGGCTCTGTATGGCCTTAATTGGTCTCCTAAAAAACTGAAAAGAAGAAGGAGATGAAGAGTTGATGATTATTTGAGCAGTTGTTGCAATAATATGTAAGCCGAGTGTAAAGATTGATTTTTCTTTTGATCATTGTGACAAACTCCAAGTGGGAGATTGTTAGGGCAAGTATTATAGGTGTGGAGTATGCCATAAGAAGTCTAGGTTCAATCGGAAGCTTGTTAACAGTAAGTATCCGGTAGTTTTATATTTTCGGTAGGTTGTAGACCTAAGTATCCGGAAATAAAGGTTCAGTTAGAAGATTTTGGAGAGTTACTGGTTGTAACTATACGAAATGACTTAAATGACACTTAAGTGGACGTTTGGACAGTTATGAAGCTAAGTATCCGAAAGTCAGACACTTAAGTAGATCTTCGGATAGTTAAGTAGCCAAGTATTCAGAAAGTAGTGACTTAAGTGGATCTTTGGATAGTTAGGCAGTAACTATCTGAAGTTCATAAGTTTTCGGAAGGTTATCGGTAGAACCTTCCGAAATGCCTGAAAAGACACTTAAGTGAGTTTTCGGATAGTTAAGATGTAACTATCCGAAAGACATGTAGTTTTCGGAGAGTTATCAACAGAACCTTCCGAAAGGATACAGAGAGAGAAGTAAGTGACTTTTTAGACAGTTAAGTCAGTAACTGTCCAAAATACCGAATCTCTCTAGATAGATAGCTTGGTACAGTATCGCTCGTTTAGAAAGAATATTCTCTTCAGATAGTTAAGTCTGTAACTATTTGAAATGTTGCAGATTTCAGAAAAATAAGAAGATAAGGTTCCAAAATTAAGAGTCTCTTTTGCGAAGCATTGTTTCTCTACTGTAATGGCTTGTATGTAATTAAAGGTTTATAAACCCTAAGTTGGGTAGTATATAAACCTTTATGATGTTGTAAAACATTGCAGTTGATTGTGTTAGAACCCGAGCATTTTGATAATGCAAAACCTATGTGAGGGAACATATTGTATTTCACAGATAAGTTAGTGCAGCATAAGATTAGAAGGTAGATGGTATAAATTCCAAGTAGAAAATGGGTTGCAGTTAATCTCAAAATATGCTGCTATAGAAAATCGGATAGTTACAGATCAAATTATCCGAAGAAGCAAGTTTACAGCAACAACAGCAAGTCTATCAGACAATTAGAAGGATAATTATCTGAATTTACAAAGCCTTCGGAGAGTTAAATGATCAGACAGTTAAGAAGAATTGAATGATTGGATAGTTAAGGAGTTAACTATCCAGAAGCTTAAAGGACTTTTCAGAGAGTTAAAAAGATAACTATCTGACTTTTACGTAGAGTTACAGGTATAAATATCCGAAAGATAAGTTATTCAATTAACCACGTGTAGAAATACAAAACAGAAGCTTAAAAGACTTTTCAGAGAGTTAGATAACTATCCGAGTTTTCTTTTCGAAGAGTTAGATAACTATTCTAGTTTTTCGATGAGTTACAAGTATAACTTTTTGGAACTTAAGTCATTGAATTTCCCATGTGCAGAATTCCAGATAGAAGCTTAAATGGCCTTTCGAAGAGTTAGAAAGATAACTATTCGAAAAATGGGAAGTTTCGGTGAGTGTTTAGAATGAAAAAGTGCATATTATTAACGGTTAAATGATGGTTAATTGCATAATATTTAGCTTATCATATGAGAATTAAGCCATTATGTTATAATTGCACTGTTATATGCTTTAATTGAAGAATCTGCTTAATTTTGGGGAATTAATGTTAATTTAGTACATTTATGAATTGTCGGTAAATTGTAGGCTGTGAAATTCTTACGTATCTAAAAATGCATCTAAGCATCAGATAGTTATACCTGTAACTCTCTGAAATGTTATTTTATGTTTAAACTACTGCTGACACGTGTTGAGAGCTGGTAGATTTATTTACGTTATAACTCGTTAAGTTAGTATAACTGCACGCGTTGAGTTACATGAAAATACACTAAGGCAACGCGTTAGGTTAGCGTTATAAACTTAAGTTGTTATTTTTGCACATGTTTTATAGTTAAATCAATGAAGGAAGTCTGTTGAGTTATCTGTAACTCCACGGACTATATATTTTCTAATATGCCATTGTAGCGGTTGCAGGAACAAACAGTTGGAAGGAAAAACCGCGTTCGCACATATCACGTAGGAATTCAATCGCATAAGGAGAAAGAAATCATCGCCGTTGATCTGAAGGAAGGAAATCCAACTGACCATTCAACCAGAAACAGTTACTACTGAAGAAATATAAAAGAAAAGAAGAAAAAAAGAAGAAGTGTGTGTGATCGATGGATGGCCAATGTATACAGAGGAGGAGCACCGAGCTTTCTGTAGATAGTATCAGCGATTCTCCGAAGTATCACACCAACCATCATATCACCACCATAATAACCAATCATCGGAGGTTTGTGAGGATACTTGCCTGATGTCAGGTCGATTCCGAGCCATACACAGTGCCTGACAACCACTATGAGGAGTGATCGCGTCGCGGGAAGGGAAGACATTTTCACCAAGCACCGACTCATATTTCAGGAGATCGTAAAGCTTTTAGCCTTGGCTTCAGGTTGATGCCTGTATGTTGAAGAAGAGATAGAATTGTAAGTGGTTCAATTTTCAGTGGTGTAATCGCGTTGCAAGTAGTGTCGGAAGTATTTACTATCAAGTGAAATTACTTTACATTTCACCTTTCGCCCATCACATAAAAATAAAAATACTAAAAACAATTTATCTTTGTTTGTATGTTGTATTTGAGTGTTGTATTGTTTGTGTTGTATCATGATTAATGTTATCTGTATCAGTTTTATGATTGTTTTATGTTAGTTTTAATTTTACAATTTACTGAAATTGGTTCGTACAAAACAACTTAAAGATTTTAATGGTTATTGTTTGAATCATCTGAATGTTAGTATTGCTTAATGATAAATCTAATGTTAACTAGCATTAAAAAGATTAATTGATGTTATTTACAATCTGTGGAATCTCCCAATGGTTGGCCGAATTCCTCTGTATATAGTAGTATTATAAAGAAGAGACAGGCTCGTGGAGTTAACTTAAGTCCACGAGGATAGTCCGTTGAGTTAGCCATAACTCAACGAACTTAGTCCGTTGAGTTAATTGTAACTCAACGGAGTGCTTATTGAATATAAATTTGAATTGTTCACAATCAAACATTTCTTAAATTCGTCAGCAATTCCCTGTGGGATCGACCTGTACTTGCACACTGATACAATAGACACTGTGCACTTGCAGTTAAAGTACAAATTGGAATTAATATCTAAATTGTATTAAAGGTTGTTTGTTTACTTCTAAAAGAAAGAATAGGCATAAAGATAAATTAACTAAGTAAAAACAGAAGTAACAAATCCAAGTTTTTCTAGCGTAGTGCTGGGAAAACACAAACAAGTTTTATGGCGCCGTTGTTGGGGAATTGAATTGAATTGAATTGAACTGAATTGATTTGAATTGAATTGAATAGATATAAGCAACTGTTAGAGCTGTTTCATTTTAATAGTCAGAGTTGTGTGCTTTCTTTTGTAATTGAGAATATGGCATATGCTTATGCTCAAAGATTTCTGAAACCTTTAATTAGCATATGTGAATTCTGCAATTCTGAAGGACACGACATTTCTGATTATTTGAAATTGAGACATTTACAGATTGATAGATCCCATGAACAACAAATGAATTATCCTCAATATAATAGAGTCGAGTATGAGAATCCTATAGTTTACCCAACTGATGGTCAGTATAGAATGTGTAATATGATGAGAGACACTAAAGTTTAGGATAGCTATGACAGACTAGAGCATAGTATAGAGTAAAATCTGGACAAATTGGAATACTTTGTGTGTCAACAACAAGAAGTCAACCAATTAAACTATAAGGAGGCATATTCAGAACCTAAACAGGATATAATTTACGAAACTGAAAAAGTCATAAAGAAAATTGATCAAAAATTGAATGCAATGAAATTAGATGATCTGGAAACAAAATTAAAAGCATTAGACAAAAATGCAATGAAAATACAAGTTTTACAACAGGACAATGAAAATTATAATGTTATAAACCTACACAACTTGCAAAATATACAACAAACAGAAAACACAAATGTAAGAGAATTTAAAGAATGCACTTTAAAACTAAAAACAATTGAAGATCATAATCATGAAAATGATATACAAAAACATCATGAAGGTAACGAAAATCTGGAAGATGTATGTGTAACATTAAGATCTGGAACTGATATATCACCAAGAACTCAAAATGAAAATGATATGAAGGTGGACAAGAGTAAAAATCAAAATGATAATAAAAATGTAATAGTTAAAAATCAAGAAATCACTGAAGAACAATCTGAATCTGCAATTGAAGCTAAAAATGATCAAACAAATCAACTAGAAGAAAAAGAGTCTTTGAAATCAAAATCTTTAGCACCCTATCCTGAAAGATTACAACAAACAATTCCTGAAAAATAAGAAAAAATCAGAGAAATTTTTGAAAAAGTACAAGTTAACATTCCTTTGTTAGATCTATTGCAGAATATGCCACCTTATGCTAAATTTCTGAAGGATTGGTGTACTAAGAAAAGAGAGCGAAAAGTTCTTAGAAAGGTCTTTTTAGCTGAGCAAAGTAGTTACCTATTTCTGCCACAAATTCCTAAAAAGTTATTTGATCCTGGAATCCCTGTTATATCATGCACCATAGGAAATACCATTCTAGAAAGAACCTTAATAGACTTAGGTGCAAGTATAAATGTTATGCCAAGTGATATATTTGCATCCTTAGGATTAGAAGGCTTAACTCCTACTAGTACGGTTATTCAATTAGCTGATAGAAGTATAAGATACCCTAGAGGAAAAATAGAGGATGTCTTAATTAAAATCAAGAATTTTATATATCCTATTGATTTTGTAATTTTGGATTTCCAACAAATTAAGCATAAAAATAGTGATACATCTTTAATTTTGGGAAGGCCATTTTTAGCAACATCAGGGGCTGTTATAAATTGTAAAATTGGAGTAATGAAGTTAGCATATGGTAATGAGGATATTCAATTAAATATTTTCAAACCAGAAAGGTTTGAGGAGTTAGAAATGTCCTTACATACCATAGACTTTTTAGAGGATGAAGGAGATATGTTAGATGATGTGATTCAAGAAGAATTAAATAGGCAAATCAATTCTGAAACTTTAGAAGAAAGTGAAAGCATAAATATAGAAGAAGATCAGGAAGAAATTAATTTAAAAAATGATGATGTTCAATTAGGAGCTCTAGCTTCTGATGGGCAGCATTTAGAATTAAAACCTTTACCTCCTAAATTAACCTATATATTTCTGGAAGATAAATGGACGTGTCCAATCATTATTGCTTCAGATTTGAAAGAGGATCAAATAGCTAAATTAAAAGATGTAATAAAAAGTTATAAAGAAGCAATAGGATGGACTATGACTGATATAAAAGGGTTAAGTTCAACTTTATGCTGTCACCACATATATTTAGAAGAGAATGCTAAACCTGTTAGAATTCCTGAGAGGAGATTAAATCAAAACCTTAAGGAAGTAGTCAGGAAGGAAATAGTTAAATGGTTAGATAATGATATAATATATCCGATTTTTGATAGCTCGTGGGTTAGTCCAATCCATGTAGTTTCCAAGAAATCAGGATTAACAGTTATTAGGAATGAAAGTCAAGACTTGATACCTACTAGAATTCAATCAAGCTGGAGAGTATGTATAGACTATAGAAAGCTGAATGCTGTGACTAGGAAAGATCATTTTCCCTTACCTTTTATAGATCAAATGTTGGAAAGATTAGTAGGGCAAGAATATTTTTATTTCCGAGACGGGTATTCAGGGTATAATCAAATTCCAGTAGCATTAGAGGATCAAGAGAAAACAACTTTCACCTGTCCTAATGGAACTTATGCTTTTAAAAGAATGCCATTCGGATTATGCAATGTACCAGCTACCTTTCAAAGGTGTGTGCAAGGCGTATTTACTGGAATGACTGATGAATTTTTAGAAATATTTATGGATGATTTTACTGTATATGGCAACTCATATGAAGTGCGTTTAAGCAATTTAGACCAAATATTAAAACACTGTGTGGAAAAAAATCTGGTTTTAAATTGGGAAAAATGTCACTTCATGGTTAAACAAGGAATAGTCTTAGGGCATGTTGTTTCTAAAAAAGGGTTGGAAGTAGATAAAGCTAAAATAGAAGTAATTTCTAATCTACCAGAATGTAAATCAGTAAAAGATATTAGATCATTTCTAGGACATGCTGGTTTTTATAGAAGATTTATTAAAGACTTTAGCAAGATAGCTAGACCTTTAACTAATCTATTAAAAGATGTTCCATTTAACTTTGATAAAAATTGCAAGGAAGCATTTTTTAGACTTAAGACTAGCTTAATTTCAACTCCTATAATTCAAGCACCTAATTGGAACCATCCATTTGAATTAATGTACAATGCTTTTGATTTTGCTGAAGGAGTAGTGTTAGGACAGAAAATAGAAAAATCTCTTAAAGTGATTCATTATGCAAGCAAAACCTTAAATGATGCTCAAGTTAATTACACAACTACTAAAAAAGATTTATTAGCTATTGTGTTTGCTTTAGAAAAGTTTAGATCATATTTGATTGGAGCTAAAGTAATAGTATACACGGATCATTCAGCTCTAAAACATCTAATAAAGAAAAAAGAAACTAAACCTAGATTGATCCGATGGATATTATTATTGCAAGAATTCGATCTAGAAATTAAAGATAAAAAAGGTTGTGAGAATGTAGTAGTAGATCATTTATCAAGATTACAAATAGAAAAATCAAATATTGAAATTAAGGATAATTTTCCTGATGAACAATTAATGACCATCAACACAATGCCTTGGTATGCAGACATAGTTAATTACTTAGTTACTGGTTTAACACCTAAGGATTGGAATAGACAGGATAAGAAATTGTTTTTCTCAAGAGTAAAATATTACTATTGGGAAGACCCTTACTTATTTAAGAAATGTCTTGATCTGGTTTTAAGGAGATGTGCTCCAGAAACTGAATATTCGAGCATATTATCTTTCTATCATGACCAAGCTTGTGGAGGACATTTTGGTTCAAGGAAAACTACTGCAAAAAATTCTGCAATGTGGGTTTTATTGGCCAACACTATTCAAAGATGCTTATAAATATTGCTTAAGTTGTTTAAGATGTCAACAAATAGGAAGAATATCAAAGAGGAATATGATGCCTCTTAATCCTATTGTTGAGGTTGAAATCTTTGATATGTGGGGAATAGATTTTATGGGTCCATTTCCTATATCTAATCAATTTAATTACATATTGTTGGGGGTGGATTATGTATCTAAATGAATAGAAGCTATTCCTATAAAAACTAACAATAACAAAGTGGTAATACAATTTATAAGAACAAATATATTTGCCAAATTTGGAATACCTAAAGCTATTATCAGTGATAGAGGAACTCATTTCTGTAATAGAAGTTTTGAAGCCTTAATAAAGAAATATGGAATAAACCACAAAATTGCAACATCATATCATCCGCAAACAAGTGGACAAGTAGAAAGTGCAAACAAACAAATTAAATTAATATTGGAAAAAGTAGTAAATCCTACTAGAACAGATTGGGCTAATAGATTGATTGATGCACTTTGGGCTTATAGAACTGCTTATAAAACGAGCTTAGGTATGTCACCTTTTAGGCTAGTATATGGAAAAAGTTGTCATTTACCTGCTGAAATAGAACATAAAGCTTATTGGGCATTAAAAACTCTGAACACTAATTTAAATCAAGCTGTTGAAAATAGGAAAATGCAACTAATTGAATTAGAAGAATTTAGAAATGAAGCTTATTCAAAGACTGTAAGAGAAAAAGAGAAAATTAAATTCTAGCATGATAGAAAAATTATTCCTAAAAACTTTGAAATAGGATAAAAAATATATCTTTATATGGCTAGACTCCATAACCATCCAGGAAAATTAAGATCTAGATGGGCAGGACCTTACATAGTTTGAAATGTTTATCCTTATGGAGTTATTGAAACTGAAAATCCTAAAAATCAGAATATATTTAAAGTAAATGGACAAAGACTTAAACCTATTCTGAAAACACCAAAAAGCTCCTTTGGAATTATAGAAGAAGTTAGAGTAGAGGACTACTCGAGTTTTACTTAGTAAGAAATCAACTTTTATGTTTATATATATATAAAAAAAAACATTAAAAATATATATAAAACATAAAAATAGTTGCGGTTCAACTGACTGGATCCATCGGTATGACCAGAAAATTAAAAAAAATATTTTGGTCTGATCGAAGCATAGTATCGGTTAAATCAGAAAAAAATTGTATATTAATTTTCAGAAAAAATATTGGTTTTACTAAAACATAGTATCGGTTCAACCGAAAGAAAAGTAAAAAAATAAAAAATATTAGGTCTGACCGAAGCATAGTATCGGTTATACCTGTAAAAAAAATAGAAAAACTATTCTCTGTAATATTTTTATTATTATATTTGCTTGTACGGGGAGTCCGTTGAGTTACGCTTAACTCAACGAGCTTACTTCGTTAAGTCTTGAGTTAGTCAACGAGCTTAGTCCGTTGAGTTACCTGTAACTCAACGGAGTATTGTAGCTAAGACCGCGGATAAAATAGTAATAGTTGGTTCGAGAAATGACCCGATTACCCGCCTAAACTTAGTGCTTATTTAAACTAAAACCTAGGGTTTTGGGGGCATTATTCGACAAATCATTTAGAATCTAGAACAGTAGAAATCAGAGCGATTCCGTGCTATTGTGTAACTCCACGATGAGGAAGATGACGCCTGAATTCTGGGAAGATGTTATTGATACATCAGAATTTCTGAAGGAATCAGAAGAGTGGCACACGCGGTAGAAGATCAGAAATACGACAAGAGAGAAAGAGCTACAGAAGGTAGAATCAGAACTTTTCAAGTTTAGAAGAGATTTAGTAGATATGGATATACAAATACCTCAAATAATGGAAACACGAATTAGAATAGCAACAGAAATAGCTGTAAGCAAGGAAAGACAAATAAGGCCAAGTAATGAAGTTGCCCTAGAATTAATCCAGCGTAAGTCCCGACTCTGGTTCAAAAGACGAATTTGTAGACAAGCTAAACGGGTGATCTGGGAGCAAGAAAGGAAAGCAAATGAAGAGGCAACTGAAGAACGGGAGGAACCAACTGCTGAAAGACCTGTTCCTGAGGAGTAGTAGTCTGGACCTTCAGTTCCACCATTTAAGCCATTGGCACGAGTAGAAATGATGGGGCCTTCAATTGAAGAAGAAATAAGAGAATTTGCAGAACTGGTTCAAGTTGGAAAAAACCAAGGAGAATCAGAAGATTTGGCAGTGGCTAAAGCACACCTAGTGTTTGATGCACTGTACAAAAAGAGGACTGCAGAAAAGTTGAAAGCCCAATATAAAATTAAAGTGGAACAACATCAAGAAGCTACTACCAGAACTGTTGTTAGAGATGCTGCAAAAGAAGCTAAAGCTGGTCCTTCGAGACCAGCAATTATTGGAAGAATTAAACAGGAAGAGCCAGTACCTGTGGTTCGAAAGCCTACAGAGCCTATTTTTGTAGATTTAATTTCAGAAGATGAAGAGGAAGAACAGGCACAACTAATCAGAAAAAAGAAAGAAAAAGAAAAAGTGCCTGATTATAAAGAAATTAAATCTGAAGTACTAATTTTTACAAGGCCTGTGGAGCAGATTTTTATTAACCTGCTATCCGAATTTGAGGAGGAGCAAAGAAAAGAAAAAAATTAGGCTGAAATTAGTTTGCAGCCTGTACAAGAAGAAACAGAAATTAGGGTAGAAACTGAATTGCCCGTGACTCCATCCCAATCTGTTACAGAATCAGAAAGAACAGTAACAGAATAGATTGGCAGTCAGGAGGAAGAAGAAAGAGTAGAAAATGAAGAGGCTGAAAGAAGCCATTTGGACAAAAATAATTTCACAGATTCCACTGAAGAACAAGAAACTCTTCAGCAAATTATGGAAAGAATTCAAGATAGGGTGGAGAGTTCTGCCGGCTCACCACCACAGATAGAAGCAAAAGCAAAAATTCAGGAATCTGAAGAGAATGTCCAAATGCAGCTTATGCTAGAGGAAGAGCAAGAGCAAACCCCTCTGGAGCAACAAAGTCACCTTCCTGACCCGACTGAAACAACAATTTTGAATGAAGTACATTTTTGTAGTCAGGAAGCTTATACCAAATACCAAGAAATAAGGGGTTACGATATTATTTACAGTAGACCAGTAAATTGGGATGGAATGCAAGAAATCAAAGATCTATTTGAATTCCAAGGTCTACTGCAATTTATATCTCAAGATAGAGGGCATGTAGTATATGAGAATTTAGTACCCTGTTTCTATGCAAATTTAAGAGAAGGAGAAGGAGGATTAATTTCAAACATGGAGGAAGCTGATGTACAGATAACACCAGAGCTTCTCCACAACATATTTGGTTTAAAGAATGAAGGAACAAAAATTTTGGAAGATACAACTGTAGTTGAATGGACTGAGCAGCAAATTAAGGATTGTTTAGCTATCAATCCTGGTGTGTCATTATTAAACAGATTGAAGCATTTAAATGGTAAAGCACACATGGTAGCTAACATTTTGATTAAGAATGTTTATCAACGACAGGGCCATGACATAGAATTAAGTCAATTTGTCAAATGGGCCACGTATGCAGTTGTAAATAAGATCCAAATAAATTGGTATGCAGTTTTTATCTCCAAGCTGAAAACAGTGAAGAAGAAATTATTTTATGGAGATTTGATTCCACTGCTGATGGTGGATAGTATTGATTTCACTAAATGGACATCAAAAAGGATAAGATCTAGAACCATTTCAGTGAAAGAATACAGAAATTTTGTAGCTGCAGAATTAGCTGTACCTTCTAGAGAAATTGCAAGAGCAATAGAGAGGATAAATCAATTAGAGCAGCAATTAGAAAAACTCTAGAAGGAAGTAGATGAACTTAGGCATAAAGATTAAATTGTATTGTTCGTCTACTTGTGTAAAATTGTATGAAATTGTATGGTGTACTTGTAATGTAATTGATTCATATTAATGAATGTAAATTTTTTCAGATGCAATTTTCATACGTGTTTTGGATGTGAAATGAATGGAATTTATTGAATATTATGTAATTTGTGAAACTTTATGAATATGTAACAGATTTACAATTTGCTGAATGACAAGATAACTGCTTAAAAATTTCTGCATGTTATAAGGTAAAATGTAAATTCTGTATAACATAAAATGACCTGCAATTTAAATCTTTATATAATGTTCAGATTTAAATGTATTTTAATCAAAATGAGGCATGAATGACATAGATTTAACTTTATTACAGTTAGCAGAATGAAAAAGAAAGAAAACAGAATAGAAAACTTACGAGAGTGAAACTTAGAAGTTACCAAGTGTTAACTCAACGAAGTAAGTTCGTTGAGTTAACCGTAACTCCACGAGGTCAGTAATATAATATAAGGTCACTCCGTTGAGTTATCTGTAACTCAACGAAGTTAGTCTATGGAGTTAGCAACAGTAACCGACTGTGTTCTGTTGAGTAATCTGTAACTCAACGAGGTTAATTTGTGGATTAAGCAGAATGATTATTCTTTTAACCACAAACGAAACTTCGTCGGTTTAGCGGTTACCAAAATTTGAAATTAGTAGTGGTACACGTACCCATTAAAACAGAAACCACGATGCACGTTGCAAGCCACGTTCTTGCAACGAGATTTATTCACTTTATGGATGCGCAATATATATATGAAACAGAATGTTATTTACGAGTTACCAACACTTTTAAGAGAAAGGAGAAAGCGTTGGAGGAACTAGAAGGAGAAGCAGTTGATTCAACCTTCATCCGACAACAAATATTTATAGAATGGAAAGCTTCAAACTAGTATGTAATTAATCTTCTGTTATTTATTTATGAGCACATGGACTCGTTCTCTAAGCACTAAGCGATTAGTAAGAACACCTATCCAGGAATTTTCATTGCAGAGGAGTACTGAAAAATTTTCTGAACTGAACTTTAACGAAATTGTTTGGGGTGTAGCTAACCTTTCTTTAAAAGAGAACGTAGAGATGGCTGCTCCAGTAGAAAAACCATTAGGAGAGATTCTGTATCCTGAATTAATTGATGAACCTTCATGTATTCGATTGCCAAACTTTGAGGGAGATAGGTTTGAACTGAAATCTAATTATATTAGTCAATTGCCACATTTTCATGGATTAGAAAGAGAGGATGCCTATTATTTCCTTAGAGAATTTAACGAAGTTTGTCAAATGATGAGAATGCCGAACATGAGTATAGATGCTATTAAACTTAGATATATCCCTTTTGCTTTAAAAGATACAGCTAAGAGATGGTTATATACTCTGTCGCTTTATTCAATTTCTACATGGACTGAATTTTGCTCTGTTTTTCTTGAAAAATACTATCCAACACATCAAACGATTAAAAAGAAGAATGAAATATTAATGTGTAGCCAAAAACAGGGTGAATCATTCTGGAAATATTTTGAAGGATTTAAAGATTTACTGACTCAATGTCCACATTATGCAATGAGTAAAGCACAATTAATAGGCATAATTTATGAAGGCATAGATGTTTCAACGAAATCTTTATTAGAATCTACTTGTCAAAATGGATTTTTAAAATTATGTAGTGAAGAAGCATGGGCATATTTAGAAAATTTTGCAAAAAGAACTACACAGTAGGAAAATTCGGTTGAAGCTATTGTAGATAAAAGATTATTGCTAAGAGGAATGCATGAAATAGATTCCAATACTATGCTTGAGGTGAAATTAAATGAATTAACAAAGAAAATAGAAGAGTTATCATTAAATCAAAAGCTAGCAGAAAAGAATACAAACATAAATGACTTAGATATTATTTACGCTAGAAACTAGAGAGATAACTTGGGAAATTCTTATAATCCTAATTGGAGAAATCACCCGAATTTATCTTGGAGAAACAACAATTTCCAAGGAGGAGAAAATATAAATGAGAAGAACATAAGTTATGAAGTATTAATTGAACAAGGAGCTAGAATAGAGAAATTAGAAAAGATAATCCAACAAGTAAACAATCGTCTAGAATTTATATTTGGAAATGTTGTAAATCAAAATCAGAATAGAAATATATCACTTAGACAGAAGGAACCAATGGAAGTTAGACCTACTGGAGGATTGCCAATACAAGCTATACCTAACTATCAATAGAACGGTTAATGAAATTGATACCTCTTCTAGTAGGGCAGCTGAATGAAGCAGCATATCTGAAGCAACTATCTATATGTATATATGTTTTTATTTTTATTTTAAGTTAATAGTATCGTAGAGTTAATTTTTAACTCAACGAACTTAGTCCGTTGAGTTATGCCTTAACTCCACGAGGGTGTGCAGTAGTTATGTTAATTTTTGTCTCTACTAAATTTTTGTTTTTATTTTACAGAATTGACAAATGGAATTAATGCAATTACGGTTGGATGCACAAAGGGAAATACTAAGTAACTTGTCAGCTAAAGATCTATGCAGGATGTGTTGTGTATCAAAGGAAATTAAAGACTGTATTGAAGAAGAATATTTTCAGGGACTACAAGCTGCAAAAATGACTAAGATTAGAGATGGATTTATATGGAGGTCATTTAATCGTAGTTCAAATACCCATGAATATCTGGCTATGGAAGAAACTACTGGAATTCCAACTAATGCATTAGAAGGAATGAGTCATATTATGGGGATAGATGAATGATTAATCATATACAAGACGAGACCAAGGTATGCAAGTTTATCATTACCTGAGATTTTGATAAGAAATCCTATAAGAGGAGAAGAATGTAATACAGGAAGACCTAATATATTTGAAGCACCAACTGAAAATTGTGGGTCAGCTTTAATATTTTCTGATAAAAATTTCGCAATTCCTGAAAAATTATATTATTGGAGACCTACAGGAAATTGGGGTGAAGATTTACGCTTAAGTGTGTATAATTTTCTAAATAGATCTTGGAATGAAAACATTATAATATATCTAGGACAAAAATCATTAATTAACGAAACACATGTCATACTTGATGGTTATATATATTTAGTCACAGAGATATCTATAGCATATAGATCTGATTTATACATAGTGAGCATAGACAGTTATGATGATTATACAGAAATTTTACCTGTACCGAGTGAAATAGCTAAACCACCATCTGAAAAATTTAATAAAATTCAAATAGGAATGTGGTATAATGAAGAAGATGATCGTACTTTATGTTTGATAAGATGGTGGGATGAACTGATGAAATTTCAAATATGGATTATGGAAGACATGAATGAATGGAAGTGGGAAGAGGAGTATATTGAAATAGATGTAGAAATAGAAACTGCTACATTACCCTGGAACCAGAAGGGATCCCTTTCTGCATTACATATCATTAATGGTAATACACTCGTATTTGGAATTTATAATATATTGCATGTTTACAAATTAAAAAGGACCAAGAATTACATTAAAACAGAATTAATAGCAAGAAGAATTATGCCTAAAAAGTTTGCTTGAACTGATACATTTATTTCATTTGTTTCTACTTTTCAATCATGTTCTTAAGCTGTGATTTTGTTTGTTTAATGTTGTGTATTCTACATTTATTTTTAGAAAAATAAAAAAGAATTTTGAAGTTTTTCATGTTCATTTTATAAAAAAAAACAAAACAAAAAACAAACAAAACAAAATATCAATCCAGTTTGTTGGTATCTATTCTGGGAAACCAACTAGCTTGCTTGTGAGCCACCAAAGGCATAGGAGCCTGGGTTCCACACAAGACACTGATTTATTAATATCTATTAAATGTTATTTTGTTTTATATTCTTTGTTTATCTAGGAATGAAAAGTTTTTCAGAATCAAAAATCAGAATATGTAGAAAGAGATACAAATGGAACAAGGTATGTAACCAATTACTTATCCTGAATTTTAAATCAAACAAAACTTTATTCATGCCTGCTACAATTACTATACTTATTGTCAAATCTTTTACATTGAGGACAATGCAAATGTAGTTATAGGGGGGAGGTAATTAAAGTAACAGCCATGTAAGTTTGTTAATTAAAGGAATTAAAATGGTACTGCAAAGTTTTGAGGAAATTGAAAATTTTTATGAACTTGCTGTAACTATCCGATAATTGAGACTGTAAAATTTTTATAAACTGCTTGAATGTTATATTTAGAAGGCTATAGAAGATGCTATAGAATTTATTATTTATGTAAATCTAGATATAGTATCTTATGATTTTTCTGAATTTCATGAGTTTAACAGTTTCACGATTTTAAAATGAAATCAGAATATTTAATGCTTAATCAAAAAATTATCTGAAGTCCTGAAGGAGCTGCTGAGATGTGAATTCTAGATTAAATGAAACACATATGATGAAAGATACATTTACTTTGACTGATTGAACTTGTAGAATGATTTATGTGTAGATCTTATTAAACTACAAATAAAGTATGAGCTTATTGTTATGGATTCATATTTTTAGTAAATGATAGAAGCAGGATTATATGAGATTGGTGTTTTACTACATCTATATTAATGAAATACGTGCATATATAGTATGTGATTAATGCTTTGTTTTGTGTGTGCATTTATTTTTAGAAAAAAAAGAAAAAGAAAAAGAAAATATATTGAGAGTTTATTGACTTGTTTGATCACAAGCCTTTTGTACTTGAGTAGATAGGTATGTAAGGATTGTTGACCTGAAAAAGGACTTTGAAAATCTGACAACCTAAGATCTTGATTAGATCTGGGATTGTTGACTGAAAGCTCGTTATATGGGTACATTAGAAAGCTCTTGCATGATTCAAGCTTGTCAAATTAACTTTTAAAGTACACAAAAAAAAAGAGAAAAAAGAAAAGAAAAAGAAAAAAACATATACTGTTCTGAAAAGATACAAGTGTTTTGTGAAATATAGAAATCTTATGAATCGAGTATATTTTCTGTTATCTAGAATTACTGAAATATGAATTTGGAATTGACTTTTGAAGTCGTTTAATGGAAATACAATTCTTTATTCTACTTGTCTTAATCAGATTGAATTGGATTGTACTTTGATTCGTATGTTGTTGAAATTTCTTCTAGAAAACTTATTGGAAAATTCAGGATTACAAATGATGAAAAGAAGAACAAACGATAATATAATTAACACCTATATGAAGATGATATACTTTGTATGTAATTTACATATATTCTAAATATCTTTGCAGGTTGATTACTAAAACATACAGAATATATGTTTATGCTAAATAGAAGAAAAAAAACAAAAGGGGAAGAATTAATTCTAGCACTTTTTGAAAGACCAATTAATTAGATCTTAGTTTGCTAAGGGACTAGCAAAATTTAGGTATGGGGGAAGTGTTTAGAATGAAAAAGTGCATATTATTAAAGGTTAAATGATGGTTAATTGCATAATATTTAGCTTATCATATGAGAATTAAGCCATTATGTTATAATTGCACTGTTATATGCTTTAATTGAAGAATCTACTTAATTTTGGGGAATTAATGTTAATTTAGTACATTTATGAATTGTCGGTAAATTGCAGGTTGTGAAATTCTTGCAACGCGTTAGGTTAGCGTTATAAACTTAAGTTGTTATTTTTGCACGTGTTTTATAGTTAAATCAACGAAGGAAGTCCATTGAGTTATCTGTAACTCCATGGACTATATATTTTCTAATATGCCACTATAGCAGTTGTAGGAATAGACAGTTGGAAGGAAAAATCACGTTCGCACATATCACACAGGAATTCAATCGCGTAGGGAGAAAGAAATCATCGCCGTTGATCTGAAGGAAGGAAATCCAACCAACCATTCAATCAGAAGCAGTTACTACTGAAGAAATACAAAAGAAAAGAAGAAAAAAAGAAGAAGTGTGTGTGATCGATGGATGGCCAGTGTATACAGAGGAGGAGCACCGAGCTTTCTACAGACAGTATTGGCGATTCTCCGAAGTATCACACCAACCATCGTATCACCACCATAATCACCAATCATCGGAGGTTTGTGAGGATACTTGCCTGATGTCGGGTCGATTCCGAGCCAAACATAGTGCTTGACAACCACCGTGAGGAGTGATCGCGTCGCGGGAAGGGAAGACATTTTCACCAAGTGCTGACTCATATTTCAGGAGATCGTAAAGCTTTTAGCCTTGGCTTCGGGTTGATGCCTGTATGCTGAAGAGGAGACAGAATTGTAAGTGGTTCAATTTTCAGTGGTGTAATCGCATTGCAAGTAGTGTCGGAAGTATTTACTATCAAGTGAAATTACTTTACATTTCACCTCTCGCCCATCACATAAAAACAAAAATACCAAAAACAATTTATCTTTGTTTGCATGTTGTATTTGAGTGTTGTATTGTTTGTGTTGTATCATGATTAATGTTATCTATATCTGTTTTATGATTATTTTATGTTAGTTTTAATTTTACAGTTTACTGAAATTGGTTCGTACAAAACAACTTAAAGATTTTAATGGTTACTGTTTGAATCATCTGAATGTTAGTATTGCTTAATGATAAATCCAATGTTAACTAGCATTAAAAAGCTTAATTGATGTTATTTACAATCTGTGAAATCACCCAATGGTTGGCCGAATTCTTTTGTAAATAGCAGTATTATAAAGAAGAGACAGGCTCGTGGAGTTAACTTAAGTCCACGAGGATAGTCCGTTGAGTTAGTCATAACTCAATGAACTTAGTCTGTTGAGTTAACTGTAACTCAACGGAATGCTTATTGAATATAAATTTGAATTGTTCACAATCAAACATTTCTTAAATTCGTTAGTAATTCCCTATGGGATCGACCTGTACTTGCACACTGATACAATAGACACTGTGCACTTGCAGTTAAAGTACAAATTGGAATTAATATCTAAATTGTATTAAAGGCTGTTTGTTTACTTCTAAAAGAAAGAATAGGCATAAAGATAAATTAACTAAGTAAAAACAGAAGTAACAAATCCAAGTTTTTCTAGTGTAGTGCTGGGAAAACACGAACAGTGAGTTACATTCTTAACTATCCGAAACTTAAGTTATTCTTTTATGCACGTGCATAATTGAAGAGACAGCAGTTGGAGGCTTAAAAGAAAAAAATCGAAGAGTTACAGTAGTTAACTATCCGAAAGTCAGGAGCTCTTTTCGGTGAGTTAAAATACAAGTCTCCGAACACTTGACATTTCACGTGAGCAACGTAAAATCCTCACGTGACATAGATAACAGGATATGAGTAAAGAATTGGTAAGTTATGGATGCATTTCAGTAAGTTATTTATATAACCATCCGAAAGCCAAAGATTATCAGAAGGTTACTTAGTGAACATCACACAGAATGGTAACTTACCATATTTAGGTCTGATTACTTAGCAAGTACAGTAGAATACATCTGTTGAGGAGAAAATATGATCGTTGGATATTCAAGCATAAATACAAATAGATCATTCAATATTTAGTAGAGCAAAAGCATGAGATTTCAGATACAATTACATATAGAAATATAGTATACATTGCAGATCAATTACTGATATAGAAGAAAGCTCAAATTCAGTTCAACATAGAATTGATTGAAAGTTGGATTTTTCAAGAAGATTCTTAAAGCTCTCTATGTGCTGAAAGTCTGATCCAAGAAGGATCATTTGGTTCGTGGCTTCAACCTTAAAGCTTCATTTAGTTGTTGGTTTGAGTTTCGACCTAAAAACTCAAGAGGTTGGTTTTCTAGAGTTTATACCTGAAAACTTCTAAGGTTGGTTTTTTGGAGTTTATCCTGAAAACTTCTGTGTGGTTGGTTCTTGCTTTGACTTGAAAGCAAGTGTGTAAGTGCTGAGACACTTAGTGAAGCCCAAGTGACCCTTGGGGGTGGACTAGCCGAGTTGGTGAACCACCTAAAATTCTCTTGTGTTTCTTACCTTTATTTCTGCTGTGCATGATATTTATATCTGATTATTACTTATGCAAACTGATTAATCAAATTAGTTAGTAAAGTGAAAATTAGGCTTAAATTCACACTATTCTCCATTCACCCCTGTTGAGCTATATTTTTAGCTCAAGCTTTACTACAAGTGCACAGTTCTTTTGGTGTACATGGCAAATACAGGTCATTCTTCCACAAGGATTGTGTTTATGACTTTATCAACTATTACTCAACTTGTTCTTCAAGCTCTTAGGTATACTTTAGTAAATTAATGACATGTGAATGTAGAATAATCAAAGTTAACACAAACTCACAAATCATGCAATTTCAAGGCAATGTGTAGTGGAAAATGGTGATGTGAATCAATTTCTTTACTTGTAAATCTATCAACTCATTCAATTATAACATGCACACAAGTTCCACGTGATTTCAGAAGTGATATCAATGCATCAATATTAAGGAAAGAAAAATAAAATAAGGTTCAATAGACTATACTACTCTATTCTAATTTATACTAAATGCATGCAACTATGCTATTTGCTAATCTAGCTAAACTATACTATACTACTTGCATTAGAAATTCTTTTTGGAGATTGATTAGGATAAAATGTGATCAATATAAGATATAACAAACTCAATTAACTACTGAAATTAAAATTAACAACTAGATATAAGTGATAGGTTCTTCATTCAAATGAACATCAACACTTATTTTCTTCTTCTTTCAATTCACACCTTCTTCTCAAATGCGCCAAGCCACCATTGATGAGTGTCATTCACTCGTATTAAAGCCTCACCAACAACCCCAACAATACATGTGAATAGAGGATGCAAATTAGAAGTTGAAAAGAAGAATTAAACATTCATATACATTCATTGAACTCTATCTAGCTAAGAAGACATATAATTGAGATGTTCACCACCATTTCTCATCAATTCTTCCTTCTATACAAGAAAATAATAAACTCTAAGAGTTGTCACTACCTTAGGAGCTTCTTATCTTCTTCTCTAGAGCTTTGAATTCAATGGAACTTGGCAGCAAATCCACCTCCAAGCTTGGACGTCTTCTCCTTAGCCCTTGGAATGGTGAATAGCATGAATGGATGGTCTCTCTTTGGAAGCACTAGCCTCACCTCTAAGCTTCTTCTCCTCCTTCTTTCTCTCGTTGGAAACACCAAGTTTTTGGTCGAAATTCCTCTCCCCTTGTATTTATGTTGTTTTGTCTTCTCTCTCTTTGATGTGGCACCTTGGTTTTATCACCAAGCCAATAAGATGCCATAGATCTAGGAGGGCCAATAAGGTGTTGGCATGTCCTCTTCTTGAAAGTTTAGTCCACTAACTTTTGATTCTTTACATCTTCTTTGGTCTTTTGCATTAAGCTCCTCCCATATATATGTTACCTACAATTAATGGAAGTTGAACTCCAAGAGACGTTAGCCAACATAGGACATGCAAAATAAATCAATGTGTTCCATGTAAAATTATATCTAATGGGGGATGCACTTGTTAATTAAATTTCTATATTGCACTATATTTCAAGACTTATATTACCCATAATTAATATCATTTATCCACCATAGATATATAATATCATGCAAAATTACTTATAAAATTCATTAAAAATGGGCAAAATTAAAGCTTGAACAACCCCCCCCTTTGGTGAAGCCATACGTTCCTAACAATTGGTATCAGAGCAGCCTGATCTCTTTTTATAGATTTAATCATCTAAGATCATGGCATCTTTTCACAAAGAGGGTCAAAACATCCATCGTCCTCCCCTGTTTGATGGTATTAAATATAATTACTGGAAAAACAAGATGGAATGTTTCCTCAGAAGCTCAGATGTGATTTTATGGAAAATGGTTGTTTTAGGAACACCTATTCCACCTAGTCATGAGGATGACTGGACTGAGGAGGATGAGAGAATCATCCAAATGGATGCTTGAGGGCTGAATATTATTTACTGTGCCTTATCTGCTGAACAATATAATAAAGTTTCATCTTGTAAATCTACTCACGAGGCTTCGAACACTCTTCAAATAACCTTTGAAGGAACCAGCCAAGTGAAAGACACTAAAATAAGCATTTTACTTAGAAAACTTGAATTATTTAAAATGCTTGATGATAAAACTATCACTAATATGTTTTCAAGATTCACTGAGATTATTAATGGCTTAAGAGGTTTGGGAAAGGAATTTTCTGTCCGTGAACAAGTACAGAAAATCCTCAGAAGCTTAACTATGGAATGGAAGCAAAAGTCCACATCAATACAAGATTCCAAAGACCTCAACAAATACTTAGTAAAGGATCTAATGGGCAACCTAATGGCCCATGAAGTTCAAATGAAAGAATGGAAAGATGAGAAAGGTAGTGGTAAAAAGAAAACTGAAACAAAGAAAGAACTAGCCTTTCCATCGACACAAGAACTTCAAAGCTTAGATGATGATGAAGTTTTGCTACTAGCTAGAAAATTCAGAAAATAGATGAAGAAAAAGAATCAAGCCAGCACATCAAAAAGCAATGCACCAATATCCTTTAAATGCAAGAAGCAGGGACATATACAACCTGAATGTCCACTGCAACAAGAAGAAGAGGAGCTACAAGAAGAAAATGGCATTGAAGGCTACTTGGCATGACAGTAGTTCTTCTAGTAGCTCATCCAGTTCAGATGAAGAGGTACCAACAAACGTGTGCTATATAGCACAAGAGGTATGTTCCACTTCATCTCAAAGTGATTCTGATGTAGACAATGATAATTTAGATGTAAATATTCTTTTGTCTACTATTGACAGTTTATATGTTAAATGCAAAAAGTATAAAAAGGAAATTAAGCATTTAACTGCATGCTGAAGATACAAAATGCAATAATGATGAATTGATAAATGAAAATGAAAAATTGAAATCTGAAAAATACTGTGCATAAATTTACCAATGGACAAAAAAGATTAGATCAAATCATTGGTTCACAGAGACATGGCTCAAATAGATTTGGCCTAGGGTATGCTACTCCACAGGAAATACCCTACTATGGTGGTGTTATCCGATCTTATAAAGATGGTACAATAGTGTTTGCCATCAAAAGAAGATCTGGTACAATGTGGCTGTCAAAAGGTAATAAACTAAATATTGTCAGGACTAACACTTATGGACCCAAGAAAGTATAGGTACCAAAATCTATTTCTGTTTGAATTGTAAGATTATATTGTTTAGGGGGAGTAGTTGATCTATAGCTCCAAACCAGTTATGACAGTAAAAATTTGGTATTACAAGAGGCACCATAAATTGGTAGAAAGTGCTCAATTAGACTGAGTGAAAATTGTGCCTAAAATCTTGATGCTCAAGGAGAGCAAAATCTGCAACAACGAGACTATAGTCACAAATTTCTCTCTGCATATGTTTTGAAAGAATCTATTGAAGAGAGAGTTTAAGAAGCTAAACAGTTGGTAATCAGAAGGCAATCAGTTAAGAATCAGTTATGATATTCTGAAATTAATAATTGGCATCAAAAGTAGCATCAATGATTGAATCATGTTCTTTAAAGGAAACAAGGCTTGCACGAGCCAAGTTGAATGACTACAAAAGCAAGGAAATCAAATTCATCAAAGGACAACTATTTAGAATGAAATAGTGCATATTATTAATGGTTAAATGATGGTTAATTACATAATATTTAGCTTATCATATAAGAATTAAACCATTATGTTATAACTGCACTGTTATATGCTTTAATTGAAGAATTTACTTAATGTGGGGGAATTAATGCTAATTTAGTACATTTATGAACTGTCGGTAAGTTGCAAGCTGTGAAATTCTTAAGTATCTGAATTTTCTGATATATCGGATAGTTATGTTTAAATTGCCGAACAGTTATGTTTTGAGAGAATATTTTATTATTTCTTAAAGTACATGTGTCGAAGCCATAATGAATGACTTAAGTGAACTTTCGGTGAGTTATCTATAACTATCCGAAATTGCAGTTGAGCATCGGATAGTTATCCCTGTAACTCTCCGAAATATCTTTTTATTTAGAAAATAGCTAAGGACACGTGTCATGTTCTGAGAAAGTGACTTAAGTGGATTTTCGATGAGTTAGCTGTAACTATCCAAAATGCATCTGAGCATCGGATAGTTAGACCTGTAACTCTCTGAAATGTTAATTTATGATTAAATTGCTGTTGACACGTGTCGAGATCTGGTAGATTTACTTAAGTTATATATCGGTGAGTTATTTGTAACTATCCGAACTGCATCTGAGCATCAGATAGTTAAGTTTATAACTATCTGAAATTGCACCTATGCATCAGATAGTTAAATTTATGCACGTGTTGAATTTAAATGCTTTAGAATATCACGTGAGATGCACATGTTTAACTCGTTAAGTTAGCATAACTGTACGCGTTGAGTTACATGAATATTACACTAAAGTAACGCGTTATGTTAGCAGCTTATTTCTTTATATTTTCTAATATGCCACTATAGCGGTTGTAGAAACAGATAGTTGGAAGAGAAAAACCACGTTTGCACGTATCACGTAGGAATTCAATCGCGTAGGGAGAAGAAAGCATCGCCGTTGATATGAATGAAGGAAATCCAACCGACCATTCAAGCAGAAGCAGTTACTACTGAAGAAATATAAAAGAAAAGAAGAAAAAAAAGAAGAGGTGTGTGATCGATGGGTGGATAGTGTGTGTAGAGGAGGATCGACATCGCAATTCTCTAAAGTACCACACCAACCATCATCATCACCATCACCACACCATAATCACCAACCATTAGAGGTCTGTGAGGATACTTGCTTGATGTCGGGTCGATTCCGAGCCAAACACAATGCCTGACAACCATTGTGAGGAGTGATCGCATCGCGGGAAGGGAAGCCATTTTCACCAAGCGCCGACTCATATTTCAGGAGATTGTAAAGCTTTTAGCCTTGGCTTCGGGTTGATGCCTGTATACTGAAGAGGAGATCATCTTGCAATTCTGGACTCGCAATTCTATAGGGAGAGGAGATAGGATTGTAAGTGGTTTAATTTTCAATGGTGTAATCGCGTTGCAAGTAGTGTCAGAAGTATTTACTATCAAGTGAGATTACTTTACATTTCACTTGTCGCCCATTTCCATGTTCATATTAAAACAAAAATACCAAAAACAATTTATCTATGTTTGTATGTTATATTTGAGTGTTGTATTGCTTGTGTTGTATCATGATTAATGTTATCTTTATTAGTGTTGTGATTGGTTTATGTTTATTTTAGTTTTACAGTTTACTGAAATTGGTTCGTTCAAAAGACTTAAAGATTTTATTGGTTACTGTTTGAATTATTTGAATGTTAGTATTGCTTAATGATAAATCCAATGTAAACTAACATTAAAGAGCTTAATTGATGTTATTTACAATCTGTGGAATTCCCCAATGGTTGGCTGAATTCCTCTGTAAATAGCAGTATTAAAAAGAAAAGACAGGCTCGTGGAATTAACATAAGTCCACGAGGTTAGTCCATTGAGTTAGCCATAACTCAATGAACTTATTCCGTTGAGTTAACTGTAAGTCAACGAAGAGTTTATTGAATATATAAATTTGATTTTTAACAAACGAACAGTTCTCAACTTCAGCAATTCCCTATGGGATCGACCTATACTTGCACACTGATACAATAGACACTGTGCACTTGCAGTTAAAGTACAAATTGGAATTAATATCTAAATTGTATTAAAGGTTGTTTGTTTACTTCTAAAAGAGAGAATAGGCATAAAGATAAATTAACTAAGTAAAAACAGAAGTAAAAAATCCAAGTTTTTCTAGTGTAGAGCTGGGAAAACACAAACAACAACCAAAATTTGTAGTAGACAGATTACAGTTTTCAAATTATCTTCTGCAAATAGAAGAACCACTTGAAACAAACATCCAAGAGAAGATAAATGAATTGGAGTCAGAAGCTAATTGATTGAAAATCTTTTATGATATTTTTGATTAACAATTGCTATTTAGTTCAATTGGTATCATATATGACATTCATTTTGCAGAACAGGTGCAACAAATTTGTTTGCAAGGAAAAGCATATAAGTAGGGGAAGAACCTACTATATGAAGAGAATTCAGAATGTTACTTTAGTGCAAAATAAAAGTGTATAAAGAGGGCATGCATATAGGAGGAGAGCCTATAGCTTGCTATTATAAATCAGAGAACCTCCATACAGATAGGGGGAGAGCATGTGGCAGCAATTATAAATATCAACTGCACATTTATAGATTGCTACATTAATTATTGGCATGTTACTGTTTTTCAATTTTTTTATAGATGATGCAGTAATTAAATGAAAACAAAGGAAGAAATATCACAAATCAGGAGAGCAATTACTGACTTCTCAAATGATAGAATGCCAACAACTGACATCAGACAAGGATTAAGGAAATTGACACTTCAATTGATACTGTGCTCGAATAAGAAAGAAGAAAAGTAGCACAACATCAAAGGAAAAGAAGAAAATAGATTGCAATGATGAAAATATCTCAACAATTGAGATCTACACACCAACAATCTACATTTGATGGAAAATCAAAAATTGGTATTTGAAGATATTGATGCATTTGATTCTTTTCACAAGATGATATCTGACAAGATTATAGAGATCAGAAAATTGGTATATCATCAGATACAAATTTAATGACAAAAAGGGGGAGAAGAATATAGAAAATTACATAGAAGGCAGGGGGAGCATTCCCAGCACACAAACAGGGGGAGAATTTAACTTCATTGTATTATATTCTTGTAAATCTTTGCTTTATTTAGTTTCTGTGTGACTAAATGTATAGAAATAATCTAGAGAGTAAAATACATGCAAATAAATGAAAAGGATTTTGTCATTATCAAAAAGGGAGAGATTGTTAGAACCCGAGTATTTTGATAATGTAAAACCTATGTGAGGGAACATATTGTATTTCACAGATAAGTCAGTGCAGCATAAGATCAGAAGGCAGATGGTATAAATTCCAAGCAGCAAACAAGTTGTAGTTAATCTTAGAATATGCTGCTACAGAAAATCAAACAGTTACAGATCAAAGTATCTGAAGAAGCAAGTTTACAGCAGCAGCAGCAAGTCTATCGGACAGTTAGAAGGATAATTATTTGAATTTACAAAGCCTTCAGAGAGTTAAATGATCGGACAGTTAAGAAGAATTGAATGATTGGATAGTTAAGGAGTTAACTCTTCGGAAGCTTAAAGGACTTTTCGGAGAGTTAAAAAGATAACTATCCGACTTTTTCGGAGAGTTACAAGTATAACTATCTGAAAGATAAGTTATTCAATTAACCATGTGCAGAAATACAGAATAGAAGCTTAAAGGACATTTTGGAGAGTTAGATAACTATATGAGTTTTCTTTTCGGAGAGTTAGATAATTATTCGAGTTTTTTGGTGAGTTACAAGTATAACTTTCTGGAACTTAAGTCATTGAATTTCCCACGTGCAGAATTCCAGACAGAAGCTCAAATGGCCTTTCGGAGAGTTAGAAAGATAACTATCTGAAAAATGGGAAGTTTCGGTGAGTTACATTCTTAACTATCCGAAACTTAAGTTATTCTTTTATGCACGTGCAAAATTGAAGAGATAGTAGTCGGAGGCTTAAAAGAAAAAAATTGGAGAGTTACGGTAGTTAACTATTCGAAAGTCAGGAGCTTTTTTTGGTGAGTTAAAATACAAGTCTCTGAACACTTGGCATTTCACGTGAGCAACTTAAAATCCTCACGTGACACAGATAACAGGATATGAGTAAAGAATCGGTAAGTTATGGATGCATTTCGGCAAGTTATTTATATAACCATCTGAAAGCCAAATATTATTGGAAGGTTGCTTACTAAACATCAGATAGAATGGTAACTTACCATATTTAGGTCTGATTACTTAGCAAGTATAGTAGAATACATCCGTTGAGGAGAAAATATGATCGTTGGATATTCAAGCATAAATACAGACAGATCATTCAATATTCAATAGAGCAAAAGTGTGAGATTTCAAATACAATTACATATAGAAATATAGTACACATTGCAGATCAATTACTGATATAGAAGAAAGCTCAAATTCAGTTCAACATAGAATCGATTGAAAGCTGGATTTTACAAGAAGATTCTTAAAGCTCTCCATGTGTTGAAAGTCTGATCCAAGAAGGATCATTTGGTTTGTGGCTTGAACCTTAAAGCTTCATTCAGTTGTTGGTTTGAGTTTCGACCTGAAAACTCAAGAGGTTGGTTTTATGGAGTTTATACCTGAAAACTTCTGAGTGTTAGTTTTCTAGAGTTTATACCTAAAAACTTCTGTGTGGTTGGTTCTTGCTTCGACCTTAAAGCAAGTGTGTAAGTGTTGAGACACTTAGTGAAGCCCAAGTGACCTCTAGGGGTGGACTAGCCAAGTTGGTGAACCACCTAAAGATCTCTTGTGTTTCTTACCTTTATTTCCGCTGTGCATGATATTTATATCTGATTATTACTTGTGCAAACTGATTAATCAAATTAGTTAGTAAAGTGAAAAATAGGCTTAAATTCACACTATTCTCCATTCACCCCCTCTTTGGTGAAGCCATACGTTCCTAACAGATTGTGCTGAAGCTCATAAAGGAAGCCTCAACTCTCTATGGACGTAGGCTACTGCTGAATCACGTAAATCCTATTTCTTCTTTGTATTGTTTCTTCTCTTACTCTTCAATCCTAGCTTCGATGAGTTTAGAGCTGAGTGTTTCAATACCGTGCCATAGAAGGTTAACTGAACGATTCGTTCCATCTATAACACCAATAGCACAACTTCATCATCATCCGAGCTTTGAAGTTCTTGTGTTGATGGAAAGGCTAGTTCTTTCTTCATTTCTGTTTTCTTTTTAGCACTTCCTTCCTCATCTTTCCATTCTTTCATTTGAACTTCATGGGCCAGCAGATTGCCCATCAGATCCTCTACTAAGTATTTGTTGAGGTTTTTAGAATCTTGTATTGATGTGGACTTTTGCTTCCATTCTACAGTTAAGCTTCTAAGAATTTTCTACACCTGTTCACGGACAGAAAATTCATTTCCCAAACCTCTTAAGCCATTAGTAATCTCAGTGAATCTTGAAAACATATCAGTGATAGTTTCATCATCAAGCATTTTAAATAATTCAAGCTTTCAAAGTAAAATGCTGATTTTCGTGTCCTTCACTTGGCTGGTTCCTTCAAAGGTTATTTGAAGAGTGTTCCAAGCCTCGTGAGCAGATTTACAAGCTGAAACTTTATTATATTGTTCAGTAGATAAGGCACAGTAAATAATATTCAACCCTCAAGCATCTATTTAGATGATTCTCTCATCCTCCTCAATCCAGTCATTCTCATGACTAGGCAGAATAGGTGTTCCTAGAACCACCATTTTCCATAGACTCACATTTGAGCTTCTAAGGAAACATTTCATCCTGTTTTTCTAGTAATTATAGTTAATACCATCAAATAGGAGAGGATGATGGATGTTCTAACCCTCTCTATGAAAAGAAGCCATGATCTTAGATGGTTAAATCTATAAAAAGAGATCAACCTGCTCTGATACCAATTGTTAGGAGCGTATGGCTATACCAGATGGAGGGTGAATGGTGATCAATGTGTAATTAAAACTTTTTACTAACTTTACTAACTAATTTGATTAGTCAATTTGCACAAGTACTAAACAAATATACAAAACATGCACAGCGGAAATAAAAGTAAGAAACACAAGGGAATTTTAGTTGGTTCACCAACTTGGCTAGTCCACCCCCAAGGATCACTTAAGCTTCACTAAGTATCTCAACATTTACATACACTTACTTTCAGGTTGAAGCAAGAACCAACCATTCACTTGAGCTTTTTGGTCGTAGCTCTAACCAACCACATAGAAGTTTTCAGGTATAAACTTCAGTAAACCAACCTTTTGAGTTTTCAAGTCGAAACTCAAACCAACCACTTAAATGAAGCTTTAAGGTAGAAGCCACGAACCAAATGATCCTTCTTGGATCAAACTTTCAGTGCATGGAGAGCTTTAAGAATCTTCTTGTATATCTAACTTTCAATCGATTCTTTGTAGCAGTTAATCTAAATTGAGCTTTTCTTTTGTAACAGTAGTTGATCTGCAATGTATATTGTGTCTCTATATGTGATTGTCTATGTAATCTCCCTTTTTAGCTCTACTGAATATTGAATGATTTGTCTGTATTTGTGCTTGTAAGTCCAATGATCATATTTTCTCTTCAACGGATTGATTCTATTGTACTTGCTGAGTTTGCAAGTCTAAATATGGTAAGTTACCATTTGGAAGGGTATTTCAAGATAACCTTTTGATTTTCTCAAACTTTCGGATAGTTATTTATGTAACTTTTCAAAGGATGTTCGTAACTCACTGAAAAACCACTTAAGTCCTTTTATCACGTGAAATTTTAAGTTGTATACATGAGGTGTCATGAGTTCAAATACTTGTAACATTAACTCAACGAAAAGTTCTTGACTTTTAGATAGTTAGCTATAGTAACTCTCTAATTTTTCTTTTAAGCTTCCAACTGCTGTCTTCTTATTTCTGTATGTGCATAAAATGATAACTTAAGTTTCCGAATAGTTAAATCTGTAACCTTTCGAAACTTTTTGTTTTTCGAATGGTTAGCTTTCTAACTTTTTGAAAAATCCTTTTAAGCTTCTATCTGGATTTCTGCACGTGGGAAATTGAATAACTTAAGTTTCGAATAGTTAGCCTTCCTAACTTTCCAATTTTCTTGAACTTTCGGATAGTTAGCACCTTAACTATCCGATCATTCAACCAACTATCTTGCAAACTCTCCAAAGGCCTTGTATTTTCGGATAGTTATTCTTCTAACTATCCGACAATGTATCTGCTGCTTTAAACTGACTCTTCGGATACTTAAGCCTGACAACTCACCAAAAATTTATCTCTTCCGGATGGTTAAGCCTGGTAACCTTCCGAAATCTTGTTTATCTCTTGCAACACATACTAAACTATCTGTAATGACTTATCTACCTTCTGTTCTTCTACTGAACTATCATATCTATCTACTGAACTTCCGGATACTTAAGCTTGGAACTATCCGATTTTCTTGTAGCTCTGTAACAGCAATTTCTGAACTACCTATATCTATTTATCTGCCTTCTGATCTTTTGCTGAGTTGTTATATTTGTGAAATACAAATTGTTTCCTCACACAGGGTTTTACATTATCAAAATACCAAGGTCCTAACAAGTAAAGCTTTTAGCCTTGGTTTTAGGTTGATGTTGCTATACTGAAGAGGAGATCAACTTACAAAGTCTATGTTCGCAATCTAGTAGGGAGAGGAGTGCTTGACAGTAAGTGATTAAGTTTTTTGTGGTGTAACCGCATCGCATGTAGTGATGGGAGTTTCTTACTATCAATAGAGAATTTACCTTTTATCATTTGTTCATCTTTAGGAACATATCACAATAAAAACAAAATAAAAACTCATTATCTATTTTTATGTTTATCAAATCTATGTTGTATCGTTTGTTTTGTATTGTCAGCATTGTTAGTATTATTGAATGTTATATGTCTATTTTTTTCCAATGAATAGAAAATCGTATTATTAATTATTGAAACTAGTTAGTATTAAATCCTGAATGCTAGCATTGATCAATGATGACTATAACATAAACTAGCATTAGAAGCTTAATTGATGTTGTTTACATTCTGTAGAACTATCTAATGGATGACCGTGTTCCTCTATGGACAACAATTTTAATTTGAAATTATTAAGGAGATTCATTGAGTTAACCTTAACTCCACAAAGATAGTCTATTGAGATAACTGTAACTCAACGAACTAAGTCAACTGAGTTAGTTTTAAATCAACAGAGTGAGTAATTTAAAATATGATAACTCTTGGCTAAGAAAATTTAAATAGTACGAAGTTTTAATCATTCTCTATGGGATCGACATATACTTGAACACTTATGTGATAGACATTGTACACTTGTAGTTAATGAAATGAACAGATTTACTGAACTTAAATCTTATTCATGAAAATTGTTTGTTTACTTAAAGAATTATTAGATATATATATATTTAAGTAAATAAGAACAAAAACACATATCATGTGCTAAATGTTATATAAATATTTATTTTACTAAACTACAGAATTGAATGAGTATGTTGAGTTAAGTTTAACTCAACAAGGTCAGTCTGTTGTGTTAAGAGTTAAGTCAATGGAGTAAGTTCGTTAAGTTACACTAACTCCATAGACCAATTATTTTCTAATATTCAATTATGAGCAGTTATAGGAAATTTAAAGGAAACCATGCTGCACGAATCTCTTCATAATCTAAATCATGGAATGAAGAATTAATTACCATCGTTGATTTGAAGAAAGGAAATCTAACTAGTAAATTTGGTAGAAGCAATTAATTTCAAAGGAAATATAAAAGGAAAAGAGAAAGAATGAGGAGAGAGAGGGGAGAACCATGCTAACTACAGAAAGTGTCAAACATTCCTTGAACTCCCACCAACACCACCATCCACCATCCATCGGAGGTCTATGAGGATACTTTTCAGATGTCGAGTCAATTTTGAACCAAACACGGTGACTAACAACCATTGTGAGGAGTGATCGCATCATAGGAGGGAAGGACATTTTCACCAAGCATTGAATCATCTCTTAAGAGACAATAAAGCTTCTAGCCTTGGTTTCGGGTTGATGCCATTATGCTGAAGAGGAGATCAACCTACAAAAGTCTAGGTTCGCAATCCAATAAGGAGAATAGTACTTGATAGTAAGTGGTTAAGTTTTTAGTGGTGTAATCACATTGCATGTAGTGACAGAAGTTTTTGTTTACTATCGATAAGAAATTTTACCTTTCACCATTCGCTCATCTGAAGGAATAGAAACAAAACAAAACTTATCATCTATGTTTTAAGCTTATCAAATCTATGTTGTATCGTTTGTGTTTGTATTGTGAGTATTGTTGGCTATTTATGTTTATCTTATTTCAATTATAGAAATCATATTTTAGTACAAATCTTTGAAATCTTTATTTAAGAATCTACTATTTGGAGGATTGGATGCTATAATCAATCCTTGATGAATGTAATATGAATTAGCATTCAAGAGCTTAATTGATGTTGTTTGTAATATCTAGAATCGCCCAATGGATGACCGTATTCTTTTGCAAACTACAATTTTAATTATAAGTTACCTAAGAGCTCGTTGAGTTAACCATAAATCCACGAGGTAAGTTTGTTAAGTTAACTGTAAATCAATGGAGTGAGCATATTGTGAATATACACTATACCTTAGCTATGAAAATTTATAGAGCAAAGTGATTTCGAAAGTTCTCTGTGGATTCTACTTGTACTTGCACACTTATATAATAGACATTGTGCACTTGCAGTAAATTTAATGAACTAAGTGATTGAAATTAGAATAGTTCATGAAAATTACTTGTTACTAATAAAAAGATACACTTAGCAAACAAGACAAGGTTTTTTTGGTGTCGTTGCTAGGGAACTAACAATTTGTAAATCATAGCATTAATTTGTTTTCATAGTAGTGAGAGTGTTGTGTGATTTTACCATTGAGAATATAGCGTATGCTTATGCTCAAAGATTTATGAAACTAGTAATTAACTTATGTGAATTCTGTAATTTAGAAGGACATGATGTTATTGATTATTTAAAGTTGAAATGATTACAAATGGTTAGATCAAATGAGCAACAGATGAATTATATCCAATATAGGACTAAATATAAAACACCTAGAGTTTACCAAAATCACAATCATTCTCGGATGAGTAATATGTTTAGAAAAAAAGGAATCTGGGATTGGTATGATAGACTTGAATGAAGTTTAGAACAAAACCTAGACAAACTAGAAGAATATATGTATTATCAGTAAGAAGTCAACCAAGTCAATTATCAGGAAAATTATTCAAAACCTAAAATAGATATTGTTTATGAAACTGAGAAAACTATAATGAAAATTGATTAAAAACTAGATCCAATGAGATTAGATGATCTAGAAAGAAAGCTAAATACACTTAATGAATGGACAACTAAATTAGAAATCATGCAAGATCAATAAGTTAATATAAATGAACTATTAGAATTCGAGAATGTGCATTAAGTACAAAATATAAAGATACATTACAAATGAAATAGAAATAGAGAAAATTAATCCACTTGCAAAAATGTAAGAAAACCATGAAATTTTTGAAAATGTAGAAAACGTATATGTAACATTGAGATCTAGAACCTATGTGCCACCAAGAATTCAAAAAGAAAATGAGTTACATCCATGTGAAAACAATCGTGAAAAAGAAAATGAACATATAATATCTGAAGATATAGAAATGAATGAAGAAAAAATTGAATTTGAAAATAAAATTGCAAACAAATAGGAAAAAGAGAAGGATAATATAGAATCTAAAGGGAATTTAGGACAAGAAAATGAGTCCTTTAAATCACAAGCATTAGCTCCATATCCTAAAAGATTACAACAAACATTTCCTGAAAAAAAGGAGAAAATTCGAGAAATATTTGAAAAAGTACAAGTTAACATTCTTCTATTAGACTTATTGCAAAAAATGTCACCTTATGCTAAATTTCTTAAGGATTGGTGTACTAAGAAGAGAGAGAGGAAAGTGTTGAAAAAGTCTTTTTAGTAGAGCAAAGTAGTCCTTTATTTCTACCTCAGATTCTTGAAAAGTTATCTAATCGAGGAACACTTGTTATATCATGCACAATAGGTAATACAATTTTGGATAGAACCTTAATAGACCTAGGTGCAGGTATAAATTGTTAGGACCTTAGTATTTTGATAATGCAAAAACCTATTTGAGGAAACAATTTGTATTTCATAGATATGACAATTCAATAGAAGAGCAGAAGGCAGATAAGTCATTATAGATAGTTTAGTATGTGCTGCAAGAGATAAACAGGATTTCAGAAGGTTACCAGGCTTAACCATCTGGAAGAGATAAATTTTCAGTGAGTTATCAGGCTTAAGTATCCGAAGAGTCAGTATTAAGGAGCAGAAACCTTATCGGATAGTTAGAAGGTTAACTATCCAAAAATACAAGTCCGTTGGAGAGTTAGAAAGATAGCTGGTTGAATGATCAAAGAGTTAAGGAGATAACTATCCGAAAGTTCAAGGAAATCGGAAAGTTAGGAAAGCTAACTATCTAAAACTTAAGTCATTCATTTACCCATGTGCAAAAATCCAGACGAAAGCTTAAAAGGACTTTTCAGAGAGTTAGAAAGTTAACTATCCAAAAAACTTGAGATTTCGGAAGGTTACAGATTTAACTATCCGAAACTTAAGTTATCCTATTATGCATGTGTAGAATTAAGAAGACAGCCGTTAGAAGCTTAAATGCAGAATTAGAGAGTTACTGTAGCTAACTATTCAAAAGTCAAGAACTTTTCGGTAAGTTAAAGTTACAAGTTTCCAAACTCATGACACCTCACGTGAATAACTTAAATTCTCACATGACACAGACAACAGGATTTAAGTGGAGTTTCGGTGAGTTACACATATAACCATCCAAAAATCAAAGGAAATTAGAAGGTTACTTACTAAACATTAGACAGAACGGTAACTTACTATTTTTGGGATTGACTACATATCTAGTATAGCAGAAAACATTCGTTGGAAGAGAATATGATCGTTATACCTCTTGGTATAAATATGAGAAGTAAAGAGAAGATTAAGATAACGAAAAACGATAATCATATATTGTGAGCTACACAAAAATTCCAGACACACTCTCAAGTCTACAACATTCAAGAATACACTCAAAGATTCACTACAACACAAAAGCTCCCTACACTAAAACTCTGAGAAAAAGTTCAAAGTTGTTGGTTCGTGAGTTTCAACTTGTAAACTCATTGTTGGTTTAGAGCTTGTACCTGAAAGCTCTAAGAAAGGTTGGTTGTGTTAGAACCCGAGTATTTTGATAATGCAAAACCTATGTGAGGAAACATATCGTATTTCATAGTTAAGTCTGTACAACATTAGATCAGAAGGCTGTTAGAACAAATTCCAAGCAAACGAACAAATCGAGAAGGTTCCAAATGATACTACTTTCAAGTTATAGGAAAATTGGACAGTTATAGGACCAAGTATCTGAAGAGTAAAATAGCAGCAAATCCATCGGACAGTTAGAAGGATAACTATCTGATTTTACAAAGTCTTCAGAGAGTTATTTAATCAGATAGTTAAGTTGGTTGAATGATCGGAGAGTTATAGAGTTAACTATCCGAAAGAAAAAGGAAAATCGGAAAGTTAGAAAGGCTAACTATCCGAAACATAAGTCATTCAATTAACCACGTATAGAAATTCAGAACAGAAGCTTAAATGATTTTTTGGAGAGTTAGGAAGATAACTATCCGACTTTTTCAGTAAGTTACAGGTATAACTTTCTGGAACTTAAGTTATCCTATTACGCACATACAGAATGGAGAAGTCGGCAGTTGAAAGCTTAAAAGAGAAAATCAAAGAGTTAGATAACTATCTGAATTTTCAAAGAGAGGTTCGGTAAGTTATAGTTTAATTATCCGAAACTTAAGTTATTGAAATTGCCACGTGTAGAATTCCAGAAAAAAGATCATTTAAGTTTTCGGATAGTTAGAAAGATAACTATCCGAAATCTCAGGAGAGTTTCGGTGAGTTACGATTTAACTATCTGAAACTTAAGTTAGTGAATTTTCCACATGCAGAATTCCAAACAAATGTTCAAATGGGTTTTCAGAGAGTTAGAAAGATAACTATCTTAAAAATGGGAAGGTTTCTGTGAGTTAAATTATTAACTATCCGAAACTTAAGTTATGATTTTATGCACGTGCAGATTTGAAGGGACAGTTGTTAGAGACTTAAATGAAAGTTTGGAGAGTTACAATAGTTAACTATCCGAAAGTTAGGAGCTCTTTTCGGTAAGTTAAATACAAGACTCCGAGCACTTGACATTACACGTGAGCAACTTAAAATCCTCACGTGACTTAGATAATAGAATATGAGTGATGAATTGGTAAGTTATGGATGCTTTTCGGTAAGTTATTTTATAGCCATCCTAAAGCTTGAGATTTTTGGAAGGTTACTTATTGAACATCAGACAGAATGGTAACTTACCATATTTAGGTTTGATTATTTTCCAAGTACAGCAAAATACATCCGTTGAAAGAAAAATTATGATCATTATACCTTTGGTATAAATATGAGGAGTTTGAGAGAAGAAAAGACAGAGATAGCGTATATACCACATAGAGTGAGCTACATGTAAGGAGTAAAATTGTGCATTTTTATGTGATATTATTTGCGCTTCTTATGACTTAAATGTTAAATAATGCACGATTATAATTGAAATATCATCACATAGGCATTTACATGAGTATGAATGATTATGAGATTTAATGACTTAAATTTGCACAACTTAGCCCTTTTGTTAATTGACTTAATGATCATGGGAATGAATAGTGATTATTTACTTAGATGTCTTAGATGTTTTCTTCTTGTTATATTTTAATTTGTTTGCTTAAGTTTTAAAGGTTATCTAAAGGAAATAAGATAGATGAATCTCAACCGTTGGATCTACCAAGGAAGAGATCAACTACCAAGTCTATTTAAAGGGAAGGACAACCCAAAACTAGGTTTTGTCTTCTCCTCTCCAAGCAAAAACGTGGCTCCTTCTTCTCCTTGGATTACCGGCGGCCAAAGCTCCTTGGAAGCAAGTCACTTCCTCTCCGGTATTGCTGATTTCGATGGTGTGTGGAGAGAGCAAGTTGAACCCAAGGGAGGCGTGCTCGTGGAAGCTTCAAGGAAGGACGTGGATGCATAGAAGGTGATTTTGTTGGGTGCAACTCCCTTTCTTCTTCGGTGTACAACTTTCTTGTGTAGAGGACAGTAGGAACCTCTTGTGGAGAGGCATCTTCATCCGGTTTGAAGGTGATATGCATGGAGAAAGCAAGGAAGAAGCCAACTAGGGCATGGTTGGTGGACATCCATGAGAAGGAAGCTTGTTGCCTTCATCCTTTGGTGAAATCTTGAAGCCCCTTAGTATTTCAAGAGGAAAACGTGGTGTGAAAGGCCATGTTGGAGTCTTGACGACGTGAGGGAGGCCAACTTCAGGAGCTTACTTCGAGGTGTTGGAGATTTAAAGGTATAACTTGGAGTGGGTTGACCAAAAACTAACATTATGTTTGCATATGTTGTGTCTTATCATTGTGTTTTTGTATTGCATATGTCTTTGCATGTTTAGGTTTATTTTTAGTAGTATAATCTTCATTTTTATGTTGTAAAACTCTTAGTTCGTTTAATGAAACTTGCCTCTGAAAATGAATGATTTTTGTGTAAATATGTGAATACATGTAGTCAAGGTGTTCGTTTATTGTAAAGATAGAACTTTCCTTGTGTTGTTTTCTATGTAAATCGAGTTTTTCTCAATGTTTCTCATCGATTCTTAATCCTTTTTTGTAGAGAAATAAAAGATGATTCTTTCTGTATACTTTGTTTAATTTTTCGAGCATGTTTGGTTTGATTTTTCCATTTTATACGAAGAGTATATTGTCAGTTCGAAATCACATTTTCGATCAGTAGTTTTACGGAAATGTCTGATGCGATTTCTCCCTCTGTGCAGTATGTTTTTAATATCTGTAAAAAAATTTTATTAGATTGATAAGTCTACTTTCGTTCAGCGGTGATTTCATAGATTTTTATGAAGAATTGATAAAGTTATCAAGTTTTTACTGTGAGTGCGTGTTTTGCATTATTTCAAGATCGTTTTGCGCACCTTACGAGGGCTTAATGTTGTTTTCAATTGAAGATGATTTAGACTATAAAATCACTGTGCACTTTTAGATAACTTGAAACCCTTTCCATTTCATATTTTGACATGATTTTTCAATTCTTATATTGGGAGAAATCGTTATTATAAGTAGAGATATTTTCTGTGATTTCAGAGAACAAGTTAGGAAGGGAGCGGATTTTTGTAGTTCTGGATTCTAGCCAAACATAATCCTACCCTACATTACTCCTTTCATAAAAGACACTTTTGGTAGAGTTTTTTAGTGTTTCTTGATTCTATTTTGTAAGAAATTTCGTGTAGATTACAGTCATGTAATTTTTGTATTTTTTTTAGAATGTATTTCGTTGGTTTTTGATTTTTTTATCAGATGTTGCAGTAGTTTTGAATTCCTATTCGGCTACCAGTTTCAGTGCTCGACGCCTTAGTGTTTCCTGTACTGTAAACTTTATGGAAAGCTGTTATGTTAATTTTCCATATTAGTAGTACGAGTATTTGTAAACCGTTATGGAGTTTTGACCGAGTTATAATTTTTGCACCAAAGGTGCGTTTCTAGAAAGTTTACATAACGGTTCTGCGCCCTGTCAGTAAATACAACACTTCTAGACTTTTATAATGATTTAGTCTATGAAATTACTGCCATTTTTAAGATAACTCGAGGATATTTCCAGCCAATATTTACTCTAGATTTTTCAATGTCCATGTTGGATGTAAGGAGAGTTAGAAGTAGAGCTTAATTTCTGTAATTTCAAAGACGAAACTCATTAATTTTCTTGAGTTTCCTAAGGTTTAACCTTAGGACCTTAGGAGCTTCTTGGATTTATGATGATACTTGAACTCTTTATCGTATTTATGTAATTATTACCTATTAATATGTAATTAAATTTTTTTATCATGGTTTTAGTGATGTGAATATTTTGCTAAGCATTTATTTCCTTGAATTCATTTAAGACAAGCTTCTTGTGGATTGACCCGCTCTTGCATATGCTTAATACAATAGGTACCATGCGCTTGCGGTTTATAAATGTAAAATTTGGGATTTTCGTGTTTTAATTCTAAATACAAAAAATTTCCGTACAAGTTTTTGGCGCCGTTGCCGAGGAGCTTGGTGTTTTAACAGTCTTCGAAATTGTGTTTAGTGAATATATTCCTTTGTGTATTGTATTTCTCTTCTAAATATTTTATTTTCTTTTTTCTTTCTTTTCTTGGAAACACCATATGAGCTAAATATATATATATTTAAGTGATGGTGTGAATCTCTTTTGGAATTGAAATGATAATCTTTGTGTTGTCAATTCATAGTGTTGTATGATTTTTAGTACAAAATTGTTTTAAGAATGTGATTTGAAAAACTTTTCTGGTTTGATGCTAGATGTAAAATCTGAGTTTCATGATTTTCTTGAGTTGCTAAAATGTTTAAAGTTTCATTTAAATCAGTATTTGTTGAATTTGGAATTGTATTGAGAGATTTATGAATTTGTGAAGATGATGGTGTTATGTAGTTTCAAAGCAAAACTAACCTAACTAAAGTTTTTCCTCTAAGAAAACATTGCAACACCATGATTCAAAGTTTCTAGTAGTTATTTTTCTATGAAAGTACACTTCTTTATCTATAATTTGAGTATTTTTGCAATAAATTTTGATGTGTAGGAATTTTTGTGTAAATTTTCAAAGTTGATAGATGAGACAGATTTCAAGATAGAGTACATTACACTTTAGAAATTGATAGTCTTTTAAAATTTTATGCATACTTTTGCACAAAAGTAGGACTACGAATTTACATGAATTACATGGATTGATCTTGCTAAGTTAATAAATTCTATGCGTTAATTTAGTCACATGCATATATGTTGTAAAACCCTTTCATCCAAAGTTATGTTTGTGAATAAGATAAATGCTTAAATATCCTTTTGATAAGCCTTTAATTGTTATTCATTGTTATATAGGCTGATTTGAAATAGATATGCATGATTTAAGAATTCGTAGTAAGTCATGTTATAACTATTTTCCTAGTTGTAAAATGACTTCATTATTGTTGTCAATTAGAGATTGTGGCATTTCTAAGACACTTTAGCATAAGAATTTCCCTATTTTAGACCTTATCATGTTTATGTTACATAAAGCCATAAATTTCATGTAAGAAAAAGGCACATAGCTCACACACTCTTACAACTCCTTATGCAGATTCAACTTGTATTTTGTTACTTCAAGGAATTAATTGAAAAACTCGCTACTAGGTGTGTTATTTGATGACTATTTCATTGTTAAGCATGGACAAACATAATGCTTTTCATGTTATTATTAAGAAACCTCTTATGCCTACATGTACTAAGTGTATGTTATTTGATCATGAAAATGATGAATGCCCTTTTTACATGTTGAAAGAAAATGCAAATTTGCATGAGACGAATTGTAATCTCATGGGAAGTGTAGTTGGGCCTAGTGGGAGCACTTTTTCTCATCCTTCAAGCTTTAGTGAAGATTTAGCTAAAGTTGAAGAATGTTTGAAGCAACTTAACATGGGTAGAAGCAACCACTATCAATTGGAAAATACTTTTGAGGGTCAACCACATTTTGGGTGGCAAATGCGTAGTGGCCAAGATGTTGAGGTAGATACCTTTGCTCTTTTGAGGTTAGGAAGAGATTATTGTGGGCATAGTGAAACATCTCAACCATCAATTATAGAACCACCCAAAGTAGATCAACCTACTATCATCTTAGACTCTAATCAAGGACCAGATTCCTATCCACATGGTGATAATGGACTTGCATATAAAGAATCAAATAACAATCAACTTGCACCTTATCCCCATAGATTAAGATCTAGGACTAGTTCAGATGAGTCCTTAAACAAGATTAAAGAAATTTTTGAGCAAGTTAGAGTAAACATTCCCTTGTTAGAAGCCATCCAACAAGTCTTGGCTTATGCAAAATTTCTTAAAAACCTGTGCACTAGGAAAAGGATTAGTAGGATCCAAAGGAAAGTTTTTCTAACAGAAATTTCTAGTTCTCATTTCTCCGATTATACCCCAAAGAAATATGGTGACCCTGGAACCCCTACTATATCTTGTGTCATAGGGAACACTTGTTTTGATAAAGCCTTAATAGACTTAGGGGTAGCCATCAATGTTATGTCTTCTAGTGTCTACATGGATTTAGGACTTAAAGAAATTAAACCTACTAGGATGGTTATCCAATTAGCGGATTATTCGATTAGAACCCCTTTAGGTGTAATAGAAAATATCTTAATTAAAGTTCAAGGCTTTATTTACCCAATTGATTTTGTAATACTAGAGAGTCATCCTATCGACCAGCCCACTAAGAGAAATACTTCATTAATTTTGGGGTGACCTTTCTTGGCAACAACCAATGCTTATATTGGTTGTAGGAATGGGTCCATGAAAATCTCTTATGGAGATTTAAGGGTGGAGTTGAATATTTTTGAACGAAATAATCAGAACGAGGAGCACCTAGATGAGAATTATGAAGTTAAACTTGCAAATGTTTTTGAGGAAATTGACGTTGAATGTGAAGAAGAGTGTGTAAATGTGCAAGAGATATATGATGTTATTGACATAGATGAATCATTGAAAGATAGTAATGAAGCAGAAATCAATGTAGTGAACTATGTAGCACCATTGGATTATACTTTATTTGAACCTCGACCAATTAAGAAACCATCAATTGTGGAACCTCCAGAGTTAGAACTTAAACCTTTACCTCAAGAGCTTAAGTATGTTTACTTAGGGGAAGGTGAAACTCTTCCTGTGATCATTGCTTCTACTCTAGCATTAGAGCAAGAAGAGGAATTACTTGAGGTTCTAAGAAGAAATAAGGAAGCTATTGGTTGGACAATAGCAGATATTAAGGGGGTGAGTCCTGCTATATGCCAACATAGTATCTGAGTAAATGAGGAGATTCGACCTTCTAGAGATTCACAAAGAAGACTTAACCCCAATATGAGTGAAGTAATAAGGAAAGAACTTCAAAAGTGGTTAGATCATGGAATTATTTTTGCTATTTCAGATAGTATTTGGGTTTCACCAATCCAAGTGGTCCCAAAGAAATCTAGAATAACTGTAGTAGAGAACAACCATAATGAACTAGTACCAACGCGAGTGCAAACAGGGTGGAGAGTTTGCATCGATTATAGGAAATTGAATATAGCCACTTGGAAAGATCACTTCCCCTTGCCCTTTACAGATCAGATGTTAGAGAAATTAGCAGGGCAAAAGTTTTATTATTTTTTAGATGGTTATTTAGGCTACAATCAGATCCCTATCGCACTAGAGGACCAAGATAAGACAACATTTACCTGTCCCTTTGGAACTTTTGCTTTTCAACAAATGTCGTTTGGGCTATGCAATGCACCTGCAACCTTTCAAAGGTGCATGACAGGTATTTTTTCTGATATGATTGGAAGATTCTTAGAAATATTTATGGATGATCTTTCCATATCGGGGTCCTCTTTTAAGGAATGTCTACATCACTTAGAGTTGGTACTTCAATGGTGTATAGAATATGACCTTGTACTAAATTGGGAAAAATGTCATTTCATGGTACAACAAGGTGTTGTACTTGGTCATATTGTATCAAAGAGGGGCTTGGAAGTAGACAAAGCAAAAGTTGATTTGATTGCTAATCTTCCAACTCCAAAGTTTGTGAGAGATATTAGAGCTTTTCTCGATCATGCTGGATTTTACCGTAGATTTATTAAGTACTTTAGTAAAATTGCCCGTCCATTGACTTCATTACTTGTGAAGGATCACCCTTTTGAGTTTTCTGAACTTTGTCATGATGCCTTCAAGTAATTGAACAGAGCTTTAACGACAGCACCTATAGTGCATTCCCCAGATTGGAATGAACCATTTGAACTTATGACTGATGCTTCAGATTATGCATTAGGAGCTGTACTTGGACAAAGACTAGATAATTTACCACGGGTAATATATTATGCTAGCAAGACATTGACCGGTGCTCAATTGAATTACACTGTTACTGAGAAGGAGTTCTTGGCCGTGGTTTTTGCTTTAGAAAAGTTTAGATCTTACCTTATTGGGTCTCATATTGTAATTTACACTGACCATTCTGCTATTAAATATTTGTTAGCAAAGAAGGATGCCAAGTCTAGGTTAATTAGGTGGATTTTATTACTACAGGAGTTTGACATTGAAATTAAGGATAAAAAGAGATGTGAAAATGTGGTCGCTGATCATTTGTCCTGCCTTACTTCACCACCTGTAGGCCCACCTATCAATGATTCTTTCCCTAATGAACAAGTAGTTGCCATTAACCCTAGCCCTTGGTATGCAGATATAGTCAACTATTTAGCTGTTGGGTTAATACCCCCTCATTGGTCATCTAGGGAGAAAAAGAAATTTTTATTTCGAGTTAGAGATTTTTATTGGGTTGACCCATATTTGTTTAAAAACTGTCTAGATCTAATAGTACGGAGATGTATACCTAACTCGAAGATTGCAAGTGTGCTAAATTTTTGCCATGACCAACCTGGAGGAGGTCATTTGAGCTCAGGGAAAACAGCAACCAAGGTCCTTTAATGCAGCTTCTTTTGGCCAACAATTTTTAAGGATGCCTTTAATCACTGCAAAACTTGTGAATCATGTCAAAGAGTGGGCAAGATAGGAAGGAAAGATATGATGCCACTCACGCCAGTAATTGAAGTTGAGATTTTTGATTTGTGGGGAATAGACTTTATGGGCCCTTTTCCAAATTCTAGAGGCTATTTGTATATCTTATTGGCTATTGATTATGTGTCTAGGTGGATAGAGGCCATCCCCACTAAATCTTGTGATACTAAAGTAGTGATTAATTTTATTAGGTTTCACATTTTCTCTCGCTTTGGCACTCCACGAGCAATAGTCAGTGATCGGGGAACTCATTTCAATAGTAAGAGTTTTGAGGCTCTAATGAAGAAATATGGAATAACACATAAAATGGCAACCCCGTATCACCCTCAAACTAATGGTCAAGTAGAGAATGCAAATAAGCAAATAAAGCAAATTCTCGAGAAAATAATAGGACCAAATAAGAAGGATTGGGCGGAAAAATTAGACGAAGCTTTATGGGCATATAGAACTGCCTACAAGAGTGTCTTGGGAATGTCACCATTTAGAGCTGTTTATGGTAAAGCATGTCATTTGCCAGTTGAGTTATAATGTAAAGCTATGTGGGCAATTAAGAAACTCAACTTGGATGAGAATGCAATTAGGCAAGCAAGAAACCTACAGATCATGGAATTAGAAGAATTAAGGAACAAGGCTTATGAGAATTCTAAAATAGCTAAAGAAAATGCCAAAATATTCCATGATAAGAAGATTTTGAGGAAGGAATTTCAACCGGGCCAGCAAGTGCTACTTTATAACTCTAGACTCCACATTTTCCCTAGGAAATTTAGATCAAGATGGAGTGGCCCCTATAATGTGAAGAAGATGTACCCTCATGGAGCGGTGGATATAGAAAACCCAAAAACAAAGGATGAATTTAAAGTCAATGGCCACCGCCTAAAGTTGTTTCTAAACCAGAAGATGGGACGACCTTCTATAGAGCAAGATCTATTGGAACCCATCTATGGTTAGGGTAGTGTTAATATATTTATTTATTTACATACTTATTTTTGCCTTGTTAGTTTATGCTTATTGAGTTGTTTAGTTTTTATCTTATATTAATTGTTTATGTTGTAACTTCTACCATTCTTGTTGTATCAGTAATTCTTTTCTTTGAAACTATTCAATAGAGCACTACCCATTCTAATGTGTTTTTCTTAGCAGGACTTGAAGACCACATATAATTGGTACGCTTTTCGTATTTACACTTTTGTTGCACTTCATATTACTTTAGTTATTTGTTACATTGGATAGTCGTTGGAGAGGGACGAGGGCAAATAGACTAGTTAGGGTAGAGGACTTAGACCCACCAGTGGTAGAAATGGCCAACCAAAGGGGACTTAGGCCTTTAGCAGATATTTATTATCCACCCCAAGTTGACCAATCATCTTGCTTAGTTCTACCTCATATTGAAGGTTAGAAATTTGAGTTACACTCCAGTTATATAAGTCAATTGCCAAGATTCTTAGGCCGAGAAAATGAGGATGTTTATTTGTTTTTGCAAGAATTCAATGAAGTATGTAGACTGGTGCACATCCCTGACGTACCCATGGATGTTGTACGATTAAGATTCATACCATTTGCACTTAAAGATGATGCCAAGCGTTGGATGAATAGTCTTGCACCATCTTCTATAAACTCTTGGGCAGAATTCTGTGCGGCTTTTCTCAAAAAGTATAACCCCATCCACCGCACTATTCAATTAAAGAATTCCATACTTCGTTTTAAACAAAAAACTGATGAGACCTTTTGGAGATTCTTTGAGCGTTTCAGAACCTTATTAGCAAGATGTCCTAATCATGGCATTGAAAAAGCAAAGAAATGTACTATTTTATATGAAGGATTGAATGCTTCTTCGAAGTAGCTATTGGAATCCATGTACTCTGGGAAGTTTCTACAATTTAATGAAGACGAAGCTTGGGAGGCATATGAGCGTTTAGCGGAACAAACTATCCAATGGGAAGAACCATCTCCTACATCATCAGGAGATAGGAGTATAGGTGCTGCATTGAGTAGAGGGGTTCATGCTGTGGAGCCCCTAACAGCCTTAGAAGCTCGAATGAGTTCTAAAATGACTAAGCTAGAGGAACAAATGCAAGAAGTTCTAAATCTTCATAAGAAGAAGGATTCCATTGCCAACATTTCTGAGATTCATTATGAGGGGTGTGGCCTTGATAACCATAGTATTGATCAATGTCTTGTGATTTATGGGCAAACTGAGCCAGTCTGTGCTACGGAAAATTTTTGAGGAGGTTATAGCTCTCAATATTATAACCCAAATTGGAGAAACCACCCAAACTTCTCTTGGAAGACGCAAGATAATCATAGGGGTGGTGGGCCATCAATTGGATTAGGAGTTGGAACATCACAGTATAGCCACCTGGCACGCCCTACCCAAGCTTTACTAGCTTTGCCAGCCCCTCCCCAGCCTTCTATTATGGATTTGGAGAAGAGATTAATTGAAATGGAAAAAGGCATTCAAACGATGCTAAAGATAACACCTGTTCTGACTGAGCATTCACTTGCAATTCAGCATATAGAATCCCAACTTGCGCAGTTGTTACCCGCCTCTACACCATCCATGGATAGGCAATCATTGCCTAGTCAGCCTGTGCCCAACCCTAGAACCAACCATGGGGAGGGAAGTACTTCTTGATTTTATTCTCACAAGTGGTAGTGTAAAAAAAAATAAAAAAATAAAAATAAAAACATAAAATAAAAATTTCTACTTTATATGTCTTTATTTCATATGCTTTGTATTCTATTTTCTTCAGTTTTAATCTGTTTGTTAGTTTTGTAGTTTCCTTTGTGTGTCCAAGAGCAAGGTACGCAATGCTACATCTCTCTACTCTCTATTGCATTTGCATGAATTTTATAGTATACATTTTTCTATGGATATGCTACGCAATCTCCATTGCATGTCTTTAGGAATAAAACTTTATATGCTTTATGCTTATGTTTGCACATCTCGAAGAGACATCTGTTTGCTTACCTTGCCTTTTACTTCTTATTTGTTCAGAGTAATAATAGATCATCTACATGCATAACATTTCCATACTTAAGTGTCATAATAGATTCATTGAGGACAATGCATCATTTAAGTGTGGGGGGGTGGCATGTAGATTGTTCTCATTATTTTTATTGTGTTTTCATGTATTTTTTGTGATGTTAGTGAATTTTCATGTGTTTTTCTTGTTATTTTTGTTGTTATTGTTCTTACATTGTGTTTTGGTTAGACCCAAGTGATGAGATTTTGAAACTCAAGAAATGCTATTAGGATTTATGGGTTTAGCCTCATTACTTTTTGAGTGGACTCCAAAACCTAAAGCGTGGACCTATTGTTATGTTCTTTAGAGAAAGATGAGTCTCATGTTAGTTGTGCCTTGAGTGAAGTATTCTTTATCACTAGGATTAATGCCTTGTTTGATGCACTTATTTGAGTGATCCCAAGCTGTGTGCCACCACAAAGAGGTTTGCATATTATGTAACCTTAAGGTGAGATTTTTATTTAGGATCCTCCCAAACTTTTATGAGATTTTGAAGGATATGCCTAAGAAAGTACCAAGGTTATCATTACTAGCATGCTAAGCAAGTTTTGTTGGGAATCAAGGTTTTGGAAAAAAAAAAAAAAAAAAAAAAGAAAGAAAGAAAGAAAGAAGAAGCAAGTAACGTTGAAAAGGGAGCTTAAAAATCATATGGGAAGAAAGAAAGTAGCTAACTTTCTTCAATTTTTAGCTTTCCCTTCTTTTATGCATATGGGTGTTTGGCATGTTATGTAGTTGGTACCTTTGTAACTTGTACTAGACATTTTCCAACATTTCTCAATAGAAGAGAGGGAGTTGTAGTCACTACCTATTATTTGGTTATTACTGCATATTCATAGTCATGTGCATTATATGTTCTTATGTGTAGTGAGGGTGAGACTCTTATTGTATCAAGGTAGATGGTCCTTTTGATAAAGTGACTTTTCTTACACTCTAATATGGGCTTATTGGAATCTAAAGAACTAGTGAGGTTTCTTTTCTACTGAGCCACCATTATGCCTATTGACCTTATAGTACCATTGAGCTTAATAATTTCTCATTCGAGTCTGATCTTTGTCTTTGTTTTGTTGTGTATCTTATTTACTTGTCTTTTGATTGATTTTAGTTGTGTTTTCTTTTTATTTTGATTTGGACTTTGTGGGTGTATCTACTGAAAACCCTCTAGAGACAAAACTCTGCCACTAGGGTAGCCTAGGGGTTTAATGGCTTACTACATATGCTAAATGTAGTCGTTACGCCAACGAAAAGGAGCACTAGTTAGGATTTCCCTTTGGTTTTGTTTTGTATTTGAATAAAAGCTTCTAGTAATTGTCATTCTAATCATTTCCTAGTTTATATACTTGAATACTTGCTAGGGACTAGCAAGACTTAAGTGTGGGGGTATTTGTAAGGAGTAAAATTGTGCATTTTTATGTGATATTATTTGTGCTTCTTATGACTTAACTGTTAAATAATGCACGATTATAATTGAAATATCATCACATAGGCATTTACATGAGTATGCATGATTATGAGATTTAATGACTTAAATTTGCACAACTTAGCCCTTTTGTTAATTATTGACTTAATGATCATGGGAATGAATAGTGATTATTTACTTAGATGTCTTAGATGTTTTCTTCTTGTTATATTTTAATTTGTTTGCTTAAGTTTTAAAGGTTATCTAAAGGAAATAAGATGGATGAATCTCAACTGTTGGATCTACCAATGAAGAGATCAACTACCAAGTCTATTTAAAGGGAAGGACAACCCAAAACTAGGTTTTGCCTTCTCCTCTCCAAGCAAAAACGTGGCTCCTTCTTCTCCTTGGATTACCGGCGGCCAAAGCTCCTTAGAAGCAAGTCACTTCCTCTCCGGTGTTGCTGATTTCGGTGGTGCGTGGAGAGAGCAAGTTGGACCCAAGGGAGGCATGTTCGTGGAAGCTCCAAGGAAGGACGTGGATGCATAGAAGGTGATTTTGTTGCGTGCAACTCCCCTTCTTCTTCGGTGTACAACTTTCTTGCGTAGAGGACAGTAGGAACCTCTTGTGGAGAGGCCTCTTCATCCAGTTTGAAGGTGATATGCGTGGAGAAAGCAAGGAAGGAGCCAACTAGGGCATGGTTGGAGGACGTCCATGAGAAGGAAGCTTGTTGCCTTCATCCTTTGGTGAAATCTTGAAGCCCCTTAGTATTTCAAGAGGAAAACGTGGTGTGAAAGGCCATGTTGGAGTCTTGACGACGTGAGGGAGGCCAACTTCAGGAGCTTACTTCAAGGTGTTGGAGATTTAAAGGCATAACTTGGAGTGGGTTGACCAAAAACTAACATTATGTTTGCATATGTTGTGTCTTATCATTGTGTTTGATGTTGTTTTTGTATTGCATATGTCTTTGCATGTTTAAGTTTATTTTTAGTAGTATAATCTTCATTTTTATATTGTAAAACTCTTAGTTCGTTTAATGAAACTTGCCTCTGAAAATGAATGATTTTTGTGTATATATGTGAATACATGTAGTCAAGGTGTTCGTTTACTGTAAAGACAGAACTTTCCTTGTGTTGTTTTCTTTGTAAATCAAGTTTTTCTCAATGTTTCTCATCGATTCTTAATCCGTTTTTGTAGAGAAATAAAATATGATTCTTTCTGTATACTTTGTTTAATTTTTCGAGCATGTTTGGTTTGATTTTTCCATTTTATACGAAGAGTATATTGTCAGTTCGAAATCACATTTTCGATCAATAGTTTTACGAAAATGTCTGATGCGATTTCTCCCTCTATGCAGTATTTTTTTAAGATATGTAAAATTTTTTTATTAGATTGATAAGTCTACTTTCGTTCAGAGGTGATTTCATAGATTTTTATGAAGAATTGATAAAGTTATCGAGTTTTTACTGTGAGTGCGTGTTTTGCATTATTTCAAGATCGTTTTGCGCACCTTACTAGGGCTTAATGTTATTTTCAATTGAAGATGATTTAGACTGTAAAATCACCGTGTACTTTTAGATAACTTGAAACCCTTTCCATTTCATATTTTTACATGATTTTTCAATTCCTATGTTGGGAGAAATCGTTATTATAAGTAGAGATATTTTCTGTGATTTCGGAGAACAAGTTAGGAAGGGAACGGATTTTTGTAGTTCCGGATTCTAGCCAAACAGAATCCTGCCCTACATTACTACTTTCATAAAAGACGCTTTTGGTAGAGTTTTTTAGTGTTTCTTGATTCTATTTTGTAAGAAATTTCGTGTAGATTACAGTCATGTAATTTTTGTATTTTTTTTAGAATGTATTTCGTTGGTTTTTGATTTTTTATTAGAGGTCGCAGCAGTTTTGAATTCCTATTCGACTGCCTATTTCAGTTCTCGACGCCTTAGAGTTTCCTGCACTGCAAAATTTATGTAAAGCTGTTATGTTAATTTTCCATATTAGTAGTACGAGTCTTTGTTCAAAGTCCTCTGATTTCGCCGGATTTCATAGAGTTTTGACCGAGTTATGATTTTTGCACCAAAGGTGCGTTTCTGGAAAGTTTACATAACGGTTCTGCGCCCTGTCAGTAAATACAACACTTCTAGACTTTTATAATGATTTAGTCTATGAAATTACTTCCATTTTGAAGATAACTCGAGGATCTTTCCAGCCAATATTTTCTCTAGATTTTTCAATGTCCAGGTTGGATGTAAGGAAAGTTAGAAGTAGAGCTTAATTTCTGTAATTTCAGAGACGAAACTCATTAATTTTCTTGAGTTTCCTAAGGTTTAACCTTAGGACCTTAGGAGCTTCTTGGATTTATGATGATACTTGAACTCTTTATCGTATTTATGTAATTATTACCTATTAATATGTAATTAAATTTTTTTATCATGGTTTTAGTGATGTGAATATTTTGCTAAGCATTTATTTCCTTGAATTCGTTTAAGACAAGCTTCTTGTGGATCGACCCGCTCTTGCATATGCTTAATACAATAGGTACCGTGCGCTTGCGGTTTATAAATGTAAAATTTGGGATTTTTGTGTTTTAATTCTAAATACAAAAAATTTCCGTACACTACACTCCAACTCCAATTACACTCAAGTTTGCAAACAATCAAGCTTATTCAAAAGATCTACTACAGAAAAAGCTCTGTGCGCCAAAACTCTTATTGAAAGATTCAAGCTGTTGGTTCGTGGCTTCAACCTGAAAGCTACATTCAGTTGTTGGTTTGAGTTTCGACCTAAAAACTCTAGAGGTTGGTTTACTGAAGTTTATACCTGAAAACTTCTGTGTTGTTGGTTCTTGCTTTGACCTGAAAGCAAGTGTGTAAGTATTGAAACACTTAGTGAAGCTCAAGTGAATCTTGGAGGTGGACTAGCCAATTTGGTGAACCACCTAAAACTTGTCATGTGTCATCTTTCTTTTCTGCTCTACATTCATTTAGTTTCATCTCATTTCATTTCTATTGAATCATTTGATTCAACAATCAGAAAGAATATAAAAATTACACACATTCACCATTCACCCCCCCTCTAGTGAGTCTATCGATCCTAACAATTGGTATCAGAGCTAGGTTAATCCTTCATAAGATTTAACCATCTAGATTTATGGCTCAATTTGCTGAGGGACAAAACATCCACAAACCTCCTCTATTCGATAGTTCCAATTATAACTATTGGAAGAATAGAATGGAGTGCTTCCTTAGGAGTTCTGATATTAAACTCTGGAAGATTGTTATTCTTGGAACTACACTTCCAACCAGTGATGTTATGAACTGGTCTGAGGAGGATGAGAAACTCATCTAGTTGGATGCTAGAGGGCTGAATGTCATTTATTGTGCACTAACTACTGATCAATATAATAAAGTATCGGCATGTAAGTCTACTCATGAGGCTTGGAAAATCCTTCAAGTTACTCACGAAGGTACAAGCCAAGTTAAGGACACAAAAATTAGTATCTTGCTGAGAAAACTAGAACTGTTTAAAATGAATGAAAATGAAAACATAACTGAAATGTTTTCAAGATTTACTAAAATCATTAATAGTTTGAAAGGCTTAGGAAAGGAATTCTCTTCATGTGAACAGGTACAGAAGATCCTGAGGAGCTTAACTGTTGAGTGGAAACAGAAGTCCACATCTATTCAATATTCCAAGGATCTCAACAACTACACAGTTGAAGAACTATTGGGCAATCTTCTAACCCATGAAGTTCAAATGAAGGACTGGAAAGAGCAAGGAGTTGTTGAAAAGAAAGCTAAAAAGAAAAAGGAAATGGCATTTCCATCTACAGAAGAAGCTCCAAGCTTAGACAATGATGAGATCATGTTGTTGGCAAGGAACTTTAGAAAGTTCATGAGGAAAAAGAATAAGCCCAGCTCCTCTAAAAGAACTATCCCTACATGTTTCAAATGTAAAAGGCAAGGACACATACAAACCTTCTGTCCATTTCAGACAGAAGAGGATCAAGGAGACAAGAAGAAGAGATTGAATGACAAAAAGAAGATAGCTCTCAAAGCTACGTGGGATGATAGTAGCTCTTCAAGCTGTTCATCAGATTTTGAAGATGAAGCTATAGCCAACATGTGTTTTACGGCACAAGAGGTATGCTCCTCTTCCTCTTGTTCAAAAAATGAGCATGATGAATTAGACATTAACAGTCTTTTGTCTATTGTAGATAATTTATATGTTAAATGTAGAGAATTTAAGAAAGAAATTAAAAGGTTAAATCATTGCTTAGAAGATTCTTTTGTTGAATTAGAATCATCTGTAGTTGAAAATAGAAATCTAAAATCCAACTTGGATAAGTATAGTTGTGTTAATAGTGAATTAAAAGAAGAAAATAAAAATCTATTAATCACTATATCAGATTTGAAAAATACCATATGTAAATTTACTCAAGGACAAAAAGGATTAAATAAAATAATAGGATCTCAACGATCAAATGGGAATAAATATGGCCTAGGGTATGCTACACCACAGGAAATACCTTATTGTGGTGGAGTGATACGATCTTATAGAGATGGAACCACTGTGTTTGCCATCAAACGAAGATCGAGTCATATGTGGCTGCCAAGAGGCAATAGATTTAACGTTTGAAGGACTAACTCTACTGGACCCAAGAAGATTTGGGTACCAAAAGCTTTAATTTCAATATGATTTGTAGGGTGACAAGGAGTTTCAAGCACGTTCAACTAAATGGATCGTGGACAGTGGATGCTCAAAGCACATGATAGGTAAGAAAAGTTTTCTTGACTTAGTTAAAAACTTAAGTTCAAGATCTGTTAAGTTTGGAAATAATGAAAAGTGTAAAATAACTGCAATAGGAAATATTACATCTGAAAATGGTATAATTGATAATGTCTTGCATATAAATGGATTAAAACAAAATTTGTTAAGTGTAGGACAATTATGTGATAAAGGCTATATTGTTTCTTTTAATGCTAAAAATTACTACATTATTGATCCTGCCACGAATGAAACAAAATTTACTGGTATTAGAAATTACTCAATATATACATTAAACTTTCCATGTGAAAATTCTGCAAGCAATTCCTGTTTGGTAACAACTGGTGAAGACGATTGGGTGTGGCATAGAAGACTTGGTCACATCAGTATGAAGAATATCAGAAAGTTATCCACAGGTGATCTTGTCAGGGGTCTACCTAAACTCACTTTTAAGAAAGATAGAGTGTGTAGTGAGTGTATGCTAGGGAAGCAAAAGAGAACTGCTCTTCATAGCAAAAATGTTGTTTCCACCAAAAGGCCATTAGAATTGCTACATCTAGATTTGTTTGGTCCTTCTCAAGTATCAAGTCTTGGGGGTCGAAAATATACCTTTGTTATTGTTGATGATTTCTCCAAATTAACTTGGGTAATATTTTTGACACATAAAAATGAAACTTGCAATGAGTTCAAGAATTTCTGCATAAGAGTTCAGAATCAGAAGGAACTAACAGTGAAGAAAATCAAAAGTAATCATGGAGGAGAATTTGAAAACCTTTGCAATTCATTTGGAATTCTGCATGAATTCTCCTGTCCTAAAACTCCTGCTCAAAATGGAGTTGTGGAAAGGAAAAATAGGACATTACAAGAAATGACTAGAACTATGTTAAATGCCACGGATCTATTTAAATTTCTCTGGGTAGAAGCTGTAGGAACAACTTGTCACATTTCTAACAGAACTCACATTAGATCCATAATGAATAAGACACCTTTTGAAATTTGGTTTGATGAAACTCCAAATGTTGGCTATTTTAAGACATTTGGATGCAAATGTTTTGTCTTAAATACAGGAAATGCTAAAGACAAGTTTGATGCAAAGTCTGAACCTGCAATACTTGTTGGTTACTCCTCTAGAAGCAAAGCTTACAGAGTATATTTTGTTGAAGATAGAAGAGTGGAGGAAAGTATAAATGTTCAGTTTGATGAAGATTTGATCTAGAATTTCAAAAAGTTGAAGATTAAATATGATAGTGAAAATGAATACTTTGAAGATGATAACTGCAAATAGAAACTCAAATCACAAGTGTCAGACCAGAATCTCAATAATAGATATCAAAATCATAACAATTGGAAGTTTAGATCTGATCATCCTAAGGAACAAATTATTGGAAATATATCTAAAGGGGTACAAACTAGGAGCAAAGCATAAGATATCTGCAATTTTTGTGCATTTGTGTCAGAAATAGAGCCAAAATCAGTAGATGAAGCATGTAAGGATATCTACTGGACTATGGCTATGCAAGAAGAATTAAATCAATTTTAGAAAAACAATGTTTGGGAACTAGTAGAAAAACCTGCAGGAAAATCCATCATTAGAACTAAATGGATTTTCAAAAACAAACTAGATGAAGAAGGTAACATTCTCAGAAATAAAGCTCAATTAGTTGCACAAGGCTACAATCAATAGGAAGGTATTGACTATGAAGAAACTTTTGCTCCTGTAGCCAAGATTGAAGCTATCAGAATGTTGCTTGCTTTTGCAAGTAGTATGAAAATAAGATTATTTCAGATGGATGTGAAAAGTGCCTTCCTAAACAGAGAAATTCAGGAAGAAGTGTTTGTTAAACAACCTCCTAGATTTGAAGATGAATTCAAGTTGGATCATGTCTACAAACTAAGAAATGCTCTATATGGTCTGAAACAGGCACCTAGAGCATGGTATGAGAAATTGAAAAAGTTTTTAACTAAAAATAATTTTTCTATAGGTAAAGTGGACAACACTTTGTTTATCAAAACTTTTGATGTGCATATGTTGATTATACAGATATATGTTGATGATATAGTCTTTGGAGCCACTTCAGAAGATCTCTGTCATGAATTTCAGAATTTGATGAAAAATAAATTTGAAATGAGCATGATGGGAGAATTGAAGTTTTTCTTGGGATTACAGATTCATCAAGTGCATAATGGCATTTTTGTCAACCAAGAAAAATACTGCAAAGAGATGTTGAAGAAATTTGGTTATGAAAACATCAAATTCGCAAATACTCCAATGAGTTCAAGCATTAAACTGGAAATGGATGATTCAAGTGTTGTAGTGGATCAAAGGCAATATAGAGGTATGATTGGATCCCTGTTATACCTTTCAGCTAGCAGACTAGATATTATGTTCAATGTATGTTTGTGTGCTAGATTTCAAGCATCACCAAAGGAATCACATTTGAAATTAGTCAAAAGGATTTTCAGATATTTACAAGGAACAAAAGATTTCAGATTATTCTACTCAACTGATAGTAGTTTGATTTTAACAAGCTATAGTGATGCAGATTATGCAGGCAGCAGATCTAACAGAAAAAGCACTAGTGGTACTTGTCAATTACTTGGAAATTCTTTAATCTCATGGTTCAGTAGAAAACAAAATTGTATAGTTTTATTTACTACTGAAGCCGAGTATATTGTAGCAAGATTGTGTTGTGCACAAATCCTTTGAATGCAGCAAACTCTAGCAGATTACAGACTGAAAATTCAGAATTCAATCATATTTTGTGATAACAGCAGTGCAATCATTCTATCTAAGAATACAGTACTTCATTCCAGAGCCAAGCATATCGAGATCAGACATCATTTTCTGAGAGATCATGTGGAGAAAGGGAACATCTCACTTAAGTTTGTGCCAACAGAAAATCAACTTGCAGATATTTTCACAAAACCTTTAAATGAATCAACTTTTAATCATATTAGACAAAATCTAGGCATATGTTCTTTACAAGATCTTTAAATATTTTTATTCTTCATCAAGCTCACCATATGGGAGCTTGTTTTCTGCTAACCTACTCGTGCAGGATATATTCAATATCAGTTTTACAGTCCTCACCTTTTTATATAATGACAAAAAGGGGGAGAAAAATTTGGAAATTTGTGAAGTATATGGTCACTTACAGTATTTCTAGCAAAAACTGAAAGAGAATTATTAAAAGGAGAAGAAAAACTCAACACACAGATAGGGGGAGAAGACAGCTCAAAGTTAGGGGGAGGAATCCCTCCTCATCAGTATAGTATCGATAAATCCCTGTTTTATTTTTCTTTGTGTGACTGAATGTATAGAAATACACTAGGGAGTGCAATACATGTAAATAATTGTAAAGGTTTTTGTCATTATCAAAAAGGGGGAGATTGTTAGAACTCGAGTATTTTGATAATGCAAAACCTATGTGAGGGAACATATTGTATTTCACAGTTAAGTCTGTACAACATTAGATCAGAAGGTTGTTAGAACAAATTCCAAGCAGATGAACAGATTGAGAATGTTCTAGATGATACTACTTTCAAGTTACAGGAAAATCGGACAGTTATAGGACCAAGTATCTGAAGAGTAAAACAACAGCAAATCCATCGGATAGTTAGAAGGATAACTATCCGATTTTACAAAGTCTTCGGAGAGTTATTTAATCAGACAATTAAGTTGGTTGAATGATCGAAGAGTTATGGAGTTAACTATCCGAAAGAAAAAGGAAAATCAGAAAGTTAGAAAGGTTAACTATCCGAAACTTAAGTCATTCAATTAACCACGTGCAGAAATTCAAAACAGAAGCTTAAAGGATTTTTTAGAGAGTTAGGAAGATAACTATCTGACTTTTTCAGTAAGTTACAGGTATAGCTTTCCGGAACTTAAGTTATCCTATTACACACGTGTAGAACGAAGAAGCCAATAGTTGAAAGCTTAAAAGGGAAAATCAAAGAGTTAGATAACTATCCAAATTTTCAAAGAGAGGTTCGATAAGTTACAGTTTAACTATTTGAAACTTAAGTTATTGAAATTACCATGTGCAGAATTCCAAAAAGAAGATCATTTAAGTTTTCGGAGAGTTAGAAAGATAACTATTCGAAATCTCAAGAGAGTTTCGGTGAGTTACGATTTAACCATCCGAAACTTAAGTCAGTGAATTTCCCACGTGCAGAATTCCAAATAGATGTTCAAATGGGTTTTTGAAGAGTTAAAAAGATAACTATCCAAAAAATGGGAAGGTTTCGGTGAATTAAATTATTAACTATCTGAAACTTAAGTTATGATTTTATGCACATGCAAATTTGAAGGGACAACTGTTAGAGACTTAAATGAAAGTTTAGAGAGTTACAGTAGTTAACTATCTGAAAGTCAGGAGCTCTTTTAGGTAAGTTAAATACAAGACTCTGAACACTTGACATTGCACGTGAGCAACTTAAAATCCTCACGTGACTCAAATAACAGAATATGAGTGATGAATCGGTAAGTTATGGACGCTTTTCGGTAAGTTATTTTATAACCATCCGAAAGCTTGAGATTTTTGGAAGGTTACTTACTGAACATCAGACAGAATGGTAACTTACCATATTTAGGTCTGATTATTTTCCAAGTACAGCAGAATACATCCGTTGAAAGAAAAATTATGATTGTTATACCTTTGGTATAAATATGAGGAGTTTGAGAAAAGAAAAGACAGAGATAACGTATATACCACATAGAGTGAGCTACACTCCAACTCCAATTACACTCAAGTCTGCAAATAGTCAAGCTTATTCAAAAGATCTACTGCAGAAAAAGCTCTGTGCGCCAAAACTCTGATTGAAAGATTCAAGTTGTTGGTTCGTGGCTTCAACCTGAAAGCTACATTCAGTTGTTGGTTTGAGTTTCGACGTGAAAACTCTAGAGGTTGGTTTACTGAAGTTTATACCTGAAAACTTTTGTATTGTTGGTTCTTGCTTTGACCTGAAAGCAAGTGTATAAGTGTTGAAACACTTAGTGAAGCCCAAGTGAATCTTGGGGGTGGACTAGCCAATTTGGTGAACCACCTAAAACTTGTCGTGTGTCATCTTTCTTTTTTGCTTTGCATTCATTTAGTTTCATCTCATTTCATTTCTATTGAATCATTTGATTCAACAATCAGAAAGAATATAAAAATTACACACATTCACCATTCACCCCCCCTCTGGTGAGTCTACTGATCCTAACAGGTTGCTGAGCTTCAACCAGAAAGCTCAAGTGTTGGTTCTTACTTCTACCTAAAAGCAAGTGTTGTAAGTTTTTTACTTAATGAAGCCCAAGTGAATCTTGGGGGTGGACTAGCCAAGTTGGTGAACTACCTAAAAATTGTCTTGTGTTCCTTTCTATTTACTGTTTTGCATGCATCTATTTAAATTATTTCAACTCACTAATAATTAGAATTAGTCAATTCTGTTTTAAAAGAAGTAAAATTTACACACCTACACCATTCACCCCCCCTCTAGTGAGCCTATTGATCCTAACAATTGGTATTAAAGCTTAGTTAATCTGTTATAAGATTTAACCATCTGAATTTATGGCTCAATTTGCTGAGAGACAAAACATCCACAAACCTCCTCTATTCGATGGTTCCAATTATAATTATTGGAAGAATAGAATGGAGTATTTCCTTAGGAGTTCTGATGTAAAACTCTAGAAGATTGTTATTCTTGGAACTACACTTCCAACCAGTAATGTGATGGACTGGTCTGAGGAGGATGAGAGAATCATCTAGTTGGATGCTAGAGGGCTGAATGCTATATACTATGCACTATTCAAGCTTTAATTTTGCCCATTTTTAATGAATTTTATAAGTACTTTTGCATGATATTATCTATCTATGGTGGATAAATGATATTAATTATGGGTAATATAGGTCTTGAAATATAGTGCAATATAGAAATTTAATTAACAAGTGCATCCCCCATTGGATATAATTTTACATGGAACACATTGATTTTATTTTGAATGTCTTATGTTGGCTAACGTCTCTTGGAGTTCAATTTCCATTAATTGTAGGTAACACACATATGGAAGGAGCTTAATGAAAAAGACCAAAAGAAGATGTAAAAAATCAAAAGTTGGTGGAGTAAACTTTAAAGAAGAGGACATGCCAACACCTTATTAGCCCTCCTAGATCTATGGCATCCTATTGGCTTGGTGATAAAACCAAGGTGCTACATCAAAGAGAGAGAACACATGCCAACATAAATGCAAGGGGAGAGGAATTTTGTAGGCCACCTTGGTGCTTCCAATAAGAGAAAGAAAGAAGAGAAGAAAGCTTGGAGGTGAGGCTTATGCTTGCAAGGAGACCATCCATTAATGCTATTCACCATTCCAAGGGCTACGGAGAAAACGCCTAGGCTTGGAGGTGAGGCTGATGCCAAGTTCCATTGAATTCAAAGCTTTAGAGAAGAAGAGAAGAAGCTCCTAAGGTAGTGACAGCCCTTAGAGTTTATTATTTTCTTATATAGAAGGAAGAGTTGATGAGAATTGGTGGTGAACATCTCAATTATATGTCTTCTTAGCTAGATAGAGTTCTAATGAATGTATATGAATGTTTAATTCTTCTTTTCAACTTCTAAATTGCATCCTCTATTCACATGTATTGTTGGGGCTGTTGGTGGGGCTTTCACAAGAGTGAATGATACCCATCAATGGTGGCTTGGCGCATTTGAGTAGGAGGTGTGAATTGAAAGAAGAAGAAAATAAGTGTTGATGTTCATTTGAATGAAGAACCTATCATTTATCTCTTGTTGTTAATTTTAATTTCAGTAGTTAATTGAGTTTGTTATCTCTTATATTGATCACCTTTTATCCAAATCAATCCCAAAAAGAATTTATAATGCAAGTAGTGTAGTATAGTTTTAGCTAGATTAGCAAATAGCATAGTTGCATGCACTTAGTATAAATTAGAATAGAGTAGTGTACTGTATTCTTTCTTCATATTCTATAATTTTTCTCTTGTTTTCTTTTGCATATATCTTGCATTTAAACTCACGTGGAATTGGTGTGGATTTTATACTTGAATGGCTTGATAGATTTACAAGTAAAGAAATTGATTCACATCACCATTTTCCACTACACATTGCCTTGAAACTACATGATTTGTGAGCTTGTGTTATTTTTGATTATTCTACATTCACATGTCATTAATTTACTAAAGTATACCTAAGAGCTTAAAGAGCAAAGCTGAGTAATAATTGATTAAGTCATAAACACAATCCTTGTGGAAGAATGACCTGTATTTGCCATGTACACCAAAGGAACTGTGCACTTGCAGTAAAGCTTGAGCTAAAAATATAGCTCAACATGCACTAACTGCTAAACAATATAACAAAGCTTGAACTACAATCTCTGATCTGAAAAATACCATACGTAAATTTACTCAAGGTCAAAAAGGACTAAATAAAATGATAGGATCTCAACGACCTAATGGAAGTAAATTTGGCCTAGGGTATGCTACACCATAGTAAGTACCTTATTGTGGTGGCATGATTCGATCATATAGAGATGGCACCACTGTTTTTACTATTAGAAGAAGATCGAGTCATATGTGACTGCCAAGAGGCAATAAATTTAATGTTTTAAAGACTAACTCTGCTAGACCCAAGAAGATTTGGGTACCAAAAGCCTTAATTTTAGTATAAATTGTAGGATGACAAGGAGTTCCAAGCACATACAACAAAATGGATTGTGGACAATGGATGCTCAAAGCACATGACAGGTAAGAAAAGATTTCTTGATTCAGTTAAAAGCTTAAATTCAGGATCTGTTAAATTTGGGAATAATGAAAAGTGTAAAATAATTGCAATAGGAAATATTACATTTGAAAATGGTAAAATTGAGAATGTCTTACATGTTAATGGACTAAAACAAAATTTATTAAGTGTAGGACAATTGTGTGATAAAGGTTATACTGTCTCTTTCATTGCTGAAAATTGTTACATTATTGATCCAGCTACAAATGAGATAAAATTTACTAGTGTTAGAAATTGCTCAATTTACACACTAAACTTTCCATGCGAAAATTCTGGAAGTAATTCCTATTTGGTAGCATTTAGTGAAGATGATTGGTTGTGGCATAAAAGACTTGGTCATGTCAGTATGAAGACTCTTAGAAAGTTATCCAAGAATGATCTAGTCAGGGGACTGCCTAAACTTGAATTCAAAAAAGACAAGGTGTGTAGTGACTGTATGCTATGCAAGCAGAAGAGAACTTCTCTTCATAGCAAAAATGAAATTACCACCAAAAAGGTCATTGGAACTTTTACATTTGGATCTGTTTGGCCCAACTCAAATTTCAAGCCTTGGGGGTCAAAAATATACTCTTGTTATTGTAGATGATTTTTCTAGATTAACTTGGGTAATATTTTTGACACACAAAAATGAGACATGTAGTGAATTCTGAAATTTTTGCATTAGAATTCAAAATCAGAAGGAACTAATAATGAAGAAAATCAGAAGTGATCATAGAGGAGAATTTGAAAACTATGAATTCGAAAATCTTTGTAATTCATTTGGAATCTTGCATGAATTCTCTTGCCCTAGAACTCCAGCTCAAAATGGAGTAGTGGAAAGAAAGAATAGAACATTGCAAGAAATGGCTAGAACTATGTTGAATGCCACTAATTTGCCAAAATTTCTTTGGGCTGAAGCTATAAGTACATCTTGTCACATCTCCAATAGAGCTCGTATCAGATTTATGTAGAACAAGACACCTTTTGAACTTTGGTTTGACAAAACTCCAAATGTTGGATATTTTAAGACATTCAGATGCAAATGCTTTGTCTTAAACACTAGAGATGCTAAAGACAAGTTTGACTCAAAATCTAAACCTACCATACTTATTGGATACTCATCTAGAAGCAAAGCTTACAAAGTATACTTTGCTAAAGACAGAAGAGTAGAGGAAAGTATAAATGTTCAGTTTGATGAAGAATTAATACAGAATTTCAAAAATTTGAAGATTAACAATGAAAGTGAAAATGAAAATTTTGAGAAAAATAACTGCAAGCAGAAAGTCAGATCCCAAGCATTAGATCAAAATCAAAATAGTTGGAAATTCAAATCTGATCACCCTATGGAACAAATTATTGGAAACATAACCAAAGGAGTGCAAACTAGAAGCAAAGCACAAGAAATTTGCAATTATTGTGCATTTATATCAGAAATTGAACCAAAATCAGTAGATGAAGCTTTTAAGGATATTTACTAGACAATGGCTATGCAAGAAGAATTAAATCAATTCCAGAAAAATAATGTCTGGGAATTAGTGAAGAAACCTGTAGGAAAATTCATCATTGGGACTAAATGGATTTTCAAAAACAAATTAGATGAAGATGGGAACATACTTAGAAATAAAGCTCGACTAGTTGCACAAGGCTATAATCAGCAAGAAGGCATTGACTTTGAAGAAACTTTTGCACCTATGTCTAGGATAGAAGCTATTAGAATGTTTCTTGCATTTGCAAGCAGTATGAGAATAAAATTGTATCAAATGGATCTAAAAAGTGCATTCTTGAATGGAAAAATACAAGAAGTATTTGTTAAGCAACCCCCCGGATTTGAAGATGAAGTAAATTCAAATCATGTCTATAGACTAAACAAAGCTTTATATGGTCTGAAACAGGCACCCAGGGCATGGTATGAAAAGCTGAAAATGTTCTTAACTGAAAATCATTTCATCATAGGCAAGGTGGACAACACTTTGTTTATTAAAAATGTTGATTTACACATGTTGATCGTTCAAATCTATATTGATGTTATTGTTTTTGGAGCTACATCAGAAAAACTATGCCATGAATTTCAAAACTTGATGCAAAGAAGATTTGAAATGAGCATGATGGGAGAGTTGAAGTTCTTCTTAGGATTACAGATCCATCAAGTGAAAAATCGCATCTTTGTTAATAAGGAAAAATACTGCAAAGAAACTCTGAAGAAATTTGGCTTTGAGAACATCAAATCTGCAAACACACCAATGAGTTCAAACACTAAACTTGAAAATGATGACTTAAATGTTGTAGTGGATCAAAAGAAATACAAAAGCATGATTGGATCTTTATTGTACCTTTCAGCAAGTAGGCTAGATATCATGTTTAGTATATGTTTGTGTGCCAGATTTCAAGCTTCACCAAAAGAATCTCATTTGAAATCAATCAAAAAAATTTTCAAGTATTTACAAGGCACTAAAGATTTTAGATTATTTTACTTAGTTGATAGCAGTTTAGTTTTAACAAGTTATAGTGATGTAGATTATGCAGGCAGTAGATCAGATAGAAAAAGCACAAGTGGCACATGCCAACTGCTTGAAAATTCTTTAATTTCATGGTTCAGTAGGAAACAAAATTGTATAGCATTATCCACTACCGAAGCCGAATATATTGCAGCAGGTCTATGTTGTGCTCAAATTTTATGGATGCAGCAAACTTTAGTAGATTACAAACTGAACATTTAGAATAGTGATATATTTTGTGATAACAATAGTGCAATAAGCTTATCTAATAACACAATACTTCATTCCAAAGACAAACATATCGAGATCAGATATCATTTCTTGAGAGATCATGTGGAAAAAGGGCACATCTCACTCAAGTTTGTTCCAACAGAAAATCAACTTGCAGATATTTTCACAAAACCCTTAAATGAATCAACATTTAATCATATTAAAAGAAATCTAGGCATATGTTCTTTGCATGACTTATAATGCATTTATATTTTGTTATCCCTCAAGCTCACCATATGAGAGCTTGTTTTCTGCTAACGTGTATTCATGTAGGATTTATCAATAGTATCTTTTTATCAGAAATCAGATTTCAGAAGTCTCCTTTTCATATAATGACAAAAAGGGGGAGAAGTATAATAGGAAGGAAATCAGTTTAGAAGAAGTATAAAAATGGGAGAAAATCCCAGCACACAGGTAGGGGGAGAAGAACATGGAAATTACAGTATTTCTAGCACATAGTCAGGGGGAGGAATTTACTCCATTTTATTGTATTCAATGTAAATCTTTGCTTTACTTAGTTTCTATGTGACTGAATGTATAGAAACAATCTAGGGAGTGAAATACATGTATTTAAATGTAAAGGATTTTGTCATTATCAAAAAGGGGGAGATTGTTGGGACTCTAGTATTTTGATAATGCAAAAACCTATGTGAGGAAACAATTTGTATTTCATAGATATGACAGTTCAGTAGAAGAGCAGAAGGCAGATAAGTCATTATAGATAGTTTAGTATGTGCTGCAAGAGATAAATAGGATTTTGGAAGGTTACTAGGCTTCACCATCCGGAAGAGATAAATTTTTGGTGAGTTATCAGGCTTAAGTATTCGAAGAGTCAATGTTAAGGAGTAGAAACCTTACCGGACAGTTAGAAGTTTAACTATCCAAAAATACAAGGCCTTCGAAGAGTTTGAAAGATAGTTGGTTGAATGATCGAAGAGTTAAGGAGTTAAATATCCAAAAATTCAAGGAAATCGGAAAGTTAGGAAAGCTAACTATCTAAAACTTAAGTCATACATTTACTCACGTGCAGAAATCCAGATGAAAGCTTAAAAAGACTTTTTGAAGAGTTAGAAAGTTAACTATCTGAAAAACTTGAGATTTCAGAAGGTTAAAGATTTAACTATCAAAACATAAGTTATCCTATTATGCACGTGTAGAATTAAGAAGACATCAATTAGAAGCTTAAATGTAGAATCAGAGAGTTATTGTAACTAACTATCCGAAAGTCAAGAACTTTTCGGTAAGTTAAAGTTACAAGTTTCCAAACTCATGACACCTCACGTGAACAACTTAAATTCTCACGTGACACAGACAACAGGATTTAAGTGGAGTTTCAGTGAGTTACAGATGTTCTTCGGTGAGTTACACATATAACCATTTGAAATCAAAGGAAATCGGAAGGTTACTTACGAACAACAGATAGAACGGTAACTTACTATTTTTGGGACTGACTACATATCTAGTATAGCAGAAAACATCCATTGGAAGAGAATATGATCATTATACCTCTTGGTATAAATATGAGAAGTAAAGAGAAGATCAAGATAACGAAAAATGATAATCATATATTGTGAGCTACACAAAAATTCCAGACACACTCTCAAGTCTGTAACATTCAAGAATACACTTAAAGATTCACTACAACACAAAAGCTCCCTGTGCTAAAACTCTAAGAAAAAGTTTAAAGCTGTTGGTTCGTGAGTTTCAACTTGAAAACTCATTATTGGTTTAGAGCTTGTACTTGAAAGCTCAAAGAAAGGTTTGTTGCTGAGCTTCAACTTGAAAGCTCAAGTGTTGGTTCTTGCTTCTACTTGGAAGCAAGTGTTGTAAGTTTTTATACTTAGTGAAGCTGTTGAGTATTTTTGTTTTGATGATGTGTGCTGAATGAAAATAATCATATTTGCTCAATTACTATTGCTTGTGAAAAGAAATTAAAATCATCAATTAATACAGAAAAAGCTTACTGATATAAATACTTGTCTGTATTGGATCTGAAGTTAATAACTAGTCATTTCGTTGCATTAATTTCTCATTTAGCTAAACGTTAAGTCAACATGTGTTTTTATTGAAAAGCATGATATGTTTTAATGTTATATCTTCTGTATCATGAACAGTGCACGTTTAGACAACTCGTTAAGTTAGAGTTTTGTTTGTATAGAGGTCACGTGAGAACTCGTTAAGTTAGAGGCTTAAAGGTTAAAATAGATCATGTGATAACTCGTTAAGTTAGTGAGTAAAAGAAGAGACGAACTCGTTAAGTTAGTGTTATACACGTGGTGAAATTATATGTTACGAATGTTGTATTGTATCACGTAAGGTGCACATGTTTAACTCGTTAAGTCAACATAACTAAACGCGTTGAGTTGCTATATTGAACACTAAGGCAACGCGTTAGGTTAGTGTTATAAACTTAAGTTGTTATTTTTGCACGTGATAAAATTCTTATTATAAAAACATTTGTTTATTACTGATTCGTTGAGTTATCATAACACAACAGAGATGGTTCGTTGAGATAGCATAACACCACGGTCTTAGTTCGTTGAGTTAGCTACAGTACTTATCACGTGAAATGGCACATGAGGAACTCGTTAAGTTAGAAACGTTAAGTTATATATATACTTATGTTACTCGTTTAGTTAACCTTAAAGTAATGACTTCTTATTACACTAATGAAAAATTTTTGGACGAGAAAGTTTATTTTGCAGGAAATTTTTCAGAGATCCAGGATTGATGATTAAAGAAAATTCGAAATATAAACGTAGGTTAGAATGTGTGTGTTTCGATGAAGGAAAAAGAAAAGACGTGGAGAAGTGGAAAACTGGTAGTTGTTAAACGTGAAGGATATGCATGAAATGAAGATACAATATAAAAGGCATAGAAGTCTCGTTGATCAATTTATCCTTGCACACAAAAAGAAAAATCTTTTCAAGGATCAAACCACCCCTGCACACCAAAAGAAAAATCTTTTTCAGGGATCAAAAACACCTATTCGGGAAAAATCTCTCAAGTGGAAGAAAGTTCAGTGAAGCATAAAAAAGTAAGATTTTCGTCATTGAAGATTTGAAGTATCAAAAGAAAGCAAATTCAGTGAAGCATAAAAAGGTAAGATTTTCGTCACTAAAGATTTGAAGTATCAGAAGAAAGCAAATTCGGTGAAGTATGAAAAGACAAGATATTCGTCACTGAAGAATTGCTGAAGAAGAAAAAGAAGAAGAAGAAAGATCTCAAACAGGGAGAAAAGTTTTAAATTCCACAAATTAGTTTTATTTGTTTGTAGTTATGAAATTGTATAGATGATACATGGTATCGAAATATAATTGCATCTACAATTTCTGAGGAAAATTGAATTGTATATTGTAATTGAAACCTTGAATAAAAATGATTTTATAAAAACAATGTCTCAACTTGTTTTTGTGTTTTAAAGTTTCAATTATATTTCAGAAAATATTAAAAATACACAATTCACCCCCCTCTTGTGTAGCCATACGATCCTACAAGTGGTATCAGAGCTTTGTGAATAATCTTTGATATAAAATCGATACCAACTTATTTAATATCATTGCTTATTCTACTTTCCTTGTTTTTAAACGGAAATTAATATCTGAGCATACGTTTAACTCTATTGATTTAAGGCTCAAGTTGTTTTAAAGTTTTTAGACTGTTTAAAATCAAATAGGTTGAAAAATCTAAGGTAAAATGGCTACTGGAAATGGTAATTTTTCTTTATATGAAGGCCAAAACCTTAATCATCCTCCTTTATTTGATGGAATACATTTTGAATATTGGAAATATAGGATGACTGTTTTTCTTCAAAGTATAGATCATAAATTGTGGTTCATGATTTCTAAACCATATACTCTGTTAACTACTCCTTATAATACTTGGACAATTACTGAAAAAGAAAATGAAACTCTGAATGCTAAGGGCTTAAATATTTTATTTTGTGCATTGAGTTATGAACAGTTCAGTAAAGTGTCGGCATATAAATCTGCTTATGAGGTATGACATGCATTAGAAGTTTCACATGAAGCTACTTCTCAAGTTAAAGAGACAAAAATAAACATGTTGATTCATAAGTATGAACTCTTTAAGATGCATGAAGACGAAAATATTTCTGAAATGTTTTCCAGATTTCTTGATATCATAAACTCTTTAAAATGTTTAGGAAAGAATTTTGAACAGAAGGATTTGGTGAGGAAAATTCTCAGATCCCTAAATTCTAAATGGTCTCAGAAAGTAACATCAATTGAGGAATCACGAGATTTAAATGTTTATACTATGAATGAACTTATAGGAAATTTAATAGCTTATGAAGTTCAACTAAATGAATCACTAAGTCACAACAAACTAAAAATGAAGAAAGAAATTGCCTCCAAAATTAATTCAGATTCTGATATATCTACTAATTCTGATGAGGATTTGATTTTGCTGACTAGGAAATTCAAGAAAGCATGGAAAGCAAGGAAACAACAAAGGAACAAAAATGATAAACCCTCAACGTCAAAATCATTGAATGACAAGAATTCTTCATCCAGAAAGTATGTATGTTACAACTGTAAGAAACCTGGACATCTTTCTCCAGATTGTCCTATGAGGAAAAATGAAAAGCAAAAGTAGGACAAATCAAAAGAATACGGCTCAGAAAACTCAGAAAAAGTTTTACAAGAAAAAGGCTTTGAAGGTCACTTGGGGTGACACGTCTGAATAGTCTGAATCTAAGGAATCAACATCAAAATCTTCACATTCAAAAGGAGAACAAGAGTTAGAAGACGTTGCTCATGTGTGCTTCATGGCAGATGAGTCTGAGGTAATATCTGATCCTGAAAGTCATTCAGATTTCAACTTTGATGAATTATTATGTGCTTATCATGCATTATTACAAAAACTTAAAGTATGTAAACTGGAAAATAAGAATATTAGAAAATCTTCATCCATTATGGAAGAAGAAAATTGTTTCCTGTCTACTACTTTAGAAAAGTTTAAATGTGATAATGAGAATCATGCTAGAGATTTGCAAAAATTTAGATTTAATGAATATATCTTGCATGAACAAATACAGAATATAAATGCTGAAAAATTAAAGATAGAATCTGGAAATGAAATATTGAGAAACAATATAAATGAACTTGAATTAGAGATAGATAAATTAAAACTGAGAGAGCAAGATTTAAATTCTACCTTTGAGAAATGGAATTTAAGTCAAACTAAGTTAGACAAACTAACTAGTACCCCTGCGGTGTCTTATAAATTTGACGTAGGATTTGATTATCCTGAATATCCTTAATCTCAAGCCAATAAAGGATTTATTAGTTGCAGTTCAAGTAAATCTAAGACTAAAATTCCTTTCATTATGAAACAAGGTAATAAATATGTAGAAGTAGATACTTCAAGGGATGAATCATGTAGTAATAATATAAATCAATGTGATTTGTCAAATTGTACTTCTAACATGACTATAAATGTTTCTAAAAATCTTGTTTCTTGTTTTGTAAATTCAGTTTCTAATGTTTCTAAAATTTCAGACAATTGTAGTAAACTGAAAATTCAGAAACCTGAGCATGTAATTCAATACACTGGTATTAGACCAATTACTCATTCTGCATGTGATAAAACTAAAAATTCTTGTGTAGAAAAAGATTTTGTATGTACGGAAAATGTTAATACAAGTACAAAATCTTAGTATGAACTTACTGAAATGTATAAGCATGACCAAAATAAATTAACATCTGATAAAAATATGTTTGGTCTTGATTATACTACATCTGAAAACAAAAAGAATGATTGCAAAAGCAATAATGTTATATGCGAGTATGAAGCTAATGATAAATCAATAGTACTTACAACTAATAAGAATATAAATGATAATGTTAAACTATTTTTAAACAAAAAGAAGAAATATGCGTTTAATGAACTTGGTCCTCAACAACATTGGGTACCAAGAAAAAGTTTTTCTTAATTTGTGTTGCAGGAGGAAACAACATCAAAATGGATCTTGGACAGTGGAGCGTCAAGTCACATGACCGGACAAAAAAGTCTGTTACAAAATTTTACAAATACCATGAAAGGAAGTGTAACATTTGGAAACAAAAGCAAAGATAAAATCATAGGTATGGGCAATGTTCAAATAACTCCTACTTGTGTTATTTCGAATGTACTATTTGTAGAAAACCTAGGTTTTAATTTGCTGAGGGTCATAAATGGATAAAGGTATATTTTTAAATCAGGAAAAATATGTAGATGAAATGCTTAAGAAATTTAATTTTAATAATACAAGGATTCGAGGAACTCCTATGAGTACTACTTTAAAGTTAGATATTGATGACATAGGAAAATCTATAGATCAAAGAAAATATAGAAGTATGATTGGTTCTTTACTTTATTTGACTGCTAATAGACCTGATATTATGTTTGCTGTGTGTGTTTGTGCTAGATTTCAATCTAATCCTAAAGAATCACACTTAATTGCAGTTAAAAGAATATTTAGATATATACAAGGAACTAAAAATTTCAGACTGTATTATTCTAAGGATAGTTCAATAGATCTTATAGGATATATGATGCTGATTATGCAAGATCTAAATCTTGTAGAAAGAGTACCAGTGGCACATGTCAATTATTGGGAAATAATTTGGTGTCATGGTTTAGTAAAAAGCAAAACTGTGTAGCACTTTCTACTACAGAAGCTGAATATGTTGCTACTGCATTGTGTTCCACTCAGATTCTGTGGATAAGGCAAACTTTAGAAGATTTTGGATTATCTTATGATACAACTAAGATTTATTGTGACAATAGTTCTACAATAAATCTTTCCAAAAATCCTGTATTACATTCAAGAGCAAAGCATATAGAGGTTAGACATCATTTTCTAAGAGATAACGTAATTAAATGAAAAATTAAATTAGAATTTGTGTCTAGTAAAAATCAATTAGTTAATATATTTACAAAACCTCTAGACGAAAATACATTATACAACATTAGATTAAATTTAGGTATTTGTAGGCTATGTGATGTGTAAAATGATTAAACTCCACATAAAAAGATAAATATTATTGATGATGTTGTTCACCTCATAGATATTAGATACTTATTATAAATATCTAAAGTAATATCTAAACTGCTGCTTAAGATACTATGTATTTATTGTAAAATCATAGTAGTATCTTATTGATTTTAAGTAGTTTATCAATTTTAATAGTTTTTACGATTTTAAGTGGAAGTGTAAATGAAAAACATTAAATACTTCTGACATTCTAAAATTTTGATTAAATGTTTTCTTTGAATCAAGGAAAATGCATATGATCATGCATAAATTTGACTTAATTGATTAAACTTATAGAATAAGTTATATGTAACTCATCTTACTGTTAATCAAAAGTATAAGCTTATTAAAACTGACTCATATTCTCAGTACAATCATAGAAGTAAAAATTGTATGAGATTTGTGTTTTATTGCATCTGTATTAAATGGAATATATATATACTGTGCTTAAAATGAAAAGTGCTTATAAAGTAAAAATCTTTGAGAGTTTATTGATCAATTTGATCATGAGCCTTTTGTACTTGAGTAGATAGGTATGTAAGGATTGTTGTCCAGAAAAAGGATTCTTTAAATCTGGCAATCTAAGGTCCTGATCAGATCTGGGATTGTTGATTGAAAGCTCATTACACGGGTACATTAGAAAGCTCTTGTATGATTCAAGCTCTTCAAACTAACTTTTAAAGAAAATTATCAATATTTACTGTTTTGAAAAGAAAAAGTTATTTCATTAATTACAGATATCTTTGAATCACATATAGTTTATACCAATATGACTACTGATTTATTGAATCAACATTAGTACTTTTGAAAACGTTTATTTGAGATACATTCTTTTATTCTGCTTGAATTAATCGAATTGAGTTCAAAGTTGTGTTTTGATTCATATACAGTAGGAATTGATTCTGGAAATCATTTTTAATGATGTTAGGATAACGGAAGTCTCTGAAAAGAAAATGTAAAAGTATAGTTATACTTAACATCTATTGTCACTACAAGTATATTTTGTATTTTGATTGAATATATTTGAAGTATATTTGTAGGGGGAGGATTAACAATGTCAAAAACAGATTAATATAATTTAGAATACAAATCTTAGTTAATCTGAATTAATGTCCTCTTAAAATCTTGATGAAATAATATAAAAAGACAAATAAACTATTTTAGATTCAAAGGACAAAATGTTCAAATAGTTTACAATGTTCTCAAGATAATGTTAAGTTTAGCATGTGTGTTGTTTTTGGAACGTTTCAGTTGGAAGCATCCAAAAATTGGTGTACTAACTAGACGTTATATTAGATAAGGTAACGTGTAAAACTGCCTCTAGACAGCGTTTGACTCGTTAGGTTGGTTAAGTCAACGAGTTATACTTGAATATTTCGGGTACCTTGATTGAATAAACTTTATTCAATATTTATTTAATTTCTAAACCTGACTTCTCTTCACGTTGAGTTATACGCCTAAAAACCCTATTTAAACACTTATTACACAGGGACTTAGGTTATTTGTAAACTTTGTCAAGAAAATCTTTCCCGCTTGTTGCTGTTACAACCTACGACGATGGTCTCCAAGTTCTACAAAGGTCGTGGCAAAGGAAAAGGCAAAAGCAGAAGAGATGCAAAAGGAAAAGAAATAAAGAATGATGAAGTTCCACGTACTTGGTTCAAGAAAATATTTCGAGTGGACAAAAGGTTAGTAGAACTTTATAGAGATTACTTCTTTCCTCAGGGAATATTAAATGAAGTTAGACAAGAACTTCAACATTCTGATGAAAATATTACATACATGGGTATTCGTAGTAAATTTGATAGAGAATACAGAATGAAATGTGTTGAGATTGCATTTTTGGAACAGTATGCAAAATATTTGGAAAAAGGTGTAGGTTCATCAAATAGAACTCCTCAAACTCCTATAAACGGTACAAGACTACATGCATTTGAGGAAGAGCTTGAATCAACTATCCCTACTCCTTTATATTCAAAACAAGTAGAATCAGATATTGCTGTAGACAAAACAAAAGTTGACAGTCTTCGAAAGGCCGTTGCAATAGAAAGTGCCTTAGAAGAATTAAAGCAGAAAACTTTTATGGAGCAATTTGAAAAGAAAACAGCAATACTTGAAAAGGAGAAACAAAAATGTTATAGAAGAAGGAAAGTCAGAAAAATTATGTCTAAGGAAACAAAGTCTATTGAAAAAGGAAAATCAAATTAAAATTTATTTCCAAAGGACAATGTATGTCTAGACATTGTACCTTATTGTGCATCTGATAAACTCATCAGTTCTGAACACACTGAAACTAATGAAGATAATGAGACTTTATTTTCCCTTGCTAGAAAACTTGAGAAGAAATCCAAGTCAAATATGAGCTCAAGTTTTTCTATTAGTATAAGTCCTGATGATGCAGAAATTGACAAATCAGAGCATCAGGCACCTGACATTGAACAAGTTATTGCAAATATAATTGACAATGTTGAAGCAGTAACTAGTTCAAAGGCTGAATTATCTGGAGTATCAGATATTGAAATTGTCAAGACTCCAGAAGAGCTAAAAGTTAACCAGCCTTCTACAGAATCTATAGAAGCAGAGTTTGAGAATTCACAGCATGAATCAATGGAATTATCTGTTGAACAAAATGAACAATTACAGACAGATACACCGGCTATAGAATTTGTGGAAAAATTGTACTCTGAACATTCTATAGAGACTAAATAGATGAATGTTGAGCATATTGACAATGTTCCTAACACTGTTGAAGCTTACCTGAGCAGCTTCAAGATAATATTTTGGAAGAGGAATAACATGACATTCATTTTGAAGAAGAGGTTCCTGAAGATGAATTAAACTCTGAATCACGGCTTTAGGTATCACCTTCTTTGTGTACAATATTAAAAATTCAAGGTAATGCAATTCATTTTAGATCTGAAGAAGCATTGTAGAAATACAATAATTTGATTACATGTCAGATTCTGCATGCTCGTCCAATAAAATTCAGAAATTTGATGGAAATAAGAGATCTGTTTGAGTTTCAAGGCCTCATTAAATTCTTGCTAGTAGGAACGAAATGGAAGCAATACACAAAGCTTATTGCAGCTTTTTATAGCAATCTGGACAAGAATGGAAATTTTCTGAAAACTCAAATAAATGAACAGGAGTTTATATTATCTCCTGAGTTAATTTTTGAAGTTTTAGGATTAAAGAATGAAGGTGTTGTTGTTACCAACAGATTTGACATAATAAGACAACTGGAATGGAACATTCATTCTTTATCAAAAATTCCAGATGTATATTCTGAAATGAGATTAATGGAAAATCTGAATGCAAAGGCAAGGTTTATTGCAAATATATTGCATGCAAATTTATTTCAGAGAGTTGGACACAATTTGGAAGTTAGCAGAAGCTGTTTATATGCAACTTATGGCCTGCTGAATAGAATTCAAATAAATTGGTTTGATGTTTTTATATCTCAACTACAACATATGAGTTCAAAGTTATTTTATGGTGATGCTGTATATAGAATCCTTGCAAGCCAATTGACTTTATCTAACTGGCCCTTTGAAACTAAAGGCATGAGAACATTTAGTGTCCACGATTTGCAAAAATTCCAGGCCATGCATAAACCTCAACAACAACAACAACAACAACCTGATACAAACCATATACAACAACAACAACAACAAAGTTATTCAGTTCAAGCAGAACAGCAAACCCAGCTACCTCCTGACTTAGATGTAGTGCTTAACGACATCAGAAATGATATTAGGCATCTAGGAGATAAAATATGTAATGCTATAAGTGATATACTTAGGAGGGGTCGATAACTGTTTTTGTTTGTTTCTGAATACAAAATGTAATGTTTGTATTACTTGTTTGATTTGATTGAACAATACATTTTTCTGTAAATGTCTTCAATTATTATTCTTGTTTATAGAAAGAGTTGTTGTAATTATATCTCTTATATATATATATATATATTCTCTATAATTATCTTTTTGATTAATGACAAAAAGGGGGAGAAATATTATAAAAAGATGATTATGATCTTAATTGCATATATATATTATAAAAGGAGATGCTATTTAAATGGTTATTGTAATCTAACAAATGATAATTAGAAAACTGATACTTATATAATTATTGACATCTGAGAGTTTTAGTTCTGAGAGGTAAAATTTACGCAAACAATAGAAATAAGCTTAAGTGAACTTAAGTCAACAAACAAGTTTGTTGAATTAAAAGTTAACCCAACGAAAGTGCTTTGTTGAGTTAAACATATTTCATAATTGATTTAATATGGTTTTGTCATCATCAAAAAGGGAGAGATTGTTGAGTATTTTTGTTTTGATGATGTGTGCTTAATGAAGATAATCATATTTGCTCAATTACTATTGCTTGTGAAAAGAAATTAAAATCATCAATTAATACAGAAAAAGCTTATTGATATAAATACTTGTCTGTATTGGATCTGAAGTTAATAACTAGTCATTTCGTTGCATTAATTTCTCATTTAGCTAAACGTTAAGTCAACGTGTGTTTTTATTGAAAAGCATGATATGTTTTAATGTTATATCTTCTGTATCATGAACAGTGCACGTTTAGACAACTCGTTAAGTTAGAGTTTTGTTTGTATAGAGGTCACGTGAGAACTCGTTAAGTTAGAGACTTAAAGGTTAAAATAGATCATGTGATAACTCGTTAAGTTAGTGAGTAAAAGAAGAGACGAACTCGTTAAGTTAGTGTTATACACGTAGTGAAATTATATGTTACGAATGTTGTATTGTATCACGTGAGGTGCACATGTTTAACTCGTTAAGTTAACATAACTAAACGCGTTGAGTTGCTATATTGAACACTAAGGCAATGTGTTAGGTTAGCATTATAAACTTAAGTTGTTATTTTTGCACGTGGTAAAATTCTTATTATAAAAACATTTGTTTATTACTGGTTCGTTGAGTTATCATAACACGACGGAGATGGTTCGTTGAGATAGCATAACACCACGGACTTAGTTCGTTGAGTTAGCTACAGTACTTGTCACATGAAATGGCTCATAAGGAACTCGTTAAGTTAGAAACGTTAAGTTATATATATACTTGTGTTACTCGTTCAGTTAACATTAAAGTAACGACTTCTTATTACATTGATGAAAAATTTTTGGACGAGAAAGTTTATTTTGCAGGAAATTTTTCACAAATCCAGGACTGATGATTAAAGAAAATTTGAAATATAAACGTGGGTTAGAACATGTGTATTTCGATGAAGGAAAAAGAAAAGACGTGGAGAAGTGGAAAACTGGTAGTGGTTAAACGTGAAAGATATGCATGAAATGAATATACAGTATAAAAGGCATAGAATTCTCATTGATCAATTTATCATTGCACACAAAAAGAAAAATCTTTTCAAGGATCAAACCATCCCTGCACACCAAAAGAAAAATCTTTTTCAGGGATCAAAAACACCTATTCGGGAAAAATTTCTCAAGTGGAAGAAAGTTCAGTGAAGCATAAAAAGGTAAGATTTTCATCACTGAAGATTTGAAGTATCAGAAGAAAGCAAATTCAATGAAGCATAAAAAGGTAAGATTTTCGTCACTGAAGATTTGAAGTATCAGAAGAAAGCAAATTCGGTGAAGCATGAAAAGACAAGATATTCATCACTGAAGAATTGCTGAAGAAGAAAAAGAAGAAGAAAGATCTCAAACAAAGAGAAAAGTTTTAAATTTCGCAAATTAGTTTTCTCTATTTGTAGTTATGAAATTGTATAGATGATACATGGTATCGAAATATAATTGCATCTACAATTTCTGAGGAAAATTGAATTGTATATTGTAATTGAAACCTTGAATAAAAATGATTTTATGAAAACAATGTCTCGACTTGTTTTTGTGTTTTAAAGTTTCAATTATATTTCAGAAAATATTAAAAATACACAATTCACCCCCCTCTTGTGTAGCCATACGATCCTATAGAAGCTCAAGTGATTCTTGGGGGTGGACTAGCCAAGTTGGTGAACCACCTAAAAATTGTCTTGTGTTCCTTTCTATTTACTATTTTGCATCCATTTAAATTATTTCAACTCACTAATAATTAGAATCAGTCAATTCTATTTTAAAAGAAGTAAAATTTACACACCTACACCATTCACCCCCCTCTAGTGAGCTTATCGATCCTAACATAAATGTTATGCCAAGTGATATATTTGTATCCTTAGGATTAGAAGGTTTAAATCCTACTAGTACTGTAATTCAATTAGCAAATCAAAGTATAAGATACCTTAGAGGAAAAATTGATGATATCTTGATTAAAGTTAAGAATTTCATTTATCCTATGGATATTGTTGTTTTGGATTCCCAAAAAACTAGAACTCAAAATAATGGTACATCTTTAATTTTGGAAAGGCCATTTCTAGCAACTTTAGGGGTAATTATAAACTGTAAAAATGGAATAATGAAATTAGCCTACGGTAATGAAGACACTCAAGTAAATATGTTCAAATCAAAAGGAAATGAAGGTTTACACATATCTTTGCACACTATAAACTTTCTAGAAGATGAAGGAGATGTGTTGGAAGATGTGATTTAAGAAGAATTAAATAGAAAATTAAATACTGAAGACCTTGAAGAAAGTGAAAATATAGATAAAGACTTAAGCATAGAAATTATAAGAGATCAAGATGAATTTGACATCAAGGATAAAAATGTTAAATTAGGAGCTCTAGCTGCTAATGGTCAGCATTTAGAATTAAAACCATTACCTCCTAAATTAACTTATAATTTCACCACGTGTACAACACTAACTTAATGAGTTCGTCTCTTCTTTTATTCACTAACTTAACGAATTCTCACGTGACCTATTTTAACCTTTAAGCCTCTAACTTAACGAGTTCTCATGTGATCTCTATACAAACAAAACTCTAACTTAACGAGTTGTCTAAACGTGCACAGTTCATGATACAGAAAATATAACTTTAAAACATATCATGCTTTTCAATAAAAACACACGTTAACTTAACATTTAGTTAAATAAGAAATTAATGCAATGAAATGACTAGTTATTAACTTAGTATAATTTTAGATCCAATACAGACAAGTATTTATATCAGTAAGCTTTTTCTGTATTAATTAATGATTTTAATTTCCTTTCACAAGGAATAGTAATTGAGCAAATATGATTAATTTCATTCAACACACATCATCAAAACAAAATACTCAACAATCTCCCCCTTTTTGATGATGACAAAACCATATTAAATCAATTATGAAATATATTTAACTCAACTAAGCACCTTCATTGGGTTAACTTTTAATTCAACAAACAAGTTTGTTGACTTAAGTTCACTTAAGCTTATTTCTATTGTTTGTGTAAATTTCACCTTTCAGAACTAAAACTTTCAGATGTCAACAATTATATAAGTATCATTTCTCTAATTATCATCTGTTAGATTACAATAACCATAAATATCATCTCCCTTTATATTATATGCAATTAAAATCATAATCATCTTTTTATAATATTTCTCCCCCTTTTTGTCATTAATCAAAAAGATAATTACAGAGAATATATATATAGTAAGAGATATATTTACAACTCTTTCTATAAACAATAATAAGAATAAAATATATTTACAGAAAAATGTATTATTCAATGAATCAAACAAGAAATACAAACATTACATTTTGTATTTAAATACAAACAAAAACAGTTATTGACCCCTCCTAAGTATATCACTTATAGCATTACAAATTTTATCTACTAGATGCCTAATATCATTCCTGATGACGTTAAATACATCATCTTGGTCAGGAGGTATGTGGGTTTGCTATTCTGCTTGAACTGAATAACTTTATTGTTGTTGTTATATATGGTCTGTACAATCAAGTTGTTGTTATTGAGGGTTATGCATGGCCTAGAATCATTGCAAATCTTTTACACTAAATGCTCTCATGCCTTTAGTTTCAGAGGGCCGGTCAGATAAATTCAATTGGCTTGCATGGAGTCTACATACAACATCACCATAAAATAACTTTGAACTCATATGCTGTAGTTGAAAAGTGAAAACATCAAACCAATTGATTTGAATTCTATTCAGCAGGCCATAAGTTGCATATAAACAACTTCTGCTGACTTCCATATTGTGTCCAACTCTCTGAAATAAATTTGCATGCAATATATTTGCAAAAAACCTTGCCTCTGCATTTAGATTTTCCATTAATCTCATTTCAGAATATACATTTGGAATTTTTGATAAAGACTGAATGTTCCATTCCAGTTGTCTAATCATGTCAAATCTGTTTGTAACAAAAACACTTTCATTCTTTATTCCCAAAATTTCAAAAATTAACTCAGGAGACAATATAAACTCCTATTGATTTAATTGAGTTTTCAGAAAATTGTCATTCTTGACCAGATTGCTATAAAAAACTGCAATAAGCTCTATGTATTGCTTCCATTTCGTTCCAACTAGCAAGAATTGAATGAGTCCTTGATTCTCAAATAGATCTCTTATTTCCATCAAATTTCTGAATTTTATTGGTTGAGCATGCAGAATCTAACATGTAATCAGATTATTGTATTTCTGCAATGCTTCTTCAGATCTAAAATGAATTGAATTACCTTGAATTTTTAATATTGTACATGAAGAAGGTGATACCTGAAGCCTTGATTCAAAGTTTAATTCAACATCTGAAAGTCCATCACTTTCATCATTAGTTTGATCATTTAAGTTCATATTTTTGATTTTCTCAGATAAATCTTCAATCTCTCTATTGATCTCTAACTCTTTTGGGAAATTGATCATATCATCATTATCAGCTTTAGATTAAGATTCTCTAAAAGAATTTTCATTGAAGCTTACATGGAGGGTTTCTTCAATAGTTCTAGAAGTCTTATTATATACTCTATAGGCTTTACTTCTAGTAGAGTAACCTACAAAAATTCCTTCATCCGCTTTAGCTTGAAATTTATCTCTTTTATCCTTAGTATTAAGAATAAAACACTTGCAGCCAAATGGTTTCATATAGGAAATTTTTGGAACCCTATTAAACATAATTTCAAAAGGAGTTTTATTAACACGAGGTCTTAAATGACTTCTGTTAATGACATAACAAGCTGTATTCACTGCTTTAGCCCAAAGATTTTGAGGTAACTTATGCTCATTCAACATAGTTCTGGCCATTTCTTGAAGTGATCTATTCATTCTCTAAACAACACCATTTTGACAAAGTGCTCTTGGAAAAGAAAATCTGTGATCAATGTCATGCTTATTACAATAATTATCCATTTGATCATTATCAAATTCAATACCATGATCACTCCTAAGTTTTTGAACAGAGACACTTTGTTCATTTTGAACAAGATTGCAAAACAATTTAAATTTTTCAAAAACTTCTATCTTAGATGCTAGAAAATTTACCCATGTGTATCTAGAGAAGTCATCTACTAAAACAAATACATACCGTTTACTACCAAGACTCATGATTCTTGTTGGTCCAAATAGATCCATATGTATAAGTTCTAAGACTCTCTTGCTTGAAATATCAATTTTGGATTTAAAAGAGTTTTTATGAAGTTTACCTAACTCACATGCATCACACATAAAGTCCTTTGAGTATTTAATCTTTGGTAAACCTCTCACTAAATTTTTTCTAGATAGTTTATGTAACAATTTCATATTTATATGTCTGATCCTTCTATGCCACAGATATACATCACTAGTTTCAACTATCAAACATGAATTTAAATCAACTGCACTAGAAGGTAAAGATAAAATATATACAGAACCTTTTCTTTTAGTAATAAACTTAATTTCATCTGTATTTTTATCAATAATTTTACATACATTATCTTCAAACACTACATAATATCCATTTTTAGTTAGTTTTATAACGCTCAGCAAATTAAATCCTAGGTTTTCTACATATAGTACATTCGAAATAACAAAAGTCGGAGTTATTTGAACATTGCCCATACCTATGATTTTATCTTTGCTTTTGTTTCCAAATGTTACACTTCCTTTCATGGTATTTGTAAAATTTTGTGGTAGACTTTTCTGTCCAATCATGTGACTGATGCTCCACTATCTAAGATCCATTTTGATGTTGTTTCCTCTTGCAAAACAAATTAAGAAAAACTTTTCTTGGTACCCAATGTTGTTGAGGACCAAGTTCATTAAACACATATTTCTTCTTTTTGTTTAAAAATAGTTTAACATTATCATTTATATTCTTATTAGTTGTAAGTACTATTGATTTATCATTAGCTTCATACTCACATATAGCATTATTGCTTTTGCAATCATTCTTTTTGTTTTTAGATGTAGTATAATCAAGACCAAACATATTTTTATCAGATATTAATTTATTTTGGTCATGCTTATACATTTCAGTAAGTTCATACCAAGATTTTGTACTTGTATTAACGTTTTTCGTACATACAAAATCTTTTTCTGCACAAGAATTTTTAGTTTTATCACATGCAGAATGAGTAATTGGTCTAATACCAATGTATTGAATTACATGCTTAGGTTTCTGAATTTTCAGTTTACTACAATTGTCTGAAATTTTAGAAACATTAGAAACTGAATTTCTAGAACAAGAAACAAGATTTTTAGAAACATTTATAGTCATGTTAGAAGTACAATTTGACAAATCACATTGATTTATATTATTACTACATGATTCATCCCTTGAAGTACCTACTTCTACATATTTATTACCTTGTTTCATAATGAAAGGAATTTTAGTCTTAGATTTACTTGAACTACAACTAATAAATCCTTTATTGGTTTGAGATTCAGGATATTCAGGATAATCAAATCTTAGGCTAAATTTATACGGCACCGCAGGGGTACTAGTTAGTTTGTCTAACTTAGTTTGACTTAAATTCCATTTCTCAATGGTAGAATTTAAATCTAGCTCTCTCAGTTTTAATTTATCTATCTCTAATTCAAGTTCATTTATATTTTTTCTCAAGATTTCATTTTCAGATTCTATCTTTAATTTTTCAATATTTATATTCTGTATTTGTTCATGCAAGACACATTCATTAAATCTAAATTTATGCAAATCTCTAGCATGATTTTCATTATCACATTTAAACTTTTCTAAAGTAGTAAACAGGAAACAATTTTCTTCTTCCACAATGGATAAAAAGTTTCTAATATTCTTATTTTCCAATTTACAAACTTTAAGTTTTTGTAATAATGCATGATAACCACATTATAATTCATCAAAGTTAAAATCTGAATAACTTTCAGGATCAGATATTACCTTAGACTCATCTGCCATGAAGCACACATGAGCGACATCTTCTAACTCTTGTTCTCTTTCTAAATGTGAAGATTTTGATGATGATTCCTTAGATTCAGACTCTTCAGACGTGTCATCCCAAGTGACCTTCAAAGCCTTTTTCTTGTAAAACTTTTTTTGAGTTTTCTGAGCCGTCTTCTTCTGATTTGTCCTACTTTGCTTTTCATTTTTCCTTATAAGACAATCTGGAGAAAGATGTCCAAGTTTCTTATAGTTGTAACATACATACTTTCTAAATGAAGAATTCTTGTCATTCAGTGATTTTGACAATGAGGGTTTGTCATTTCTATTCCTTTGCTGTTTCCTAGCTTTCCATGCTTTCTTGAATTTCCTAGTCAGCAAAATCAAATCCTCGTCAGAATCAGTAGATATATCAGAATTTGAATTAATTTCGAAGGCTATTTCTTTCTTCATTTTTGGTTTGTTGTGACTCAGTGATTCATTTAATTCAACTTCATAAGCTATTAAGATTTCTATATGTTCATTCATGGTATAAACATTTAAATCTCGTGATTACTCAATTGATGTTACTTTCTAAGACCATTTAGAACTTAGGGATCTGAGAATTTTCCTCACCAAAGCCTTCTGTTCAAAATTCTTTCGTAAGCATTTTAAAGAGTTTATGATATCAAGAAATCTGGAAAACATCTTAGAAATACTTTCGTCTTCATGCATTTTAAAGAGTTCATACTTATGAATCAACATGTTTATTTTAGTCTCTTTAACTTGAGAAGTACCATCATGTGAAACTTCTAATGCATGCCACACCTCATAAGCAGATTTATATGCCGACACTTTACTGAACTGTTCATAACTCAATGCACAAAATAAAATATTTAAGCCCTTAGCATTTAAAGTTTCATTTTCTTTTTCAGTAATTGTCCAAGAATTATAAAGGGTAGATAATGGAGTATATGGTTTAGAAATCAAGAACCACAACTTATGATCTATACTTTGAAAAAAAACAATCATCCTATATTTCAAATATTCAAAATGAATTCCATCAAATAAACGAGGATGATTAAGATTTTGGCCTTCATATAAAGAAAAATTACCATTTCCAATAGCCATCTTACCTTAAATTTTACAACCTATTTGATTTTAAACAGTCTAAAAACTTTAAAGCAACTTGAGCCTTAAATCAAGAAAGTTAAACGTATGCTAAGATATTAATGTCTATTTAAAAACAAGGAAAGCAGAATAAGCAATGATATTAAATAAGTTGATATCGATTTTATATCAAAGATTATCAACAAAGCTCTGATACCACTTGTAGGACCGTATGGCTACACAAGAGGGGGGGTGAATTGTGTTTTTCAATATTTTCGAATATAATTGAAACTTTAAAACTCAAAAACAAGTCGAGACATTGTTTTCATAAAATCATTTTTATCCAAGGTTTCAATTACAATATACAATTCAATTCTCCTCAGAAATTGTAGATGCAATTATATCTCGATACCATGTATCATCTAAACAATTTCATAACTACAAACAGAGAAAACTAATTTGCAAAATTTAAAACATTTCTCCCTATTTGAGATCTTTCTTCTTCTTCTTCTTCTTCTTCTCTTTCTTCTTTAGCAATTGTTTAGTGACGAATATCTTGTCTTTTTATGCTTCACCGAATTTGCTTTCTTCTGATACTTTAAATCTTTAGTGACGTAAATCTTATCTTTTATGCTTCATTGAATTTGCTTCCACCTGAGAGATTTTCCCCGAAGAGGTGTTTTTGATCCTTGAAAAGATTTTTTATTTAATGTGTAGGGATAGTTTGATCAACGAGAATTCTATGCCTTTTATACTGTATCTTCATTTCATGCATATCCTCCATGTTTAATCACTACCAGTTTTCCACTTCTTCACGTCTTTTCTTTTTCCTTCATCGAAATACACACGTTCTAACCCACATTTACATTTCGAATTTTCTTTAATCATCAATCCTGGATCTCTGAAAAATTTCCTGCAAAATAAACTTTCTCGTCCAAAATTTTTCATCAAGTATAATAAGAAGTCGTTACTTTAATGTTAACTAAACGAGTAACACAAGTATATATATAACTTAACGTTTTCAACTTAACGAGTTTCTCATGTGCCAATTCATGTGACAAGTACTGTAGCTAACTCAACGAACTATCTCTATGGTGTTACGCTAACTCAACGAACCATCTCCATTGTGTTACGATAACTTAATGAACTAGTAATAAACAAATGTTTTTATAATAAGAATTTTACCATGTGCAAAAAATAACAACTTAAGTTTATAACGCTAACCTAACGTGTTGCCTTAGTGTTCAATATAGCAACTCAACGCGTTTAATTATGTTAACTTAACGAGTTAAACATGTGCACCTCACGTGATACAATATAACATTCGTAACTTATAATTTCACCACGTGTACAACATTAACTTAATGAGTTTGTCTCTTCTTTTACTCACTAACTTAACAAGTTCTCACGTGACCTATTTTAACCTTTAAGCCTCTAACTTAACGAGTTCTCACGTGATCTCTATACAAACAAAACTCTAACTTAACGAGTTGTCTAAATGTGCACTATTCATGATACAAATAATATAACTTTAAAACATATCATGCTTTTCAATAAAAACACACGTTAACTTAACGTTTAGTTAAATGAGAAATTAATGCAATGAAATGACTAGTTATTAACTTAGTATAATTTCAGATCCAATACAGACAAGTATTTATATCAGTAAGCTTTTTCTGTATTAATTAATGATTTTAATTTCCTTTCACAAGCAATAGTAATTGAGCAAATATGATTAATTTCATTCAGTACACATCATCAAAACAAAATACTCAACACTAACTATTCGATTTTCATTACCGAACGCACATGGAAAACACGTGGCAACTTAAAACATTAAAAACACACGTGTAGATAACTTAACTATACGAGTTTTTAACATAAACTATTCGACAAAAATGAAACGTTAACTATCCGAAAGTTTAACTATCGAAAATCTAACTCTTCGGAAAACTTAACTTATCCGACATAAAAATGAAACTTTTCGATAATTTGTTAACTATTATACTTAGAGAAATATACTTAGAGAATATTATTTAGACTTATTTAAAAACTTTAATAAAGCATATATCATCAAAACAAAATTCCTAACAATCTCGCCCTTTTTAATGATGTCAAAACCTAATAAGTTAAATAATCTATCTCTTCTCCCCCTTTTTGGCATTATAAAAAAGTAAATAAAATGTAAGGAAGAAAAAGATTCTAAGTACATATCGTTCAAAAAGATATTTTTAAACATGCATAATTGTCATGGATTAAGCATAAACTGTTTAAATATAAAATGTGAAAAATAATCACATGAGTATTAAATGTAGTAAACAGTTTTCATAATTTTTTTGGTAACAAATTACAATACATAAATCATGTAATACATAATTTGTATAATCACAAGCCTCTTTGTCTTCGAAAAATACTGATCAGAGTATCTGAAATTTGCTTTGCAATTTCTGTACTTACTCTGTTTATCTAATCAATTACTGCTTGATCTAAATCATTTTGTCAAACTTGTGATGGTTGTTGTAAAAATTCAGTATGCATGTCTGTATTTATACCTGTATTTGTATCTATTTGTATACCTATATTTATATCTATATGTATACCTATATTGATATCTGTATGGTGTTGTTCTGAAAATTGTGTTGATTGTTGCTATTGTGACTGTGTTTGCCTATCTTATTGTTGTTGTCGAACTACAGGTGTTTCTACTTCCTAGTATTTTTGGAGTTCCTTTGTAAAGAAAGATCTTGACTTTAATCTTTTCTATGGCCAAGGTGTAATATCTATTTGACTTGCCACAATTCTCAAAATTGTATCACCATAAAATAATTTACTCTACAAATGTAAGATATGAGAAACAAAAATATCATACCAATTCACCTGTATATGGTTAATTAATGCATATGTAGCATAAAGACAACATTTGCCAACTTCTGCACCATGACCAAACCTCTGAAATAATGGAGCATGCAGTATTTTTGCAATAAAACATGTTTGGCCATTTAAATCATTTAATAATCTCATTGGTTTGTTGGTAGTTGGATCCTTGGCTAAACTTTGAATGTCCCATCCCAACTGATAAACCTATTTTCTTTCTGATAATTTAACTCCTTCATTTTTCAGATCAAGTACTTGATAAAGTAAATTTGGAGTTAAATATATGTCATTTTCTTGTATATTGGAAACAGGAATACCTTCTTCCACTGTTAAGTTTGAGTAAAAACAACTGATAAGTTTGGGTATAACAAGATGGTCTGGCTGTTGTGGAAGTAGAGTCAACAAGCCTTGAAATTCAAACATTTCTCGTATATGTGCCATCCCTTCAAACTTAACTAGTCTTGAGTATAAAACTGTAAAAGTTCTATATGTTTGAAATTTTTCATAACAGGAACTATTTTTGAACCATAATAATGTATTTTTGTCTAAACTCTGTTCAAGATTAGGTATTTTCCTGTCATGATGTTCTGATCTGGGACTAGTTTCATTATTATCAACAGTATCTATATTTTCAGATCTTTCAAAACTAGTGGAATTTCCATCAAAGCTAGTATAAATGTCTGAAATATCTGTTATTGTCGTGTCAATAATCTGCTGAAATTCTTCTATTTGTTCTTCTTGAGACATATCAGTAGCAATAGTCTGTATCAATCTATCTATCAGCAACATTTATATCTATGATTGATCTATACAACAACTATCTCTATAGGAAAGAATGTTCTATAATAGATTCATTCTGTATTTCTTAAATTTCCATACTTGAGACATTGGTAGTGTGATATTCAATCTGTAACTGTGTATGTTGTTGATTATATACATTTTTCAACAAGTATATTATATACTATACAAACATAACCATATGTATAAACTGTAGTATAAGCAACTATACCAAAAATCAAAAGTTTCTATCTGAGATACAATTAGAGGAAGAATATCTATACATTCCTCTTCAAATGAAATATCTTCAACATTCATAGACTTAGTGTCTATATCATCAAAATTGATATCATCTGTATATGTATCTTCAAAATTTCCTACATGTTCTCTTTCCGTAGGAAAAGAATATGTGCTTGCAGCATGATGTGAAAAACTGTCCATTGTATAAAAAGATACATTATGCACTAATGTGACACAATACCTTAGAATGTATGCGTGTAATCCAATATTTGTCACATCTGCTAGGATTCCTGACACAAATGTCTGTCCAGCTTCTCAATGGAACATAGTTTTCCATTTTTCAATGATTCTTCTTTTTGCTGCATTATTCCTTCTATAGCTACAGTTAGTCTAAAATATTCTAATGTCTTTTTCTTTTTTCGACTATATGTCTACAGTGTTTCTAGTTGTTTAGGAGGTTCTAAAATTGTCTTAATTTCTCCTGTTAAAGACACCTGTGGTTGTGATGGTCCTTCACCATGATGCCAAGGTGGTAATAATGGAATATAGAGTTTTAAGCCCTCAACCTCTACCATTTTTTGTTGATAAACTTTTTGTCCTTCACTTCAAAGACCAATTTTTCTAATGGCAGTTTTCTATTCATCTATATACTGTTGAATGTCATTTAAAATAGTTGGGGGAAAATAATGTTGGAAATATAAAGATTCTAATTCCTTGTTTGCATTTTCTATCATTGGTCCCCATTTCTTTCCATAGTAAGTGATAGACTTTACCGATTTTTCAAGTATATGTCCAAAACTTGTAACAACCGCAGGGTTAGGTTGTAAAGTTCGTTTCCATAGTTGTAATTGTTAGGACCCTAGTATTTTGATAATGCAAAAACCTATGTGAGAAAACCAAATTGTATTTCACAAATATAACAACTCAGTAAAAGATCAGAAGGCAGTCGAACAGATGTAGAAAGTTTTAGAAGATACTGCTATAGAGCTACAGGAAAATCGGATAGTTACAGATCTAAGTATCCGAAGAGCAAGTTTAAAGCAATAACAACACCATCAGATAGTTAATAACTATCCAAAATCATAAAGCCTTCGGAGAGTTATGAAAAAACAGTTAGTTGAATGATCGGAGAGTTAAGGAGTTAACTATCCAAAAGCTCATGGAAATTCGGAGAGTTAGAAAGGCTAACTATCTGAAACTTAAGTCATTTAATTTCCCACGTGCAGAAATCCAAACAAGAAGCTTAAAAGGAAAATTGGAAAGTTATTGAGATAACTATCTGAAATCTTGAAGAGTTTCGGTGAGTTACAGGTATAACCATCCAAAACTTAAGTTATTCTATTATGCACATGTAGAAATGAGAAGACAACTGTCAGAAGCTTAGAAGAAGAAAATCGGAGAGTCACTATAGCTAACCATCCGATGGATATTATTATTACAAGAATTTGATCTAGAAATTAAAGATAAAAAAAGTTGTGAGAATGTAGTAGCAAATCATTTATCAAGATTACAAATAGAAAAATAAAATATTGAAATTAAGGATAATTTTCCTGATGAACAATTAATGACCATCAACACAATGCCTTGGTATGTAGACATAGTTAATTACTTAGTACTAGTTTAACACCTAAGGATTGGAATAGACAGGATAAGAAATTGTTCTCCTCAAGAGTAAGATATTACTATTGGGAAGACCCATACTTAATTAAGAAATGTCCTGATTTGGTTTTATGGAGGTGTGTCCTAGAAACTGAATATCAGAGCATATTGTCTTTCTACCATGACCAAGCATGTGGAGGACATTTTGGTTCAGGGAAAACTACTATAAAAATTTTGCAATGTGGATTTTATTGGCCAACACTATTCAAAGATGCTCATAAATACTATTTAAGCTGTTTAAAATGTCAACAAATAGGAAAAATATCAAAGAGGAATATGCTGCCTCTTAATCCTATTGTTGAGGTTGAAATCTTTGATGTGTGGGGAATAGATTTTATGGGTCCATTTCCTATGTTTAATCAATTTAATTATATATTGTTGGGGGTGGATTATGTATCTAAATGGATAGAAGCTATTCCTACAAAAACTAATGACAACAAAGTGGTAATACATTTTATAAGAACCAATATAATTGCTAGATTTGGAATACCTAAAGCTATTATCAGTGATAGAGGAACTCATTTCTGTAATAGAAGTTTTGAAGCCTTAATGAAGAAATATGGAGTAAACCACAAAATTGCAACATCATATCATCCGCAAACAAGTGGACAAGTAGAAAATGCAAACAAACAAATTAAGTTAATCTTAGAAAAAGTAGTAAATCCTACTAGAACAGATTGGGCTAATAGATTGATAGATGCACTTTGAGCTTATAGAATTGCTTGCAAGACAAGCTTAGGTATGTCACCTTTTAGGTTAGTATATGGAAAATGTTGTCATTTACTAGCTGAAATTGAACATAAAGCTTATTGGGCATTAAAAACTCTAAACACTAATTTAAATCAAGTTGTTGAAAATAGGAAAATACAATTGATTGAATTAGAAGAATTTAGGAATGAAGCTTATTCGAGAATTATAAGAGAAAATGAAGTTCTGGCATGATAAGAAAATTATTCCAAAAACCTTTGAAATAGGACAAGAAGTATATCTTTATATGACTAGACTCCATAACCATCTAGGAAAATTAAGATCTAGATGGGCAGGACCTTACATAGTTCGAAATATTTATCCCTATAGAGCTATTGAAATTGAAAATCCTAAAAATCAGAACATATTTAAAATAAATAGACAAAGACTTAGACCTATTTTGAAGATACCAAAAAGTTCTTTTGGAATTGTAGAAGAAGTAAGAGTAGAGGACTACTCAAGCTTTACTTAGTAAGAAAGTTTCTAAGTTTAAAAATAAAAAATAAAAATAAAAAACTTATTTAAAACATAGTCATGGTTCAACCAGAAGAAATTATCGATTTTACCGAAACATATTTTAAAAAGATAAAAATCGTTGCGGTTCAACCGACAGGATCCATCAGTATAATCGAAATGCAAAAGCATAAAAGATATATATATATTATATTTAGTTAAGTGTCAGTGTTACCGAAGTATAGTATCAATTCAACCGATAGAAAAAAAAGAGAAAAGATGTAATTTCAGTTCAATTGAGGAATGTAACGGTTTGACCGAAAACTTTTAAAGTGTTGAAAAATTAAGAATCAGTTAGACCAAAAATTCTTTGGTCTTGACCAAGGTAAAAAATATTATTATATGTATTTTTATTAGATATAAATTTAAGGAAAGTCTGTTGAGTTACACTTAACTCAACGAACTTACTCCGTTGAGTCTAGGATAAGTTAACGAACTTACTCCGTTGAGTTAACTATAACTCAACGGAGTACTGTAATTAAGTCCACGAACTTAGTCCATGGAGTTAACCGTAATTCCACGGATGAGAGAGTGAGAGTTTGTGTAGGAAATGATCCGATTACCCGGCTAAACTTAGGGCTTATTTATATTAAACTTAGGGTTTGGGAGCATTATTCACAGAATCATTTAGAACTTAGAACAGTAGTGATCAGAGCGATTCCATTCCATTGTGTAACTCCACGATGAGGAAGATGACACCTAAGTTCTGGGAAAAGGCAATAGACACATCAGAATTTCTCAAAGACTCGAAGGATTGGCACACAAGGCAGAAGATCAGAAATACGATGAGAAAAAAGGAACTACAAAAGGTAGAATCTGAACTTTTCAATTAGAGAAGAGTTTTAATAGATTTGGATATACAAATACCTCAGATTATGAAAACAAGAATAAAGGTTGCTACAGAAATTGTTGTAAGCAAAGAGAGAAAAATCAAGCCAAACAACGAAGTTGCCCTAGAATTAATCCAACGTAAGTCCCGGCTCTGGTTCAAAAGACGCATAGGTAAACGAGCTCAATGGGTGATCTAGGAGCAAGAAAGGAAAGAAAATGAAGAAGAGGCAACTGCAGAACAAAAGGAACCGACTACTAAAAAGACTTGTTCCTGAGGAACAACAGCCAAGACCTTTAGTTCCACCACCAAGGCCGTTGGAACGAGCAACAATTTTGGGGCCTTCTACTAAAGAAGAAAGAAGAGAATTTCAAGAACTAGTTCAAATAGGAAAAGGCCAAGGAGAACCAGAAGAATTGGTAGTAGTTATAGCACATTTGGTGTTTGATGTATGGTGCAAAAAGAGGACTGCAGAAAAGTTGAAAGCCCAATATAATATCAAAGTGGAACAGCATCGTGAAGCTACTACCAGACCTGCTGCAAAAGGAGATGAAGCTAGTCCTTCAAGACTAGTAATTATGGAAAGAGTTAAATAGGAAGAGCCAGTACCTATAGCTCAAAGGCCTGTAGAGCCTATTTTTGTGGATTTAATCTCAAACGAGGAAGAGGAAGACCAGGCACAATTAATTAGAAAAAGGAAAGGAAAAGAGATAGTGCCTGAATATCAAGAGGACACTAAATCTGAAAGACAAATGTCAATAGGGCCTGCAGAGCCAAATTTTGTAAACCTACTATCCGATTCTAAAGAGGAGTAGGATTAGCAGCAGCAAGAGCATAGAGAAGAAGAAAAATAGGCTGAAACTAATCTACAACCTGTACAAATAGAAGAAACAGAAATTAGGGCAAAAGTTGATTTGCCCGGAATTCCATCCCAATCTGCCACAGAACCAGAAAGAATAGTGATAATGCAGATTGGTAGTCAAGAGGAAGAAGAAAGAACAAAAACTGAACAAGAAGCTGAACAAGTAAATATGGAAAGAGATGACTCGATAGATTCCATTAAAGAGTAGAGAACTCTTCAACACATTTTGGACAGTATTCAAGACAAAGTGGAGAGTTCTACCGACTCACCACCATAGACAAAAGTAGAAGCAAATATTTAGGAATCTGTGGAGCATCTTTAGTAAGTACAAGTTCAACATTTGGAAGAGGAAGTTCAAGAACAAACCCCTCAAGAGCAACAAATGCATATTCCTAATCCTTCTGAAGCAGTAGTTTTAAATGAAGTATGTTTCTGGAGTCAGGAAGCTTATGACAAATACCAAAAGATTAGGGGTTATGATATCATTTACAGTAGACTAGTAAATTAGGATAGAATGCAAGAAATCAAAGATTTATTTGGATTCCAAGGTCTACTGCAATATATTTCTCAAGAAAGAGGGCATGCAGTATATGAAAATCTAGTGCCCTACTTTTATGCAAACTTAAGAGAAGGAGAAGGAGGATTAATTTCCAACGTGGAGGAAGCTGATGTACAAATAACACCAGAGCTTCTCCACAACATTCTTGGATTGAAGAATGAAGGACTAGAAATTCTGGAAAGCACAACTACAATCGAGTGGATAGAACAGACCATAAAAGATTGTTTAGCTATCAATCCTGGTGTGTCGTTATTAAATATACTAAAGCAGCTAAATGATACAACACATATGATAGCTAACATTCTAATTAAGAATGTCTACCAACTACAAGGCCATGATATAGAACTGAGTCAATTTGTTAAATGGGCCACATATGTAGTTGTGAATAGAATTCAGATAAATTGGTCTGCAGTTTTTATCTCCAAGCTGAGAACAGTGAAGAAAAAATTATTTTATGGAGATCTGATTCCACTACTGATGGTGGACTGTATTGATTTCACAAAATGGGCATCTAAAAGGATCAGATCAAGAACTATTTCAGTGAAAGAGTACAAAAATTATGTTGCTGTAGAGATTGCTAAACCTTCTAGAGGAGTTATAGGAGCTGTAGAAAGGATTAACCAATTAGAGCAACAATTAGAAAAACTCCAGAATGAATTAGATGAACTTAGGAAAAGAGATTAAATTGTATTGTTCGTCTACTTGTACTTATATTTGTATGAAAGATATCTGACTGAATGTAATGTAAAACTATTCATATTAATGAATGTATATTTTTTAGATATTTTTACATGTGTGTTTGTGAATGAATGATATAATTGATGAACTATCTTGAATATTAAATAACTGTTTGAACATTATGCAATCTGCTGGATGACAAGATTAAAGGCAAGATAATGGATTAATGCTTGAAAATATCTGCATGCTGCAAAGTAAAATATAAATTCTACATAACATGAAATGAACTACAAGTTAAATATTTATATAATGTTCAGATGTAAATGAGTTTTAATTAGAATGCTACATTAATGACATGTATTTAACTTTAATTAAGTTAACAGAATGCAGGAGAGAAGAAAAGTATAGAAGTTAATACAAGGAGTAAATTTAGAGGTTGTTAAGTGTTAACTCAACGAAGTAAGTTCGTTGAGTTAACCTTAACTCCACGAGGTCAATAATATAATATAAGGTCACTCCATTGAGTTATCTATAACTCAATGAAGTTAATCTGTGGAGTTAGCAACAGTAACTGAAGCTAGTCTATTAAGTTAACTGTAACTCAACGAGGTTAGTTCATGGATTAAGCTAAACGGTTATTCTTTTAGCCACGAATGAAACTTCGTGGGTTTAGTAGTTACTAAAATTTGAAATTAGAAGTGGCACACATATCCATAAAAATAGGAACCACACTGCACGTTACAAGACATGTTCTTGCAACAAGATTCATTTACTTTATGGACGTGCATTATAAATATAGAATAGAATGTTATTTACAAGTTACCAGCATTTGACAAAAGAAAATTTGTTGGGGAACTAGAAGGAGAAGTAGTTGATTCAACTTCATCCGTCAACAACTATTTACAAAATATAAAGCTTCAGACTGGTACGTAATTAATCTTCTGTTATTTTATTTTCTGTTAAGAGTTTATGAGCATATGGATTCATTCTCCTAGTACTAAATGATTAGTAAGAACACCTACATAGGATTATTCAACATAGAGACATACTGAAATATTTTCTGAATTGGACTTTAACGAAATCCTTAGGGGTGTAGCTAACCTTTCTTTAAAATAGAACAAAGATATGGCTTCTCTAGTAGAGAAACCATTAGGGGAAATTCTGTATCTTGAATTAGTTGATGAACCTTCATTTATTCGATTGCCAAACTTTGAGGGAGATCAGTTTGAATTGAAATCTAATTATATTAGTCAATTGCCACATTTTCATGGATTAGAAAGAGAGGATGCCTATTATTTCCTTAGAGAATTTAACAAAGTTTGTCAAATGATGAAAATGCTGAATATGAGTATAGATGCTATTAAACTTAGATATATCCCTTTTGCTTTAAAAGACACAGCTAAGAGATGGTTATATACTCTATCGCCTGATTCAATTCTACATGGACTGAATTTTGCTTTCTTTTTTTGGAAAAATATTATCCAGCACATCAAACGATTAAAAAGAAAAAGGAAATATTAATGTGTAGCCAAAAATAGGGAGAATCATTCTGGAAATATTTTGAAAGATTTAAAGATTTACTGACTCAATGTCCACATCATGCAATGAGTAAAGCACAATTGATAGGTATAATTTATGAAGGCATAGATGTTTCAACAAAATCTTTATTAGAATCTACTTGTCAGAATGGATTTTTAAAATTGTGTAGTGAAGAAGCATGGGCATATTTAGAAAACTTTGCAAAAAGAACTACACAATGGGAAAACTCAGTTGAAGTTATTACAGATAAAAGAATATTGCCAAGGGGAATGCCTGAAATAGATTCAAGCACTATGCTTGAAGTTAAATAAAATGAATTAACAAAGAAAATAGAAGAGTTATCATTGAATCAAAAATTAGCAAAAAAGAGTGCAAACGTTAATGACTTAGATATTATTTATGCTAGAAACCAGAAAGATAACTTTGGAAATTCTTATAACCCTAATTGGAGAAATCATCCGAATTTATCTTAGAGAAACAACAATTTCCAGGGAGGAGAAAATATAAATGACAAAAATATAAGTTATGAAGCATTAATTGAACAAGGATCTAGAATAGAGAAGTTAGAAAAGATAATTCAATAATTGAATAATCGTCTAGATCTTGTATTTGGAAATGCTGCAATTCAAAATCAAAATATAAATAGAAATATACCTCCTAGACATAAAGAATCAATAGAAGTTAGACCTACTAGAGGATTGCCAATGCAAGCAGTACCTAACCCTATTAATAGAACTATTAATGAAATTGATACCTCCTCTAGGAGGGTAGCTAAATGAAACATCATAACTGAAGTAACTATGTATAATATAGTAAGTAGAAAAATATAAAAAAAATATAAGTTTAATTATAGTTAGTAGTATCGTAGAGTTATTACTTTACTCAATGAACATAGTTCATTGAGTTATGACCTAACTCCACAAGGGTATGAAGTAGCTATGTTGATTTTGTCTCTGTTAATTTTTGTTTATGTCATACAGAATCACAACAGATGGAATTGATGAAATTACCACTAGATGCACTAAGGGAAGTATTGAGTAACTTGTCAGCTAAAGATCTGTGTAGATTGTGTTGTGTGTCAAAGGAAATCAAAAGACTGTGTTAGAGAAAAATATTTTCTTGGACTACAAGCTGCAAAGATGACTAAGATTAGAGATGGATTTTTATGGAAGTCATTTAATCGTAGTTCAATCAACTATGAATATCTGAATATGGAGGAAACTACTGGAATTCCACCCAATACATTAGAAGGAATAGATCATATTATGGGGATGGATGAAGGATTAATTATTTACAAAACCAAACCAAGGTATGCAATTCCATTACCTGATATTTTGATTAGAAATCCTATTACAAGAGAAGAATGGAATATAGGAAGGCCTAATAGATATGAAGTACCAATTGAAAATTGTGGGTCAGCTTTAATCTTTTCTGAAAAAAATTTGACCATTCCTGAAAAATTATATTATTGAAGACTAATTGGAAATAGGGATGAAGATTTATGCTTAAGTGTGTATAATTTTCTGAATAGATCTTGGACTGAAAATATTATGATATATCTAAGACAGAAAGCATTACTTAACAACATATATGTCATACTTGATGGATATATATATCTAGTCACAGATATATCAGTTGCATTTAGATCTGATTTATACATAGTAAGCATAGACAGTTATGATGATTTTATAGAAATATTGCCTATACCGAGTGATATAGCTAAACCACCGACTTTAGAATACGATCAAATTCAATTGGTAATGTGGTATAATGAATATGATGATGCTACTTTATATCTGATAAGATGGTGCGATGAATTGAGGAAATTTCAAATATAGATTATAAAAGACCTAAATGAATGGAAGTGAGAAGAGGAATATATTGAAATAGATGTAGAAATAGAAACAATTACATTATCTTGGAATAGAAGAGGATCCCTTTCTGCATTTCATTTCATTAATGGAAACACACTTATATTTAGTATTGATAACATACTACAAGTTTACAAATTAAAAAGGAAAATGGACTACATTGAAACAAAACTAATAGCAAGAAGAATTATGCCTAAAAAATTTTCTTAGACTAACACATTTATTCCATTTGTTACTACTTTTCAGTCATGTTCTTAAAGTGTGATTCTGTGTTTTTAATGTTGTGTGTATTCTACATTTATTTTAAAAAAAAGAAAAAGGAAAAAAAATTTTAGTTTTAGTCTTATTTTATGAAAAAAAAAGAAGAAAAACAAAATATCAATCTAGTTTATTAGTATCTGTACTAGGAAACCAACTAGCTTGCTTGTGAGCCACCAAAGGCACAGGAGCCTGGGTTCCACACAAGACACTAATTAGCTAGTTATGTTTTGTTATGATTGTTGTTATATATTCTGCTGTTATTTATGAATGAAAAGTTTTTCAGAATCAAAAATCGGAAGATATTGGAGGAGATACAAAAGAACAAGGTATATAATTAATTACCTATCCTAAATTTACATTTAAACTCAATTCATTGAGTTAGGTGTTAAGTCAACGAAACAATATTCATACCTGCTACAATTACTGTATTTACTAAAAAAAATCTTTTACATTGAGGGCAATGCAAAATGTAGGTATGGGGTGCAGGTAATTAAAGTAACAACCATGTAATTTTGTTAATTAGAAGAATAAAAACAGTACTGCAAAAGTTCTATGGAAATTGAAAAATTTTGATGAAGTTGCTGTAACTATCTGATAATTGAAACTGTAAAATTTTTAAGAACTATAACTACTGGAATGTTATATTTATAATCTTATATAAGATGCTACAAATTTTATTACTCATACAAATCTAGATATAGTATCTTATGTTTTTGTTGAAATTTATGAGTTTAGCAGTTTCACGATTTTAAAAAGAAATCAAAATATTTAACTGAAACTCAGTAAATTATCTAAAATCCTGAAAGAGCTGAAATGTTGATTTTTGGATTAAATGAAATACATATGATCAATGATACATTAAATTTGATTGATTAAACTTGTAGAATGATTTATGTGTAGATCTTATTAAACTATAGAAAAAGTATCAACTTATTGATATTGATTCATATTTTCAGTAAATAATAAGAGCAAGACTATACGAGATTTATGTTTTATTGCATTTGTATTAATGAAATACGTACATATACTATGTTGAAAAAAAAAAAAAAAAACTTTGAGAGTTTATTGACTTGTTTAATCACGAGCCTTTTGTACTTAAGCAGATAGGTATGTAAGGATTGTTGACCTGAAAAAAGACTCTTTAAATTTGGCAACCTAAGATCCTGATCAAATCTGGGATTGTTGACTGAAAGCTCGATACATGGGTACACTAGAAAGCTCTTGTATGATTTAAGCTTGTCAAATTAACTTTTAAAGTACAAATATGCATATACTGTTTTGAAAAGATACAAGTGTTTTGTGAAATACATATATCTTTTGAATTGAGTATATGTTCTGTTATCTAAAATTGCTGAAGTATGAATCTAAAATAGACTTTTGAAGTTATTTATTTGAGATACAATTTTTTATTCTACTTGTCTTAATCATATTGAATTGGATTGTGTTTTGATTCATATGTACTTGAAATTTATTTTGGAAATCATATTGGAAAATTCAGGATGACAGATGCTAAAAAAAAATGATAATATAATTAACACCTATGTGATGTTGATATATTTTGTATGTAATTTACATATGTTCTAAATATATTTGCAGGTTGAAGAGGAGAAAACAAAGTTAAAGTAAATTACTGAAAAATACAAAATATCTATATAGTAATCTAATTTATTATTCTGAAGAAGAATGAAATGAAGAATTAAATCTAGCACTTTAGAAAGACCAACTAGTTAGATCTTAGTTTGCTAAGGGACTAGCAAAATTTAAGTATGGGGGAAGGTATTTAGAATGAAAAAGTGCATAATATTAACGATTAAATGATGGTTAATTACATAATTTTTAGCTTATCATATGAAAATTAAACCATTATGCTATAATTGCACTATTATATGCTTTAATGAAAGAATCTGCATAATTCCAGGAAATTAGCGTTAATTTAGTACATTTTTGAATTGTTAGTAAATTGCAGGCTATGAAATTCTTAAGTATCCAAATTTTCTGTTATTTTGGAGAGTTATGTTTAATGTACCAGACAGTTATGTTTTAAATGCTTGAAGAATATTTTATTATTTCCTGGATTACACGTGTTGAAACTACAATGCATAACTTAAGTGGATTTTTGAAAAGTTATCTGTTAACTATCCGATGCTCAGAGTTAGGTTCGTAAGTGTCTGAAATATTTGAACTTGTTAAGTTAGAAGTATGCACGTGTTGAATTTAAATGCTTTAGTATATCACGTGAGATGCACATGTATAACTCGTTAAGTTAGCATAACTATACGTGTTGAGTTACATGAATACACACTAAGGTAATGCGTTAGGTTAGCAACTTATTTCTTTAGTGCACGTGTTTTATAGTTAAATCAACAAAGTAAGTCTGTTGAGTTATCTGTAACGCGTTAGTGTTGTATTGTTTATTTTGTATCGTGATTAATGTTATCATTGTCAGTATTGTGAATGTTTCATGTTTGTTTGATTCAGAAAATAGAAAATAGTTTTATAGTTTACTGAAATTAAATCGTTCCTGATACTTAAAGATTTTAAAGACTTAAAGGATAAATGTTCGACTAAATCGAAGACTTAGAAGAAATTCTACAAGACTCTAGGAAGATAAAATTTTAGTGAATCTACGAAGTGGAGATCATGGAATTTCAAAGTGTTAATGGAGAAAGTGGAAATTAAAATAGTAAGTAATTTGGATTAAAGAGAAAATTAGTATGTGGATTATGGATTATGGATTGTGGATCAAGTAGATGAATATGCTGAAGGTGAAAGACAACAGAGTTCGACTACTAATAGAGAGTACGAGCTACATTACAACAAAGTATCTCAATCTCGAAAACCAAGTCTGAATATTCAATCCGGATCCTTAACTGAAAAGTTAAGTTTGAATATTCATATTCTGAAAAATTCTCCAACATCAGAAAAAGTTCAAAATTCCAAGCAATTTCAAAAAAAGAGCTGCAAACGTAAGAAGTCTGGAAATTCAACAACTGGAGAAGAAGAGATACAAAAGTTGAGCAAAGACAAAGAAAGATCAGGTTTTATACAATTCAAAATTAGTTTTGAATAAGTTCTTCATTGTTATATTCGAATTGTATATCAAACATTTCTGTATCAAAACCGTCAAGAAGGGAATTGAGTTGAAAAGATATTGTAAATTCTGTCTTGAAATAAAAGAACATAATTTCATTTACGAGTGTTTTGTGCTCTTATTTTATCCACTAGTATTTAATTGCTAAAGACACAATTCACCCCCCCTCTTGTGATACAGACAATCCTACAACTGGTATCAGAGCTACTATTTTTCACTTATTTACTATGATATGCTACAACTAGTATCAATGTACTTAAACTGTTTAAAGCATCCGGAAAGCCTTCAATTCTCTATTTAGGAATCGGTTTTTCTTGTCATTTACTTCGAATCATCTGTTTAAAATGTACAATTCTAAAATCTTAGTTATGACTGAATGACAGACCACTAATCGTCCTCCTATGTTCGAAGGTATCAATTATGGCTATTGGAAATATAGGATGAAAGTATTCTTTCAATCAATTGATTTCAAACTATGGCATATAATTAGCAATCCTATAGTGTTAGTTACGACTCCATATGATACTTGGACTTTTGATGAAAAGGAGCGAATGACACTGAATGCTAAAGGTTTAAACATCTTGTTTGGTGCTTTATCTCATGATCAATTTAATAAAGTTTCTGCATATCAAACTGCATGTGAGATATGACATGCTTTAGAAGTTGTCAACGAAGGTACTAATCAGGTCAAGGAATCTAAGATCAATATGCTAGTACATAAATATGAGCTTTTTAAAATACACGAAAATGAATGTATCTCTGACATGTTTTCTTATTTTCTTGAAATTGTAAATTCATTAAAATCTTTAGGCAAGAAATTCGAGGAAAGAGACTTGGTAAGAAAGATCCTTAGATCTTTAACTAAAATTTGGGCTCAAAAGACAACATCTATTGAAGAGTCCAAAGACTTAAATACATATACTCTTGATGATCTCATAGGAAATCTAACAGCCTATGAAGTACAATATTTAGATTCAAAAGAGAAAAATCCTAGAAGGGATCTGGCTTTTGAGGTTGATAAAGTCTCAGAAGTCACTAGTGATTCTAATGATGATTTACTGTTGTTGACCAGAAAATTTAGAAATCTGTTGAAGAAACGTAGGAACTTCAGGTTAGCAAAGACATCTGGAGATATGGAGAAGAAGTCAATCATGAAAGACAAAAGTATATGCTACAAGTGCAATAGGCCAGATCACTTTCAAACTGATTGTCCTCTCAACAAAGATAAGAAGAATTCAAGGAAGAATTTCAGGAATAAAAAATTCAGAAAGAGAATGGCACTTAAAGTGACATGGGATGACCCTTCAGCTTCACAAAGTGAAGAAACAAAGGATTCAACATTAGACAATGAATCCTCATCAACATCAAATTCAGAAGAAAATCTAGCAAATGTATGCTTTATGGCAAAATCCAGTGAGGTATCCTTTGATCAAAATATTAATTTTGATAGTTTTGATGGATTACTTGTTGAGTATAATAGATTGGCTAGAAAATATAAGAAAGTCAAAATAGAAAGAAAGGACACTAGGAAAATGCTAGATGAATCTGAAAATAAGATTGACTTTCTGAACTCTACGTTGAATAAATTTAAAGAAGAAAATAAAAGGCATGCTTAGGAAATTTTAAAGTTCACTACTATAGAAAGGAAATTGCATGCTGATTGTGAAAATTTAATTGCTGATAAGAAGAAAATGATCTGTGAAATTGAAAAACTGGAAGTGACTATTACTGATTTAAATTCAGAAATTGATGTGTTAAAGATTAAAGTCTGCGATCAAAAGGCTATATTAAGTAAATGGAATAATAGTCAGTAATATCGTGTAAACCAATACCATGTTTTTCTATATCAGTTATAGTTTGATAATTATGTTTAGCAGCATATAAATGACTCTTCAATAGATGGTATTGGTTTACACGATGCATCTTCTGAAAATTATATATTACGTGATGATACTGCTAAAAGTAATGTCTTTATTTCCAGTACTAAGAATAGTAAGAGAAAAACTATTTTGTGTGCGATTAAAAAGGGAGAAAAATATGTACAAGTTGATAAAATGCAGCATATAAATGATAACACACGATGCAAGAATTTCAAAAGAAATCTTCAGAAGAATCAAGCTAAGACATTTGAGAATTTTAATATTTTTGATCAATTTTCTTCATATTTAAAGAATATCGGATATTGGAAATCAAGTAATGTTAGAAATGAAAATTTCAACTCTGACTTACATAGAGACAAATGTTCTGGTAATTATAATACTAAGAAAAAGGAACGCAACAATAATTATCAGAAAATAAATAAGTTGAAGTCTAAAAATATGGATTATTTTGATGTGACTCTCTCTAAAATTCTTGGACCCACACAAAAATAGGTTCCAAGAGATAAAATCTCTTTTTGACTATTTTGTAGGTACACAAATCAAAATGGATAATGGACAGTGGAGCATCTAGCCACATGACTGGAGATATACAATTACTTACATAAATAACAAAGACCAAGAACGGACAAGTTACCTTTGGAAATAAAAGCAAAACAAATATCCTCAGGTCTAGCAAGGTTTAGGTAACTAAGAAATGCTTTATAAATGATGTCTTATTAGTGGAAAACTTAGGTTTTAATTTATTGAGAGTTCCTGTTTTAATGAAGATTTATAGAGTAATTTTTGAAAAAGATTCCTGTAATATTATGGACATGTCTACAAACAAAATTTTATTCACTGCATACAAGAAAGGATCTGTTTGTATTCTAAATTTGCCTTCTGATATTATTAAAGACAATGCTTACTTAATTGCAAAATCAGATGAAGCCATTTTATGGCATACAAGGCTAGGCACTTAAACTTAAAATTATTACAAAAGCTGTCTAAAAAGAATCTAGTTAGAGGTTTACCTAGTATTAAGTACTTGAAAGAGTTTATGTGTGATGCATGTCAACTAGGTAAATTACATAAAACATCCTTCAAAAGCTTAAATGAAATAACAAGCAAAAGAGTATTAGAACTAGTGCATATTGATTTATTTGGACTTACTAGAACAACCAGTCTAGGAGGTAAACATTATGCTTTTGTACTAGTTGATGACTATTCTAGATTCACTTGGGTCTATGTAAGATAGTATGGCTACACAAGAGGGGGGTGAATTGTGTATTTTTAATATTTTCTGTAATATAATTGAAACTTTAAAACTCAAAAACAAGTCGAGACATTGTTTTCATAAAATCATTTTTATTCAAGGTTTCAATTACAATATACAATTCAATTCTCCTTAGAAATTGTAGATGCAATTATATTTCGATACCATGTATCATCTAAACAATTTCATAACTACAAACAGAGAAAACTAATTTGTGGAATTTAAAACTCTTCTCCCTATATGAGTTCTTTCTTCTTCTTCTTTTTCTTCTTCAGCAATTCTTCAGTGACGAATATCTTGTCTTTTCATGCTTCACCGAATTTGCTTTCTTCTAATACTTCAAATCTTCAGTGACAAAAATCTTACCTTTTTATGCTTCACTAAACTTTCTTCCGTTTGAGAGATTTTCCCTGAGAAGGTGTTTTTGATCCCTAAAAAATATTTTTCTTTTGGTGTGCAAGGATGGTTTGATCCTTGAAAAGATTTTTTGTTTTGTGTGCAAGGATAAATTGATCAACGAGAATTCTATGCCTTTTATACTATATCTTCATTTCATGCATATCCTTCATGTTTAACCACTACTAGTTTTCCACTTCTCCACGTCTTTCCTTTTTCCTTCATCGAAACACACACGTTCTAACCCACGTTTATATTTCGAATTTCCTTTAATCATCAATCTTGAATCTCTGAAAAATTTCCTGCAAAATAAACTTTCTCGTCCAAAAGTTTTTCATCAGTGTAATAAGAAGTCGTTACTTTAATGTTAACTAAACGAGTAACACAAGTATATATATAACTTAACGTTTCTAACTTAACGAGTTCCTCATGTGCCATTTCACGTGACAAGTACTGTAGCTAACTCAATGAACTAAGTCTGTGGTGTTATGTTATCTCAACAAACCATCTCCGTTGTGTTATGATAACTCAACGAACCATTTCCGTTGTGTTCTGATAACTCAACGAACCAGTAATAAACAAATGCTTTTATAATAAGAATTTTACCACGTGCAAAAATAACAACTTAAGTTTATAACGCTAACCTAACGCATTGCCTTAGTGTTCAATATAGCAACTCAACGTGTTTAGTTATGTTAACCTAACGAGTTAAACATGTGCACCTCATGTGATACAATACAACATTCATAACTTATAATTTCACCACGTGTATAACACTAACTTAGCAAATTTGTCTCTTCTTTTACTCACTAACTTAACGAGTTATCACGTAACCTATTTTAACCTTTAAGCCTCTAACTTAACGAGTTCTCACGTGACCTCTATAAAAACAAAACTCTAACTTAACGAGTTGTCTAAACGTGCACTATTCATGATACAGAAGATATAACATTAAAGCATATCATGCTTTTCAATAAAAATACATGTTAACTTAACGTTTAGCTAAATGAGAAATTAATGCAACGAAATGACTAGTTATTAACTTCAGATCCAATACAGACAAGTATTTATATCAGTAAGCTTTTTCTGTATTAATTGATGATTTTAGTTTCTTTTCACAAGCAATAGTAATTGAGCAAATATGATTATTTTTATTCAGCACACATCATCAAAACAAAAATACTCAACAATCTCCCCCTTTTTGATGATCACAAAACCATATTAAATCAATTATGAAATATGTTTAACTCAACAAAGCACCTTCATTGGGTTAACTTTTAATTCAACAAACTTGTTTGTTGACTTAAGTTCATTTAAGCTTATTTCTATTGTTTGTGTAAATTTTACCTCTCAGAACTAAAACTCTCAGATGTCAATAATTATATAAGTATCAGTTTTCTAATTATCATCTGTCAGATTACAATAACCATTTAAATAGCATCTCCTTTTATAATATATATATGCAATTAAGATCATAATCATCTTTTTATAATATTTCTCTCCCTTTTTGTTAGTAATCAAAAAGATAATTACAGAGAATATATATATGCATATAAGAGAATTACAACAATGATTTCTGTAAATAAGAATAATAATTGAACACATTTACAGAAAAATGTATTGTTCAATGAATCAAACAAGTAATACAAACATTACATTTTGTATTCAGAAACAAACAAAAGCAGTTATCGACCTCTCCTAAGTATATCACTTATAGCATTACATATTTTATCTCCTAGATGCCTAATATCATTTGTGATGTCGTTAAGCACTACATCTAAGTCAGGAGGTAGCTGGGTTTGCTGTTCTGCTTGAACTGAATAACTTTGTTGTTGTTGTCGTTGTATATGGTCTGTATCAGGTTGTTGTTGTTGTTGTTGTTGTCGTTGAAGTTTATGCATGGCCTGGAATTTTTGCAAATCTTTGACACTAAATGCTCTCATGCCTTTAGTTTCAGAGGGCCAGTCGGATAAATTCAATTGGCTTGCAATGAGTCTACATACAGCATCACCATAAAATAACTTTGAACTCATATGCTGTAGTTGAGAAGTGAAAACATCAAACCAATTGATTTGAATTCTATTCAGCAAGCTATAAGTTGCATATAAACAACTTCTGCTGACTTCCATATTGTGTCCAACTCTCTGAAATAAATTTGCATGCAATATATTTGCAATAAACCTTGCCTCTGCATTCAGATTTTCCATTAATCTCATTTCAGAATATACATCTGTAATTTTTGATAAAGACTGAATGTTCCATTCCAATTGTCTTATTATGTCAAATCTGTTGGTAACAACAACACCTTCATTCTTTAATCCTAAAACTTCAAAAATTAACTCAGGAGACAATATAAACTCCTATTCATTTATTTGAGTTTTTAGAAAATTTCCATTCTTGACCAGATTGCTATAAAAAGCTGCAATAAGCTCTATGTATTACTTCCATTTCGTTCCTACTGGCAAGAATTTAATGAGGCCTTGAAACTCAAACAGATCTCTTATTTCCATCAAATTTCTGAATTTTATTGGACGAGCATGTAGAATCTGACATGTAATCAGATTATTGTATTTTTGCAATGCTTCTTCAGATCTAAAATGAATTGCATTACCTTGAATTTTTAATATTGTACACAAAGAAGGTGATACTTGAAGCCGTGATTCAGAGTTTAATTCATCTTCAAGAACCTCTTCTTCAAAATGAATGTCATGTTGTTCCTCTTCCAAAATATTATCTTGAAGCTGCTCAGGTAAGCTTGATTCTTCAGCTTCAACAGTGTTAGGAACATTGTCAATATGCTCAACATTCATCTGTTCAGTCTCTTTAGAATGTTTAGCGTACAATTTTTCCACAAATTCTATAGCTGGTGTATCTGTCTGTAATTGTTCATTTTGTTTAACAGATATTTCCATTGATTCATGCTGTGAATTCTCAGACTCTGCTTCTATAGATTCTGTAGAAGGCTGGTTAACTTTTAGCTCTTCTGGAGTCTTAACATTTTCAATATCTGCTACTCAAGACAAGTCAGCCTTTGAACTAGTTACTGCCTCAACATTGTCAATTATATCTGCAATAACTTGTTCAACGTCAGGTGCCTGATGCTCTGATTTGTCAATTTCTACATCATTAGGACTTGTACTAATAGAAAAGCTTAAGCTCATATTTGACTTGGATTTCTTCTCAAGTTTTCTAGTAAGGGAAAATAAAGTCTCATTATCTTCATCAGTTTCAGTGTGTTCGGAACTGATGAGTTTATCAGATGCACAATAAGGTACAATGTCTAGACATACATTGTCCTTTGGAAATAAATTTTCATCTGATTTTCCTTTTTCAAAAGACTTTGTTTCCTTAGACATAATTTTTCTGACTTTCCTTCTTCTATAACATTTCTGTTTCTCCTTTTCAAGTATTGCTGTTTTCTTTTCAAATTGCTCCATAAAAGTTTTCTGCTTTAATTCTTCTAAGGCACTTTCTATTGCAATGGCCTTTCGAAGACTGTCAACTTTTGTTTTGTCTACAGCAATATCTGATTCTACTTGTTTTGAATATAAAGGAGTAGGGATAGCTGATTCATGCTCTTCCTCAAATACATGTAGTCTTGTACCGTTTATAGGAGTTTAAGGAGTTCTATTTGATGAACCTACACCTTTTTCCAAATATTTTGCATACTGTTCCAAAAATGCAATCTCAACACATTTCATTCTGTATTCTCTATCATATTTACTTTGAATACCCATGTATGTGATACTTGCATCAGTATGTTGAAGTTCTTGTCTAACTTCATCTAATATATCTTGAGAAAAGAAGTAATCTCTATAAAGTTCTTCTAACCTTTTGTCCACTCGAAATATTTTCTTGAACCAAGTACGTGGAACTTCATCATTCTCTATTTCTTTTCCTTTTGCATCTTTTCTACTTTTGTCTTTTCCTCTGCCACGACCTTTGTAGAACTTGGAGACCATCGTCACAGGTTGTAACAGCAACAAGCGGGAAAGATTTTCTTGACAAAGTTTACAAATAACCTAAGTGCCCGTGTTTTAGATGATATTCAACAGTATATAGATGAACAAAAAACTGCCATTAGCAAAATGGGCCTTCAAAGTGAAGGACAAAGAGTTTATCAACTCAAAATGGCAGAGGTTGAGAGCTTAAAACTCTATATTCCATTATTACAACCTAGGCATCATGGTGAAGGACCATCAAGACCCTAGGTGCCTTTAAAAGGAGAAATTAAGACAATTTTAGAACCTCCTGAACAACTTGAAACACTACAAACATATAGTCGGAAAAAGAAAAAGGCAATTGAATATTTTGGACTAACTGCAGGTGTACAAGGAATATTGCACCAAAAAGAAGAATCAGTTAAAAATGGAAAACTATGTTCCATTGTAGAGGCTAGACAGACATTTGTGTTAGGAATCCCAGCAGATGTGACCAATATTGGATTACAAGCATATACTCTAAGGTATTGTGTCACATTAGTGCATAATGTATCTTTTAATACAATGGACAGTTTTTCACAAAATGCTACAAGCACACATTCTTTTCATACAGAAAGAGAGAATGTAGGAAATTTTGATGATACATATACAGATGATATCCAATTTGATGATATTTTTGACAACATAGACACTAAGTTTATGAATTTTGAAGATATTTCATCTAAAGAGGAATGTACAGATATTCCTCTTACTGTATCTTGAATAGAGACTTTTGAGTTTTGATACAGTTGCTTAAACTACATTTTACATATATGGTTATGTCTATTATAGTATATAGTTATGTCTATCAACAGACTTACTTCGTTGATTTAACTATAAAACACGTGCAATAAAGAAATAACGAGTTCAGATGTTTTGGATAGTTATAACTATAAATATCTGAAACTTATATGCATTTCGGATAGTTAGCACCTAACCTTTTGAAAGATAACTTAAGTTTAGTTTCCTGAACGCGACACGTGTCCTCAAGCAGTTTTATGATAAAAAGATATTTCAGATACTTAAAAATCTTACTATCCGATGCTCAGATGCATTTCGGATAGTTACCAAATAACTTACCGAAGATTCACTTAAATCATGCATTATGGTTACAACACGTGTACTCCAGAAAATAATAAAATATTCTTTAAGCATTTAAAACATAATTGTCTAATACATGCAATATAACTCTCTGAAATAATAGAAAATTCGGATACTTAAGAATTAAAAACTTGCAACTTACCGACAATTCAGAAATGTACTTAATTAACGTTAATTTCCTGAAATTATGTAGATTCTTTCATTAAAGCATATAATAGTAAAATTATAACATAATGGCTTAATTCTCATATGATAAGCTAAATATTATGCAATTAACCATCATTTAACCGTTAATATTATGCACTTTTTCATTCTAAACAGTACATGATATAACTGGGATTCCTAGATCAAATAACTTTTTAGGAATTTATGGTAAAAATAGAGAACTACTTTACTTAGCTAAAAAGACTTTTCTTAAAATTTTTCGCTCCCTCTTCTTAGAACACTAATCCTTAAGAAATTTAGCACAAGGTGGCATTTTCTACAATAAGTTTAACAAAGGAACGTTAACTTGTACTTTTTCAAAAATTTCACTAATTTTTTCTTATTTTTTAGGAGATGTTTGTTTTAATCTTTTAGGATAAGGTGCTAATGATTGTGATTTAAAAGATTATTTTTCTTTTGTTTCATTCGTTTGATAATTTTTAGTCACATTTTCAGATTTAGATTGTTCTTCATTAATTTCTAAGTTTTCAGGTATTTCATGTTCATTTTCATTTTGAATTTCTTTCTTACTTACCTCCACTTTGCTTTCTTTTTGAATTCATGGTGGTACATTAGTTCTAGATCTTAATGTTATATATACATCTTTCAAATATTTATTACTTTCATGATGTTCTTGTATTACCGTTTCATTTTCATGATTTTGATTTTTAAGTGTTTCTGATTTATCTTCTGTTAATTTACATTTCTCAACTCCTATTTCATTAGTATTTTCTTGTATCTATATGTTTTGCAAATTATGCAGCTTTTCAATATTGTAATTTTCATTTATGTTCTCATTTTGCATAACTTGTAATTTCATTGTAAGTTCATCTAGTGCCTTAAGTTTTCTTTCCAGATCATCTAATCTCATTTACATTTCTCAACTCCTATTTCATTAGTATTTTCTTGTATCTATATGTTTTGCAAATTATGCAGCTTTTCAATATTGTAATTTTCATTTATGTTCTCATTTTGCATAACTTGTAATTTCATTGTAAGTTCATCTAGTGCCTTAAGTTTTCTTTCCAGATCATCTAATCTCATTGCATTCAATTTTTGATCAATTTCATTATGGTTTTCTCAGTTTCATAGATGATATCAATTTTAGGTTCTAAATAATCTTCCTTATAGTTTATTTGGTTGACTTCTTGTTGATAATAAATGTATTGTTCTAGTTTGTCTAAGTTTTGTTCTAAATTACACTCTAGTTTGTCATACATATCCTAAACTTCCTTGTCACTCGACATATTACTTCTTCTAAGTTGACTATTAGTTAGGTAAACTATAAGATTCTCATATTCAGTACTATTATATTGGATATAATTCATTTGTTATTCATGTGATCTAACCATTTGCAATTATCTCAATTTCAAACAATCAGCAATGTCATGACCTTTTAAATTGCAAAATTCACATATGCTAATTACAGGTTTTAGAAATTTTTAAGCATAAGCATATGCCATATTCTCAATTATAAAAACATACAACACTCCCTTTGCTATAAAAACAAAACAGCACTATAGTTGCTTAGTTTTTTCAATCCTTGGCAACGATGCTTGAAAAACTTGTTTGGTTTGTTTTTATGTTTATATTAATAATTTCTTTTAGAAGTAAATAAACAACTTTTCACACAAATTAGCTATTAAGTCCAATTTGTATATTAATTACAAGTGCACAGTGTCTATTACATTTGTGTGCAAGTATAGGTCAATCTCACAAAGATTGAGTAAGAATGATGTACTATTTTGATTTTTATAACTAGAGTTTTATATGTGTTCAATTAAGCACTCTGTTGATTTACAACTAACTCAACGAACTTAATTCGTGGAGTTATAATTAACTCAACGAACTATCCTCATGGACTTAACTCCATGAGCCTACCTAGTAACTTCTAGTTAAATGTTGCTATTCATAAAGGAATTCGACCATCCATTGGGCGATTTCATAGAATGTAAATAACATCAATTAAGCTTTTAATGTTAGTTTATATGGTGTTTATCATTAATCAATACTAACATTCAGATATTTCGAATAGTAACCATTAAGATTTTGGGTATGTTGTACGAATCAATTTCAGTAATCAATAAAACTATTTTCTATTTTCTGAATCAACTAAACATAAAACATTCACAATATTGACAATAATAACATTAATCATGATACAAAACAAACAATACAATACATAAATACTAACTTCAAACATAGATAATTAGTTTTTGGTATTTTTGTTTTAATATGCTCTAGAAGATGAACGAAAGGTGAAATGTAAAAATTCTCTATCGACAGTAAGAACTTCCGTCATTACATGCGATGCGATTACACAACTAAAAATTTAATCACTTACAGTCACACCTCTTCTCCCTATAGAATTATGAACCGAGACTTGTAAGTTGATCTCCTCTTTAGTATATTGACATCAACCCAAAACCAAGGCTAGAAGTTTTACGATCTCCTAAGATATGAGTCGGTTCTTGGTGAAAATGGTTTTCCTTCCTACGACACAATCACTCCTCATAGTGGTTGTCAGTCATCATGTTTGGCTCAAAATCGACCCAACATCTGGAAAGTATCCTCACAAACCTCTAATGGTTGGTGATTATGGTGGTGTTGTAGAGCTTCAAGGAACTATCGACGTTGCCTGCAGTTAGCATTGTTCTCCACTTTTTCTTCATTTTTTCTCCTCTTCTTTTTATATTTCTTTCAATAGTAACTACTTTTGCTTAAATGATCAATTAGATTTCCTTCATTCGTATCAACGATAGTGATTTCTTCTTCATTCCACGATTTAAATCCTGCATGATACATGTAATCGTGGTTTTCCTTCGAATTTCTTATTTTTACAACTACTAATAGTGGCATGTTAAAAAATAGCTAGTTTGTGGAGTTAGTGTAACTCAATGAACTTACTCCGTTGAGTTAAGCTTAATTCAACGGATTTAATATAAAGCATGTACAACTCACGTGACATAATAAAATGTTTAAATTTGCACGAACATAATTCTAACTTTATAAAGGTTTGTAACCTTAGCTTTGTAAGTTTACGAGGATCTATAAACTTAACTAAAAACTTTACGAACTTTCATACCCTTAGTAACTTTACGAAGGTTCGTAAACTTACATGAGTAACTTTACAAATTTGCATGTAATAAATTTTCACTTTTAAACCTATAAAAGGATGTTTCAGATACTTTGAAAACATAACTATCTAATGTTTAAACACATTTCATATACTTAAGAATTAAAAAGCCTATAACTTACCAATAGTTCAAAAATATACTTCATTAACGCTAATTCCCTAAAATTATGCACATTCTTCAATTAAGGCATATAATTGTGCAATTATAACATAATGACTTAATTCTCATGTGATAAACTAAATATTATGCAATTAAGCATTATTTAATCATTAATATTATGTACTTTTTCATTCTAAACAATGGACCACTAGACACACTAAAAGAAGTATTGAGTAATTTATCAACTAAAGATCTATGCAAATTGTGTTGTATCTGAAGACAAATTAAGGAATGTGTCGTAGAAAAATATTTTCATGGACTACAAGCTGCGAAGATGAGTAACATTAGAGATAGAGTTTTATGGAAATTATTCAATTGTAACACAATCAGTTATGAATACCTAAACATAGAAGAAACTACTGGAATTCTACCCAATACATTAGAAGGAATAGATCATATTATGGGAATAGATGAAGGGTTGATCGTATATAGAACCAAACCAAGGTATGTTATTTTGTTACCTGATATTTTTATTAGAAATCCTATCACTAGAGAAGAATGGAATATATCAAGACCTAATATGTTTGAAGTACTAACTGAAAATTGTGGGACAACATTATCATTTTCTGATAAGAATTCAATTATTCTTGAAAAATTATTTTATTGGAGACCAATTGGAAATTGGGATGAAGGATTATGGTTAAGTGTTTACAATTTTATGAATAGATCTTGAAACAAAAATGTTATGATATATCTAAGAGAGAAAGCATTAGTTAATAACACTCATGTAATACTTGATGGATATATATATTAAAACCTTCAATTTTGAATTGTTTTACTTTAAACATAGTTCTTTAAATTTAATAGGTTATAGTGATGTTGATTTCGCAGGATGTAAGTCTGAAAGAAAAGGCACGAGTGGCACTTGTCAATTATTAGGAAACATTTTAGTGTCATGGTTTAGCAAAAAGCAAAATTGTGTAGCACTATCTACAACAAAAGTTAAATATATAATTGCTGCACTTTGCTATGCTCAAATCCTATGGATCAGATAGACTTTAAAAGATTTTAATTTAACCTATGAACCAACTAAGATTTTCTGTGATAGTAGTTCTACAATAAGTTTGTCTAAAAATCCTATTTTACACTCACGAGTTAAACATATAAAAGTTAGACATCATTTTCTAAGGGATAATATAATAAAAGGAAAAATAGCATTAAATTTTGTTCCAACCACAAAACAATTAGCCGATTTATTCACTAAACCCTTAGATGAAAATACTTTTTTAAAATTACAATTAAAACTTGGTATCTATAGGTTATCTGATGTTTAATTGTCCTATTCATTATACAATATTTTGGTTTATTTAAAAGGAGTTTAGAATTTAAATTCTTTATATTTAGAAAAACTCAAAATATCTACTTTGGAATTAATGTTTACTGGTAGTTAAGAATTTATGAAATTCTAATTTTTATTGAAGTCAATTTATTTAAGAAATATTCAGAAAAGGTTACTTAAGGAAAGTTAATTTGATTCAATATGAGTACCAACTATATTTTGTTACTTATGTATATGCCTTTATAGAGATTTTAACTAGAAAACCCATAGAACGTATGTACAGTTTATTAAAGAAAAGTTACTAACATTTTGTTAAAAAAATTAAGTCTTGAGGTTGCCTCTTGTTTTATTTACTGTCTAAATTTTATTTGAGTCTAAAATTACTTGAGTAATTAAGTCTATTGAGGGATCTTAAACCCTAGTCACTTGAACCAACTGGTTTAAGATATGCTGACTGAAAACTCATTATACAAGTAATTCAAATTATATTTAAAAAAAAAAGGTTATCTGTTCTTACTTATCATTGAGTAATTGGTTATCTTTCTTCTAAGTAAGGGATTGTGATCATGTAAAAGATGATATTGTGGGAGGTAACAAATAATAAAAAAAGGGCAATGTACTCAAGTTTAGTATATTTTATAGGTGCTATAACAATTCTACCATAAACTGTATGTATAATCTTTGTAATTTTTTTAGTTACTATCTATTCTTTACACATAAAGTAATACATTTATTTTCTTATGTTGAGTACTCATTATTGAATTCTTTTAATTTACTTGAAAGTATATCTCTATGAATTTTCTTTTGTAAACTAAATAAAAGATAGAAAGTCTAAATTGTTAAACTACTGCTTATTTTTGTTTTAAAATTACAAAAAAAGGAGAGATTTCATATAGAAATTTGGGCTTGGCAACCCAGTTTAAAGTAAGCCAAAATACCTTAAATGAAAATTCTATATATTAAGGCTTGGCAACCCACTTAAGTCAACTATTTGGATTTAATACAAAATCTATATATTAGGGTTTGGCAACCCACTTAAGTCAGCTATTTGGATTTAATACAAAATTTATATATTAGGGCTTGGCAACCTAATTTTAAGTACATCATGGTTTATCTTTGATACAATAATGTAGGGGGAGCAACAACAAATCTACATAGATGAAAGTATTTTGGAACTTACATAAAGAAAAAGTTAAACTAATTCAATTAGTTTAACATATAGTTATGCATTTCTCTTAGTATCTACCATTTTTTTTTCTCACAAATAGATAAATAACCATCCAAGTTTTTCAAATAGTTATGTTTTATTATCCTACAAACTTGAATAGTTAGGTTTTTATCTAAGTTTCTATTTTAAATTCTTATACTTTATTTCTTTAAGAAACTCGAATAGTTATGCTTAAGTGTTCAACTTTTTAGCATATATGTTCAAGAAAGTCGAACAATTAACATAGTACTATTATATTTTTATGTTAGACTTATAATATGACAGTAACTATTCTAGTTTATCATATAGTTATGTACTTTATTACTTATAAAACTAAAATAGTTATCATAAGTCTTCAAGTTTCTCATTCTCTCTTTTACATAGCCAAAATTTATTTTCTTTACACAAACAATTACGCTAATTCTTCGTCTTTGTTAGGTTGTAAAACTCATACAGTTATCATAAGCTTTCGAGTTATTTATGAAAAATGGATCTTATATTTATGATTTCAATGATTGAATCCTATTATCCGTTTATAAACTCAAAGAGTTATAAATGTTTTACTAACAACCTTTTGTGTTTTTACCTTCGTAACCCTAGATTGAAAATCTTTACTTCCTCTAAGTTCTACAATGAGAAGTAAAGCTTAATCGACAATGTCAAGATGTGGAAGAGGACATGGTAGAATGACAAAAGTTCAGAAGAGAGAGATAGAACTTTAGAAAACTAAAAGTGAGACCAAAGATATTTACTCCAGGTATACATTTTCCAATGAAATTCTACATGAAATTTGAAAGTCTATTCAAGAAGAGAAAATTTTCTATTGGAAATTTATTAGAAATTATGCTAAAACTCAATTTAGACTAAAACAAATCGAACTTTCTACCTTGTATTTATGGAAAAGAATGTTACAACCTGACCCTAAGGTTGTTGTTAGTTCTGAATAAGTACTTGAAAAATCGATATAGTCTATCACATATTATAGAAAGAAGTGGAGACTAACAATATAAAATACCAATAGGGAATTATCAAGATCATATTCCCAACATTATTTTCCCCTAGCTATTTTAGATGATATTCAGAAATTTATAAATGAATAGAAAATAGCAATTTGAAAAATGGGCCTTTGAAGTGAAGGTCAAAGAGTTTATCAGTTGAAGATGGCTGAGGTTGAAAGTTTAAAACTTTATATACCATTATTACAACCTAGGCAACCTGGTGAAGGACCATCAGAACCACAAGTGCCTCTAACGAGTAAAATCAAGTAAACCCTAAAACCACCAAAAAAATCTGAGACTACAGACATATAGTCAAAAGAAAAAAACCATAGAATATTTTGGACTAACTATAGGTGTAAAAGGAATTTTGTAGCAAAGAGAAGAATCTTTAAGAAATGAAAAACTTTGTTCCATTGCATAAGCTAGACAATATTTCGTTTCAGGAATACCAGTAAATGTGACAAATATCAGATTAAAAGCATATACTTTAAGGTATTGTGTCACATTAACCTATAATATTTCCTTTAATATAATGGATAATTTTCTACATACTACTGCAAGATAACATTCTTTTCCTACAAAAATCGGAAATGTAGAAAATTTTGATTATACATATATGGATGATATTAATTTTGATAATATTTTTGATGGCATAGATGCAAAGTCTATGAATTTTGAAGATATATCATCTAAAGAGGAATGTATAGATATTTTTTCTCTTACTGTATCTCAGATTAATAACATAAATTTTTGGTATAGTTGCTTGTACTGGATTATATATATCTAGTTGTCTTTTACAATATACATGTTATTTGTTCATAACTATATATAGTCAACAGAATAAACAATTATAGATAGAATATAATTATGGTGAAGTCTCAAATATAGAAATACAAAATATTTCTATACCACAGACAAATATAGAATATTTTCCAATAAGGAGATAGTTGTTTTACAATAGAATTATAGAAATAAATGTTGCTAATACAGATATTCAAATAGAGAATGTTGATACTGATATACAAATGGTAGTTGCTGATATGTTTGATGAAAATCAAATAGATGAAGCTCAAAGCATTGTTGATACAATAATAGTAGATATTCAAACAATTATACTAGTTTTGACAAAAATTCCACTAGTTCTAAAAGATCTAAAAATTTAGCTACTGATGAAAATATTGAAACAAGTCCCAAGTCAGAAGCACATGACAGGAAAATTCCTAATCTTCAACAGAATTTGGAAGATAACACACTACTATGGTTCAAAAATGGATCCTATTATGAAAAGTTTCAAACATATAAAACTTTTACAGTTTTATATTCTAGACTAGTTAAGCTTGAAAGGATGGCAAACATTAAAGAAATGTTTGAGTTTCAAGGCTTGTTGACACTACTTCCACAATAGCCAAGTGTTTGTATTTTCCCAGCACTACACCAGAAAAAACTTGAATTTGTTACTTCTGTTTTTACTTAGTTAATTTATCTTTATGTCTATTCTTTCTTTTAGAAGTAAACAAACAGCCTTTAATACAATTTAGATATTAATTCCAATTTGTACTTTAACTACAAGTGCACAGTGTCTATTGTATCAGTGTGCAAGTACAGGTCGATCCCAAAGGGAATTGCTGAAAAGTTTAGAACTGTTCGTTTGTTAACAATCAAATTTATATATTCAATAAGCTCTCCGTTGAATTATAGTTAACTCAACGGATAAAGTTCGTTGAGTTATGGCTAACTCAACGGACTAACCTCGTGGACTTAAGTTAACTCCACGAGCTTGTCTTTTCTTTTTAATACTACTATTTCCAAAGGAATTCGGCCAACCATTGGGCGATTCCACAGATTGTAAATAACATCAATTAAGCTCTTTAATGTTAGTAAAAACTAGATTTATCATTATGCAATACTAACATTCAGATAATTCAAATAGTAACCATTAAAATCTTTAAGTCTTTTGAACGAACCAATTTCAGTAAACTGTAAAACTAAAACAAACATAAAACAATCACAACATTGACAAAGATAACATTAATCACGATACAACACAAACAATACAACACTCAAATACAACATACAAACATAGATAAATTTTTTTGGTATTTTTGTTTTAATATGAACATGGAAATGGGCGAAAGGTGAAATGTAAAGTAATCTCATTCGATAGTAAATACTTCTGACACTACTTGCAATGCGATTACACCACTGAAAATTAAACCACTTACAATTCTGTCTCCTCTCCCTATAGAATCGTGAGTCCAGAATTGCAAGATAATCTTCTCTTCAGCATACAGGCATAAACCTGAAGCCAAGGCTAAAAGCTTTACGATCTCCTGAAATATGAGTCGGTGCTTAGTGAAAATGGCTTCCCTTCCCACGACGCGATCACTCTTCATAGTGGTTGTCAGGCACTGTGTTTGGCTCGGAATCGACCCGACATCAAGAAAGTATTCTCACAGACCTCCGATGGTTGGTGATTATGGTGGATATGGTGGTGGTAACGATGGTTGGTGTGATACTTCGGAGAATCGCCGATACTGTCTATAGAAAGCTCGATGCTCCTCTTCTGTATACACTGGTCGTCCATCAATCACACACCCGCACTTCTTTTTCTTATTTTCTTTTATATTTCTTCAGTAGTAACTACTTCTGCTTGAATGATCAGTTGGATTTCCTTCATTCATATCAACGGCGATGATTTCTTCTCCCTGCAACGAGTGAATTCCTACGTGATACGTGCAATCGTGGTTTTTCTTCCAACTGTCCTGTTTCTGCAACCGCTATAGTGGCATATTAGAAAATAAATAGTTCATGGAGTTATAAATAACTCAATGGACTTTCTTCGTTGATTTAACTATAAAACACGTGCATAAATTTAACTATCCGATGCTCAGGTGCATTTCGAATACTTATAAACTTAACTATCTGATGCTCAGATGCATTATGGATAGTTACAACTAACTCACCGATATATAACTTAAGTAAATCTACCAAATCTCGACATGTGTCAGCAGCAATTTAATAATAAAATACACATTTCGGAGAGTTACAAGTCTAACTATCTGATGCTCTGATGCATTTCGGATAATTACAGCTAACTCACCGAAAATCCACTTAAGTCACTTTACTAGAACATGACACGTGTCCACAGCTATTTTATAAATAAAAGAGATTTCAGAGGGTTACACATATTACTATCTGATGCCCAGCTGCAATTTCGGATAGTTATAGATAACTCACTAAAAGTTCCCTTAAGTCATTATACCAGAACATGACACGTGTACTTCTGGAAATAATAAAATATTCTTTCAAAACATAACTGTTCGGCAATATAAACATAACTATCCGACATGTTCGGTCTGTTAAAAATAACTGTCCGAAATATGTTCAGTATGTTAAACATAACTGTCCGAAATATTAGAAAATTCGGATACTTAAGAATTTCACAGCTTGCAACTTACCAACAGTTCAGAAATATACTAAATTAACATTAATTCCCTAAAATTAAGCAGATTCTTTAATTAAAGCATATAACAGTGCAATTATAACATAATGGCTAAATTCTCATATGATAAGCTAAATATTATGCAATTAACCATCATTTAACCGTTAATAATATGCACTTTTTCATTCTAAATACTTCCCCCATACCTAAATTTTGCTAGTCCCTTAGCAAACTAAGATCTAATTAATTGGTCTTTCAAAAAGTGCTAGAATTAATTCCTCTTCTTTTTTTCTTCTGTTCAGCATAAAAATATATATTATGTATGTTTCAGTAATCAACCTGCTAATATACTTAAAATATATGTCAATTACATACAAAGTATATCATCATCACATAAGTGTTAATTATATTATCGTTTGTTCTTCTTTTCATCATTTGCCATCCTGAATTTCCCAATAAGATTTCTAGAAGAAATTTCAACAACATATGAATCAAAGTACAATCCAATTCAATATGATTAAGACAGTAGAATAAAGAATTGTATCTCCATTAAAACAACTTCAAAAGTCAATTCTAGATTCATATTACAACAATTCTAGATAACAGAAAATTTACTCGATTCATAACATATCTGTATTTCACAAAACATTTGTATCTTTTCAGAACAGTATATGTATATATTTTTTCTTTTTCTCTTTTTTTTTCTTTTTTTTTTCATACTTTAAAAGTTAATTTGACAAGCTTGAATCATACAGGAGCTTTCTAATGTACCCATGTAACGAGCTTTCAGTCAACAATCCCAAATCTGATTAGGATCTTAGGTTGCTAGATTTCAAGAGTCCTTTTTCAAGTCAACAATCCTTACATACCTATCTGCTCAAGTACAAAAGGCTCGTGATCAAACAAGTCAATAAACTCTCAATTTTTTTCTCTTTTTCTTTTCTTTTTTTTCTTTTCTTTTCAATCAAAATACACACAAAACAAAGCATTAGTCACATACTGTATATGTACGTATTTCATTAATACAGATGAAGTAAAACACCAATCTCATATAGTCATGTTTCTATCATTTACTGAAAATATGAATCCATAACAATAAGCTCATACTTTTTTTGTAGTTTAATAAGATCTACACATAAATCATTCTACAAGTTCAATCAGTCAAATTAAATGTATCTTTAATCATATGTGTTTCATTTAATCTAGAATTCACATCTCAACTCCTTCAGGACTTTAGATAATTTACTGATTTTTCATTAAGCATTCTAATTTCATTTTAAAATCGTGAAACTATTAAACTCATGAAATTCAAAAAAATCATAATATACTATATCTAGATTTGCATAAATAATAAATTCTATAGCATCATATACAGCCTTCTAAATATAACATTCAAGCAGTTATAGATTATAAATTTTATAGTCTCAATTATCGGATAGTTACAGCAAGTTTATAAAAATTTTCAATTTCCACAACTTTGAAGTACCATTTTAATTTCTTTAATTAACAAACTTACATGCCTGTTACTTTAATTACCTCCCCCCCCATACCTACATTTTGCATTGTCCTCAATGTAAAAGATTTGACAATAAGTACAGTAATTGTAGCAGGCATGAATACAGTTTGTTTGATTTAAAATTCAAGGTAAGTAATTGGTTACATACCTTGTTCCATTTGTATCTCCTTCTGCATATTCTAATTTTTGATTCTAAAAACTTTTCATTCACATATAAAAGCAAAATATAAAACGAAATAACACTTAACAGATATTAATAAATCAATGTCTTGTGTGGAACCCAAGCTCCTATGCCTCTGGTGGCTCACAAGCAAGCTAGTTGGTTTCCCAGAACAGATACCAACAAACTGGATTGATATTTTGTTTTTTTTTTTTTATACATAAACGTAGAATACACACAACATTAAACACACAAAATTACAGCTTAAGAACATGATTGAAAAGTAGGAACAAATGGAATAAATGTATCAGTCCAAGCAAACTTTTTAGGCATAGTTCTTGCTATTAATTCTGTTTTCATGTAGTTCTTGTTCCTTCTTAATTTGTAAACGTGTAATATATTATAAATTCCAAATACAAGTGTATTACCATTAATGATATGAAATGCAGAAAGGGATCTTTTTTGGTTCCAGGGTAATGTAGCAGTTTCTATTTCTACATCTATTTCAATATACTTCTCTTCCCACTTCCATTCATTAATGTCTTCCATAATCTATATTTGAAATTTCATCAGTTCATCCCACCATCATATCAGACATAAAGTAGGATCATCTTCTTCATTATACCACATTCCTATTTGAATTTTATTAAATTCTGCAGATGGTGGTTTAGCTATATCACTCGGTACAGGTAAAATTTCTATATATTCATCATAACTATCTATGCTCACTATGTATAAATCAGATCCAAATGCAATTGAAATATCTGTGACAAGATATATATATCCATCAAGTATGACATGTGTTTGGTTAATTAATGATTTCTGTCCTAGATATATCCTAATATTTTCATTCCAAGATCTATTCAGAAAATTATACACACTTAAGCGTAAATCTTTGCCCTAATTTCCTGTAGGTCTCCAATAATATAATTTTTCAGGAATTGCAGAATTTTTATCAGAAAATATTAAAGCTAACCCACAATTTACAGTTGGTACTTCAAATCTATTAGGTCTTCATATATTCCATTCTTCTCATGTTATAGGATTTCTTATCAAAATATTAGGTAATAATAAACTTGCATACCTTGGTCTCGTCTTATACATAATTAATCCTTCACCTATCCCTATAATATGATTTATTCCTTCTAATGCATTGGGTGGAATTCCAGTAGTTTCTTCCATAGCCAAATATTCATGATTAATTGAACTACAATTAAATGACCTCCATATGAATCCATCTCTAATCTTAGTCATTTTTGCAGCTTGTAGTTCCTGAAAATATTTTTCTTCAATACAGTTTTTAATTTCCTTTGATACACAACACAGCCTGCACAGATCTTTGGCTGGCAAGTTACTTAGTACTTCCCTTAGTGCATCCAACGGTAATTGCATCAATTCCATTTGTTGATTCTGTATAACACAAACAATAATTTAGTAGAGACAAAAATTAACATAACTACTGCACACCCTCGTGGAGTTAAGGAATAACTCAACGAACTAAGTTCATTGAGTTAAGGACTAACTCTACGATACTATTAACTAAAAATAAAAACATATATACATATAGATAGTTGCTTCAGATATGCTGCTTCATTCAGCTATCCTCCTAAAAGAGGTATCAATTTCATTGACCGTTCTATTGACAGGATTAGGTATAGCTTGTATTGGCAATCCTCTAGTAAGTCTACCTTCCATTGGTTCCTTCTGTCTAAGTGGTATATTTCTATTTTGATTTTGAATTGCAGCACTTCCAAATACAAAATCTAGATGATTGTTTAATTGTTGGATTATCTTTTCTAATTTCTCTATTTTAGATCCTTGTTCCAATAATGCTTCTTAACTTATATTCTTCTCATTTACATTTTCTCCTCCTTCGAAATTGTTGTTTCTCCAAGATAAATTCAGGTGATTTCTCCAATTAGGATTATAAGAATTTCCCAAGTTATCTCTTTGGTTTCTAGCATAAATAATATCTAAATCATTTATGTTTGCATTCTTTTCTACTAGCTTTTGATTTAATGATAACTCTTCTATTTTCTTTATTAATTCATTTAATTTCACCTCAAGCATAGTACTTGAATCTATTTCATGCATTCCTCTTGGCAATATTTTTTTATCTGCAATAGCTTCAGCCAAATTTTCCCACTGTGCAATTCTTTTTGCAAAGTTTTCTAAATATGCCTATGCTTCTTCACTACATAACTTTAAAAATCCATTTTGACAAGTAGATTCTAATAAAGATTTCATTGAAACATCTATGCCTTCATAAATTATACCTATTAATTGTGCTTTACTTATTGCATGATGTGGACATTGAGTTAATAAATCTTTAAATCTTTCAAAATATTTCCAGAATGATTCACCTTGTTTTTGGCAACACATTAAGATTTCTTTCTTCTTTTTAATCATTTGATGTGTTGGATAATATTTTTCCAGAAAAACAGAGCAAAATTCAGTCCATGTAGAAATTGAATCAGACGACAGAGTATATAACCATCTCTTAGCTGTGTCTTTTAAAGAAAAAGGGATATATCTAAGTTTAATAGCATCTATACTCATGTTCGGCATTTTCATCATTTGACAAACTTCATTAAATTCTCTAAGGAAATAATAGGCATCCTCTCTTTCTAATCCATGAAAATGTGGCAATTGACTAATATAATTAGATTTCAGTTCAAACCTATCTCCCTTAAAGTTTGGCAATCGAATACGTGAAGGTTCATCAACTAATTCTAGATACAAAATTTCTCCTAATGGTTTTTCTACTACAGTAGCCATCTCTACGTTCTCTTTTAAAGAAAGGTTAGCTACACCCCAAAGAATTTCGTTAAAGTTCAGTTCAAAAAAATTTTCAGTACTCCTCTACAATGAAAATTCCTAGGTAGGTGTTCTTACTAATCACTTCGTGCTTAGAGAACGAGTCCACATGCTCATAAATAAATAGAAGAAGATTAATTACATACCAGTCTAAAGCTTTCCATTCAGTAAATATTTCTTGTCGGATGAAGTTGAATCAGTTGCTTCTCCTTTCAGTTCCTCCAACGCATTCTCCTTTCTTTTAAAAGTGCTGGTAACTCGTAAATAACATTCTGATTTATATATATAATGTACATCCATAAAGTGAATAAATCTCATTGCAAGAGCATGTCTTGCAACATGCATCATGGTTCCTGTTTTTATGGGTACGTGTACCACTATCAATTTTAAATTTTGGTAACCACTAAACCGACGAAGTTTCATTCCTGGTTAAAAGAATAACTGTTCTGCTTAATCCACGAACTAATCTCGTTGAGTTACAGATAACTCAATGGAACACAGTCGGTTACTGTTGCTAACTCCACGGACTAACTTCGTTGAGTTACAGATAACTCAACGGAGTGACCTTATATTATATTACTGACCTCGTGGAGTTACAGTTAACTCAACGGACTTACTTCGTTGAGTTAACACTTAGCAACCTCTAAGTTTACTCTCATAAATTCCTCTCTATTTTTTTCTATTTCATTCTGCTAACTGAAATAAAGTTAAATCTATGTCATTAATGCATCATTCTAATTAAAATTCATTTACATCTGAACATTATATAAAGATTTAACTTGCAGGTCATTTTATATTATGCAGAATTTACATTTTACCTTGCAACATGTAGAAAATTTTTTAAGCATTTATCCTGTCATTCAGCAAATTGTAAATCTGTTACATATTCATTCATAAAGTTCCACAAATTATATAATATTCAATAAATTCCATTCATTTCACATCCAAAACACATATGAAAAATACATCTGAAAAATTATATTCATTAATATGAATCAATTTACGTTACAAATACATCATACAATTTTACACAAGTAGACGAACAATACAATTTATTCTCTATTCCTAAGTTCATCTACTTCCTTCTGGAGTTTTTCTAATTGAAGTTCTAATTGATTAATTCTCTCTACAGCTCCTGTAATGCCCTCTAGAAGGTACAGCTATCTCTGCAGCTACAAAATTTCTGTATTCTTTCACTGAAATGGTTCTTGATCTGATCCTTTTTGATGTCCATTTAGTGAAATCGATACAGTCCACCATCAGCAGTGGAATCAAATCTCCATAAAACATTTTTTTCTTGATTGCTTTCAGCTTGGAGATAAAAACTACAGACCAATTTATTTGAATCCTATTTACAACTGCATATGTGGCCCATTTGACAAATTAACTTAATTTTATGTCATGGCCCTATCGTTGATAGACATTTTTAATCAGAATGTTAGCTACCATGTGTGCCTTACCACTTAAATGCTTCAATCTATTTAATAAAGGTACACCAGGATTGATAGCTAAACAATCTTTAATTTCCTGTTCAGTCCACTCGACAGCAGTTGTATCTTCCAAAATTTTTATTCCTTCATTCTTCAATCCAAAAATGTTGTGGAGAAGCTCTGGTGTTATCTGTACATCAGCTTCCTCCATGTTTGAAATTAATCCTCCTTCTCTTTCTCTTAAATTTGCATAAAAACAGGGCACTAAATTCTCATATACTACATACCCTCTCTCTTGAGAAATGAATTGCAGTAGACCTTGGGATTCAAATAGATCTTTGATTTCTTGCATTCCATCCCAATTTGCTGGTCTACTGTAAATAATATCATAACCCCTTATTTCTTGGTATTTGGTATAAGCTTCCTAACTACAAAAATGTACTTCATCCAAAATTGTTGTTTCAGTCGGGTTAGGAAGGTGACTTTGTTGTTCTAGAGGGTTTTGTACTTGCTCTTCCTCTAACATAGGCTGCATTTGAACATTTTCTACAGATTCCTGAATTTCTGTTTCTGTTTGTGGTGGTGAGCCAACAAAACTCTCCACTCTATCTTGAATTCTTTCCATATATTGCTAAAGCGTTTCTTGCTCTTCAGTGGAATCTGTGAAATTATTTTTGTCCAAATGGCTTCTTTCATTCTCTTCATTTTCTACTCTTTCTTCTTCCTCCTGACTACCAATCTATTCTGTTACTGTTCTTTCTAATTCTGTAACAGATTGGGATAGAGTCACGGGCAATTCAATTTCTGCCCTAATTTCTGTTTCTTCTTGTATAGGCTGCAGACTAATTTCAGCCTAATTTTCTTCTTTTCTTTGCTAACTGCAATTTCAGTTGCCACTCTAATCTTTCTCCATTATCTGTGGTATTTGTATTTCTAACTCAACTAAAACTTTCCTTAAGTTAAAGAGTTCTGATTCTACCTGTTGTAGCTCTTTCTCTCTTGTTGTATTTCTGATCTTCTACCGTGTGTGCCATTCTTCAGATTCCTTCAGAAACTGTGCAGTGTCCACTACATCTTCCCAGAATTCAGGCGTCATTTTCCTCATCATGGAGTTACACAACACGGAATCGCTCTGATTTCTACTATTCTAGATTCTAAATGATTTGCCAGATAATGCCCCCAAAACCCTAGGTTTTAGATAAATAAGCCCTAAGTTTAGGCAGGTAATTGGGTCATTTCCCGAACCAACTATTACTATTTCTTCCACGGTCCTAGCTACAGTACTCCATTGAGTTATAGTTAACTCAACGGAATAAGCTTGTTGACTAACTCAAGAGTCAACGGAGTAAGCTCATTGAGTTAAGCATAACTCAACGGACTCTCCGTATAAATAAATATAATAATAAAAATACTACAGATAATAGTTTTTCTGATTAACTTTTTTTTTTTTTCGGTTTAACCGATACTATGTTTCGGTCAGACCTAATTTTTTCTGAAAATTAATATACATATTTTTTTATGTTCCGGTCATACCGATGGATCTGATTAGTTGAACTGTAACGATTTTTATATATTATATATATATTTTTTAATGTGTTTTTTTTTTATATATATATAAACATAAAAATTGATTTCTTACTAAGTAAAGCTCGAGTAATCTTCTACTCTAACTTCTTCTATAATTCCAAAGGAGTTTTTTGGTGTTTTCAGAATAGGTCTAAGTCTTTGTCCATTTACTTTAAATATATTCTGATTTTTAGGATTTTCAATTTCAATAGCTCCATAGGGATAAATATTTTGAACTATGTAAGGTCCTCCCCATCTAGATCTTAATTTTCCTGGATGGTTATAGAGTCTAGCCATATAAAGATATACTTCTTATCCTATTTCAAAGCTTTTTGGAATAATTTTTCTATCATGCTAGAATTTAATTTTCTCTTTTTCTCTTACAGTCTTCAAATAAGCTTCATTTCTAAATTCTTCTAATACAATTAGTTGCATTTTTCTATTTTCAGCAGCTTGATTTAAATTAGTATTCAGAGTTTTTAATGCCCAATAAGCTTTATGTTCTATTTCAGCAAGTAAATGACAACTTTTTCTATATACTAGCCTAAAAGGTGGCATACCTAAGCTCGTTTTATAAGTAGTTCTATAAGCCCAAAGTGCATCTATCAATCTATTAGCCCAATCAGTTCTAGTAGGATTTACTACTTTTTCTAAGATTAATTTAATTTGTTTGTTGGCACTTTCTACTTGTCCACTTGTTTGCAGATGATATGATGTTGCAATTTTGTGGTTTACTCCATATTTCTTCATTAAGGCTTCAAAACTTCTATTACAGAAATGAGTTCCTCTATCACTGATAATAGCTTTAGGTATTCCAAATCTAGCAAATATATTTGTTCTTATAAATTGTATTACCACTTTGTTATCATTAGTTTTTGTAAGAATAGCTTCTATCCATTTAGATACATAATCCACCCCCAACAATATGTAATTAAATTGATTAGACATAGGAAATGGACCCATAAAATCTATTCCCCACACATCAAAGATTTCAACCTCAACAATAGGATTAAGAGACATCATATTCCTCTTTGATATTCTTCCTATTTGTTGACATCTTAAACAACTTAAGCAATATTTATGAGCATCTTTGAATAGTGTTGGCCAATAAAACCCACATTGTAGAATTTTTGCAGCAATTTTCCCTGAACCAAAATGCCCTCCACAAGCTTGGTCATGACAGAAAGACAATATGCTCGGATATTCAGTTTCTGGAACACACCTCCTTAAAATCAAATCAGGACATTTCTTAAATAAGTAAGGGTCTTCCCAATAGTAATATTTTACTCTTGAGAAAAACAATTTCTTATCCTGTCTATTCCAATCCTTAGGTGTTAAACCAGTTACTAAGTAATTAATTATGTCTGCATACCAAGGCATTGTGTTGATGGTCATTAATTGTTCATCAGGAAAATTATCCTTAATTTCAATATTTGATTTTTCTATTTGTAATCTTGATAAATGATTTGCTACTACATTCTCACAACCTTTTTTATCTTTAATTTCTAGATCAAATTCTTGTAATAATAATATCCATCGGATCAATCTAGGTTTAGTCTCTTTTTTCTTTATTAGATGTTTTAGAGCTGAATGATCCGTGTATACTATCACTTTAACTCCAATCAGATATGATCTAAACTTTTCTAAGGCAAACACAACAGCTAATAATTCTTTTTCAATAGTTGTGTAATTAACTTGAGTATCATTTAAAGTTTTGCTTGCATAATGAATCACTCTAGGAGATTTTTCTATTTTCTGTCCTAACACTACTCCAACAGCAAAATCAGAAGCATCACACATTAATTCAAATGGATGGTTCCAATCAGGCGCTTGAATTATAGGAGTTGAAATTAAGCTAGTCTTAAGTCTGAAAAATGCTTCCTTGCAATTTTTATCAAAGTTAAATAGGACATCTTTTAATAGATTAGTTAAAGTTCTAGCTATTTTGCTAAAGTCTTTAATAAATCTTCGATAAAAACCAGCATGTCCTAGAAATGATCTAATATCTTTTACTGATTTAGGTTCTGGTAGATTAGAAATTACTTCTATTTTAGCTTTATCTACTTCCAACCCTTTCTTAGAAACAACATGCCCTAAGACTATTCCTTGTTTAACCATGAAGTGACATTTTTCCCAATTTAAAACTAGATTTTTTTCCACACAACGTTTTAATATTTGGTCTAAATTGCTTAAACAAACTTCATATGAGTTGCCATATACAGTAAAATCATCCATAAATATTTCTAAGAAATCTCTAGTCATTCTAGTAAATATGCCTTGCATACACCTTTGAAAGGTAGCTGGTGCATTACATAATTCGAATAGCATTCTCTTAAAAGCATAAGTTCCATTAGGACAGGTGAAAGTTGTTTTCTCTTGATCCTCTAATGCTACTGGAATTTGATTATAACCTGAATGCCCGTCTAGGAAACAAAAATATTCTTGCCCTGCTAATCTTTCCAGCATTTGATCTATAAAAGTTAAGGGAAAATGATCTTTCCTAGTCACAGCATTCAACTTTCTATAGTCTATACATACTCTCCAGCCTGATTGAATTCTAGTAGGTATCAAGTCTTGACTTTCATTCCTAATAACTGTTAATCTTGATTTCTTGGGAACTACATGGATTGGGTTAACCCATGAGCTATCAGAAATCGGATAAACTATGTCATTATCTAACCATTTCACTATTTCCTTCTTGACTACTTCTTTAAGGTTTGGATTTAATCTCCTCTCAGGAATTCTAACAGGTTTAGCATTCTCTTCTAAATATATGTGGTGACAGCATAAAGTTGAACTTAACCCTTTTATATCAGTCATAGTCCATCCTATTGCTTCTTTATAACTTTTTACTACATCTTTTAATTTAACTATTTGATCCTCTTTTAAATCTGAAGCAATAATGATTGGATAGGTTCGTTTCTCTTCCAGAAATATATAAGTTAATTCAGGAGGTAAAGGTTTTAATTCTAAATGTTGCCCATCAGAAACTAAAGCTCCTAATTGAACATCATCATTTTCTAAATTAATTTCTTCCAGATCTCCTTCTATGTTTATGCTTTCACTTTCCTCTAAAGTTTCAGAATTGATTTGCCTATTTAATTCTTGTTGAATCACATCATCTAACATATCTCCTTCATCCTCTAAAAAGTCTATTGTATGTAAGGACATTTCTAACTCCTCAAACCTTTCTGGTTTGAAAATATTTAATTGAGTATTCTCATTACCATATGCTAACTTCATTACTCCAGTCTTACAATTTATAACAGCCCCTAATGTTGCTAAAAATGGCCATCCCAAAATTAAAGATGTATCACTATTTTTATGCTTAATTTGTTGGGAATCCAAAATTACAATATCAATAGGATATATAAAGTTTTTGATTTTAATTAAGACATCCTCTATTTTTCCACTAGGGTATCTTATACTTCTATCAACTAATTGAATAATCGTACTAGTAGGAGTTAAGCCTTCTAATCCTAAGGATGCAAATATATCACTTGGCATAACATTTATACCTGCACCTAAGTCTATTAAGGTTCTTTCTAGAATGGTATTTCCTATGGTGCATGATATAACAGGGATTCCAAGATCAAATAACTTTTTAGGAATTTGTGGCAAAAATAGGGAACTACTTTGCTCAACTAAAAAGACATTTCTAAGAACTTTTCGCTCTCTTTTCTTAGTACACCAATCCTTCAAAAATTTAGAACAAGGTGACATTTTCTGCAATAGATCTAACAAAGGAATGTTAACTTGTACTTTTTCAAAAATTTCTCTGATTTTTTCTTATTTTTCAGGTATTGTTTGTTGTAATCTTTCAGGATAGGGTGCTAAAGATTTTGATTTCAAAGATTCTTTTTCTTTCATTTGATTTGTTTGATCCTTTTTAGCTTCATTAGCAAATTCAGATTGTTCTTCAGTGATTTCTAGATTTTTAGCTATTACATTTTCATTATCATTTTGATTTTTACTCTTATCCACCTTCATATCATTTTCATTTTGAGTCCTTGGTGGTATATCAGTTCCAAATCTTAATGTTACACAAACATCTTCCAAATTTTCATTACTCTTATGATGTTTTTGTATATCAATTTCATGTTTATGATCTTCAATTGTTTTTAGTTTTAAAGTGCATTCTTTAAATTCTCTTGCATTAATATTTTCTTTTGGCTGTGTATTTTGCAAATTATGTAGGTTTATAACATTATAATTTTCATTGTCCTGTTGCATAACTTGTATTTTCATTGTATATTTGTCTAATGCTTTTAGTTTTCTTTCTAGATCATCTAATTTCATTGCACTCAATTTTTGATCAATTTTCATTATGGTTTTTTCAGTTTCGTAAATTATATCTTTTTTAGGTTCTGAATATGCTTCCTTATAATTTAATTGGTTGACTTCTTGTTGCTGACACAAAGTATTCCAGTTTGTCTAGGTTTTACTCTATACTACGCTCTAGTCTATCATACCTATCCCAAACTTCTGTGTCTCTCAACATATTACACATTCTATACTAACCATCAGTTGGGTAAACTATAGGATTCTCATACTATAGGCACTATGTTTGGCTCGGAATCGACCCGACATCAAGAAAGTATTCTCATAGACCTCCGATGGTTGGTGATTATGGTGGATATGGTGGTGGTAACGATGGTTGGTGTGATACTTCGGAGAATCATTGATATTGTCTACAGAAAGCTCGGTGCTCCTTTGTATACACTTGTCGTCCATCGATCACACACCCGCACTTCTTTTTCTTATTTTCTTTTATATTTCTTCAGTAGTAACTACTTCTGCTTGAATGATCGGTTGGATTTCCTTCATTCATATCAACAGCGATGATTTCTTCTCCATGCGACGAGTGAATTCTTGTGTGATACATGCAATCGTGGTTTTTCTTCCAACTGTCCTGTTTCTGCAACTGCTACAGTGGCATATTAAAAAATAAATAGTTCGTGGAGTTACAAATAACTCAACAAACTTTCTTCGTTGATTTAACTATAAAACACGTGCATAAATTTAACTATCTGATGCTCAGGTGCATTTCGGATACTTATAAACTTAACTATCCGATGCTTAGATGCATTTCGGATAGTTACAACTAACTCACCAATATATAACTTAAGTAAATCTACCAAATCTCGACACGTGTCAGCAGCAGTTTAATAATAAAATACACATTTCGAAGAGTTACAGGTCTAACTATCCGATGCTCAGATGCATTTTGGATAGTTACAGCTAACTCACCAAAAATCCACTTAAGTCACTTTACCAGAACATGACATGTGTCCACAGCTATTTTATAAATAAAAAGAGATTTCGAAGGGTTACACATATAAATGTCTGATGCCTAGCTGCAATTTCGGATAGTTATAGATAACTCACCGAAAATTCACTTAAGTCATTTTACCAAAACATGACACATGTACTTTTGGAAATAATAAAATATTCTTTCAAAACATAACTATTCAGCAATATGAACATAACTATCCGACATGTTCGGTCTATTAAACATAACTGTCCGAAATATGTTCGATATGTTAAACATAACTATCCGAAATATCAGAAAATTCGGTTACTTAAGAATTTCACAGCCTGCAACTTACCGACAGTTCAGAAATATACTAAATTAACATTAATTCCCCAAAATTAAGTAGATTCTTTAATTAAAGCATATAATAGTGCAATTATAACATAATGGCTTAATTCTCATATGATAAGCTAAATATTATGCAATTAACCATCATTTAACCATTAATAATATGCACTTTTTCATTCTAAACACCAAGCCATCTCACCATATCAAAAATTGTAAGTTGTTTTTATTCTAACTTAATAGTAGAAAATGAAATTCTTGTTTCAAATATACAAGAATCAAACATATATTTAACTCCAAAATTAGTTTATCAAATACTTGGATTGAAAAATGGAGTTAAACTATCAGAAAGACAATAGGTTTATCAACTAGGATGGGACATTAAAGAATTAGCAAAAGATCTGACTACCAATAGTCAATTGAGATTATTAAATGATTTAAATGGCCAAGCACAATTTATTGCAAAGATATTACATGCTTTAATTTTTTAGAAGTTTGGTCATGGAGCTGAAGTTAGCAGATGTTGTCTTTATGCAACTTATGCATTAGTTAACCATATACAAGTGAACTAGTATGATATTTTTGTTTATCATATTCTACATTTGTAGAGAAAATTATTTTATGGTGATGTTATTTTAAAACTTATGACAAGTCAAATAGATATTACACCTTGGCCATAGAAAAAGATGAAATCATGATCTTTCTCTACAAAAGAACTACATAAATACCAGGAAATAGATCTACCTGTAATTCAACAACAAGAACAACAACAGGATTAGCAAGAACAACAACAAAATTAGCAAGAGCAACAACAACAACAATCAGAACAGTCAACACAAGGACAATAGCAACTTACAGTATACGAACAACACACACAAAGACATACAGATTTATTACAGGAACAAACACAAGCTCAACATACAGATTTAGATCAAGTAATTATTGATCAAATAAATAGAGTGAGTATAGAAATTGCACAGAAAATTTCAAATACTCTTATAGATATTTTTCAAAGACAAAGAAGCTTGTAAATAAAAATAAATTATGTATTACATGATTTCATTAATTATAATTTGTTGCCAAAAATTATGTAAATTGTTTACAATATCTACGTCACATACTTGTTTTTAATGGTTATTATTTAAACAATTTTTTTATCCATGTTTGAATTATACATGTTTCAAGTTCTTTTTGAAAAATATATACTTAGCATGTTTTTTTCCTTATATATGTAAAATTTATTTTTTTTATAATGCCAGAAAAGGGGAGAAAGATTATTTGACTTATTAGGTTTTGTCATTATCAAAAAAGGGGAGATTGTTAAGAATTTTATTTTAATAATGAATATTTTATTAAAGTCTATAAATAAGTCTAAATAAATCTAAGTATAATAGTCACATAAATTAAATGTTAATGAGTTTTTTAGTTATTGGAAAGTTTCATTTAAAAGTTTCAGATAGTTAACTTTTAGATAGTTAAGATTAAGATAGTTAAACTTTTGGATAGTTAACGTTTCTATTTAGTTGTAGAGTTATGTTAAAAACTTGTATAGTTAAGTTATTTGCACGTGTGTTTTTAGTGTTTTAAGTTTTCACATGTTTTTCATGTAAGTTTGGTAATGAAAATCGAAGAGTTAGATAACTATTCAAGTTTTTATATGCATAGAAAGATAATTATTCAAATCTTATAAAGTGACTAACGAACAAATAAGTTTTCTTGTTTCAGTTACGTGTTTTGTAGGTGCAAAAATTCGAAGAGTTATAGATAAGTGTTTGAGTTTTTACAAGTCATAAAGGATAAGTGTTCGACTAAAGTGGTGACTTAGAAGATATTCTACAAATCTCCAAGAAGAAGAATTTTCAATAGATCTATAATATGAAATCATGGAAATTCAAAATGATAGTGGAGATAATGGAAATTCAAAATAAGAAGTGGACATAATGGAAATTCAAAAAGACAGTGGAGATCATGGATAATTTAAATTTGAATTAGTACGTAGGATTATGGATTAAGTGGATGGACATGTTGAACGTGAAGTCATAATTCAACTACTATAAATAGAAGTTACAAGCTACACTACGATCATCCCAATCTCAAACTCCAATCCTGAATATTCAATCTCAAATCCCAAGTCAAAGATTCAATTCAAAATATTCAAATCAAAAAAAATTCTCCAACATTAGAAGAAGTTTGAATTCCAAGCAAATTCAAAAAAGTAGCTGCAACGCAAAAAGTCTAGGAGATTCGACAATAAAAGAAGAAGAGATATAAAAGCTAAGCAAAAGGAAAGAAAAGAAGCTACATGCAAAAAGATCAGGTTTGGTTATACAATTCAAACAAGATTAGAATAAGTATTTTATTTTCTCTTTGAATTGTATCTTAGACTATATTATATCAGAACCAACAAGTAGGTAATTGTATTAAAAGGTGATTGTAAATTCTTTCTTTAATAAATAAAGATTAGAATTTTATTTGTAATTGTTTTGTGCTCTTGTTTTATCCACTTGAAATTTTTAATTTCTAAAAACGTAATTCACCTCCCTTCTTGTAATACTACAATTCTACAATTTTTGCTTGTGATAAAGTATTATTGTTTAAGCATTTGATTCGTGTCACATGTATGTTACATGTTGAACTTGTTGAGTTAGTCACGTTGAGCTACAAATTCATATTCTATTTACTTATTAAGTTAGTATTAACATAACGTATTGTTAGTTCACTTAATGAAAAATTATGGTTGAGAAATTTCATTTTGCAAGAATTTTTCAAAAGATCCAAGATTGATGATTCAAGAAGAAAACATGGAAGAGAACGTGTGTAATTCAAAATTTTGAATTTGAATTTAAAATTAAAACAAAAAACTTGAAGAGTGGATGTTGATCAAGTCATACATAAATGTAGAAGATATGCATACATTGAAAATTAGTTATATAAGGCATATAATTTTTGTTAATCAAAACACATCTCAAAATACACCTCTCAACACATCCCTCAAAACATTTTAAAATATATACTAAAAGGAAGAAAAAGATTTCAACAACTTTAGTGAATATCAGAATTTTAAGAAATAATCACTAAATAATTGCTGAAGAAGAAAAGAAATTCACAAACAAGGAGAAACACTTTTAATTCCATAATTTTCTTTTCTCTCTTGTTTATAAATTAGAGTAAATTGATTTAAGTATATTTAATTGTAATATCCTTGCAATTAGAATTTTAGAAGATTATTGAATTATAAATTGTGATTGAAGTTTTATAGATACAATATTTGAATAAACGATTATTAGAGTTTCAATTCTTGTTAAATTTTTAAAAAACATAATTCATCCTTTCTTGTGTGACCTTCAATCCTCTTTAGTCTCACCTTGTGCAACGTTTGAAAGCAATGCCAGCATTTCTGGTTATCTCGTGTAGACACGACAAACAAGCACAGAATCCCTCAAGCGAGTAGATGCAAGCGTGGATTTGGGACTATATTGGGGTGAGAGAAAAATCAACTTCATAACCACAAAATAAATCTAGAGGTGAAATGATAGAATTGCACTTCACACCTACCGTACAAGTTCTATTTGTCAACTCTAAATTTTTGCTCATTTAGGTCTACATTTTTTTTGTCAAAAATGGTAGAAATAGTGAAAAATAAAGATAGTAGGATATAATAGAAAATATAATATTATTTGTATATAAAAAAATAAGAAATCAAGAAATAAGATGTTTATGCAATTACAAAAAGTAACATAAATTAAGATGTTTCAACTTCTCGTACCAACAAGGAGCTCAATTCTAGTGTCAAAATATAGACATTTAACTTAAAAACAATTGATTATAAATGGAAAATTTCTTTATTATATATTTATCCAAATTCTTATTGGATAAGTAGAAAAATCTTGCTTTACTTCTCCAATAATACATTTCTCTCTCTTGTTGCTTTATGATTATTTTATGAATATAAGATTTTCATTCTTTAATTTGCCATAAAAATGGCTCCAAATTCAAAGTAGAGTTTAAATGAGGCGTTTGTGTAGTTGAAAAATAGGGAAATTTAGGGGGAAAAAATGGTGGAAAAAATTTTCTTTCTATTTTCATATCTGTACTTTTAAAAACAATGGGAAATGATTTTCTATTATTTCTTTCCATATTAAAGAAAACACATCTTTATCGTTTCTTACCTTAATTGGAAACGACACTAACTTGTAATATAATAAATAACATATAATTATCAACATAATTATAATAAATTAAAATATAATAATAAATAATGTATTATAGTTATAATAGATTAAAATAAATAACAACATTAATGTAATATCAATGAAGTATGATTATAATAATAAATAATAAATAATGTTTAAGAATGATACTAAATTATAATGCGTTAAAGTATAATAATGTTAACATTATAAGAATAAATAATACGTTAACATATTCTATCACAACATAAATAATATGTTAAATAAATAATATTGAATGAGAATATTTACTTGAAAATCTTATCGATGAATTAGTTGAAATAAATATCAATGATCTTGATGAAACTCCTATCTTTATGGAAGAAGAGAGAATATGTTGTACGAATGAAATGAGTGTTGAATATAGAAAGAGAGTAGTTGATGAAATGTGTAAATAAATTATATTCTTTATATGGCAAAGAAATAATATGTAACATGTAATATAATATTTTCATGTAATATGTTGTTTATTTCTGAAAAAATTTGAATTGTAATGAACAATATTATTTATGTTAATTACAAACATGTTATTTCACATGTTACATTTGTATTTAATGAAATTTTAATATATATTATAATATTTAAAATATTATTTTTTAAATATAATAATTTTTAAAATTTTATTTTCCTAATTTATTATTTAATTTTCAAAACTAATTAATTATGAGTAAAAAGTCCCTCATTATATACTTGAATCAAGTCTCGTCTCATTTTTCATTATGGGACTATCTGTTAATTTCAACATCTAGTTCCCAAAAAACCAAAGGCTTTCTCTATCTTGTTTGGAGGTATCTATGCATGTTTTGAGCTAATTAAGGTCATTTTCTTTTTAAAAAATCGAAATTTAAATTTGAAAAGGGGCTTCACGTTCAGAATCTATACCTAATCACATGGCTAATGGCTTTTCAACATGAAAAACAAATTCATGCTAGGAAATAAAGCCAACAAGAACCATGTTGGCACATATAAAAAAAGGTTGGGTGATGGAATGACATGTGGATTATAGGCTTTGATGGCTGCAAACAAATTATCGTCACATGCACTCATTTTGGAAGAATACGAGGTGATCATTGATTTTGAAGTGTTTCCACCAAAATACCCCTTTTCAAACAATGAATAAAATCTACAAAACAAGATGTTTGAAAACATGGCTTACGGTTATTCTGATAAACTTGTTATAATTATTATCAATTAATTTTGAGTTGGGTATTTATAAATTTTGATAGGATAACAGAGTTTAAAAAATTCAAACGTGTCCAAGTCTACGCACATCCACCTAGCGAGATAAAAAGACACTTGTAAAACCTAAAATGTAACTAGTAAAGGATCACAATAACATAATCTTCACATTCAATAGAAAGAGAATATGATTTGTTATCTTATATTGATCAATTTTTATAGTTATAGTTAATTCCCTATGAATTGGATGTCCACATTCAACAAGCAACAGTAATAAAAGGCAACTAAAAATATAGTGTTTTATTGTCTTATGGGACCGTAGCTTTTTGATAAGTTATGGATCCTCCAAATTGATTCGAAACTAATAAAAGGAGTTTGTCTTGATGATGATAACGACGTTTGTGTTTAAGTTGGAACTCAAATTTTCTTGCATTACAGTAGACTTGAACATAAAATGTATTATCATTGACTCAGAAAAAGTCCTTGCTTCTATCAACCCTCATCTCAGATTACTTTTTAGTTTTCTTTTGGAAAATGTAAGGGGCTTACGGGATCAATAATACCCAAATCTAAAGTCTTGCTTGTATGAAATAAAATTTCAACAATAAGAAGTAACCGCAATTATTTTTGTACTCTACATTAAGTTAAGGAAACTTATTAGGTAATGCTCATCCTAGCTTACCTTAAGTGAACATTTATTGAATAAGTGGTTTAATTTCTAAAGAAACCACTTATATATCTAGCTTACTAAAAGCGTCAAATAAGTACCTCAACAATTTATTTAACTTTTTTTCTCAACACACTGTTCTTACCTAAACCACTTATTCAATAGTTAAGCTTTTAAAATAAACTGAAACTTAGTAAATATTTATAAATACAACCTTGTGTTCAAACCTGAGTACTTAAAAGCATCGTCATCATCGGAGAAACATACAGCTAATTAAGTTTCAATACCATTGATGACAATGGCAAGCTATTCACTCCCATGTCCTTGTCCAAAGTAGCTGCATAATCCAAAGCATTGACAACCACTGCCAACAGAAGGTCCAGAGTTCTCGTGATAGGCATCACGATTGACATCCACCAAACGATGTAGTAATACTATTAATAATACACACAATAGTCGGCCTTCTACCCTACTACAGTACTAGCTAGCAGTCTTTGTATGAATCCAAAGATGCTATAGTTATAAAAAAAAATAATGATTGAATAAATAAAGTGCAGTGGTTTGTTCCATCTAAATGTGTTTGATTATTTGCCGACACAAGAATATTGGCACACCGCTTGAAACTGATAGTATATATATTTGGTCTGCAAGTGTGAACATTAAGGGTGAGAGATGAGAGATGCTTGTTGCATGAATTTTAAGTGATGGGTCATAGCTTCTTGATCAAACATAACTAGATAAGTTGTATGTATGTATGTATGTATGTATGTATGTATGTATGTATGTATGTATGTATGTATGTATGTATGTATGTATGTATGTATGTATGTATGTATGTATGTATGTATGTATGAAAAGTATAATATCTACAACAATCACCAATCGAACTTCATATCAAACCTTTTTGAGAGGGCTTGAAAGAACCCATTTTCCTTCAACGGCTTAAACTTCTCAAGAAATACCTTTTTAGAAATTAGTAAAAAGATACAAACATTAATATTTGAACCTTAGAAAGTGATATGTATCCCCATAGTCATTGATCAAATTAAATATTTAAAGTTAGGTTACATCCCAAAAATGTTGGAAGAAAAAGAAAAGACATCCCAAACGATGGTTAGATCTTAATGCTTAGTGTTCAGGGTTTAACCCCTAAATCTAAAGGTCCATAGAATATTCTAAGAAGGTAAGAAAAAACCACAACATAATAATACATACAACGGTCCTGATATTTTATTTTATTTTTTACCAAATGTGATTTAGTGAGTTTTAGGTGTTTTGTCAAAGCTATTTGATTAGTAAATGTGAATAAATTAGCATTTTTCAAAAAAATTGAAACAAACACTTATTAGTTTGAAAAAAAAATTTAAAGTATTTACCTATTATAGTCAACTGATTTTTATTTGGATTTGGATATATAGATATATGGTAGAAAAACAATTATTAGGTAGAAACAAGGATTTAAAAATTTTTGCATTGATAAAAGAAATATAATTTGTAAATGGTGATAATACATAAAATGGTATATACACACACTCAAAGTCTATTTGTGCATATTTCCAATCAAAAAATGAAATGATAGGAAATAATGGGAAATGAAAATAATAAGGTATGATAGGAAATATAATGTCATTTGTGTATTAGAGGAAATGATCAAAAAGCAAAAAATGAGATGTTTGTGCAATTGTAGGAAATGATAGAAAATGTATTATTAAATAATTTTTAAAATATTAAATAATAAATTAACAAAAATTACTACTAGCTTGATAAAAATGATAGGAAATTAAAAATTTAATAATTTTTAAAAAATTAAGTAATAAATTAAAAAATATTATATTTTTATTTTCTAATCTAGTATCATTTTTAACATTATTTTTTATTTTAATCTATTATAATTATAATATGTTGTTATTTATTTATTATTACAATTATACTTCTTGATATCATGTTAATGTTATTATTTTAATGTATTATAATTATAATATGTTATTTATTATTGTAATTATAATTATTATAATTTAATTTGTTATAATTATATTGATAACTATTTATTATTTATTATATTATAAGTCTATATCATTTCCCATCATTTCTAAAGAAGTGAAGTAGAAAACGACAAGAAATGTTTTCTTTAATACGAAAGAAAACAACGAGAAATCATTTCTTTCTATTTTTATTGACATAAATACAGAAAAACTTTTCCTACCATTTCTTTTCCTTATATTTTCTATTATTTCTCAGTCGCACAAATCTATAATTAATTCCAAATTCTCTTACCTCAATACAAATGAAGTGAAAATGGCATTTCAATAGCACTCTAGACACAAGTTAGGTAGGCTTTCACATACAACTGTAATTTAATTTTAGTGTCAACATCAATTTTAAAGTCATTTTCAAATGAATGTCCACTTTTCAACATATTGAAATTGACAATACAATGCATGACATTAGTATGACCTAACACTTGTCTACCATGGGATCGCAAGTTTGAGAAGTGTTTAGTTAGAAGTTAAAAAGAAAAATAAAACGGTAAGATGTGCTTTGTTTGCTATTGAAGATGTCATCACATACGTCAATGATGGAAAGTATAATTGATCATCTACTATATCATAAAGAATAAAATCTTAGGTTTAAACCTCCACAAAAATAGTACCATTATCTTGAAAAATATCATATTATTGATGAATAAATTAGAAAATCATCATATTATCAAACAAAAGCCTGGAAGTCCACTCAAGCTCAACCTCTAGCAACTTTGTCATCTTTCACACCATGTGCTCTCAACACCACATGAACACACCAGTACATTAGCAGCAGCAGCAGGAGAAGAAGAAGAAGAGGAGGAGGAATAATGGTGTTGGCAGGACCGTTGTCGGCGACAAGCTCATCAACCGCAATTGGTACAATCTGGGCAGCAATGGTGAGCTGGTTCAGCCCTGCAGTACTCTTTGTCATCATCAACCTGGTCATTGGCACCATCGTCGTCACCTCCAAGATCCACCAAAATACCAACCGTGGCCATGAAGACGAGCACCACCTCCGACCGAGAGGGCGCCTACTCTCACATGCCTCCTCCCTCCTCTCCCGCCTCCAGTCCATCAACCTCCACCGCTATTGCACCGAGGCGCTCACCGACTCCAACCCCACTCCAGCTTCTAGCGCCCTCCAAGTATCGCCGACGCCAACAGAGGTGATGGGGGAGGAGAAGAGAGAAGAAGAAGAGTATGGTGGGTTTGAGACGATGGAGGAGGCATATGCGGCCGCAACGACTACCAAGGGGAGGGACGAGAACTTGAGGAGCCAATCAGACTCCCACCCTGTGAAGGAGAGCACGGCAAAGGAGAAGGCGAAGGCGAAGGTCATGAAAAGATCAACGAGTACTTCGACCGCCATGCTCCATGAGTGCGAGGCAATGGCGATGGAGGAGGTGGAGGCAAGGAGGCCTAAGACGGTTAAGGAGGGCAGACGACGGAACATCGACGTTGAGGAAGACGTGGCGATCGATGACGACAGTGAGGTCGATGCTAGAGCCGATGACTTCATTAATAAATTTAGGAAGCAACTGCATCTGCAAAGGCTAGATTCCATTCTCAGGTACAAAGAAATGCTCAACCGTGGAAAATAGAAATTAGTCTATAGATTAGAAGGCTAATTATGCATCCGTTGTTATCTTATTTTCGACATCAAGAATTAAAGAAAGAAGGTTTTAGAATTTGTGTTTGAATTGAAGACATCTTTTGTTACAACCGAGGAGTAGATCATCATTTTGTTTTTGGTATATATGTTGGTAGTGCGATTTTAATTGATGGGTGCATATTTTACTACTTTTGCCGTTTATTTAGTTATTGATAGTGTTCTTTTGATAATGATAATGTTTTTATGTGGCCAAGGTTGGAATTTAGACAAAGTAGTTTCTTCAATTAATCATTGTAATTGGTTGATATTGATAATATTTTTACTTGTATTTAGATCCAAAAACTTCTTTTTCGGAATATCCTATAAGAAATTAAAATGAGTATCAACTTTACCGTCTACAACTAACCTTGGTAGCTGTGTAGACCAAGATATGTGATTTAGTACTCTTATCAGAGTTTAAATTCTGGCTTATACATCTTACTGGTTAAAAGAAAAAAAAACTGTACCAACCACTATTAGTTTTTTCTTTCGATGTTTAATCCCTTCTTCCTTAACACATCCAATTATTAGTTATTTCTTACTCACATAATCAAGATCATGTCCAACTGTTTTGCGTCTGTAGATGTACTTCAGCGTCTTGTCTTCTTCGTCCATGGACTACTGTATTGCCTTTCTTTGTCTTCTGGGTGTCGGAGGTGTGGTACACAACATTTCCAGTCTTTGTCATGTGAGAGAGACATGTCACTCACCATCTTCTGCCGAGATCAACTTGACCATGTTCCCCCTCCCTCTCTCTTCATTGTTTTATATATATATATATATATATAAGAAAAATGTAAATATTTATAGAAATATAAATATATATATAGTGACGTCTACATCGGTTGAATCTTACGCGGAACCGCACTCCTCTACCTGCCGCTACCCCATCGGTGTCTTTTCCTGTGCGAATGGCAGCTTTCCCCCTCCGTGCAAACGACGCTATCCCCATAGGGAAAAACGTTACCGTGGAACCATCCTTCTACCCCAACAGAAGCTCCTCCCTCACCACCCTATGCCATCGCCTAAAACGTCGAGCGACGTCTACATCGGTTGAATCTCACGCAAAACCTCTCCCGTGAACTACACTCCTCTGCTTACCGCTGCCCTGTCTGCAAGTGACACTATTCCCTCTACTTACCATGTGGACGCACGAACCTCCGCGGACTCAAGCGAGCCTCTATTGCAAGTGTCAAGTGACAACGATCAACAACGTAGCTTTCCCCCTCTATGCAAACACAACTTTCCTCGCTGAACCGCATGCAACCAATGATCCTACATCTCCCCAGACAAACCTACCCCCCTCCCCACTGAAGCCCACGCAACAGATGGCTCTACCCCCTCCACCCTCGGCAACTCCATGCCCCTTCCCCCCACCCCCATCTCAACCATTGATGAAGGGCCAAGATTAAATCTTAAACCTCCAAGGCGCCCACAACAAATTGCGCCTAGGATAACATAATCCCACGCGCACACACACACATATGTATATATCATAACCCCATTGTTGGTACATAGATAACACACACACACACACACAAATATATATATAGATAACATACTCTATATATATAGAGTTAAAATAAATTTTTGCTAGAAAACAAAACTCCATTGTTGCTTTCCTTCTAACTTAGCCTGCTTTGAAACATGCACTGCACGTGATACTGCACTAGAATCATATAACCTTACAGATATTAGTAGAAAATGTTGAACTTGAAAAAAGGTTATGATAAAGTCAGTTTGAAATTGTGATTGAGATTAAAATTTATATAAAAAATAATTTATTAGAAAAAATATTGTTTACAACTTTTCTGGTAAAATTTATCTGGTCATGAAAACACTATAAATATTTCTACAACTTTTTCATAATGACTCACATAATATGATTCTACAATATTTTGAAAATTATTAGGACCAAATGACTTATCAGAAAGAGGGTCAATAGTAATTTTCTATGTTTTTTATTTGATTTATACTATCTTATAGCAATATGATTTTAACTATTTGAAACTTAACTGAATATTCAATGAACTAATAAACTTGGGCACAATAAAGCAAAAAGAATAAAATACTGAGAATTTTAGATGATTCACCCTTAACGGTTAATGCACTCCCAAAGATCACTTGGACTTCATTAAATATTTCAGTACTTACATATACTTACTTTAAAGTCAAAAGCAAGAACTAAACACATTCACTTAAATTTTTTGATTGTAACTCTAACCAACTATCAAAAGTTTTCAAGTCGAAACTTCAACAAACCAACAATTTTACTTCAATTAGAGATTTATGCATAGAGAACTTTTTCACTTGTTTCAACTTGAGAGATTTCTACACTTTAACTAGTTGTGTCTGTAAGGATTCTAGTTTATGCTCTATAGCTCTCACTATATGTATTTGTATGTGATTTCTATTTTTTTCTCTAAGTTTCTTTCTATACCCAAAGAGTGTAACTATCAAAAATAGTTCCAAAGTTACTTTGTTGTACTTAACAAACTATTAGACCTAAATATGGAAGATTATCATTGAGTGTACAGTATTTCTAAAACCCTCCAAATTTTCTTGTTATTTGAAATGTTTCATTTAAAACCTTCCAAAAACTCTCATGAAATCATCTGAGATCTAAGAGGTCTTTTTATCCTTATCACATAAATATTTTAGTTCATCATGTGAAGTCTCTTTAAATTCAGACTGCTTGTATTAAAACCTTCTAAAATAATTAACTTTTGAATAATTTCATTTGAAACCTTTTGAAAATTTCTTTCAAAGTATCCGACTTCTTTGAACAATTATACATTTCTGCTTATCATGTGAGTCTTTAAGTTAGACACATAAGATCTTTTAAATATAGATTGTTCAGCTTAAAACCTTTCAAATATTAACTGACTTTTAGATTGTTTTATTTGAAACCTTCCAAAAATGTCTTGAAATCATCTGAAGGCTCGATACTCCCTTCTTTCATTCTTATCACATAATTCTTTAAGTTCTGCATGTGAGATTTTCTTAGTTTCGGTTTACTGTTTGAAACCATCCGAAAATACTTGTCTTTCGAATAGTTTCACCTAAAACCTTCCTTTTTGGCTTGTAGCTATTTTAATTCAAATTTCAGATAGTATAACTTGTTACCTTCTAAAAATTCTTTCCTTTTGGACTATTTTCACTTGGAACCTTTCGAAATAATGACTGTAACTATATAACTATCTTTAGTGTTCTTTTGAATGAGTAACTGCTTGTTTGATTTCTAACACTTCATTTGAACCTATGAAATACAATTTAAGTTCTCATATAGATTTTTACATTATCAAAATCCAAAGGTCTTTTCAATCTATCCCTTTTGATAATAGCAAAAACCTTTACAATTAATTACATGTATTTCACTCCTTATATTTCTATACAGATAATCACACAAAAAGAAATTTTGAAATACTCCCCCTATCTTTGTGCTACCCATATTATCAATGCCCATTTTTCTCCCTCTATTTTGTCATTATCCAAAAATAGTTTATAAGAAGGGCTTTTGTAGTTTCTAAAAAGAATGTAGCAACTAAACTTCTATAAAAGGATATGTTGGCAAAAAGCAAGCTCCTATTTGGTGAGCTTGAGATGTGAAGATAATAATCTTGAAAAGATATATCATAAGTCATGAATAAAGCAAATGCCTAAATTTCACCTAATATGATTAAATGTAGATATAGTTAAGGGTTTTGTGAAAATATCTACAAGTTGATCTTGTGTAGAGACACGTTTTAATAATATATGACCTTTTTCAACATAATCTCTTAGAAAATGATGTCTAATCTTGATATGCTTAACTCTTGAATGAAGCACAATATTTTTGAATAAGTTGATAATACTACTACTGTCACAATAAATTACAATATTCTAAAATTTAAGCCTATAATCAGCTAATGTCTATTACATCTATAAAATTAGAGCACAACACAATCTTACTACAATGTATTCTACTTCAGTGGTAGATAGAGCTATATAAATTTATTTTCTACTAAACCACGACACAAGTGAGTGGCCAAATAATTGACAGATTCCACTAATGCTCTTTCTATCTGATTTGCATCATACATAATTTGCATCACTATATCTTATTAATATTAACTAATTGTGTGATGAATAGAATAAGTCAAAATCTTTTGTACCCTGCAAGTACTTAAAAATTCATTTGATTGCTTTTAGATGTAATTCTTTTGGAAAGATTTAATTGTTAGGACCCTAGTATTTTGATAATGCAAAACCTATGTGAGGAAACATATTGTATTTCACAGTTAAGTCAGTACAGCATTAGATCAGAAGGCAAATAGAATAAATTCCATGCAGATGAACAGATGGAGAAGTTTCCAAATGATACTGCCTTAAAATTACAGGAAAATCAGACAGTTACAGGTCCAAAGAGTAAAACAACAGCAAATCTATCAGACAGTTAGAAGGATAACTATCCGATTTTACAAAGCCTTCGGAGAGTTATTTAATCAGACAGTTAAGGGGATTGAATGATCGGATGTTAAGGAGTTAACTATCCGGAAGCTTAAAGGACTTTTCGAAGAGTTACAGGTATAACTATCCGAAAGTTAAGTCATTCAATAAACCACGTGCAGAAATATAGAATGGAAGCTTAAAGGACTTGTCGAAGAGTTAGATAACTATCCAAGTTTTCTTTTCGAAGAGTTAGATAACTATTCGAGTTTTTCGGTAAGTTACAGGCATAACTTTCCAAAACTTAAGTCATTTTATTACGCACGTGCAAAATGGAGAAGTCGGTAGTTGAAAGCTTAAAAGGAAAAATTGAAGAGTTAGAAAGATAACTATCCGAAATTTCAAGAGAGTTTCGGTGAGTTACAGTTTAACTATCCAAAACTTAAGTCATTGAATTTCACATGTGCAGAATTCTAAACAGATGCTCAAATAGATTTTTGGAAAGTTAGAAAGATAACTATCTGAAATTTCAAAAGAGTTTCGGTGAGTTACAGTTTAACCATCCGAAACTTAAGTTATTGAATTTCCCACGTGCATAATTCCAGAAAGAAGTGCAAATAAATTTTCAGAGAGTTAGAAAGTTAACTATCCGAAATCCTGAAGCGTTTCGGTGAGTTACAAAGATAACCATCTGAAACTTAAGTCATTGAATTTCCTACGTGTAGAATTCCAAAAAAAAGTGCAAATAAGTTTTCGGAGAGTTAAAAAAATAACTATCCGAAATCCTAAAGCGTTTCGGTGAGTTACAGGGATAACCACCTGAAACTTAAGTCAGCATTTATGCACATGCTGAATTAAAGCAATCGGAAAGTTAACAGAGACAAACTATCCGACAAGAATATAATTGTTCGGTGAGTTACAGTTATAAGTATCCAATTGAATGACAGCTCACATTTAAATATTCTAGAATCCTACCTGACAGTAAAGGTTAAGTAATCTTTCAGTGAGTTATAGATACTCTCCGGAGAGTTGCACAGCTAACTATCCAAAAGGATAGGAAAATCGGTAAGATATCTTGAAACGATTTTCTGAACGATCACTTACCGTATTGGAACTTGAGTCTAATCAAGTACAGTAGAATACATCCGTTGGAGGAAAATATGATCGTTGTACATATCAAGTATATATACAAAATACAGACAACGGATATACGGTGAACTACACTTCAATTCCATTTTACACTCAAGTCTGCAAACAGTGAAGCATATTCTAAAGATCTATTGTAGAAAAAGCTTTATGCGCCAAAACTCTGATAGAAGGATTAAAGTTGTAGGTTCGTAGTTTCAACCTGAAAGCTACATACAGTGTTGGTTTGAGTTTCAACCTGAAAACTCTAGAGGTTGGTTTACTGAAGTTTATACTTGAAAACTTCTGTGTAGTTGGTTCTTACTTTGACCTAAAAGCAAGTGTGTAAGTGTTGAAACACTTAGTGAAGCTCAAGTGAATCTTGAGGGTAGACTAGCCAAGTTGGTGAACCACCTAAAATCTGTTGTGTGTTTCTTGTCTCTGCTGATTTACATTCTCTTAGTTTCATCTCATTACATTTCTGTTGAATCATTCGATTCAACATCAAAAAAATTTTAAAAACTACACACTTTCACCATTCACCCACTCTCTGGTGAGTCTATCGATCCTAACATTAATATCTTGCACATGCACACATATTGAACATAATATCTAGTCTGCTAATTGTTAAATACAGAAGTGATCCTATCATACCTCTGTATTTCTTTTGATCCACAGAAATACTAAAATACCATTATCAAGTTTCTCATTTGAATTTATAAGAGTGCAAGCCTCTTTGGATTTTTTCATACCAAATTGTCAAAATCTCTTTACAAAATTTTTCTTGATTTAAGAAAATATCATCCTGTAGTTGATGGATCTATAATCCTAAGAAGAATTTCAATTCTCTCATAAGGCTCATCTCAAATTCATTCTACATTAAGTTTTGAAAGTCATCACACAATTTTTCATTTGTTACACCAAAAATGATATCATCAATATAAATCTAAATAATGTAACATGTGAGAAGTCACTAATTTGATGAACAAAATATTGTCTACTATTCTTATACTGAACTAATTGTTAAGCAAGAACCCTTTAAGCTTTATCATACCATGCTCTTAATACTTACTTCAGACTATACACTGTCTTGTTTAATTTGTATACATGGTTTAGTCTGTCTTCATCTTCAAATCTTGAATATTATTTTACATATACTTCTTATAAAATTCCATTCAAAAATGCACTCTTCACATTCATTTGAAATAATTTTATTTTCATAGCAAAGGCAAGTAACAACCTAATTGCCTCAAGTCTAGCAACAAGTGCAAAAGTTTCCTTATAGTGATTCTCTTCTATAGGTTATAACCTTGAGCAACAAGTTTGACCTTATTTCTAATTATACTTCCATCATTATCTAACTTGTTTCTAAAAACCCATTTTGTTCCAATGATTAATTTTCCAATAGGCCTCTCAATTAATTCTCAAACATCATTCTTCTTGAATTGATTCAACTCTTCTTGCATGGCTATAATCCAATAATCATCACTACAAACTTCTTCAACTATTGTGGGCTCAAATTCAGATACAAATGAACAATAATTACAAATATTTTGAATTTTGCTTCTTGTTTGAACACATTGATTAATGTTACTAATAATTTGTAAATGTAATGTCTAGATTTGGTTTTCCATAATTTTTCAATCAAGGTAGATATTAGCAATGTAGTACTCTCCTTTTTCTACAAAATTCTCTGATTTTCTAATTCACCTTCACTTTCACTATCTATCTTTTGCTACTTTAATTTTCTTGTTAAGTCTTCATCAAATGATACATCAATGGATTCTTCCACTATTCTTTCCTTTTCAAAATAAACTCGATAGACCTTACTTTTATATGAATATCCAACAAACAATGCAAGATTAGATTTAACATCAAACTTGTCCTTTTGACCTATTGTGTTAAAGACAAAGCATTTTGAACCAAATATTTTAAAATATTCAACATTTGATGTTTTTCCATGCCATAATTTAAATGTTGTTTTATATAATATAGGTCTAAGATGAGTTCTGTTAATTGTGTGACATGTACTAACTTCTGTCTATAAGAATTTTGATAGTTCAAATGCATTGAGAATTGTTCTTGTCATCTCTTGAACTAATCTATTTTTCCTTTCTATAAACTCTATTTTGAGTTGGAATTCTTGGACAAAAATACTCATGTGATATTCCAAACGAGTTGCATAACTCTTCAAACTCATTATTTTCAAATTCTCCTCCATGATAACTTCTAATTTTCTTTATAGTTAATTCTTTTTCATTCTGAATTTTAATGCAAAGATGTTTGAATTCAGTATAAACTTCACTTTTATGTGTTAGAAATATAACCCAGGTAAATCTTATGAAGTCGTCAACAACTACTGATGTGTATTTTCTTCCTCCTAAACTTACTATTTATGTAAGACGAAATAAAGTCCAAATACAGTAATTCCAACAACTGACTAGTGACAATATGATCTATACTTTTACGAACTGATTTCTTCTATTTTCCAACAATATAGTCACTACATGGTTTATTCCTTTTAAATCTAAGTTTAAGCACACCTCTAATAAGATCACGCTTGGTCAATTTTTTGAGAGTTCTCATATTTACATGACTTAATCTTTTATGCCATAACCACTTATCTTCACTAGAAGCAATTAAGCATGCATCACTTGTAAGATTTTCAAATGAAAATTCTAATGCATAAATTGAATTATCTTTAAAACCAATAAACTTAATTTCAATGGTATCTTGATACAATATAAAACAATTTTCAACAATAAAGATTAAATTATATCCTTTATCGCAAAGTTGACCTATAGTTAACAAATTTTGTTTTAAACCATTTACATGCAAAACATTTTTAATTTTACCATTTCAAATGCAACATTTCCTATGATAGTGATTTTACATTTTTCATTATTATCAAATTTAAGAAATCTTGAATTTATAACTTTAATAGATTCAAAAAATCTTTTCTTACCTGTCATATGTTTTAAGCATTTATTGTCAATAATCTATCTTGATGTTTGGACTTACTTGTCCTTGCACTCCTACAAATCATATTCAAATTAAAACTTTTGATATCCAAATCTTCTTGGATCCAACAAAGTTAGTCTTTAAAATATTAAATATGTTTCCTCTTGACAACCACTATAACCATATCTTCTTTTAATGACAAAAATTGTAGTGTCATCTCTATAAAATCAAATCATTCCACCACAATAGGGAATTTTCTATAAATCAACATATCTTAGGCTAAATTTATTTATTCTTATTCTTTGAGATCCTATAATCTTATTTAAGCTACTTTCTCCTTTAGTGAATTTATATACAATATTTTTTAAATCAATAATTTCAACTAACAAATTTTTATTTTCTTCTTTCAAATCAAAATTTTTACAACTATAATTATCCAATTTTATTTTTAAATCTCTATTATCAACTAAAGCTTTTTTTAATTCAGTAAATGCATCTTCTAAACAAGAGTTTAAACATTTAATTTCTTTCTTATAATTTTTACATTTTGCATACAAACTATCTAATGTACAAAGAAAACTATTTATATCTAAATCATTATTTTCATTATCCAAACAATAAGATGTAGAACATACCTCTTGTGTAATAAAACATACATTCGTAGAAACCTCTTTCTCAAAATCTAAAGAACTACTAGACGAACTACTATCATCTCATGTGACTTTTAGTACCATTTTCTTTTTGATCTTCTTCCTCCACTTTTGTTTATCCTCTTCTTGCTAAAAAAGACAATAGAGTTGAATAAAGACAATAGTTATTTAGATCATTTAAGTCTTGTATGGATGTTGACTTTTGTTTTCATTCAGTTGTCAAATTCTTTAGAATCTTTTGTACATGTTCACGATTAGAAAATTCTTTTCCAATGTCTCTCAATTCATTTACAATTCTTATAAACCTTGAAAACATATCAAAAATATTCTCATTATCAATCATTTTAAATAATTCATATTTTCTCAGGAAAATATTAATTTTAGTGTCTTTTACTTGAATGATTCATTCATAAGTAATCTGAAGGATTTTTCAAGTCTCATAAAAAAACTTATATGCAAAAATTTTTATTATACTATTTAGCAATAAGTACAAAGTAAATTGTATTCAAACCACAAGCATCTATCTAAATGATTTCTTATCTTCCTTAGTCCAATCATTTTCATGACTAATTGAAAGTGATGCATCATGTACAACCATTCTCCAAAACTTTACATCTGAACTTCTAATAAAACACTTCATCTAATTTTTCCAATAACTATTACCATCAAATAGGAGAAGTCAATAGATGTTTTAACTCTCTGTTGTTTTAACTCTCTACTGAATGAAAAGCTATGATCTCAGATGGTTAAATCTATAGAATGAGATCAACTTACTCTGATACCAATTGTTAAAATCAAATGACTTACCAAAAGGAAGGTGAATGGTAATTTTCTATGTTTTTTATTTGATTTATATTATCTTATAACAATATGATTTTAACTATTTAAAACTTAACTAAATATTCAATGAACCAATAAACTTGGACATGATAAAGCAAAAGGAATAAAACACAGAGAATTTTAAGTGATTCACCTCTAACGACTAGTCCACTCTTAAGGATCACTTAGACTTCACTAAGTGTTTCAATATTTACATACACTTGTTTTAAAGTCAAAGTAAAAACCAACCATTCATTTGAACTTTCTAGTTGTAGCTTTAACCAACTCTCAAAAGTTTTCAAGTTGAAACTTCAACAAATTAACAATTTTGCTTCAATCAGAGATTTAGACATAAAGAGCTTTTTCACTTGTATCAACTTGAGAGATTCCTACACTTTAAATGGTTGTATCTGTAAGGATTCTGATTTATGCTTAACTATCACTATATGTATTTTCATATGTGATCTCTAGGTTTCCTTTTATACCCAAGGAGTATAACTATCAAAAATAGTTCTAAAGTTACTTAGCCTATTATACTTAACAAACTATCAAACCTAAATATGGAAGGTTACCATTGAATGTATAATATTTTTGAAACCCTTCAAAATTTCTTGTTCTCCAGGATGTTTCATCTAAAACCTTTCAAAAACTCTCTTGAAATCATTCAAATATCTGAAAGGTCTTTCTATCCTTGTCATGTGAATATTTAAGTTCATCACGTGAGATCTCTTTAAATTCAAACTACTTACATTGAAACCTTCCAAAACTACTTAACTTTAAGATAGTTTCATTTGAAACATTTTGAAAATTCCTTTCAAAGTATCTGACTTCTTTGAACAGTTATATTTTTCTACTTGTCACATAAGTCTTTACATGAGATCTTTTAAATACAAATTATTCAGCTTAAAACCTTTCGAATATTAAATAACTTTCAAAATGTTTCATTTGAAACCTTCTTAAAATGTCCTATAACCATCTAAAGGCTTGATATTCCCTCCTTTCATTCTTATCATGTGATTCTTTAAATTCTACATGTGAGATTTTCTTAATTTCGATTTAATATTTGAAACCTTCCAAAAACACTTGTCTTTCAAATAATTTTACCTAAAACCTTCTTTTTTGACTTGTAACTATTTTAATTCAACTTTTGAATAGTGTAACTTGAAAACTTCCAAAAATCCTTTTCTTTTGGACTATTTTCACCTAAAACCTTCCAAAATAATGATTGTAATGTAATAACTACATTTAGTGTTCTTCTAAATAATTGCTTGTTTGATTTCTAACACTTCATCTGAACCTATGAAATACAATTTAAGTCTTCACATAGATTTTTATATTATCTAAATCCAAAGATCATTTCAAAAACTATTGCATATAAATTTAAACATAGAAACTGTGTTTCCAAGAAAACTAAAATTGTTAGCTGTATTTGAAAAACTCTTCAAAAAAGAAAAAAAAACTTTTCTAAGAAGGCTACCATAGAACCGCAATTCGAAATGCAATCTTAGAAGATAGACTTTAATTTAGGAAAAAATTTCAACCAAAATTCAAGAGGTACAAAGATTAACTTATGTCATAATCCTACCACATGAGATCTACCACATCAAAGAGATGCAGACCTACGTAGAAAATATCACTGTTTATATTTACCGAGCATTCAACAGCTATGAACTAGTAATAAGGGTAGAAAAAAGGGATATCCTTAAGCACAAGGTTCCTTTTAATATGAAATCTAAGCAAGATTTAACTATACAATTAAGCACAAGGTTCCTTTTATATGGAACCTTATCAAAATCAAAAGAGGTAAACAATTAAGTCATAATCCTACCATACAAGATCTACCACATCAAGAGAAGCAGACCCATCTAGTAAATATCATTGTTTATATTTTTTGTGCATTCAACACCTATAAACTAGGAATAAGGGTAAAAGGGATAACCTCAATGCACAAGGTTCCTATTAGAAGTCCAGGAAAGATTCAAACCTTCAAGTGACAACAGAATAACCGTACTATTATGTCAAGGTTTACCCTCAAACCAGTAACAATATTAAATCAGTAATTTAATAAGTGAAAAAAATACATATTTTGTAGCTAGTATATACCGAGCAAGCAGCAGGCAACAATATACTTTTACGTCTAACCTGCTGGAAAATATAAAAGCATTTGTTTCTTTGAGATGGAAAATACCTATGTTTTTTAGGAAGCATTCATTTAATCGTATTTAAGTGAAAAATTAAACTAATATTTTTCGATAATGAAATATTCAACTAATATCATCCCCACATTACAGATATGTAATTAAGTTTTCGCCACAACGACGTTACTGGAAAAGCAGTCAACTCAAAATATGGTTTTTCAACATGGAGGCATTCCACTGAAATACCCAACACTTGGAAACATGAGATTTACAAAAAATCCATTTTTGTGCATGAAAGAAAAGAAACCTACGTAAGTTTTCGCCACAACGACGTTACTGGAAAAGCAGTCAACTCAAAATATGGTTTTTCAACATGGAGGCCTTCCACTGAAATACCCAACACTTGGAAACATGAGATTTACAAAAAATCCATTTTTGTGCATGAAAGAAAAGAAACCTACGTCTTCATGGACAAGATGGTCGAAGCTGTAAAAATAGCTTCCTTCTCCAAGGGCAACATTTCTACATCTCTGCATGATAAATGCCAAGAAATTGGTCAGTTGTCTTCAAAAAGGCACTGATAAAGGATGCACAGAGATTTCTAATGCTTAGTTGTCTTCAAAACGTTTTCGCTTGGGTTTTCAGAATCGTCCAAACACATTCATTTGCATATCCTCAGCATCAAGATTAATTATCTTATTGTTATACTGCAATAATTACTAAAGAAAGGGAAAATTGACCATCAATGACAACAAAGAATCCTCGGAATATTCTCCGCTCATAATCCAGAAATATTTTCTGTCCAAAGACACTTTGGTGTTTCTAGAAAAGGTATTGCCACAAATTTCATGAAATATATACTGAGTCAACTGTATCATATCAATTCAGCATCACTCGAAGAAAAATTTAAGAAACAAGACAATATTTTTAAGTAGTTACACATGGGACAAACTCCTATGTCTTAGTATGTTAACAGCAAAACAACAAACATGCACCCATAATCTCCAACCCCCATCCCTCGTGCATATTTGCCTTTCATTTCCCTAAATACAACACCTATAAGAACCTTACTTGTAGATTCCCAAATTGAAAGAGTTCAACTAGGGTCCAAAAGAGATGCAATGACCAATATAAAAAAGGACGTTTTTATTTGAAAGAATTTAAATAGGAGTTGATATCACAAAACAACCTATAATACATCAAGTGTACAGGAATACAATTGATGAAAAAAAGATGTGCATCACACTTACTCATCAATTTTCCTAACATTTTGGAAAGCGGTAGCAACACTGTTGCATATCTCTAAAAGCGATCCATGTTCCTTATTGGAAGCATTTTCAAAGTCGTCATGCAAGTAAAGGTATGCCTAAGAAAGCAAATCATGTTCAGATAATAAAAATATAATTATTGGATTTTTACTTAAAAATAATTAAAACGTCATGGAAACAAAACAACCAAGATCAAACAGCTTCTAGTTCACCAAATCATGCAATAGTAAATTCTAAACAAATTCAAATAATCCTGACTGCATCAGACGCGACAAAATTACACCAATCTTCCTAGGATACATATAAATCTGCATAGAAAAAATGATCACCTGGAAAGCATGCGCAAGAAGTAATTTAGTAATTTCTGCAGTAATTCTTCGATTGATAGTTTTCATGTTAGTATAAACAGACAAATAATTTAAAACACCCACAAATGTTGCTCTATCATTAGGTTTGCTTGAATTTCGGGTGCGAACAGAAGGCTGCAAACAAAACAGCTTTTGTTAGAAATATAATAACAATCAAATTATCAAGATCAAAATTTGTAATATAACAATAACGTCAAAATGTTTTTGAAAAACAACAATAATGTCAATATGTTCCATACATCACTCCATTACAAAGCTTATTTTAGAAAAAATATAAACCAACAAACTAAATCATTATCAACCAAGTGCTCATTTGGAAGCTATTCTTTGTGCATAAAAATGTTACCTTCATAATTAAAATTTGTACTATAACATTAATGTCAATATTATCTGTATCTCACTTAAATAGGGTTTTATAAAATAGTCATTTTTGTATACGATGATGTGTCAGATGTCAACATGGACAAGGAACGTGCAAAATGATAATCACATAGACACAATTATATAGCCATAACTAAGTGCACATTTCGATAATATTGCTTATGTATCAAAATGCTATTGCTCCTCCATGATGATCAAGATTTGTCTTGGAACAATAAAAAAGAACATTTTCTATATCTCACATCAATAGGCTTAAGTAAAATTGCTTATGATAATGAGTGTTATATGTCCAAGGGCAAGGAATGTGCAAAATGATGAACCTCAGGACCATAGACACAATGATATAATAACTCATACATGTATGTTGATTGGATGTAGGGATTGCCCAAAAACCTAGCCAAACAACGTTAGCCTAAACTAGGCTATGCACAAACAGAGTCAATTAATCCCTCAATGAACAATCAATCAAATCACAATATAGACCAAACACCCCCCTACCTACACACCTAGGAAACTACCCAAATCAAACAATGTTACTCCAACTTGCTTCTGACAAAAGGCTCCTCAGTATCACCTTGGTCCTCTCCCACACCCCCTTCCTAAGTCTAGAAAACATCAAAGTAACCTCCCCACTCATACCATTCACCACTAGCTTAAGAATTGAGGTTGAAGTCCTTTAATGAGTATATATGTTGTGGTTCTCAAGACCAAGTACAGACAACAAGTCCAAACAATTGAATCCTCTCACCCGAACTCCATCCACATTAGATTTGTAGAAATTAACCCTGGGTCATTCAAAATGGACGCAATAAACACTACAGGTGCTCAATCTAATTCCATCCAGCATCACAAAAAACAATTGCACCACTTACATGCTGCAAGTATGGCATACCAACTAATACCCCCATCGACTTTGAGGCAAGAAGCCACAAATAAGGTAGCTAGCTTCAACCTCACTGCACATCTAACCAAACACTTCTTCCATTTCCATAAAATGAAAGAGAGAACAGGAATCTCCCTACCACAAACCTCTATTGCAGCAGGATGATCATTGACCACAACAGAGAAAGAGGTTGGGTTAACATTAGTAATCCATCCAGTCACTATATTCCTAAACCCATGCATGACACAAACCTATTCCAAGCAGCTCTAGGAGACAATGTTAGATCTTTTCCATACTAAGCTTTCACACAAGGTCAAACTTGTTTTAACATCATCTAATATCAATGCATTCAAGTGCCAGTAGAAAATCAAGAATTTGTCTACCATCCACAAAAGTTGGTGGATGGTCTGCAATTAGCCCTAGCAAGAGTGGCCTTAATCTCTCTACAAGACACTTTACCATCATCTTGATTACACCATTGAGTAGACTTATTCAATGGAAATCACCAATGTCCATAAGTTTTGATTTCTTAAGAGTAAGAGTGGTGCATGTCTTGTTGGCACAGCCAAAATCACTACTTTATCAATGGAAGTCCTTCATATTTGTAAAAGACCCTGGTTTACAAGATTCTAGTAACATTGAAAAAATAATAATAATAAAATTGGAAAGTCATCAGGTCCTAGGGCTTTGTCCCCTGCCATAGAAATTGTTAGAAAACATGAGGAAAAAATGTTATATTTTTCATTAAGGAAGGGGAAGGTATTTATACAAGAGATAGATCCATATAAGGATCCATATAACACTAAAATCCATATAACACTAACACTCATCCTCAAGCTGAGAGTATATATCAGCTAATCCTAGCTTGCCACACATTGAATCAAAATATCTACGGCTTAAAGCCTTGGTCAAGATGTCAGCTTGTTCTTTATTGGATGAAATGTGAGGAGTACAGATAACACCTTTAGTAACTAGATCTTTGATGTAGTGGCAATCGACCTTAATGTGCTTGGTACGTTCATGAAAAGTCTTATTCTTGGCTATATGAATTGCAGCCTGATTATCACAGTATATCACCATTGGTACTTTGACCATTACCCCAAGCTCATTCAACAATGATCTAAGTCAAATCATTTCACACCCTATAAGTCTCATTGCCTTGTACTCAGCTTCTACACTAGAGCAAGATATGACACTTTGTTTCTTGTTGCACCAAGTTACCAAGTTTCCTTCTATATATGTTAGGTAACCTGAAGTGGACTTCCCATCGCCCTTGTTACCTGCAAAGTCAACATCAGAGAAGGCTTCAACTTCTAGATGCCCCTGTTTCTGATACACCAATCCTTTTCCTAGAATTCCTTTAATATATGCTAAAACTCTTTGAACTCCTTCCCAATGCACAACTCTAGGCTGATGCATAAACTGACTAAGCAATCCCACAATGTATGCAATGTCTGACCTAATAACAATAAGATAAATCAGTTTCCCAACAAAGCATCTGTACCTGTTGAGATCAGAAAATTCCTCAGTAGACGTGTCCCAAAAGGGGGAATTTTGTTCATTGGAGTAGATGCAGGTTTGCACCCTAAGGTACCAGTTTCTGCCAACAAATCTAAAGCATACTTTCGTTGAGATAACACCATCTTGTCTTTGGAGTACGCAAACTCCACACCTAAAAAGTATCCGGGTTGTCCTAGATCCTTGATTTCGAAGACTTTGACTAGGTGGTCATTGGTCCTCTTGATCCCAACACAATCATCTCCAGTAAGAAGGATGTGATCAACATATATAGCAAGGATGGTATACCCCCTATCAGACTTGCGAATAAATACTGAATGATCTATTGTGCACCTTCTAAAGCCACTAGAGAAAAGGACACTGCTCAACTTCTCAAACCAAGCACATGGACTTTGCTTAAGACCATAAATTGCCTTCTTTAATTTGCAAACTACCTGTTCACCCTGTGAAATATACCCAAGAGGTTGGGCTATATATACTTCCTCAGCTAAATCGCCGTATAGAAAAGCATTCTTTACATCCAGTTGGTGAAGTTCCCATCCTTGGTTGATCGCCACTGACAATAACACCCTGATTGAGTTCAATCAAACTACAGGAGACTACATAGTCTAACCCATACTCTTGAGTAAATACTCTAGCAACAAACCGAGCCTTATATCTTTCTATATTCCCATCTGATCCAAAACTTCACAGTGAAAACCCACTTGCAGGAGACTAAGTTGGCATCAATAGGCCAAGAAACTAGTTCTCAAGTGCCACGAGACCACAAGGCTTCCATCTCCTGATCCATGGTCTGCTTCCAAGTAGGATATTACAAAGCTTCCTGGTATGTCCTAGGAATATTCTCAAACATGACAGACAAGGCAAAGATTCGACAAGAGAGGGTAAGATGCTCATAGAAAACAAATTAAGAAATGGGATGCTGTATACATGAACGTGTGCCTTTCTGGAGAGCAATAGGTAGATCAGCAACGGTAGTGGACAGATCTGCAATTGAAGAAGTGTCTAGTGGAGCCATAGGTTGAACTTGAGTTTGTTGCCTCCTTTGATACACCTGTAGTGACCTTACTTCACTCTCTTCATTTTGGGCACCCTCACTAGAAGACTTAGGAGTGGTAGGAATGACAGGCTCATCAAACTCACGAGTGGAATAAAGGCCTAGAATCTCGAGGGGGGGTTGATCAACTAAAGTATCAATCCTTTGAGTAAAATAAGGTTGGTCTTCAAAAAAGGAGACATCAAAGGAGGTGTAATACCTTCTTGTAGGAGGGTGAAAACACCTATACCCTTTTTGAGTTCTAGAATATCCCACAAAGACACATTTAAGAGCCCTTACATCAAGTTTATCAAGACCAGGTCTTAGATCTTGAACAAAAGCTATACACCCGAACACCCTAGGGGTGAGAGAGAAAAGTTCACCCTCAGGATAAAGACGATGTAGAGGAATCTCCCCCCCAAGAGGGGAAGATGGCATCCTGTTCACTAAATAAGCAGCAATGAGAACAACATCCGCCCAAAAGGATTTCGGAACACTCATGTGAAGAAGAGTTCTAGTAATATCCAACAAATGACGGTATTTCCTCTCCACCACCCCATTCTGCCGAGAGGTGTGAGGACACGTCGTTTGATGAATAATCCCACAAGAAGTACAAAGGTGTTGAAACTGAGTACTCATAAACTCAAAAGCGTTATCAGTTCTAAGACACTTTAAGATAATAGAGAACTGAATATTAATTTCATTCACAAAATTTTCAACAGAAACCACAATATTTTTTCCATCTTTTAGCAGATACACCCAACAAACTCTAGAAAAATCATCAACTAACACAAGATAATACCGGTACCCACTAGAAGAGGTAATACAGCTAGGACCCCACACATCACAGTGAACTAGATCAAACATAGTCTGACTCTTGGTGAGGGACACACGAGGAGAGAGGGACCAACTATGTTTGCCCAATTCACACGACTCATAGACAAGCTCAGAAACATCTATCTATGGAAACGCCTGACGAAGCTTGTGAATAAACGGGTGACTAAGACGCCTATACCATAAGAGAGAGGAGACGGTGGCAGAAGACAGCAAGACTGTAAGGCCGCTAGAAGGTGTATCGTAGGCGAGAACATACTCCCTAGTGCCCTGCCTATGGCCCAAATCAATTCTCCTCCTCGTCCGCAGATCCTGAAAGGTACAATGAAAAGGAAAGAAGATTACAAAACAGGATAGCTGAACAGTTATAGCATTAATAGATAATAGGTTAACAGAGAGATTGGGAACAAATAAGGTATTCTCAAGCAGTATATCTGTAGTAACATCAATTGTGCCGCTTCCAGATATAGGACATGAGCGGCCATCCGCCACGGTAACATTCTGTAAGATAGGCATTTTCCTGAGACGAGAAAAGAGAGTAGGACAACCTGTCATGTGCTAAGATGCACCTGAATCGACAATCCAAGGTTGTATCTCGCTAGTACGCATAGTCACGCCAGAAGTAGAAGCCAAAGATGCAACTGCCAAAAGAACTAGAGCATTGTGCCTGCTTCAACCTCTCATACTCTTGCTGAGAAATAACCATTGTCGCTTCCCTAGAGTTGCCTCCTCCACTAGGAGTATCATGTACCTTAATCACATTTCTCGCCCAAGTAGGCTTACCAAACTTTTCCCAATATTTTTTAGACCTGTGATTAGTCTTCCTACAATGAGTACAAGGAACCCTGCGTCTTCCTGTAGTCATAGGGAACTGCTGGACACTCTGTCTCTCTTGAGCCCCTCTAATAATCAACGTTGAACTGTCCTGACCTGTAGGAGTTATCATGTTTCCAGCCTTGTAGATACGCAGCACCTTTGCAAATGCAGTTCCCAAATCAGGTGTAATGTCTCCTCCCAATAAATGTCCATGCACTTGGGACACTAATCCTGAGGCAGACCAGATAGGAAAGCAACTACCTGCAAGTCATTCCTATACCTTTGTAACGTAACCAAGTTAGTAGTAGGAGGCTGTAGCACATTCAATTCCTCAAATAAAGACTGAATAGTCCCATAGTATTCTTGAACCGATTGATTACCCATTTTCAAGTTGAAAATCTATTCATACACATCATAAACTTTTAGGATATTTCGCTCTTCTACATACATCTGCTTCAATGTGTCCCAAATGAGTTTGGCCGATCAAAGCATCATCACTCCTTTGGCTATAGCAAGTTCCATACTATTTTCTAGCCAAGTAATTACCATAAAATCATCAGCAAACCAATCATCATACCTGGGATCCTTGATACCAATGGAGGGTTGAGTCAAGTGCTTACTTTTCCTTTGTGCTGCCACAAAAGTGAAAAAACTTAAAGACCAACTATGATAGTTCAAGTCATTGAGCTTCACAAAAGGTCCAACAATAAGTCGGATCATAGATTCTCGAAAAGCCATTACAACCAAGATCGTAAAGAATCAAACAAGATTCACCAAACTGAAACAGTCGTCTCCAACGACGTCAATGGATTCAGCAACCACTGTCTGCACAACTACCAATCTGCCGACAGCCTATCACATCACCACATCCGATTACAAGCCGATCTTAGACCTCCAAACTGCATCCACATTCAACCACAACCTTGTAGACTGCAACACCTCCAATTGTATATCTCCAGACTGCAAACCGCATCCGTCCGTAGGACAGCCTTTGAGGGGGGGGGGGGGAAACCTGTGGCAGGCTTCCGCAACTGGGGGAACCCATGGCAGGCTTCCGCGGGAGGGGGGGTGGGGGGCAAAAACCGTGCGGGCTTGGGGCGCAAGGGTGGAGCAAGCTTCCACGGCGACGGGGGGGTGGATCACGACTCTGATATCATGTTAGAAAACATAAGGAAAAAATGTTATATTTTTCATTAAGGAAGGGGAAGGTATTTATACAAGAGATAGATCTATATAAGGATCCATATAACACTAACAGAAATAATGGCATTTTTTACTTCATCTAAGATGAATTCTACCTCTAGGCTTTGGGCTTACCCTTTGAAGATCCAATTAAAGTGTAAGTCCTGCAACTCTAGGAAACTCTGTACATGGAACTGCAAGCAAGACTTGAACTGCTCATATCATTCCTAATGTCAACATTGGTGTCTAAATGCTATCTACCAATCAAGATTGTTTCTAGGTGATTAAGCCAATGGCACTAGGATACCAATCTGTGAAAGTACTTTAGGTTCATGTCTTCTTCCTTAAGCCAAAGGACCTTGGACCTTTGACTTCATGCTCTTTTTCCCTATCCAACCATTCCTCCAATTCTGCTTGAGATTCAAACATAGATCACACTCTTCTGTGGACAAACCCCTTAAATGAGGCAATTAGACTTTCAAATTTGGTTAAAGAACTACCAAGACTAGTCATCTTTTCACCCTTTAAATGCTTGAGCTTTGTCTTAAGGCATCTTAATTTGACACATCATGGAGCCTTAATCACAAGAAAAATATAGTGATTTTGATCTTGCATTTGTGACCACCAACCTCTAAGCTTTTTATTAAAGACATGCAGTTCTAACTAAAATGTCTCAAATCTGAATGGTTAGAAACCTCAATCAGTTTCCTACCTTCTAAGAAGAAAGGCAATATGGTCAGATGGGACACATGGAAAACTATAAAACCTGAATAAAAAAGTGTGGGAATCAACCATTCCATTCAAGGTCAACAAAATGAAATGAAGCCTAGTAATTGTTGGGTCGTCCTAAAATTTGACAATTTAAAGTGTTGCCTCAAAATTAAAAGATTTTTTAGCAGCAATACGGCAGAAATGTATCAAAAAAGTAAAATTGAAGGCCGACAAAAGTCATATGCAAACTAAACCAAAACCAAAAACCAGGAAAAGAAGGCTTCTGAGAAACACCACAATAAAAAAGAAAAGAAAGACGTACCAAAGAAGAAAAGGAGGAAACAAAAGTGACAGAATTAATGAATTACTCCCCACAAAAGAGAAACCCTACTCAAAGAGTCACCAGACTCTCAAGCCAAGCCATGATTTTTGTCTTGGAAAAAGCAATGCTGTCTTGTTGTAGACTCATTCATTTTGCCATGCATCCACAACTTTGAACTTGAAGTGGACTTTCATCTTAAGCAACATCTCAGAATACTCTGCTATTTCTTTTCAGACATATCCACCACCAAATAGCATGAGAAATAATACCCCACACTCTCTTCCTGGCCTTCTCCAACCCACATTTTGACACCTAGTCTTGAGGACTTCAAGCCCAAGTAACCTCTCCCAGCATCTCCTAAGGGACCAGCATGTAAACAGATGTCAATGGGACTCTTGTGTGCAGCAAAACCCAGATATGCCAGCCAAATGGAAACTACACTTCTGCAGAAAATTATCTGGAGGAATACCATAATGACACATCTACCAAGCACAAAATTGAACCTTGGACAGGATCTAGGAAGTCTGGATAAACTTCCAAGCTCTCATGTGCATCCCACTGTAGGCCAGAATCTAGAAGGGAGGATCTGAAGAAATATGAGATGAGACATACGTGTGAAAGTAAGAAGACTACCAAAGGTTGTCACTTCCAAGTCATGGAAGTTTCTTCTAAATCGGACAACCCACACTATCTCTGCTCAAAACACTAAGTAGAAAATGCAACAGAGAACAGCATAAGAAACAGTAGTGCAGAATCCTCAACCCAAACATCAGCCCAAAAAGAGAACCACCCTATTCCCTACCTCAAAATTCAACCCCAACCTCACCATCCTCTCTGCCTCCAAAACCCCTTTCTCACCCTCTCCAATCTCCCTCTCCACCACTATAACACTTCCCTCTAACCACTTCAACCCATAATAAGAAAACAGCTATCTGTTTACCATGGTGTTATTGTTTACCGTGGTGTTATTATTAGCCTATATAGATGCAATCCTTCTCTTAATATTGTCATTTACCTCTTGTTTGTAAAAAATTGACAAAAGACAGCTCTTGAAATTTCAAATTTCCAAAAACAAATGTAGATAGGAGAAAACCACATTACCTTAGAACAATACTTCCAAAAGTACTGCAATATGATTTCCAACTTCCATTTAGGTTTAGAAAACACCTGTAGACAATTATACAATAATTAATATTGACATCAATATGTTACTCAACTTTCAAATGGGTAAAATGAAGAGAACATATTTTTCTAACAATAAATTGAGAATCAATGGGGTTAAACAGATTCAATGCATGTATTAGATTATGCTATTGGAACAAAGAAAAGTAACTGCATGCAAAACAAAAGCACCTCATGATAATCACAAATATAGAAGTAGCAAACCTAGTGCCCAGAGATTAGAGACGGAAGTACTTGGCTTGTAAAACCTTTGAAAACTTATGCAGTGCCCACCTATGATCTATAGAGACTGTAATTTAAATGAAGTCCAAAGAGATGATAAAGAATACATCAAAATACACATGTAGCATTCATTGTATGTGATTCAAAGATCTTATTTTGAGGAACAGTTAATAAAAATCTGAGTACAATGTGTGGTGGACATCTATTGTGTCAAAAAAAAAATTGGAACGTACATACATATGTGTGTGCATACATACGTACGTACATGCATGAGTGTGTGTATCTATCAAACAATGTTATAATTCATAGAGAACCACAGATATACTTGTAGTTTGTAAAGAAATGATTTTGATAGATATGTACTTAATTTCTTCCCTCTTTTATTTCTTTCTAACAATGAAGATCACAGAACTCTACATTAACAGCAGAAGTGTTCAACCATCTAAACAAGGCCATGATGGCCATTAGAAGTGATAGTCTTGGGGAGAGAAAACAAAAAGAATATTAGGAAAAATAATTGTCAATATGAATCACAGCACATAGATAAACAGCAGAGCCCTTATATAATCAGAATGACATAAAAAATATTATTTTAAAAGATAATTAAAATTTTGTGAACCGCAATATCACAGCAAACAAAGGAAAGTGGCCCTTTACTTGCAGAAATGGAGAAACAAGATCTTTGTCATATGTTAGTTCATCCAAAATGACCTCCAGAGCATGTGGCCTAAACAAAATCAAAGTGGATATATTTCATTCTTCAAAAATAAGAAAAGATAAATTATGTAAATTAAAAAATTGTTATCAAACAGACAAAGAAACACCTAACTCCATCTGCTCTGGTAGTGTATCCTAGATTATCTGCTTCTTTCTTGATCGAATCAAGTTCCATGACCTAAAATTATTAAAAAACTTAATCATATTCTAAGACATTTCATGTGAATTTGTGATATTTCCTATTTTAAAAGGTCAAGAAGGCCAGCTATTTACCAATATCAAAAGCTTCTGAACAGAAATGTGCATCTCTTGTTGTACTTCACTTTGTGAAATTGCTAGTGAAAAATTGAAATTCTCAGTACTTTTTGGACCGATTACTGTGTGAAAATGAAATCTTTTGTATATAATTGACAAACAATCTTTTATGAATCCTTTGAAGACCACTCGGCGAGAACTCTATAAAGACAAGTTAGGTGCTTCAGAATATTAATCTGTGAGAACTATATAAAAACATTTTAGTATTTCAGCTGACAGAGATGAGTAAATGAGCAAAAATTTTACTGAGAAGTCTTCATAGAAAGAGAAAATGCTGGACAATCATGCATAAATAAATGCACTTTTTGTGTTGTACATAACTTTGAGCAAAGAGAAAAAGATGGTTTCTGTACAGAAATGCACATCATCTACTGTACTTTTTGTGCAATTGCAAGTGCAGAATTTGAATTTTCAAGATTTTTGGACTATACATGCCCATTCCTGTAGGAACATCACATCCATTTATGTAATTGACAAACAATATCTTAAGATGCATTTGAAGTTTAATCTGCAAGAACTCTCTAAAAACATGCCAGGTACTTCAATCAACTTACAGAAAATACTAAAAACAGTCAAATTCTTCTTAGATACACAAAAAGGTAACAGCGATAATGCAAAATAAGTAAATTATGAACTGAATCCATAACCCTGCTCATGGCAAATAAATAGAGACTGTACACTTATAATATAGCATGATAATGTTGTCCTAGATGTACTTAAACAAGATCTCCCAGTTTTATAGATTAGTAAAATATGACTTGTGTAATGCATTATCAACATACAATGTTGCAAAAAAAAAATGTACCACAAGCACATTGAGCAGGGATTCCCTCACAAGTAACCAATTTGAAGTTTCTGTGTGCGGTAAAACAGAGAATTATTTGTAAGTGTTTCTTTCTCGTAAAGAAAAAAAATAACCAAGAATACACTGAAGTCCATGCAGAAAGCTCTGATAGACGATTGAGATCATTTGGTTACCTTTGTATCCAGTATAACGAGGTAAAAAATCTGCCTCAAGAACATTGACAAGATAAGCAAACAGCAACATATCCTTCAAGAGCTGAAAATTTTGAAATGACATAAAGATATAGCATAAGTCCATAAAACAAAGTTAAGAAAAAAACAATAAAGCATATCTATAGGAATGCTTTGCATAATACTAGTGTAGTTAATTTAAGAAAGTCAGCATCACAAAATCATATCCAATGTGGAAGAAATTTCTAATGGAATCAAAATCACCAAAAGGAATAGAACCAAATGCATTTAGTATAAAGAGTATTTTTTTAACTCTATGATGCTAAGGTATGGATATGGAAACAAGTACTTACACATGTGGATGCTTCAAATTTTCAAATTAAATGACACATGAATGCAAGGACTACTTCTAATGACATTAATACACGATGCATATATTGAAAAAATTAATTTTTTAATGTATATATATTAATTATAAGATTTCTATGAGATAATTAATAAGAAAACAAAAGCAATAATAAACCTAAAACATTAACAATCCACAAATTGATACACCATACTTATTAAGGCACAAAGGTTCTCAGGCAATAAGCTTGGGCACCTTGGTGCTTGAGCACCTATGAGACAATTAACACCTAAATGAAAATTAAAACATTTATATTTTTTTGATATTCTTACTACTTATATTATGCCTTTATATATTAACTCAAATAACAACCAAACATCAAAATAAACACACATTAACAATATAAAATCCTAAAAAGTTAAACTTAATAAAATTTAACCTTAAATAAGTCTTAACTTTAAAAATTGAAGATGATAATGCTGTCTTATACACTTCCTTAATTAAATAAAAATTGAAAATCAGAAATTATATTAATAAACATATTAAAATGATCAAAAACAGACTATATAACAAAAGTAGAGCATTCAACCAAAAGAAAAACATAAATTGATTGTACAAAATCTTAAATAAGGAAAAAATGATGTAAAAACTAAAATAAATCTATCAACATATAAATATAAAAAAAATCAATAAAACAAACTCTATCTACCCAAAAATCCATTTATTAATCTAGCCAGATAGGCACATGCACACTCAGACATCAAAAGCCACCTACGCACTCTGCTTAGTAACTTGAAATACTACATGCATCAAATGTTAATAGAAAACCACATACATAATTCATCAAAAAATACTAATTAGATATGTAATTGTAAATCATAACTAATAAAGCATTGATATAAGTCACAAATTATGCAATGATGGCTCAAGTCATAATTAATATGGGGAAATATGATGAGTGTCACACGATGTTGTAAACAGTGGAAAACATACGTCATACAGATTGCACATAAAAAAAAATTTTAAAAATGCAGGTTTAAACAGGGGTTTTTCAAAAAGATACAAATTAAAAATAAATAAATAAAAGCATACTTACATTTATACAATCATCACTATTATCTAATTAAGTTGACAAAATAAATTCTAATTCAATTACATATAAAAAAATTCAAAAACAAATTTTGAATATGTATGTCCATTAGTTAAGAGCAAATCCTTGAATATAACTATGAAATAAGCATAATTAAAGCTTTAAACAACAAAGTATCAAAAAAGTAAAATCATGTCAATGACAACAAATCAAAAGGTAAAGTCCAAAAAAAGGTCATTTAAACAGCCAGAAATGGGGAAAATGGCCAATTTTCTCTTAAAAATTGAGAAATGGCCATTCAAAAACAAAAAATGGTCATTTTTCAAACTACTCTTCCTATTTTTCTAAAAAATAAAAACTTTGGGCTTAAAACATTTAAAATGCATTTAAAGTTTTAAACAACCATTGTTTTTTAATTTTTTATATCAATGTTGTCACATACATATGACAGACAGCCTCAGGTATTAGGGGGTGTCATAATTTAAATCACAGCTCTCACAAAGACAAGGTCTCTTGGGCCATGGCAGTAAGAAGAGATGCCTTGTGTGTTTAGATGTTGCCTCGGTAGAAATAAAAATTTTATTTTAGACTTTTCAATGTATTTATAAAAATATTAATTCATTAATAAGCAATAATTTATTAATACTTATTAATGAATTAAAGGATTTTCTGTTGGTCATCTTGAACTGCTCCATGTTGATCTTGACCACCTCTCTTTTCCTTCTGTTAAAACCAAGAGAAGAAACGGGAGTGGTAATGGGCTCATCCTCGTCAGATACATCCAGATACAGGAAGAGGGCATTAAAAGGGACCAGAAACTAGGAGGATGGCCACCTGTTTGCAATGCTTGTGCATACATTCTCCTTCAAATTCAAAAGAGTTTATACACCCTCTCAATCTGTTCCCAAATCTGGAAGTTCTGATTCTTTGAGAGAGAGAGAGAGAGAGAGAGAGAGAGAGAGAGAGAGAGAGAGGAGGGAGGAATGGCAGAGTGTTTGTTAAATGATAAAGAGGTATTTGAAGACCCATATGGGAGACACTCGAGTTCTTTTTTCGTAGATCATATGGCAATGGAGAATACAAAATGAGAACAAATGGAGCATGAAACCAAATGCCCAATCATGGATGGACAAAGGGATGGATGGCTTCTAGTCCATGACACTAGAGAATGAAACCCAATAATTGACCGATAAAGTGATTAGAAGTAACTAAGGACCTGCTAGTATACGATGGAATGTTCAAAAGAAAAAAAATGGAAAGTTCAAAATTGTCGAAAATGAAATGTCTAAAAAGTCTGAATTTCTAATAAGGTTTAGTGCACATACCAAAAAGTCTAGAAAATCTGAATGCACATTAGGAAAATTTAGAAAGTCAGAATTCAGAGAAAAGAATTGTGTACTACCTAAAATAGAATATTTAATACACCACTATTCATTTTGGAATTTCAAATTAAAACAATATTACTAAAATAAAAAGTACAAATATCACACATTAACAGAATGTTCTAAAACCTAAAATTTATTCAAAAGTACAAAGACATCTTCTAGAAAATCATTTTAAAAATTATAACATAAATAATATCAAATAATTTTTCATTTTACATTATCATCATCATATCTTCATACATCTTATCTGTCATTATCATAATGCAAGTAAAGGTGTTTGCATAATAACTACAAGTATAGAGCAGGTGTGAAAATGTTATAATACAATGAGATTTAGGTGTGATGACATAATGTAAAACAATTCAGTTTTTGTATTCATTTGGAATCCACAAAATAAATACATTGAAATCCACACAAAACAAGGAAAATAATATTACAGACTAAATTTCATGAGTACCCAATAGATTCAACTATTTAATGATAGAACATATTCGTAAGTAGAAAACACAGAATTTAAGTAATTACATAGAAAACAAATTTGTCATGTTACTTTAAAAAAAACTAATTCTGATGCATTTTCCTTGATCATTTTGGTTGATGCATATTGTCAGCACTTATCAGAAATAGAGATATTTCAAACGGAAATTTTCTTGATTAATCATTATAAACAATTATTATGTCATTATTCTTTTCATAGAGTGAAAAACAAAATTTGAAGATGAAGTGTTCATTTGTCTTACTTCAGAAATTTATGAAATGGAATTTCACTGCCTGGTAATTTGTAAAGCAATGACCTACTGAAAGATTAGCACTACCGAAATTTTAAACTACAAAACCCATTAATTCTCCAAAAATTACTTATAATATATATACAGCATATGAACTAGTACTACATTAGTGAAGCTGGAGGCATGTTGATTAGAAACATATTGAATATTCTATATTACAATTGTTGTGAGCCCATATAAAAGCCCAAAATGCTTAATGCTTAGATCTCAAAACAATGAAGAATTACATCAGCAATAAATAAGCGTAAGTATATGAATAAACGATTCTAAAATCACCTTAAAATGATTTAAACAATATGACTTGCTAAATTAGAAAGTTAAGATGCAAATCCATACTATTGAAAAGGAATTTAGAATTGATGTGCAAATCAAACCAACCAGTAAACAATGATGGTTTGCATTTACAGTTTTCAATAATTTAGCAAGAAGAAAAATCATTGAAGCAACTAGTATTGCTAAAAGGTTTACATGTAAACTAAATTACTTGCTACAACTATAAAACATTATGTAAAGCATCGAAATTCATGATGCCAGCACAGATTGAAAACCAAACATGATTGTAATCTTCTTTTTGTTTTTTTCATTAACAAACCAAAATACCAAAGTAGTGTTCTGATATTGCAGCTTGTGTATAAGAAGTGTTGAAAAACACAAAGAGAAATGATGCCCTTGTAAGTTGTATCACATGTCAACCAAGCATTATTAGACATCAAATACTTCCTTAGGTAATAATATAATGAACATTCCACAAATGTGTATTTTATTAAGATTGAAGTCGACAATGTATGCATGATGACCATGTCCACTTCAACCACAAGAATAACAAATCAATAACAATCGATCGAAAGTCAAACAGCATGATTTACCTTTTGTCGATGAGAATGATTTTATTGCTAATGAGAACAATGATGATGTCTTTGCCTCTTTCCGTGCACACCTCCTCAATCCACTGGTCATCTTCAAGAACTCACAAAAGAAAGGCAGATCGAGCTATTGAGAAGAGGATGTAATTGATTGACGTTGAACGATGTGAGGTTGCTAGCATGCAAGGTCTTTGGACGTAGAAGATGAAGGATGGCAAGGTCGCATGCAAGGGTTTCACAAGGAAATCAAGGTTTCAAGAGGAAATCAAGGTTTCACAATCAATCGAAGTCAGACGACATGAGGTCATGCAAGGTCTTTGAATGCAGAAGACAAACAAGATAGCATACAAGGGTTTCACAAGGGAATCATCAAGATTTCATGAAGGGGGAGGGGAGAAAGTTCTCATGGAAATCAAAAATTAAGGCTTTTATATTGACAAAATTGATGATTTTCCTTTTCGACCTTTATGTTGAACACTAAGGGATCATTAGTGCATGTGGGAAAGTTCAAATGAAAAGAAAATGAAAAATTCAAACGAAAAAGAAATGAAATGTCCGAAATATCAAAATTCTCATGGGAATATAGTGCACTTGCTGGAAAGTTTGGAAAATTAGAATTCCCATGAGAAATTTAGTGTACACCAAAATGTTCAAAAATTGAAAAAACAATAAAATAAATTATAAAATACTATCTAAAATTGTGTAATTAATACATCAATCTATAATTTGATATTAAAAAATAAAAATAATATTAATAAATTTAAAAAATACACTTATTCAAATTATTACAACATAAATGTAAAAAATAATCCAAAGGTACAAAGCATTTAAAGTATTATAACATGAATGTCAAGAATAATCCAAAGATACAAAGTATTTTAATTATTACAACATCAATATAATAAATAATTCAAAGGTACAACATAAATGGACTTAAATAATCCTTCTATCTCACATTGTCATTATCATAGCCTTACATATCTTATCAACTACTTCCTTTTGTTGTTCTTGACTTATTCCAACCTATGAATGTCCATCTATATGTATTTTTCTTGTTGGTTGTATATCATCATTAATATTTAATTCTTCTAACTCATCTTGTAAATCTTCAAATAAATCTTCTTTATCAACCTTTCAAATGAAATTATGAAGTAAAAAACATGCGATCACAATCTTCACTTACATTTCATATGAAGATGGCATCTGGCCTTGTAAGATTAAGAAACGATATTTCACAACTCCAAATGTATGTTCAATGATTATTCTCAATTGTAAATGTTTGTAGTTAAAACTTTCTAAAGCATTACTAAAAAGTATGTTATTAACATAATCAGATAAATGATAACGTACACTTCAAAATGGGCAAATATACTATAGTTGATTAGGGTATCCAACATCTACCAAGTAAAACTTACCTATATAAAAGTAGAAATTAGTATAATAATACACTTATTACTTCAAAATATACTAAAACATTTACCTAATGGAACTCAAAAACTGTTAGATCTACTAATTGCATCTTGAAAGATACAAGCATCAACTGTTGATTTTTCCCAACTAATTAAAATATATGTAAATTTCATATCAAAATTACATACTATCATCACATTTTAAGACAATTCACCTTTCCTATTTCTAAATCTAGTTGTTTCTTATCTAAAAATAGTTACTTTGACATAAGTATCATCAATAGCTCCAATGCAATCCTATACACATTAAACATCATTTAATCTTATTTTAAATAACATAAAATAGTAAGGACATTACAAAAGTGAATACATACCTTTAAATAAGGATAGACATTTGTATCATCTTCAATTCAACTTGCTATTGAAGATGAAAGTCTTGCCATAAACACATGATTTAGATATAATATAACATTTAATACTTCATTAAAGTATTTACTAACACTCCAACTTGAACAACTAAATCACTCAACTGTTACTCCATATCTTCGATTTTACCCTATTGTGACAAGGAACTATTAGGATCGAATAGTATACTAGAAGAGAGGTAAAAAATGTCCTAGTGAGTTTAATTACTTTTAAAAATTTGGAAGTAATTGACACTAATTAGCCTTAATTAAAATGAATTAAAATTCAATTAACAATCACACACAAAATAAAAGATAAGAAATTTATAATGATTCCCCAAACAGGTAGTTCACTCCTCAAAACCTCAACCTTGAGAATTCACTAAATACTTTTAAAGCTAAGTACAAACCTAAGTTATGTTCCTTTTACAGGTTGAACAACATCCTTACAAATGTTTTTCACAAGCTAAACAACCCTATAAATGTTTTTTACAAGCTAAACAACAACCTTACACAAAGCATTCTATAAACGTTTAAAATGAAACTATTCGATAGTCAAAGTGTATTTCGGATACTTTCAAATGAAACATTCCGATGCTTAAAACATTTCAAATACTTTCAAGTGAAACCTTCTGAAAATGAAAAACATTTCAATGACTTTTAAAACCAAACATTCCAAAGCCTTAAAAACTAAAACTCATCGACAATTAAAAAATATTTCAAATACTTTCAACTGAAACCTTCCAAAAATGAAAAGCAAAATTGAAATTGTCCGACTGACCAAAGATTTCAATGACTTTCAGTGAAACTCCTTAATTCTGTACTTAAGGAAAAATGAAACTTTTTGAAACCTATTTTCAAAGGTTTACAATAATAATACTGAATAAAAACAATTAGGCAATCATAGTTAAAATAAAATAAGTGCAGAAATAGTTTGCCTATTAATTATCACTTGATTTTTCATCATCAAAATTAAACCTATAAATAAAGAACTAACAATCTCTCTTTTTGATGAAGACAAAACATTTAACATAGGTATTTTCCTCCTTTGTCATGATTAAAAAGAATAAGATGACTGTAGAGAACATTCAGAATAGTTTAAAGACAGATTTTATTTCATATAAATTGTAGCCATACATGAATGAAGAACAATTACATGATTTTCAATAAAGATACAAAATCGAAAAGTATTAGACAATCATTGCAAAAGTTTTTGAATTAGGACATCTTTCTCTTTTAGGGTTTCTTCTAAATGAACAACTTGATCTAATAGTAATCAATTATACTGCAATAACTGCTCATTTTGATGAAAGAGAGATACAAAACTGTCAACATGTTGAGAAGATGGTATATTTCCATGTGAAATCTACTCAACAACTAAAGGAACCTATGGCTTAGGAAAAATGACAGGCTGTGGCACAATTTCAAGGTCTAATAAGGGCATTCTCTGAAAATCTTTAAGTTTCAGAAATTTTATCGTAACAAATTTAAAAGGCTTGCCTAACAAATTAATGTATCAAGCCATCAACTTAAAGATGAAATCTCCAAAGAATAAAAAACTCTACAAATGAGAAATCTGAGCAATGACTACTTTTGCCCCGTTTATTTTTATATCAACCATCATAACATAAGTGGTTTGATATACTCTTCTTTCCAATTCATCTACATGTCATCTCTTTCGAAAAAAGGAGCAAGTCAAGATAGTAGCTATCATCCGAGTTAAACCATGAAGATCAGCTTGCTTCACCAATTTAAACATTTGATCTTAAGATTTACAAATGAGCTAATTCATATCTTCTTCTTTCCATCCTAGGGTAGTAGTGGAAAGAGAGATATCAATTCCAATACAAGGAATTCCAAACGATTGTTGTAAAAATTCTTCATCAATTTTGACAGTATGATTTTCCAAATGCAATCGTAGGAAACTTTGAAAAATCTCAAGATTTACATAAAAGAGAGGAATTAAGTCTTAAAAAATTGATAACCCAAAAGTTATAAGAATGAAGTCTAATATGCCTTGAAATTATAGAAAACATTGAATAACTTCCATACCAATAAAATCTACAAGTCTGCTATATGCAATGGGCATTTTCTTATATTTGCTGTAAAACAAATCTCTAACTGAAGTTGATCTAAAATAGTAGTCATTTGAAGGAATTTCTAGAGATTTTTGTGGTATATCCTCCTAGACACGTGTTTCAAAAATTACTTGTGGAAGAATATCTTCAAGTGAAGGAGGTGCCTTCATAGACACATGTTCTTGAAAAGTTATTTTGGGAGAACTATTTGGATATTTGGGAGATATCTCCTTAGACATTTTATTTTTTGAATTGTCTTTAAGAGGACAAACTATTATTTAGGGAGGAATGACATTTGTTATTACTGTATCAGTTGAAACAAGTGTTTGTGAACTATTGCCAATTCCTAATGGAGGAGAGGTGTTACCCTTAAACCTTGGATGGGAAGAAAGAGTTTTCTTTCTCCTTCTATTATAAACTAAGATAACTTTCAATGCAAGATCCTCAAACTCCTTGTGAAGATTGGAGAACAAAGAAAAATCAAGCAATGACAAAATTAGTTGAGAAAGACCAGGAGCAGTCTAATATAAGCAGCCAGTGATCCTTTCAAAAATATCCAAGTGGAGTCTCCCAACTACATATCTAAAATCTATTCCCCTTTTAGGAAGAAAAATTTCAAGTTCTACTAAGGTTTTTCTCTTGCCTTCCATCTCAAGATGTGTGTGATAACAAAAAGGTTTGAATGGTTCAACTAACTTAATGTTTGGTTGTTGACATAATTTATTTTTTAATACCTCTTTTCTTTTTAAAATAAGTTTATCTTGCAACTCAAAGGCCATTTTCAAAGTAATTTTCTCTATTGCCCTAGAGCTAAGATTATTGGACAAAAATTGTATAAGATATACATCATAAATAGCTCAAAATTAAGGTTCCAAAGAATTAATTTTTACAGAATGCATTTCGTCATCATCTGAAAAAGAATCTTTTGATACTTTAGGTTTAACAAAATTTGCTCAAGCTTGTTTTGGTTTCTCAATCATAAAGTTTCTTTTCTTGAAGGTATGATCATCAGAAGTCTAAAGGTTTTGTTTATGACTTTTCACAGCTTTCAATTTTGTGTTCTTAGAGTTCTAACTACTATTAGTTGTATTAACTGGACGTACTTGTCTAAGTATAATAATCTGACATTCTAAACTAAGCAACCTTGTATTAATGTCTAAAGTTCCATAAACAAATTCAATATCTTCAACTTCCTCTTCAATAGAAATAATCCGTTGAACTTGAGAAGGAGGAAGATCTGTCATACCTTCTTGAAGTTCTTACTCTAGACATTTAACAATGTGTTCTTTGTTGCGCATGGACAAGCCTGAAAACTAGCAAGGAAGAGCCATGGAAAATTGTGAAAGAAAGCACGAAGGAACTAAAGATAGATTTTGAAAATCGAAAGAATAAGGCAAAAAAGAAGTTGAAACCCTCTAAAGACACTTAAAAGGAATAGATGGTTCCAAAAATGGTGAGTTTCAAGTGAAACCTACCGAAAAGTAGACAAATTTCAAAAGATTTCAATGAAACATTCTAAAAGGCTTCAAAGACAAAAAAATGAAAGCTACCAAAAACAAACAAATTTTGGAATGTTTCAATGAAATATTTTGAAAGGCTTCTACTAACTAACTAAAACTCTTCAAAGGCAATTTTGACTAAAGAAGCGAAGGATGGTTGATAGTTGTATCTCATGTACAACTATTCTCCAAATCATCACATCTATAGATTTAAGGAAATTAGTCATTTTATTTTTCCAAAAATTATAATTATTACCATCAAACAAGAGTAGTCTATGAACATGTTGATCATTTACCATTGATGTCAAATTAGTTAAATCTATTATAGAGATAACATTATTCTAATACCACTTGTTAGAATAGAATGACAAATTAGAGAAGTAAAAAGTGTCCTAGCAAATTTAATTATTTTTAAAAATTCAAAAGTAATTAACACTAATTAACCTTAATTAAAATGATTTAAAATTTAGTTAACAATCACACACACAATAAAAGACATAAGAAATTTATAGTATTTCCCCAAATGGGTAGTCTACTCTTCAAGACCCCAATCTTGAGAATTCACTAAGTGCTTTTATGACTAAGCACAAACCTAAGTTATATTGCTTTTACAGGCTAAGCAACAACCTTACAGATGTTTTTCATAAGCTAAACAACAACCCTACAAATATTATTTTCCATAAGCTAAACAACTCTGCACAAAGCATTTTATAAGCATTTAAAACGAAACTATCCAATAGTCAAAGTGTATTTCAAATACCTTCAAATGAAATCTTCCGATGCTTAAAACATTTCAAATACTTTCAAGTGAAATCTTTTGAAAACTTAGAAACTGAAACTTACCGACTTTCAAAATGTATTTCAAATGCTTTCAAATAAAACCTTCCGAAAATGAAAAGCATTTCGGTGACTTTTAAACCCAAACATTTTGAAACCTTAAAAACTGAAACTTATTGACAGATAAAAAATATTTCAGATACTTTCAACTGAAATCTTCCGAAAATGAAAAGCAAAATTGAAACTATCCAACTAACCTAAGATTTCGATGACTTTCAATGAAACTCTCCGATTCTATACCTAAGGAGAAATGAAACCTTTCGAAACCTATTTTTGAAAGTTTACAATAATAATACTAAATAAAATAAAGGAAGTGCTGAAATAGTTTGCAATAATCACTCAATTTTTCATCATCAAAATTAAACCTATAAATAAAGAACTAACAAGAACATGGTAAATTTCTCTACATTGATGTTGTTGGTATTAACAATAACTCCTTCATTTCTCATTAAAGTACAAAAACTTTTAAACACACTTTGACTTATTTTATAAATCTTCCAACAATTGTAAGTTCAATGTAGTTGAAGAAGATCTAGTAATCTCTTAATGTAATCAGTACCTTCTTTACTATACATATAACTTATGTTATTGTAAAATAATGATGACATACTTGTCATTTTTGCTAAAATTGTCTATGATGCTAATAGACGTTGTCACCTTCTTCTATCTACTTCTTCATTTTCTAGGAATGAAATTGCATTATTAACCGTGGTAGTAAACATGTCACTAAGAATCATCCTCACCTAAAAGATAACAAGAATATTAAGAATTTATCATTCCACATTTCAAGATATAAAAGGCATTCTACATTTCTAAGAAAATAAAAGACATTCCACATTTCAAAATATAAAAAGCATTACACATTTCAAAATATAAAAAGCATTTTACATTTCATAACGATAAGTCATTTCACATTTCAATATATAATATTCATTTTACATTTCAAAATATATGACCTTCCACAAAAAGATTTCATCCACAAAAGATTTCATCCATAAAAGATTAAATCCACAAAAACACTTCATAAGCGCAATAAGTTCAAGATTGGATAAAAAGTGAATTCATGCATAAAAGATTTCATCCATTATAACCACATACACACTTCCTAAACTTCAACCATCCATAACGTATTTCTACTGGTAAACTTAAAAACAATTTACAAAATTCTAGCTTTTAGAATAACTATATAGCTTCATATTATTTATCTACAAAAAGACCTTCAATCTAAAATAACACTATGACAACATGATCTAAATAGTTTTCAGCCTTTTCTTTAATATCGACCAACCTACTTTATACTTCAACCAACCTTCCCTATACTTCAACCAATCTTTTTTGTGCATCAACCAAATCTTCGAATTATTCATTCCGTGTAACTTGAGTTTGTTGATCTGTTTCACGCATATGCATAATGGTTTTTTATGTATCTTTAAACGATTCTACTATGATTTAATGAAACACTACATGAGGTCTTGCTCATTTTTTCCTCTTTTCAATTGACACCCTTGAACTTTCTCTTAACGAAGGTGATAAATCAGAATCAATGTCCATTGTAGTCATACTATCTTCAAATATTAGTTGCAATTACTCAAATATCAAACATGATTTTCCTTTATAACTTTCACACTCTAGATGTACCTATAAAAAGAACAATGTAATCAAAATGAAAAAGATAAAGATTATAATATCTTTCAAGTCATAAGCAAACTAACCTTAACGAATTTATTTTATATCTCACCATTAATGTTAATGTAACCCTAGATGAAATTTTAACATCATCCACTCTAGTTGGCAATTTTGGAGTAATTCTGATACATTTGTCGCTAAGTTTTTAAGCAACTTTCTACATTCTTCTTTGTAATACTTGTGTTTCTTCTAATATTGTATTTTTCAATTACTTCATTCCAAGTGTTACCTTTTATTTTCCTATGATAAGTTTTTTTGTTTCTTTTATTTAATACTTCTAACAAAATATCTAAGAAATATGCATCCGCTTCAACATTCCAACTAATATAACTTCTACCTCCACTTGTCATTCCCTTATCAGGAGTATTCATATTCTGCAAAAGGATATACATAAAAACAATAGGCTAAAATGCAACTTGGAAAAATTAAAAAAAAAATAGCCATTAATCATTTAGAAGATCTACATAAATCAATTATTAGGCATACATATGATATGATCAAACATTAAATATGATAACATACATTATAGTTTTACAACATTTTTGGGCCAAGAGTGGATGCAGACTTTAAACCCAGGTCAACATTAATTTTAGTATCAACATACCATTTTAAGGAACAATGGTTGCTAAACCAAGAACAGCTTACCAATTAGGAGAGTTGGAAAAAAAACAAAATAATGTTACTACAAACCTTAAGCACCACTAATCCAACAACCCACGTAAAGAAGGATTACAGCTTTTTTGACTATCATGACATTTGGAAGACATAAATTAAAGAAATAAGAATCTATATGAACTACCAAATATTATGAGTAACATTGCGAACGGACATGGTCACATACAAAAAAACAATAGTTATTTTGATGTCAAAAGATAATGAAATGTTGACACATCATCAATTTACCTTATAAATGTGTCTTCAAGTAAAAATTAGTAACCATTAAAAAAAACATTGATTATTTGAAAAATACTAATTATTCCTAAAAAACATTGACTATTTCAAAAAAGGAATAGACCATCAACTTCTTTAGCCTAATCAATTTAGGAAGACTATTTCAATTGGTGTTACTAATTAGATACATAACTATACAAAAAAAAGGCATTCTCAATACATAACTCTACAACAAGCATTATCAAATTGTTCTTTCTAGCTTGAATTAGATAGTACTAATTAATTAAAAAGCATATCTACAGTCTTCATTAATAGATCATGGACCTCCTAACATACATACACCATCACGCACTTTACCAAAAAAATTTTCATGATACAAAAGCATATACATATATAACTCGGATCTAAATTCACTTGAACATTTTGCTCATTTTCATGATACATAGTGTAAATGCCATCACCTATTGCAACAAACATGCCAAATGAATGTTACGACAAATAACATCACACCATGCTAGACTGGTCACTCTTCTCAAGCAACAACATGGAAAGAAATAAGTCTACAATAGTCTAGATCATGCCCATTTCCTTGTATCATTAAGCTAGAAAAAACTGCAAGAACAAGATTCTTACTAGGGAAGTGTAAAAGACGACTTGAGAAAGTTAGGGTTTTGCGAACAATGACGATCTGTGAGTGCGAGTGGAGCAGGCAGAAGGACTTAAGGAGATTGGGCAAGTGGCAACAAGGTCAAAAGGATGAATAATGAGTTTTCAGACAAGTGAGCAATGAGTTCTCGAATAGGCAAGCAACAATGAGCTTTCGGATAGGCGAGTGGTGATGAGGTCGAAAGGATAAGCAACAACTTTCTGACAGGCGAGTGGCAAGGTGGTGTGTTCAAAGAATGACCCTAGTGACGTAAGGAGATGTGTGAGACTACGATGAGTTGGAGGTCGCAAGCTATGCAAGAGTGCGACGATTGCTAGAGGTTGTGAGTTGTGCGAGACTACAACGAGCTAGAGATCACGAGTTGTATGAGAGTGCAATAGTTGCTAGAGGTCACGAGTTGTGCAATACTACGATGGGCTAGAGGTCGTAAGCTCTATGAGACATGGGTTTGGGTGGAAACACAAGTTTCAGAATGGTAAAGGTTAAAAGGGGTTTGGCAGATTTGGAAAATAGTCTTTATATATGGACAAAAATTGTGTAATTTCCTTTCTAAGATAGAACATGCACACTAATGCCTATCAAAAGGAAAGTTACAATTTTCCTTTCCTTTCCCTGAAATTCGATGTGCATTAACCTGCTTAACCCTCTATAGAAAGGAATTTACATGAATTCCTTTCCAATGGATGAATTCTATCTAGCACTAACCCCCCTAAAGGTGGCAGTTATAGGAAATTTCTTAAAAGAATAGTTAAGCACAGACTAGCAATGGAAACCACATCCTCGTCAGGTGTTTGCTTAGTTTTGCTAACTATTGTGGAGTTTACATTGGTTTCTATGATGACCTTTTTATGCATCCTTTGTCACTAAATGTTTCATGAATCTTCTCCTTTTATGTATTTTGTTTTGTGATCATGTATGGATTTTGTTGTGTTCTTGCAAACTTCTTTTTTTACCACTGATTTTGCACTTTTCACCTTTGAGCCTAGGTTTTCTACTCTTCCAAGATTTCCTTTAACTTCACTTCATTCTCAATTATTTCACTTTTTGAGGTCTTCCTTTTTTTCTTCACTTAATCCTTATGGTGGAGTCTTCTTCTAGTTGTTCCAATTTTTGGGTCTACTTTTTGACATCAAATTCGTTTTTGTACTACATTCTAATAGCATCTCTACCATGGTCTTATGTTGTATTTTTTACTCTATTAACACTATGATTTTAATTCATCATGTTTTTACTGGCAAAATTTTTTCTCACGCCAAATTTGGATCAAATACACTTGCTTCACTAGAAGATCAATTTTCACCCAAACGAAGTTACAAGTAGCTTGGTATTTGGTTACACTCCTACCACCCATATAAGCTTTATTTATGTGTTTTATTTAGCAAATAGGCTTTCCCTGATATATGTCCTATGATCCGTACTTAATTCCTTCTTTCTTTTGCACCATTTTTGTTTTTCCCCTCTTTATATTTGCAAGCTTTGGTTTATTTGTGTTTGGTGTTCTAATGTTTTGGGTGTTTCTTTGAATGACTCTATTTATATTCACACTATGCATTTTTTCTAGAACAATCTTTCTCATCAAAAGAGGATATTGAGCTCCTTGATTATTCTCAAAATCAGCAATAATTTTGACAATAAAAATAAGTTGATGGTAAACAATAAAAAATAATAATAACAATGACCTTGACAAGTCAAATATTCAATGCAAAATAGAAATAAGTAATGACGCAATATTCCTCAACAATAGCCATTGTTTGACAGCCAAAAACTTAACAATCATCATTATGAAAAATCAGTACAAGGCATAACAACCATGTTTCAGACATGCCCAACTAAACCATTGACTATATTACCATTCAATGTGATGCTTTTGAAGTTTCCAACAGAATTTAAACCACTAATAAGGGTAAATTAGATGAACATTGGAAGAACATGTATATAATGACAATATTACAATATTATTTTATCATTTTATGTAATTTAAAATCTTATTCAGTTTGTAATAATATTCAATATTTTTTTGGTAACAGTATATGCAATATACTACTCAGGAATTGTAAGAAAAGATTTAAATTTATGTAATTTAACCAAAATTTTGACCATAGATTATTTATATGACCAACCTCACATGATAGGATTAGGGCATGAATTATTATTGTTGTTGCTGTAACAGTATATACAATATTACATCTGTGAGGAAATTTTCCATAGGATTTAAAATCTAACTATAAAATTTATTCATGGCATGAAATACTAACCTTCATACTTAAGTGGTAACTTGTTTGAGTCACTGCTCTAACAATATCTTGCAATAGATTTGAAAAGTTCTGAGGAAAAAGGAGATATTTTGCATGAGTCACGACAATGAACATGTAAATAAATGTAAATAAGCAGTAGTCAAAAATCAAATGTTTAAATGTCTCCATTTTTCTCCTTCTAGTCTACTTTTGTGGTTTTCTTGGCATTTGCTCTTTGGTCTTTCATGCTTTCCCTGTCTATATTTTTTGTTTTTTCTTTGCTGCTTTCTAGCCTGTTAAGCCTTTACCCATTATCTTATTAATGAATTCCTTCACTTGAGCACTCAAAAAGAAAAGATAGCAAGGATATTAGAAGCAATCTGTAGATTTTGCACATCTTAATTATTGAGCATAATCTTTGACAGCATCAATCCTAATGGGTTTGAACCTTTTATCAATTGTATATGAAAAGTGTTTGAGAATCTCGATATGGACAGTTGGTTTACACTAATATGAGGCACTATCAACAAAGATGATGAGTGGGATCTATTTCATTTACAGTAATTTTAATCTGGAGGGTTGTTCCTACTTTTGATGATATAATACTCTGTTTTTACATAGTTTTGGGTAGCTATGTTCATTTCAATTGACTTTCATAAATGTGTAAACCACAAGGGGAATATAAAAGATCTCACATATTGCAGATGTCAAATGACCTTCTTGTCATGAACATTATCACCCCATTTCATCCAAGTTCTAGACTGCAAATATACAAGTGTATTAGAGGATTAGTCCTAGTGTCCAACTTAATTTAGACATCAAATTGCTTTGGATTTTGAATTATTAATTGTTCACTCCCCTTGTAAACTGAATCAAGATTTGATCACAATCTACAATGGTTTTACATAAATCGTTCACTCCCCTTTGGATTGAAGGCACCTTCTTTCAGAATAGTAGGTCCACAATTGCAAAGAAACTAAGATTCACAAACATCAATGCCTAAGAATGCATTATATATGATAGAAGATTTATTTTTGAGACATTTGATGATTATTAAAGCAGTGTGTTAATGCCATCTTTCATGAGATGATTATCATGGCAATGTTATTCTCCATTCTTCACCTTTTTGTATTCCAGTTAACTTCTATGTGTCCAATGACCAGGGTAAGATTTGGCAAAAACAACTCAACAGTAATTAACTTGCAAGTTGCAATATGATTCAAGAACTAAACAAGTACATCACTCACAAGGGGATCAAACAAACATTGGGAAATCTGTGATGTGCTTTCACCCCCAGCCAGGGCATTCTCCATACTGCCTAAAAAAGGACACCAAGCCTGCGCAAAACATTTGTAAGGTTTTCATTCTTTTTTACAAGTCCTATTATTTCCTTGTTAATGGAGCTGGTGTTAACGTGTGTTGAGATAAGTGGATTTCTAATTTTAATTGAACTGCTCTTATTATAGTTCAGTGAACCATCTTTATAGAGTCATTGGAACATTTGACATCTGGTAAAGAAAGTGAGGCATAACAAGTTATCCTACTTTTAAAGTATGTGAGTCGGGAACAAAATAACTTCATTCAATTATGGTGTAAAAGAGAAATAAAGAAAAAAAAATCTTGAAAGATTATGGCTGCATGGAGAATCTCTGTCATTTTGATATTAGTTTTAGGATGTTTTGCAAATTTCGTGTAAGGCCAAAATTCCCAAACAAAAAGAGTCAAAAAAGGGAGAGTCTACAGGAGCCTTGAGGGTAACATAAATTCTCTTTGGTACCAAATTCATTTAATCTTAATCATCTATTGAAATACATAGATGGTAAAACTTTAATCTAAAAATAAGCACTTCTAACTACCTAGAGGTAGTTACTTTTTGTAAGAAGAATGATAGATACCATAGAACTTTCCAAGAAAAAGAAACAACACCAAACCTCTTTGACCACAGCAACTCCCCCTTCCCCACCTTCCGACCAGTATACTCTGGGGTATCGCTGCAACAAAACATTAGAACAACATATAACCAACGAAAACTTTCCAGAACAAAGCTACATGGAAATTCTCGGATACCTTATCCAAGTCCGTGAGGAGCTTGTAGCAAGCCATCACTACTTCCAACGATCCCTCCTCTTTCCGGAACATCGCGAAGACGGCGTCGCACATCCTCCGGGTAGGCACGGCGGAGGACTCCGACGTCAGGGAAGCGGCCCGGACCGCCTGGAGGAACAAAAGACCTGGACAAGGAAGGGGGAAGCAAAAAAAAAAAAAAACTAGGCACAAGGGAGAGACAGCAGAGAGACGGAGTGGATAAGGAGAGACAGCAGAGAGACGGAGTGGATGAGGAGAGACAGAGAGGATGATGAAATGGTACAATCGTCGTGGATGTCGCGGGCATCTTTGACACCGGAGGAATCGAGGATGGCCATGGTGTTCTCCTCCATGCCATCCTTGGTAGCCCTAAGGTTCTGCATCGGCGGACGGGTGTGGACGGAACTGCTTCTGCTTCTTTCCCCGCCAAAAACCCTTCGGAGCATTTGTAATTGGCGGACTTTGGACACTTCCTTAAGGGCCATAAAATATAAAGATTCAAGAAATAGTGTGAAATATAAAGAATAAAAAATAATATAAAATAAAATAATATTTTTATACAATAAAAAAGAAAGTAAATGATAGAAAAGTTTTAATTATTTGTGCATATCAGGAAATAATAGGAAATGACAAGAAATTTTTTTAAATGATTTAAATTTATCTTTATAAATCATTTTAAATATATATTATAAATATTTCTAAATTTTTAATGTATTGACTTCAAATAACTATACAAAATGCACATAAAATAACTTTTTCATCAAAAGTAAAATTTATTAAAACTACATTGAATATATTTTTTTACATATTATCCCTCTCCTACATGGAATACATAATTCTTTCATGCATTACATCAGCTACTACTTTCCTTTGTTTCATGTTCAAATTAACAAAACAATGTACATTATCTTCTTCGACATTGTTAACAAATTCTTTATTTAATACAACATTTTCTTCCCGCAATTCATCTACCAGATCTTGTAATAAATCTTCTCGATCTACTCTTCTGTGAAGTACACAAAGCACACCTGAAGCAAAAACTCCATATCTTCATCCATATCCAGAGAAAATACGTGAAATCACTGTTAATTAATGATTTTTATCCTAGATATATCATAGTATTTTCAGTCCAAGATCTATTTAGAAAATTATACACACTCAAGCATAAATCTTCATCCCAATTTCCTATAGGTCTCCAATAATATAATTTTCAGGAATGGTCAAATTTTTATCAGAAAATATTAAAGCCGACCCACAATTTTTAGTTGGTACTTCATATCTATTAGGTCTTCCTATATTCCATTCTTCTCTTGTGATAGGATTTCTGATCAAAATATCAGGTAATAGAATTGCATATATTGGTTTGATCCTGTATATAATTAATCCTTCATTCATCCCCATAATATGATATATTCCTTTTAATGTATTAGGTGGAATTCCAGTAGTTTCTTTCATATTTAGATATTCATGGCTAATTGAACTACGATTAAATGACTTCTATATAAATCTATCTCTAATCTTAGTCATTTTTGCAGCTTGTAGTCCCTGAAAATATTTTTCTCTCACACAGTCTTTAATTTCCTTTGTTACACAACACAGCTTGCATAGATCTTTAGCTGACAAGTTACTTAGTACTTCCCTTAATGCATCTTGCGATAATTGCATCAATTCCATTTGTTGATTCTATATAACATAAACACAAAAATTTTAGCAGAGACAAAAATTAGCATAACTACTACACACCCTCGTGAAGTTAGGGCATAACTCAACAGACTAAGTTCATTGAATTAAGTAATAACTCTACGATACTATTAACTACAAATAAACTTATATATATATATATAGTTACTTCAATTATACTGCTTCATTCAGTTATCCTCTTAGAAGAGGTATTAATTTCAGTAACAGTTCTATTGACAAGGTTAGGTACTGATTGCATTGGCAATCCTCTAGTAGGTCTAACTTCTATTGATTCTTTCTATCTAGGGGGTATATTTCTATTTATATTTTGATTTTGAATTGCAACATTTCTAAATACAAGATCCAAACGATTGTTTAATTGTTGGATTATCTTTTCTAATTTCTCTATTCTAAATCCTTGTTTAATTAATGCTTCATAACTTATATTCTTCTCATTTACATTTTCTCCTCCCTAGAACTTGTTATTTTTCCAAGATAAATTTAGGTGATTTCTCCAATTAAGATTATAAGAATTTCCAAAGTTATCTTTCTGGTTTCTAGCATAAATAATATTTAGATCATTAATGTTTGCATTCTTTTCTGCTAGCTTTTGATTTAATGATAACTCTTCTATTTTCTTTGTTAATTCAGTTAATTTAACTTCAAGCATAGTGCTTAAATCTATTTCATGCATTCCCCTTGGCAATATTCTTTTATCTGCAATAACTTCAGTCGAGTTCTCCCACTGTGCAGTTCTTTTTGCAAAGTTTTCTAAGTATGCCCATGCTTCTTCACTACACAATTTTAAAAATCTATTCTAACAAGTAAATTCTAATAAAGATTTCATTGAAACATCTATGCCTTCATAAATTATATCTATCAATTGTGCTTTACTCATTGCATGATGTGGACATTGAGTCAGTAAATCTTTAAATCTTTCAAAATATTTCTAGAATGATTCTCCCTGTTTTTGGCTACACATTAATATTTCCTTTTTCTTTTTAATCGTTTGATGTGTTGGATAATATTTTTCCAGAAAAACAGAGCAAAATTCAGTCCATATAGAAATTGAATCAGGCGACAAAGTATATAACCATCTCTTAGTTGTGTCTTTTAAAGCAAAAGGAATATATCTAAGTTTAATAGCATCTATACTCATGTTCGGCATTTTCATCATTTGACAAACTTCGTTAAATTCTCTAAGGAAATAATAGGCATCCTCTCTTTCTAATTCATGAAAATGTGGCAATTGACTAATATAATTAGATTTCAGTTCAAACCTATCTCTCTCAAAGTTTGGCAATCGAATACATGAAGGTTCATCAACTAATTTAGGGTACAAAATTTCTCCTAATGGATTTTCTATTGGAGCAGTCATATCTACGTTCTCTTTTAAAGAAAGGTTAGCTACACCCCAAAGGATTTCGTTAAAGTCCAATTCAAAAAATGTTTCAGTACGCCTATGTGTTGAATATTCCTAGGTAGGTGTTCTTACTAATTGTTTAGTGCTAAGAGAATGAGTCCATGTGCTCATAAATAAAATAGCAGAAGATTAATTACATACCAGTCTGAAACTTTTCATTTAGTAAATATTTGTTGATGGATGAAGTTGAATTAGCTGCTTCTCCTTCCAATCCCCCCAACGCATTCTCCTTTTTTTCAAAAGTGTTGGTAACTTGTAAATAACATTTTGTTCTATATATATAATGCACATCCATAAAGTAAATAAATATTGTTGCAAGAACGTGTCTTGTAATGTGCAGCGTGGTTCCTGTTTTTATGGGTACGTGTACCACTACTAATTTAACATTTTGGTAATCGCTAAGCCGACGAAGTGTCATTCATGGTTAAAAGAATAACTATTCTGCTTAATCCACGAACTAACCTCGTTGAGTTATAGATAACTCAACGGAACAACGTCAGTTACTATTGCTAACTCCACGGACTAACCTCGTTGAGTTACAGATAACTCAACAGAGTGACCTTATATTATATTATTGACCTCATGAAGTTAAGGTTAACTCAACGAACTTACTTCATTGAGTTAACACTTAGCAGATTTTCTAAACTTACTCCTCGTATATACTTTTTTGCTCTCTTGCATTCTGCTAATTGAAATAAAATTAAATACATGTTAGTAATGCAGCATTTTAATTAAAGCTCATTTAAATCTGAACATTATATAAATTTTTAACTTGCAGTTCATTTCATGCTATGCAGAATTTACATTTTACCTTGCAGCATGAAGATATTTTCAAGCATCTCTTATTTAATCCTGTCATTCAGCAATTGTAAATCTTTTTAAACATTCATGTATAATGTTCCACAAATTATATAACATTCAATATAGTTCATCCATTTCATCATTTTAAACACGCATGAAAAATATATCTGAAAAACATATATTCATTTATATGAATAAATTACAGTACAATCAAATCAGATATTTTTCATACAAATGTACAGAAGTAGACGAACAATACAATTTAATCTCTTCTCCTAAGTTCATCTACTTCCTTTTGAAGTCTTTCTACTTGTTGCTCTAATAGGTTAATTCTTTCTACAGCTCCTGTAACTCCTTCAGAAGGTACAGATACTTCAGCTGCAACATAATTTTTGTATTCTTTCACTGAAATGGTTCTTGATCTTATCCTTTTGGATGTCTATTTCGTGAAATCAATATAGTCTACCATCAATATAGGTATCAAATCTCCATAAAATAATTTCTTCTTTGTAGACTTCATATTGGATAGGAAGACTTGACACCAATTAACTTGAATTCTATTCATAACTACATAAGTGGCCCATTTGACAAATTGACTCAATTCAAGATCATGACCTTATCGTTGGTAGACATTTTTCATCAAAATATTAGTTATCATGTGTGCTTTACCATTTAAATGCTTCAGCCTATTTAATAATGGTACACCAGGATTGATAGTCAAATTATCCTTGATTTCCTACTATGTCCATTCAACGGCAGTTGTGCTTTCCAAAATTTCTTTTCCTTCATTCTTTAATCCAAGAATGTTGTGGAGAAGCTCTAGTGTTATCTATACATCAGCTTCCTCCACGTTGGAAATTAATTGTCCTTCTTCTTCTCTTAAATTAGCATAGAAGTAGGGCACTAGATTTTCATATATTGCATGCCATTTCTGTTGAGAAATAAATTGTAGTAAACCCTGGAAATCGAATAATTCCTTAATTTCTTGCATTCCGTCTCAATTTACTGGTCTACTGTATATGATATCATAACCCCTAATCTCTTGGTATTTATTATAAGCTTCCTGACTCCAAAAGTGTACTTCATTCAGAACTGTTGCTTTAGTCGGGTCAGGAATGTGACTTTGTTGTTCTAGAGGGATTTGTTCTTGATCTTTCTCTTCCATAGGCTGAACTTGAACTTGCTAAAAATGTTCTGCAGATTCCTGAACATTTGCTTTTGCTTTTGTCTATGATGGTGAGCTGGCAGAACTCTCCACTCTGTCTTGAAGTGTTTCATTAAATTCAGTCAAATCTGCAAAGTCATTTTTGTCCATATAGCTTTGTTTAGTTTCTTGTTCATTATCTGTTCTTTCATCTTCCTCCTGACTACCAATCTGCATTGTCACTGTTCTTTCTGATTCTTTGGCAGATTGGGATGGAGTCACGGGCAATTCAGTTTCTACCCTATCTTTTGTTTCTTCTTATTGTACAGGCTGTAGACTAATTCTAATCTGATTTTCTTCTTTTCTTTGCTCTTGAATTCCCCATTTAGCTCGCCTACAAATTCATCTTTTGAACCAGAGTTGGGACTTACGTTGGATTAATTCTAGGGCAACTTCGTTGTTTGGCCTTATTTTTCTTTCTTTTCTTATAGCAATTTCCGTAGCAACCTTTATTCTTGTTTCCATTATTTGAGGTATTTGTATACCCAAATCTACTAAAACTCTTTCGAAGTTGAAAAGTTCAGATTCTATCTTTTGTAGTTCTTTTTCTCTTATCGTATTTCTGATTTTCTACCTCGTGTGTCATTCCTCTAATTCTTTAAGAAATTCTAATGTATCAACAACATCTTCCCAGAATTCAGGTGTCATCTTCCTCATCGTGGAATTACACAACGGCACGAAATCGCTCTGATCTTTCTGTTCTAAGTTCTAACTGATTTGTCAGATAACGCCCCTAAAACCCTAGGTTTTAAAATAAACCCTAAGTTTAGGTGGGTAATCAGGTCATTTCCCGAACCAACTCTTACTCTCTCATCTGTGGAATCACGGATAACATCACAGACTAAGTCTGTGGATTTAACTACAGTACTTCGTTGACTAACTCAAGACTCAACGGAGTAAGCTCGTTGAGTTAAACGTAACTCAATGGACCTCCCGTACAGACAAATATAATAATAAAAAATACTTGAGATAATAGTTTTGTTTTTTTTCGGTTTTTACCAGTCTAACCGATACTATGTTTTGATCAGACCGAATTTTTTTCCCAATTGAACCGATACTATGTTTCAGTAAAACCAAATTTTTTTTTTTACTAAAAATTAATATAGATTTTTTAATGTTTCGGTCATATTGATGGATCCAGTCGATTGAACTGCAACGATTTTTTTAGAATTTTTTTTAATAAAAATGAAAATAAAATAAAAATTGATTTCTTACTGAGTAAATCTCGAATAGTCCTCTACTCTTACTTCTTCTATAATTCCAAAGGATCTTTTTGGTATTTTCAAAATAGGTCTAAGTCTTTGTCCATTTACTTTAAATATATTCTGATTTTTAGGATTTTCAATCTCAATAGCTCCACAGGGATAAATATTTCGAAATATGTAAGGTCCTACCCATTTAGATCTTAATTTTCCTAAATGGTTATGAAGTCTAGCCATGTAAAGATATACTTCTTGTCCTATTTCAAAGCTTTTTGGAATAATTTTCCTGTCATACTAGAATTTCATTTTCTCTTTTTCTCTTACAGTTTTTGAATAAGCTTCATTCCTAAATTCTTCTAATTCAATCAATTGTAATTTTCTATTTTCAGCAGCTTGATTCAAATTACTGTTTAGAGTTTTTAATGCCCAATAAGCTTTATGTTCTATTTCAGCTGGTAAATGACAACTTTTTCCATATATTAGCCTAAAAGGTGGCATACCTATGCTTGTCTTATAAGCAGTTCTATATGCCCAAAGTGCATCTATCAATTTATTAGCCTAATCTGTTCTAGTAGGATTTACTACTTTTTCTAAGATTAACTTAATTTGTTTATTTGCACTTTCTACTTGTCCACTAGTTTGCGGATGATATGATATTGCAATTTTGTGGTTTACTCCATATTTCTTCATTAAGGCTTCAAAACTTCTATTACAAAAATGAGTTCCTCTATCACTGATAATAGTTTTAGGTATTCCAAATTTGGCAAATATATTGGTTCTTATAAATTGTATTACCACTTTATTGTCATTAGTTTTTGTAGGAATAGCTTCTATCCATTTAGATACATAATCTACCCTCAACAATATGTAATTAAATTGATTAGACATAGGAAATGGACCCATAAAATCTATTCCCCATACATCAAAGATTTCAACATCAATAATAGGATTAAGAGGTATCATATTCCTCTTTGATATTCTTCCTATTTGTTGACATCTTAAACAACTTAAGCAATATTTATGAGCATCTTTGAATAGTGTTGGCCAATAAAACCCACATTGCAGAATTTTTGCAGTAGTTTTCCTTGAACCAAAATTTCCTCCACAAGCTTGGTTATGACAAAAAGACAATATGCTCTGATATTCAGTTTCTAGAACACACCTCCTTAAAACCAGATTAGGACATTTCTTAAATAAGTATGGGTCTTCCCAATAGTAATATTTTACTCTTGAGAAAAACAATTTCTTATCTTGTCTATTCCAATCCTTAGGTGTTAAACTAGTAACTAAGTAATTAACTATGTCTGCATACTAAGGCATTGTGTTGATGGTCATTAATTGTTTATCAGGAAAATTATCCTTAATTTCAATATTTGATTTTTCTATTTGTAATCTTGATAAATGATCTGCTACTACATTCTCACAATCTTTTTATCTTTAATTTCTAGATCAAATTCTTGTAATAATATCCATCGGATCAATCTAGACTTAGTTTTTTTTTTGCTATTAGGTGTTTTAAAGCTGCATGATCTGTGTATACTATTACTTTAGCTTCAATCAGATATGATTTAAACTTTTCAAAGGCAAACACAACAGCTAATAGTTCTTTTTCAATAGTTGTGTAATTAACTTGAGCATCATTTAAGGTTTTGCTTGCATAATGAATCACTCTAGGAGATTTTTCTATCTTCTATCCCAACACTGCTCCTACAGCAAAATTAGATGCATCACACATTAATTAAAATGGATGGCTCCAATCAGGTGCTTGTATTGTAGGAGTTGAAATTAAGCTAGTTTTAAGTTTTAAAAATGATTCTTTGCAATTTTTATCAAAGTTGAATGAGACATTTTTTAATAGATTAGTTAAAGGTCTAGCTATTTTGCTAAAGTCTTTAATAAATCTTCTATAAAAACCAGCATGTCCTAGAAATGATCTAATATCTTTTATTGATTTAGGTTTTGGTAGATTAGAAATTACTTCTATTTTAGCTTTATCTACTTCCAACCCTTTCTTAGAAACAACATGCCCAAAGACTATACCTTGTTTAACCATGAAGTGACATTTTTCCCAATTTAGAACCAGATTTTTTTACACATAGTGTTTTAATATTTGGTCTAAATTTTTTAAACACACTTCATATGAAGTTCCATAAATAGTAAAATCATCCATAAATATTTCTAAAAAATCTTTAGTCATTCTAGTGAATATGCCCTGCATACACCTTTGAAAGGTGGCTGGTGCATTGCATAATCCGAATGACATTCTCTTAAAAGCATAAGTTCCATTAGGACAGGTGAAAGTTGTTTTCTCTTAATCCTCTAATGCTATTGAAATTTGATTATAACCTGAATACCCATCAAGGAAACAAAAATATTCTTGCCCTGCTAATCTTTCCAGCATTTGATCTATAAAATGTAAGGGAAAATGATTTTTCCTAGTCACAACATTCAGCTTTCTATAGTCTATACATACTCTCCAGCCTGATTGAATTCTAGTAAGTATCAAGTCTTGACTTTCATTCCTAATAACTATTAATCCTAATTTCTTGGGAACTACATAGATTGGGCTAACCCACGAGCTATTAGAAATCGGATAAATTATGTCATTATCTAACCATTTCATTATTTCTTTCCTGACTACTTCTTTAAGGTTTGGATTTAATCTCCTCTCAGGAATTCTAACAGGTTTAGCATTCTCTTCTAAATATATGTGGTGACAGCATAAAGTTGAACTTAACTCTTTTATATCAGTCATAGTCCATCCTATTGTTTCTTTATAAGTTTTTACTACATCTTTTAATTTAGCTATTTGATCCTCTTTTAAATTTGAAGCAATAATGATTGGACATGTTTGTTTCTTTTCTAGAAATATATAAGTTAATTCAGGAGGTAAAGGTTTTAATTCTAAATGTTGCCCATCAGAAGTTAGAGCTCCTAATTGAACATCATCATTTTCTAAATTAATTTCTTCCAAATCTCCTTCTATATTTATGCTTTCACTTTCCTCTAAAGTTTCAGAATTGATTTGCCTATCTAATTCTTCTTGAATCACATCATCTAACATATCTCCTTCATCCTCTAAAAAGTCTATGGTATGTAAAGACATTTCTAACTCCTCAAACCTTTCTAGTTTGAAAATGTTTAATTGAGTATCCTCATTGCCATATGATAACTTCATTACTCCACTTTTACAATTTATAACAGCCCCTGATGTTGCTAAAAATGGCCTTCCTAAAATTAAAGATGTATCACTATTTTTATGCTTAATTTGTTGGGAATCCAAAATTACTATATCAATAGGATATATAAAGTTTTTGATTTTAATTAAGACATCCTCTATTTTTCCTCTAGGGTATCTTATACTTCTATCAATTAATTGAATAACCATACTAGTAGGAGTTAAGCCTTCTAATCCTAAGGATGCAAATATATCACTTGGCATAACATTTATACCTGCACCTAAGTCTATTAAGGTTCTTTCTAGAATGGTATTTCCTATGGTGCATGATATAACAAGGATTCCAGGATCAGATAACTTTTTAGGAATTTGTGGCAAAAATAGGGAACTACTTTGCTCAACTAAAAAGACATTTCTAGGAACTTTTCACTCTCTTTTCTTAGTACACCAATCCTTCAGAAATTTAGCACAAGGTGGCATTTTCTACAATAGATCTAACAAAGGAATGTTAACTTGCACTTTTTTAAAAATTTCTCTGATTTTTTCTTATTTTTTAGGTATTGTTTGTTGTAATCTTTCAGGATAGGGTGCTAAAGATTGTGATTTAAAAAATTCTTTTTCTTTCGTTTGATTTGTTTGATCATTTTAGCATCATTAGCAGATTTAGATTGTTCTTCAATGATTTCTAGATTTTAAGCTATTACATTTCCATTATCATTTTGATTTTTACTCTTATCCACCTTCATATTATTTTCATTTTGAGTTCTTGATGGTATATCAGTTCTAGATCTTAAAGTTATACATACATCTTCCAGATTTTCGTTACTCTCATGATGTTTTTGTATATCATTTTCGTGATTATGATCTTCAATTGTTTTTAGTTTTAAAGTGCATTCTTTAAATTCTCTTGCATTAGTATTTTCTTTTGCTTGTGTATTTTGCAAATTATGCAGATCTATAACATTATAATTTCCATTGTCCTATCGCATAACTTGTATTTTCATTGTATATTCGTCCAATGCTTTTAGTTTTCTTTCTAGATCATCTAATCTCATTGCGTTCAATTTTTGATAAATTTTCATTATGATTTTTTCAGTTTCGTAAATTATATCCATTTTAGGTTCTGAATATGCTTCCTTATAGTTTAATTGGTTGACTTCTTGTTGCTGACACATAAAATATTCTAGTTTGTCTAGGTTTTGCTCTATATTACGCTCCAATCTGTCATACATATCCCAAACTTCATTGTCTCTCAACATCTTACATATTCTATACTGACCATTAGTTGGGTAAACTATAGGATTCTCATACTTGGCTCTATTATATTAAGGATAATTCATTTGTTGTTCATGGGATCTAGCCATATGCAAGCGTCTCAGTTTCAAACAGTCAGAAATGTCGTGTCCTTCAAACTTGCAGAATTCAGATATGCTAACTATAGGTTTCAAAAATCTTTGAGCATAAGCATATGCCATATTCTCAATTATAGAAGAAAGCACACAACACTCTGGCTATTAAAACAAAATAGCTCTAACAGTTGCTTATATGAATTTCCCCAGCAATGGCGCCAAAAACACACACGTTCTGACCCACATTTATATTTCAAATTTTCTTTAATTATTAGTCTTGGATCTTTGAAAAATTTCCTGCAAAATGAACTTCGTCGTCCAAAATTTTTCATTAGTATAATAAGTAGTCGTTACTTTAATGTTAACTAAACGAGTAACACAAGTATATATATAACTTAACATTTCTAACTTAACGAGTTCCTCATGTGCCATTTCACGTGACAAATACTGTAGCTAACTCAACGAACTATCTCCGTGGTGTTACGATAACTCAACGAACCATCTCCATTGTGTTACAGATAACTAAATGAACCAGTAATAAACAAATGTTTTTATAATAAGAATTTTACCACGTGCAAAAATAACAACTTAAGTTTATAACGCTAACCTAACGCGTTGCCTTAGTGTTGAATATAGCAACTTAACACGTTTAGTTATGTTAACTTAACGAGTTAAACATGTGCACCTCATGTGATACAATATAACATTCGTAACTTATAATTTCACCACGTGTATAACACTAACTTAATGAGTTCGTCTCTTCTTTTACTCACTAACTCAACAAGTTCTCACGTGACCTATTTTAACCTTTAAGCCTCTAACTCAACGAGTTCTCATGTGACCTCTATACAAATAACACTCTAACTTAACGAGTTATCTAAACATGCACTATTCATGATACAGAAGATATAACTTTAAAACATATCATGCTTTTTAATAAAAAACACATGTTAATTTAACATTTAGTTACATGAGAAATTAATGCAATGAAACGACTACTTTCTTGATGTTCTTGTATATCATTTTCGTGATTATGATCCTCATCTGTTTTTAGTTTTAAATTGCATTGTTTAAATTATGTTGCATTGGTGTTTTCTTTTGTTTGTATGTTTTGCAAATTATGCAAATCTGTAACATTAAAGTTTTCATTTATGTTGTCCTATTGCAAAACTTGTAATTTCATTGTATATTCGTCTAATGCTTTTAGTTTTCTTTCTAGATCATCTAATCTCATTGCATTCAATTTTTGATCAATTTTCATTATGATTTTTTCAGTTTCGTAAATGATATCAATTTTAGGTTCTAAATATGCTTCCCTATAGTTTAATTGGTTAACTTCTTGTTGCTAACACATAAATTATTCTAGTTTATCTATATTTTGCTCTAAGCTACGCTCCAGTCTGTCATACCTATCCCAAACTTCCTGATCTCTCAATATATTGCACATTCTAAGCTGACCATTAGTTGGGTAAACCATAGGATTCTCACACTCAACTCTATTATAGTGAAGATAATTCATTTGTTGTTCATGTGATCTAACCATCTACAATTGTTTCAGTTTCAAACAATCAGAAATGTCATGACCATCCAAATTGCAGAATTCACATATGCTAACTATAGGTTTCAGAAATCTTTGAACATAAGCATATGCCATATTCTCAATTAGATAAGAAAACACACACACTCCTCTTGCTATTAAAACAAAACAACACTCATTGTGGCTCAACTTCTCAAACTCTTCCCCAACAACGACATTAGAAAACTTGTTTGCGTTTAGTTAACTTATGTTTTTATGCTTATAACAATAATTACCTTTAGAAACACTAACAACCTTTCACACGAATTAGCTATTAATTCCAATTTATGTTTTAACTACAAGTGCACAATGTATATTGTATTTGTGTGTAAGTACAGGTCGATCCCATAGGGAAGAGTTAGACTAAAAATTATGTACTATTTTGATTTTTATATTGAAATTTATGTGTTCAGTAAAACACTCCGTTGAATTATAGTTAACACAACAGACCTAATTCGTGGAGTTATGGCTAACTAAACTAACTCACCTCGTGGACTTAAGTTAACTCCACGAGTCTTATAATACTGTTAATTGCAGAGGAATTCGACAACCATTGGGCGATTCCACAAATTGTAAATAACATCAATTAAGCTCTTTGATGCTAGCTAAGATTAGATTTATCATTAAGCAAGCTAACATTCAGATATTTCAAACAGTAACCATTGAAATCTTTAAGTATTTGGAACGAATCAATTTCAGTAAATTGTAAAACTATTACCTATTTCTGAATCAATCAAACATAAAACATTCACAATACGAACAACACTAATGTAGGATCGTATGGTTACACAAGAGGGGGGTGAATTGTGTTTTTCAACTTTTTTCGATTATAATTGAAACTTTAATACTTAAGAACAAGTCGAGATACTGTTTTCATAAAATCATTTTTATTCAAGGTTTCAATTACAATATACAATTCAATTCTCCTCAGAAATTATAGATGCAATTATATATCGATACCATGTTTCATCTATACAATTTCATAACTACAAATAGAGAACTAATTTGTGGAATTTAAAACATTTCTCCCTGTTTGAGATCTTTCTTATTCTTCTTTTTCTTCTTCAGCAATTCTTTAGTGATGAATATCTTGTCTTTCTCTACTTCACCGAATTTTCTTTCTTCTGATACTTTAAATCTTCAGTGACGTATATCTTACTTTTTTCTGCTTCACTGAATTATCTTCCATCTGATACTTCAAATCTTCAGCGACATAAATCTGACATTTTCTGCTTCACTGAATTTTCTTCCATCTAATAGCTTTTCCCTGAAGAGTGTTTTTGATCCTTGAAAAGATTTTTCTTTTGGTGTGTAGGGATAGTTTGATCCTTGAAAAGATTTTTCGTTTTGTGTGCAAAGATGGTTTGATCAACGAGAATTCTATGCCTTTTATACTGTATCTACATTTCATGCATATCTTCCACGTTTAACCACTACCAGTTTTCCACTTCTTCACATCATTGCTTTTTCCTTCTTCGAAACACACACGTTCTGACCCACGTTTACATTTCAAATTTTCTTTAATCATCAATCTTGGATCTCTGAAAAATTTCTTGCAAAATAAACATTCTCGTCCAAAATTTTTCATCAAGTGTAATAAGAAGTCGTTACTTTAATGTTAACTAAACGAGTAAAACAAGTAGATATTAACTTAATGTTTCTAACTTAACGAGTTCCTCATATGCCATTTCACGTGACAAGTACTGTAGCTAACTCAACGAACTAAGTCTATGGTGTTACGCTAACTCAACGAACCATCTCCGTGGTGTTATGATAACTCAACGAACCATCTCTGTTGTGTTACAGATAACTCAATGAACCAGTAATAAACAAATGTTTTTATAATAAAAATTTTACCACGTGCAAAAATAACAACTTAAGTTTATAATGCTAACCTAACACATTGCCTTAGTGTTCAATATAGCCACTCAACACATTTAGTTATGTTAACTTAATGAGTTAAACATGTGCACCTCACATGATACAATATAACATTCATAACTTATAATTTCACCACGTGTACACCACTAACTTAACGAGTTCATCTCTTCTTTTACTCACTAACTCAACGAGTTCTCACGTGACCTATTTTAACCTTTAAGCATCTAACTTAACGAGTTCTCACGTGACCTCTATACAAATAACACTCTAACTTAACGAGTTGTCTAAATGTGCACTGTTTATGATACAGAAGATATAACTTTAAAACATATCATGCTTTTCAATAAAAACACACGTTAACTTAACGTTTAGTTAACTGAGAAATTAATGTAATGAAACGACTAGTTATTAACTTAGTATAATTTTAGATTCAATACAAACAAGTATTTATGTTAGTAAGCTTTTTCTGTATTAATTGATGATTTTCATTTCTTTTCACAAGCAATAGTAATTGAGCAAATATGATTATTTTCATTCATCACACATCATCAAAACAAAATACTCAACAACTAACATTAATCAAAATACAAAACAAACAATACAACACTTACATACAAACTGTAAACACAAATAAGTAGTTGTTTTTGGTGTTTTTGTTTTTTAATGTGTTCCTAAAGATGAATGAAAGGTGAAATGTAAAAATCTCTATCGATAGTAAAAACTTCCGTCACTACATGCGATGCGATTACACCACTGAAAATTTAATCACTTACAATCTTGTCTCCTCTCCTTATTAAATCACGAGTCCAGAATTGCAAGATGATCTCCTTCTCAGCATATTAGCATCAACCCGAAACCAAGGCTAGAAGTTTTACGATCTCCTGAAATATGAACTAGTGTTTGGTGAAAATGGCTTCCCTTACCTTGACGCGATCACTCCTCATGGTGGTTGTCAAGCATTGTGTTTGGCTCAGAATCGACCTGACATTAGGCAAGTATCCTCACAGACCTCCGATGGTTGGTGATGGTGATGGTGATGGTGATGGTGGTGTTGGTGTGGAGCTTCAAGGAACTTCCAACGCTACCTGTAGTTAGCGCGATTCTCCAACACATCTTGCACACACTTTTTCTACGTCTTTTATATTTCTTATAGTAGTAACTACTCCCGCTTAATTGATCGGTTAGATTTCCTTCCCTCATATCAATGATGGTGATTTCTTCTTCCTTCCACGAGTGAATTCCTACATGATACGTGTAATCGTGGTCTTTCTTCAAATGTCTTGTTTCTACAACTGCTACAGTGGCATATTAGAAAATATATGGTCCGTGGAGTTATAGATAACTCAACGGACTTACTTCGTTGATTTAACTATAAAACAAGTGCAATAAAGAAATAAGCCGCTAACATAATGCGTTACCTTAGTGTGTATTCATGCAACTCAACACGTACAGTTATGCTAACTTAACGAGTTAAACATGTGCATCTCACGTGATATACTAAAGCATTTAAATTCAACACGTGCATAAATCTAACTTAACGAGTTCAAATATACAACTTACGGTCTTTACTCACTAACTCAATGAGTTGTTACTGTGCCTTTTACACATTTAAGCCTTTAACTCAACGAGTTGTCACTATGTACTTGCATATTCTTTGAGCATTTAAAACATAACTATTAAGTACATTAAATATAACTCTCCGAAATAACTGACAATTCAGATACTTAAGAATTTCACAACCTGTAATTTACCGATAGTTCAGAAATGTACGAAATTAACATTAATTCCTTGAAATTATGCAAATTCTTTCATTAAAGCATATAATAGTGCAATTATAACATAATGGCTTAATTCTCATATGATAAACTAAATATTATGCAATTAACCATCATTTAACCATTAATATTATGCACTTTTTCATTCTAAACAATAAGAAATATAAAAGATGAAGAAAAAGTGTGTGTAGAGTGTGTTGGAGAACCATGCTAACTACAGGCAACGTCGAAAGTTCCCTGAAGCTCTACACCACCAACAGCACACCACCATAATCACCAACCATCAGAGGTCTGTGAGGATACTTTCCTAATGTCAGGTCAATTCTGAGCCAAACACGGTGCCTAACAACCACTGTGAGGAGTGATCGCGTTGTAGGAAGGGAAGCCATTTTCACCAAGCACCGACTTATATCTCAAGAGATCGTAAAGCTTCTAGCCTTGGTTTCAGGTTGATGCCAATATATTGAGGAGGAGATCATCTTGCAATTTTGGACTCGCGATTCTATAGGGAGAGGAGACAAGATTGTAAGTGATTAAATTTTTAGTGGTGTAATCACGTCACATGTAGTAACAGAAGTTTTTACATTTCACCTTTCATTCATCTTCAAGAACATATCAGAAACAAAAATTACAAAAACAACTACCTATTTGTGTTTACATTTAGTATTTAAGTGTTGTATTATTTGTTTTGTATCGTGATTAATGTTATCATTGTTAGTATTGTGAATGATTTATGTTTGATTGATTAAGAAATTAGATAATAGTTTATAGTTTATTGAAATTGTTATGTTCCAAATACTTAAAGATTTTAATGGTTACTATTTGAAATATCTGAATGTTAGTGTTGCTTAATGATAAATCTAATCTTAACTAGCATTAAAGAGCTTAATTGATGTTATTTACAATTTGTGGAATCGCCCAATGGTTGGCCGAATTCCTCTATAATTAACAGTATTGTTAGACTTGTGGAGTTAACTTAAGTCCACGAGGTTAGTTTGTTGAGTTAGCCATAACTCCACGAACTAGATCCGTTGTGTTAATTGTAATTCAACGGAGTGTTTTATTGAACACATAAATTCCTATATAAAACATCGAAGTAGTACACAATTTTTATTCCATCTCTCTTTATGGGATCGACCTATACTTGCACACAAATACAATATACACTGTGCACTTGCAGTTAAAACACAAATTGGAATTAATAGCTAATTCATGTGAAAGGTTGTTAGTTTAATTCTAAAAGTAATTATTGATATAAGCATAAAAACAGAACTTAACAAACTCCAAACACTCATCCTTAGAATTGGATAGCAGGTTTACAAAAATCAGCTCTACAGGCCCTTCTGATATTTGCATCTTAGATTTAATCTCTTATTAATATTCAGACACTATCTCTTTTCCTTTCCTTTTTCTGATTAATTGTGCATAGTCCTCCTCTTCTTCTTTTGAGATTAAATCTACAAAAATAGGCTCTAGAGGCCTTTGAGCCACAAGTACTAGCTCTTCCTATTTAACTTTTTCTATAATTGCTGGTCTCGAAGGAACAGCTTTAGCTCCTCTTGCAGTAGGTCTGGCAGTGGCTTCTTGATGCTGTTTCACTTTAATTTTGTATTAAGCCTTCAACTTTTCTGCAGCCCTCTTTTTGTACCGTGCATCAAACACCAGATGTGCTATAGCTTCTACCAACTCTTCTGGTTCTCCTTGGTCTTTTCCAATTTGAACTAATTCTTGAAATTCTCTTATTTCTTCCTCAATAGAATGCCCTAAAATTGCTGCTCTTTCTAACGGCCTTAGTGGTGGAATTGAAGGTCCAAGCTGCTGTTCCTCAAGGATAGGTCTTTCAGTAGTCAACTCCTCTTGTTCTTTAGTTGTCTGTTCTTCATTTTCTTTCTTTTGTTGCTCCCAGATATAGATTTTTTTTTATGTTTTTGTGTTTCGGTCAAACTAATGGATCTTGTCGGTTGAACCACAACGATGTTTTCCTTTAAAATATGCTTCGATAAAATCGATAATTCCTTTCGATTGAACCGCGACTATATTTAAATAAGTTTATATATATATATATTTTTATAATTTAGAAATTTTCTTACTAAGTAAAGCTCGAGTAGTCCTCTACTCTTAATTCTTCTATAATTCCAAAAGAATTTTTTGGTATTTTCAAAATAGGTCTAAATTTTTGTCCATTTACTTTAAATATATTTTGATTTTTAGGATTTTCAATTTCAATAGCTCCATAGGGATAAATATTTCGAACTATGTAAGGTCCTGCCCATCTAGATCTTAATTTTCCTAGATAGTTACGGAGTCTAGTCATGTAAAGATATACTTCTTGTCCTATTTCAAAGGTTTTTGGAATAAATTTCTTGTCATGCTAGAACTTCACTTTCTCTTCTTTTTTTTACAGTTTTCAAATAAGCTTCATTCCTAAATTCTTCTAATTCAATCAATTGTATTTTCCTATTTTCAGCGGTTTGATTTAAATTAGTGTTCAAAGTTTTTAATGCCCAATAAGCTTTATGTTCAATTTCAGTTGGTAAATGACAACTTTTTCCATATACTAGCCTAAAAGGTGACATACCTAAGCTTGTCTTATAAAGTGCATCTATCAATTTATTAGCTCAATCTGTTCTAGTAGGATTTACTACTTTTTTTAAGATTAACTTAATTTATTTATTTGCATTTTCTACTTGTCCACTTGTTTGTGGATGATATGATGTTGCAATTTTGTGATTTACTCCATATTTCTTCATTAAGGCTTCAAAACTTCATTAGGGAAAATGATCTTTCTTAGTCACAACATTCAGCTTTCTATAATCTATACACACTCTCTAGCTTGATTGAATTCTAGTAGGTATCAAGTCTTGACTTTCATTCCTAATAACTGTTAATCCTGATTTCTTGGGAACTACATGGATTGGACTAACCCATGAGCTATTAGAAATCGGATAAATTATGTTATTATCTAACCATTACACTATTTCCTTCCTGACTATTTCTTTAAGGTTTGGAATTACTCTCCTCTCAAGAATTCTAACAGGTTTAGCATTCTGTTCTAAATATATGTGGTGACAGAATAAAGTTGCACTTAACCCTTTTATATCATTCATAGTCCATCCTATTGCTTCTTTATAAGTTTTTACTACTTTTAATTTAGTAATTTGATCCTCTTTTAAATCTAAAGCAATAATGATTGGACATGTTCGTTTTTCTTACAGAAATATATAGGTTAATTTAGGAGGTAAATGTTTTAATTCTAAATGTTACCTATTTAGAATGAAAAAGTGCATAATATTAACGTTAAATAATGGTTAATTACATAATATTTAGCTTATCATATGAGAATTAAGCCATTATGTTATAATTGCACTATTATATGCTTTAACGAAAGAATCTACATAATTTCAGGGAATTAATGTTAATTTGGTACAATTCTGAAATATCGATAAATTACAGGCTGTGAAGTTCTTAAGTATCCAAATTTTCTGTTATTTTAGAGAGTTATATTGAATGTATCGGGTAGTTGTGTTTTAAAGAATATTTTATTATTTCCTGAATTACACGTGTTGAAACCTGAATACATTGACTTAAGTGGATTTTCGGTAAGTTATCTATTAACTATCTGAAATGCATCTGGGCATCGGATAGTTAGATTTGTAAATGTCTGAAATATCTGAAATTGTTAAGTTAGAATTATGCACATGTTGAATTTAAATGTTTTAGTATATCACGTGAGATGCACATGTTTAACTCGTTAAGTTAGCATAACTATACGCGTTGAGTTACATGAATATACACTAAGGTAATGCGTTATGTTAGTAGCTTATTTCTTTATTGCACGTGTTTTATAATTAAATCAACGAAGTAAGTCCGTTGAGTTATCTGTAACTCCACAGACCATATATTTCTAATATGCCACTACAGTAGTTGTAGAAACAAGACATACGAAGGAAGACCACGATTACACATATCACGTAGGAATTCACTCATGGAATGAAGAAGAAATCACCATCGTTGATATGAATGAAAGAAATCTAATCGATCATTTAAGCGGGAGCAATTACTACTGTAAGAAATATAAAAGACGAAGAAAAAGTGTGTGTAGAGTGTGTTGGAGAACCGCGCTAACTGCAGACAGCATCAGAAGTTCCCTGAAGCTCCACACCACCACCATAATCACCAACCATCGAAGGTCTGTGAGGATACTTTCCTGATGTCAGGCCGATTCCAAGCCAAACACGGTGCCTAACAACCGTTGTAAGGAGTGATCGCATCACAAGAAGGGAAACCATTTTCACCAAGCATCGACTCATATCTTAGGAGATCGTAAAGCTTTTAGCCTTGGTTTCAGGTTGATGCCAACATGCTGAGGAGAAGATCATCTTGCAATTCTGGACTTGCGATTCTATAGGGAGAGGAGATAGGATTGTAAGTGATTAAATTTTCAATGGTGTAATCACGTCATATGTAGTGACGGAAGTTTTTACTGTCGATAGAGATTTTTACATTTCACCTTTTGTTCATCTTCAAGGACATATTAAAAACAAAAACACCAAAAACAACTACTTATTTGTGTTTACATTTAGTATGTAAGTGTTGTATTGTTTGTTTTATATTGTGATTAATGTTATCATTGTCCGTATTGTGAATGTTTTATATTTACTTGATTCAAAAAATAGATAATAGTTTTACAGTTTACTTAAATTGATTCGTTCCAGATACTTAAAGATTTCAATGGTTACTGTTTGAAATATCTAAATGTTAGTATTGCTTAATGATAAATCTAATCTTAACTAGCATCAAAGAGCTTAATTGATGTTATTTACAATCTATGGAATCACCCAATGGTTGGCCGAATTCCTCTATAATTGACAATATTGTTAAACTCATGGAGTTAACTTAAGTCCACGAGGTTAGTTCGTTACGTTAGCCATAACTCCATGAACTAAGTCCGTTATGTTAACTGTAATTCAACGGAGTGTTTTACTGAACATATAAATTCCAATATAAAAATTGGAGCAGTACACAATTCTTACTCCATCTCTCTATGGGATCGACCTATACTTGCATACAAATACAATATACACTGTGCACTTGTAGTTAAAACACAAATTGCAATTAATAGCTAATTTGTGTGAAAGGTTGTTAGTTTACTTCTAAAAGTAATTATTGATATAAGCATAAAAATAGAAGTTAACAAAACCTCAAAGTAGTTTTCTAGCACCATTGCCGGGGAGAGGTTGAGAAGCTAAGCAATTGTGAGTGCTGTTTTGTTTTAATAGCAAGAGGAGTGTGTGTGTTTTCTTCTCTAATTGAGAATATGGCATATGCTTATGCTCAAATATTTTTGAAACCTGTAGTTAGCATATGTGAATTTTGCAATTTGGAAGGTCACGACATTTCTGATTGTTTGAAACTGAGATGATTACAGATGGTTAGATCACACGAACAACAAATGAATTATCTTCACTATAATAGAGTTGAGTGTGAGAATCCTATGGTTTACCCAACTAATGGTCAGCTTAGAATGTATAATATGTTGTGAGACAAGGAAGTTTGGGATAGGTATGATAGACTAGAGCGTAGCTTAGAACAAAACATGGACAAACTAGAATAATTTATGTGTCAGCAACAAGAAGTCAACCAATTAAACTATAAGGAAGCATATTTAGAACCTAAAATTGATATCATTTACAAAACTGAAAAAACCATAATGAAAATTGATCAAAAATTGAATGCAATGAGATTAGATGATCTGGAAAGAAAACTAAAAGTATTGGATGAATTTACAATGAAATTACAAGTTATGCAACAGGACAATATAAATGAAAACTTTAATGTTACAGATCTGCATAATTTACAAGACATACAAACAAAAGAAAATACCAATGCAATAGAATTTAAAGAATGCAATTTAAAACTAACAATAGTTGAAGATCATAATCACGAAAATGATATACAAGAACATCAAGAAAGTAATGAAAATCTAGAAGATGCATGTATAACATTAAGATCTGGAACTGATATACCATCAAGAATTCAAAAAGAAAATAATATGAAGGTGGATAAGAACAAAAATCAAAATGATAATTAAAATGTAATATCTATAAACATAAACATCAATGAAGAAAGATTTAAATCTGAAGATGAGATTAAAAATGATCAAACAAATCAAATGAAAGAAACAGAATCTTTTAAATCACAATCATTAACACCCTACTCTGAAAGATTACAACAAACATTTCCTAAAAAATAAGAACAAATTAGAGAAATCTTTGAAAAATTACAAGTTAACATTCCTTTGTTAGACTTATTGCATAAAATGTTACCTTGTGCTAAATTTCTTAAGGATTGGTGTACTAAGAAAAGAGAGCGAAAAGTTTTAAGGAAAGTCTTTTTAGCTAAGCAAAGTAGTTCCCTATTTCTGCCACAAATTCCTAAAAAGTTATCTGATCTTGGAATTCCTATTATATCATGCACTATAGGAAATACTATTCTAGAAAGAACCTTGATAGACTTCAGTGTAGGTATAAATGTTATGCCAAGTGATATATTTGCATCCTTAGGATTAGAAGGCTTAACTCCTACTAGGACTGTTATTCAATTAGCTGATAGAAGTATAAGATACCCTAGAGGAAAAATAGAAAATGTCTTAATTAAAATCGAAAACTTCATATATCCTATTGATATTGTAATTTTGGATTCCCAACAAATTAAGCATAAAAATCATGATACATCTTTAATTTTGGGAAGATCATTTTTAGCAACATCAGGGGCTGTTATTAATTGTAAAACTGGAGTAATGAAGTTAGCATATGGTAATGAGGATACTCAATTAAATATTTTCAAACTAGAAAAGTTTAAGGAGATAGAAATGTCCTTACATACTATAGAGTTTTTAGAGGATGAAGGAGATATGATAGATGATGTGATTCAAGAAGAATTAAATAAGCAACTCAATTCTGAAACTTTAGAAGAAAGTGAAAGCATAAATATAGAAGGAGAGCAAGAAGAAATTAATTTAGAAAATAATGATGTTCAATTAGGAGCCCTAGCTTCTAATGGGCAACATTTAGAATTAAAACCTTTACCTCTTGAATTAACCTATATATTTCTAGAAGAAAAATGAACATGTCCAATCATTATTACTTCAAATTTAAAAGAGGATCAAATTGCTAAATTAAAAGATGTAGTAAAAACTTATAAAGAAGCAATAGGATGGACTATGAATGATATAAAAGGGTTAAGTGCAACTTTATGCTGTCACCACATATATTTAGAAGAGAATGCTAAACTTGTTAGAATTCCTGAGAGAAGATTAAATCCAAACCTTAAAGAAGTAGTCAGGAAGGAAATAGTGAAATGGTTAGATAATGACATAATTTATTCGATTTTTGATAGCTCATGGGTTAGTCCAATCCATGTAGTTCCCAAGAAATCAAGATTAATAGTTATTACGAATGAAAGTCAAGACTTGATACCTACTAGAATTCAATTAGGTTGGAGAGTGTGTATAGACTACAAAAAGTGACTAGGAAAGATCATTTTCCCTTACCTTTTATAGATCAAATGCTAGAGAAATTAGCAAGACAATAATATTTTTGTTTCTTAGACGAGTATTCAAGATATAACCAAATCCCAGTAGCATTAGAGGATCAAGAGAAAACAACCTTCACCTGTCCTAATGGAACTTATGCTTTTAAGAGAATGTCATTCAGGCTATGTAATGCACTAACCACCTTTCAAAGGTGTATGCAAGACATATTCACTAGAATGACTGAAGATTTTTTAGAAATATTTATGGATGATTTTACTATTTATGGAACTTCATATGAAGTGTGTTTAAACAATTTAGACCAAGTATTAAAACACTGTGTGGAAAAAAGTTTTGTTCTGAATTGGGAAAATGTCACTTCATGGTTAAACAAGGAATAGTCTTGAGGCATGTTGTTTCAAAGAAATGGTTGAAAGTAGATAAAGCTAAAATAGAAGTAATTTCTAATCTACTAGAACCTAAATCAGTAAAAGACATTAGATCATTTCTAGGACATGCTAGATTTTATAAAAGATTTATTAAAGATTTTAGTAAAATAGCTAGACCTTTAACTAATCTATTAAAAGATGTTCCATTTAACTTTGATAAAAATTGCAAATAAGCATTTTTCAAGCTTAAAACTAGCTTAATTTCAACTCCTATAATATAAGCACCTGATTGGAGCCATCCATTTGAATTAATATGCGATGCATCTGATTTTGATGTAGGAGTAGTGTTGGGACAGAAGATAGAAAAATCTCCTAGAGTGATTCATTATGCGAGCAAAACCTTAAATGATGCTCAAGTTAATTACACAACTACTAAAAAAGAGATGTTAGCTGTAGTGTTTGCCTTAGAAAAGTTTAGATCATATCTGATTGGAGCTAAAGTGATAGTATACATAGATCATTTAGCTTTAAAACACCTAATAACAAAGAAAGAGACCAAACCTAGATTGATCTAGTGGATATTATTATTACAAGAATTTGATCTAGAGATTAAAGATAAAAAAGGTTGTGAGAATGTAGTAGCAAATCATTTATCAATATTACAAATAGAAATATCAAATATTAAAATTAAAGATAATTTTCCTGATGAACAACTAATGACCATCAACACAATGCCTTGGTATGCAAACATAGTTAATTACTTAGTTACTGGTTTAACACTTAAAGATTGGAATAGACAGGATAAGAAATTGTTCTTTTCAAGAGTAAAATGTTACTATTGGGAAGACCCATACTTATTTAAAAAATGTCTTGATCTAGTTTTAAGGAGGTGTGTTCTAGAAACTGAATATCAGAGCATATTGTCTTTCTACCATGACCAAGCATGTGGAGGGCATTTTGGTTCAAGGAAAACTACTGCTAAAATTCTACAATGTGGATTTTATTGGCTAACACTATTCAAAGATGCTCATAAATACTACTTAAGTTGTTTAAGATGTCAACAAATAGGAAGAATATCAAAGAGGAATATGCTGCCTCTTAACCCTATTGTTGATGTTGAAATCTTTGATGTGTGGGGAATAGATTTTATGGATCTATTTCCTATGTCTAATCAATTTAGTTATTTATTGTTAGGGGTGGATTATGTGTCTAAATGGATAGAAGCTATTCCTATAAAAACTAATGACAACAAAGTGGTAATACATTTTGTAAGAACCAATATAATTGCCATATTTGGAATACCTAAAACTATTACAGTGATAGAGGAACTCATTTCTGTAATAGAAGTTTTGAAGCCTTAATGAAGAAATATGGAGTAAATCACAAAATTGCAACATCATATCATCCGCAAATAAGTGGACAAGTAGAAAGTGCAAACAAACAAATTAAGTTAATCTTAGAAAAAGTAGTAAATTCTACTAGAACAAATTGGGCTAATAGATTGATAAATGCACTTTGGGCTTATAAAATTGCTTATAAGACAAGCTTAGGTATGTCACCTTTTAGGCTAGTATATGGAAAAAGTTGTCATTTACCAGCTGAAATTGAACATAAAGCTTATTAGGCATTAAAAACTTTGAACACTAATTTAAATCAAGCGGCTGAAAATAGGAAAATACAATTGATTGAATTAGAAGAATTTAGGAATGAAGCTTATTCAAAAATTATAAGAGAAAAAGAAAAAATGAGGTTCTAGCATGACAAGAAAATTATTCCAAAAACCTTTGAAATAGGATAAGAAGTATATATTTACATGACTAGACTCCATAACCATCTAGGAAAATTAAGATCTAGATGGGTAGAACCTTACATAGTTCGAAATATTTACCCTTATGGAGCTATTGAAAATCCTAAAAATCAGAATATATTTAAAGTAAATGGACAAAGACTTAGACTTATTTTGAAAATACTAAAAAATGCTTTTGGAATTGTAGAAGAAGTAAGAGTAGAGGACTACTCGAACTTTGCTTTAAAAAAAAAAATTATATATATAATATATGTATATATATATAAAACAAAACAAAATCTTATTTAAATATAGTCGTGGTTCAATTGAAAGGAATTATCAGTTTTACCGAAGCATATTTTAAAAGAAAAAAAATCGTTGCGGTTCAACCGATAAGATCCATCGGTCTGACCGAAACACAAACACATAAAAAATCTATATATTATATTTAGTAAAAATGTCAGTTTTACCGAAGCATAGCATCGGTTCAACCGGTAAGAAAAAAATTTTAAAGTGTTGAAAAAATTAAGAGTCGGTTAGACCGAAAATTCTTTGTTAGGTATTTAATTTTGATGATATATGCTTTATTAACGTTTTTAAATAAGTCTACATAATATTCTCTAAGTATATTTCTCTAAGTATAATAGTTAACAGATTATCAGAAAGTTTCATTTTTATGTCGGATAAGTTAAAGATTTCTGAAGAGTTAGATTTTTGATAGTTAAACTTTCAGATAGTTAACATTTCATTTTTGTCGAATATTTTATGTTAAAAACTTGTATAGTTAAGTTATTTGCACGTGTGTTTTTAATGTTTTAAGTTGTCACATGTTTTCCATGTGCGTTCGGTAATGAAAATCGAATAGTTAGATAACTGTTCGAGTTTTATAAAATGACTAACGAATAGATAAGTTTGCTATGTTTAGTCACGTGTTTTGTAGGTGCAAAAACTCAAAGAGTTACAGATAAGTGTTCGAGTTTTTATAGGACTTAAAAGATAAGTGTTCGACTAAATCGAAGACTTAGAAGATATTCTACAAGACTCTAGGAAGATAAAAGTCTCAATGAATCTATGAGTGGAGATCGTGAAAATTCAAAATGATAGTGGAGAAAGTGGAAACTCAAAAAGATAGTAATTTGAATTAAACAAAAAATTAGTACGTGGATTATGGATTATGGGTTATGGATTAAGTGGATGAACATGCTGAATGTGAAAGACAACAGAGTTCGACTACAAATAGAGAGTACGAGCTACATTACAATAGAGGATCCCAATCTCAAAAAAACCAAGTCTGAATATTCAATCTGGATCCTTAACTGAAAAATTAAGTTTGAATATTTATATTCTGAAAAATTCTCCAACATCAGAAGAAGTTCAAAATTCCAAGCAATTTCAGAAAAGGAGCTGCAAACGCAAGAAGTCTGGAAATTCGACAATTAGAGAAGAAGAGATACAGAAGTTGAGCAAAGAGAAAGAAAGAAGCTGTGTGCATAAAGATAAGGTTTTATACAATTCAAAATTAGTTTTGAATAAGAGCTTTGTTTTTCTATTTGAATTATATATCGAACATTACTGTATCAAAACCTTCAAGAAGGGAATTGAGCTGAAAAGATATTGTAAATTCTGTCTTTAAATAAAGAATAGAATTTCATTCACGAGTGTTTTGTGCTCTTGTTTTATCCGCTAGTATTTAATTACTAAAGACACAATTCACCCCCCTCTTGTGATACAGACGATCCTACATTCTTCGATCTTTACTGAAGTATAAAGTATTATTATATGCATTTTTATTAGATATAACTTTACGGGAAGTCCATTGAGTTACGCTTAACTCGACGAACTTACTCCGTTGAGTCTAGGATAAGTTAACGGATTTACCCCGTTGAGTTACAGATAACTCAACGGAGTACTGTAGTTAAGTCCACGGACTTAGTCCATGGAGTTAACCGTAATTCCACGAATGAGAGAGCGAGAATTTGTGTGGGAGATGACTCGATTACCTACCTAAACTTAGGACTTATTTATTCTTAAACTTAGGGTTTGGGGGCATTATTCGTAGAATCATTTAGAACTTAGACCAGTAGAGATCAAAGCGACTCCATTCCGTTGCATAACTCCACGATAAGGAAGATGACACCCGAGTTCTAGGAAAATGCAATTAACACTTCAGAATTTCTTAAAGATTCAAAGGAATGACATACAAGGTAGAAAATCAAGAATACTACGAGGGAAAAAGTGCTACAAAAGGTAGAATTTGAACTTTTCAACTGGAGGAAAGTATTAGTAGATTTGGGAATACAAATACCTCAGATTATGGAGATAAGAATTAGAGTAGTAATAGAAGTTGCTGTAAGCAGAGAGAGAAAAATCAGGCCAAATAATGAAGTTGCCTTAGAGCTAATCCAACGCAAGGCTAGATTATGGTTCAAAAGGCGTATTGCTAGTTGTGCAAGGGGTGAAATTAGGTGGCAGTAACAAAGGAATGAAACTAAAGAACAAGAGGAGTCGACTGTTGAAAGACCTATCCCTGAGGAACAACAGCTTGGACCTTTAGTTCCACAACCAAGGCCGTTAGAAAGAGCAGCAATTTTAAGGCCTTCTACTAAGGAATAAAGAAGAGAATTTCAAGAACTGGTTCAAATAGGAAAAGACCAAGGAGAACTAGAAGAATTGGTAGTAACTATAGCACATCTAGTATTTGATGCACAGTGCAAAAAGAGGGCTGTAGAAAAGTTGAAAGCCTAATATAAAATTAAAGTCGAACAGCATCAAGAAGTCATTGCTAGACCTATTATAAGAGGAGCTGAAGCTAGTCCTTTGAGACTAGCAATTATAGAAAAAGTTAAATAGGAAGAGCCAATACTTGTGGCTCAAAGACTTGTAGAGCCTATTTTTGTAGATTTAATCTTATAGGAAGAAGAGGAAGACCAGACACAATTAATCAGAAGAAGGAAAGGAAAAGAGATAGTGTTTGAATATCAAGAGTAGATTAAATTTGAAATATTAATGTTAGTAGGGCTTGTAGAGCCGATTTTTGAAAACCTGCTATCTGATTCTGAGGATGAGTAGGGGTAGCAGCAGCACGAGCAAAGAGAAGAAGAAAATCAGGTTGAAATTAATCTACAGCCTGTACAAGCAGAAGAAACAGAAATTAGGGAAGAAGCTGATTTGCCCATAACTCCATCCCAATCTGCCACAAAATCAGAAATAATAGTGACAATATAGATTGGGAGTCAGGAGGAGGAAGAAAAAGAAGAAAATGAACAAGAAGCTGAACAAATACATATGGAAAGAAATGACTTGACAAATTCCACTGAAGAGCAAAGAACTCTTCAACAAATTTTGGAAAGAATTCAAGACAGAGTGGAGAGTTCTGCTGGCTCACCACCACAAATAGAAGTAGAAGCAAAAATTCAAGAATTCCCAAAGCATTTTCAGTCTATTTAAGTTCAGCATATGGAAGAGGAAGTTCAAGAACAAACCCCTCTAGAGCAACAAATTCACATTCCTAACCCGTCTAAAGTAACAATTTTAAATAAAGTACACTTCTAGAGTCAGGAAGCTTATAATAAATACTAAGAGATTAGGGGTTATGATATCTTTTACAATAGACTAGTAAAATGGGATGGAATGCAAGAAATCAAAGATTTATTTGAATTCCAAGGTCTATTGCAGTTTATTTCTCAAGAGAGAGGGCATGCAGTATATGAGAATCTAGTGCCCTACTTCTATGCGAATCTAAGAGAAGGAGAAAGTGGATTATTTTCCAATGTGGAGCAAACTGATGTACAGATAACACTAGAGCTTCTCCACAACATTCTAGGATTGAAGAATGAAGGACTTAAAATTCTGGAAAGTACAACTATAGTTGAATGGACAAAACAGATCATAAAGGATTATTTAGCTATCAATCCTGGTGTGCCGTTGTTAAATAGACTGAAGCATTTAAATGGTAAAGCACACATGATAGCTAGCATTCTAATTAAGAATGTCTACCAACGACAATGCCACGATATAGAATTAAGTTAATTTGTCAAATGAGCCACATATGCAGTTGTGAATAGAATTCAGATAAATTGGTCTGCAGTTTTTATCTCCAAACTGAGAGTAGTAAAGAAGAAATTATTTTATGAAGATCTGATTCCACTATTGATGGTGGACTGTATCGATTTCACGAAATGAGCATCCAAAAGGATAAGATCAAGAACAATTTCAGTGAAAGAATATAGAAATTATGTTGTTGTAGAGATTGCTGAACCTTTTGGAGGAGTTACAGGAGTTGTAGAAAGGATTAAACAATTAGAGCAACAAGTAGAAAAACTCCAGAAGGAAGTAGATGAACTTAGGAGAAAAGATTAAATTGTATTGTTTGTCTACTTGTACTTGTATATATTTGTATGAAAAATATCTAATTGATTGTAATTTATACTATTCACATAAATGAATGTATGTTTTTTAGATGTTTTTGCATTCGTGTTTTAGAATGATGTAATGGATGAATTATCTTGAATATTATATAATTTGTGGAACATTATGCAAGATTGTTTAAAAGATTTACAATCTGCTGAATGACAGGCTTAAAGGCACGATAATTGGTTAATGCCTGAAAATATCTGCATGTTACAAAGTAAAATATAAATTCTACATAACATGAAATAAATTGCAAGTTAAATATTTATATAATGTTCAGATTTAAATGAGTTTTAATTAGAGCACTATAGTAATGACATGTATTTAATTTTATTTAAGTTGGAAAAATGTAGGAGAAAAAAAAATAAAATAGAAGTTAATATGAGGAGTAAGTTTTAGAAAACTGCCAAGTGTTAACACAATGAAGTAAGTTTGTTGAGTTAACTGTAACTCCACAAGGTCAATAATATAATATAAGGTCACTCCATTGAGTTATCTGTAACTCAATGAAGTTAGTCCGTGGAGTTAACAACAGTAACCGAAACTAGTCTGTTGAGTTATCTGTAACTCAATGAGGTTAGTTTGTGGATTAAGCTAAATCGTTATTCTTTTAGCCATGAACGAAACTTCGTGGGTTTAGTAGTTACTGAAATTTGAAATTAGAAGTGGCACATGTATCCATAAAAATAGGAACCATACCACACGTTACAAGACACGTTCTTGCAATGAGATTCATTTGCTATATGGACGTGCATTATAAATATAGAATAGAATGTTATTTACAAGTTACCAGCACCTATGAAAGAAAAAGAAATTCGTTGGGGAACTAGGAGGAGAAGCAGCTGATTCAACGTCATCCGTCAATAACTATTTACTGAGTGTAAAGCTTTAGACTAGTATATAATTAATCTTTTGCTATTTTACTTTATATTAAGAGTTTATGAGCACATGGATTCATTCTCCTAGCACTAAACGATTAGTAAGAACTCCTACATAGGATTATTCAACATAGAGACGTACTAAAAAATTTTCTAAATTGGACTTCAATGAAATCCTTAGGGGTGTAGCTAACCTTTCTTTAAAAGAGAATGAAGATATAGCTGCTCTAGTAGAAAAACCATTAGGGGAAATTCTGTATCCTGAATTAGTTGATGAACCTTCATGCATTCGATTGCCAAACTTTGAGGGGGATAGGTTTGAACTGAAATCTAATTATATTAGTCAATTACCACATTTTCATGGATTAGAAAGAGAAGATGCCTATTATTTCCTTAGAGAATTTAACGAAGTTTGTCAAATGATGAAAATGCCTAACATGAGTATAGATGCTATTAAACTTAGATATATCCCTTTTACTTTAAAAGACATAGCTAAGAGTGTTAGGGCAAGTAGTACAAGTGTGGAGTATGCCACAAGAAGTCCAGGTTCAATCGAAAGCTTGTTAACAGTAAGTATTCAGCAGATTTATATTTTCGGTAGGTTAATAGACCTAAGTATCTGAAAATAAAGTTTGAGTCGGAGGCTTTGAGTTAACTATCCAAAAGTCAGAAGATTTCAGAGGCTTTTAGTTAAGACAGTAACTATCCAAAAGACATGTAGTTTTTGAAGAGTTAAGGGTAGAACCTTTTGAAAGGACAAAGAGAGAGAAGTAAGTGGGTTTTTGGACAGTTAAGTCTGTAACTATTCAAAATACCGAATATCTCTAGACAGTTAGCATGCTACAATAACGCCCATTACAATAAATGAAGAAAGAAGAATTTCATTAGATAGTTAAGTCTGTAACTATCCAAAATGTTGCAGATTTCAGAAAGATAAGAAGATAAGACACCAAAATAAAGAGTCCTTTCTCTGAAGCATTATTTCTCTACTGTAATGGCTTGTATGTAATTAAAGGTTTATAAACCCTAAGTTGGGTAGTATATAAACCTTTATGATGTAAAACATTGCAGTTGATTGTGCCAAAGCTCATAGAAGAACCCTTAACTCTCCGTGGACGTAAGTAGTTGCTGAACCACGTTGTAGGATCATATGGCTACACAATAGGGGGTGATTTGTGTTTTTCAACATTTTAGAATATAATTGAAACCTTAAAACTCAAAAATAAGTCGAGACACTGTTTTCATAAAATCATTTTTATTCAAGGTTTCAATTACTATATATAATTCAATTCTCCTTAGAAATTGTAGATGCAATTATATATCGATACCATGCTTCATCTATATAATTTCATAACTACAAACAGAGAAAACTAATTTGCGGAATTTAAAACATTTCTCATGTTTGAGATCTTTCTTCTTCGTCTTTTTCTTTTTCAGCAATTCTTTAGTGACGAATATTTTGTCTTTCTCTACTTCACTGAATTTGCTTTCTCCTAATACTTCAGATCTTCAGTAACATAAATCTGACTTTTTTCTGCTTTACTGAATTTTCTTCCACTTGAGAGCTTTTCCCCAAAGAGGTGTTTTTGATGATCCCTAAAAAGATTTTTCTTTTGGTGTGCAGGGATAACTGATCAACGAGAATTCTATACCTTTTATATTGTAACTTCATTTCATGCATATCCTCCATGTTTAATCACTACTAGTTTTTCACTTCTTCACGTCTTTTCTTTTTCCTTCATCGAAATACACACGTTTACATTTCGAATTTTCTTTAACCATCAATCTTGGATCTCTGAAAAATTTCCTACAAAATAAACTTTCTTGTCCAAAAAACTTTTCATCAAGTATAATAAGAAGTCGTTACTTTAATGTTAACTAAACGAGTAACACAAGTAGATATTAACTTAACGTTTCTAACTTAACGAGTTCCTCATGTGCCAACTCACATGACAAGTACTGTAGCTAACTCAACGAACTATCTCTATGGTGTTACACTAACTCAACGAATCATCTCCGTTGTGTTACAGATAACTCAACGAACCAGTAATAAACAAATGTTTTTATAATATGAATTTTACCACGTGCAAAATAACAACTTAAGTTTTATAACGCTAACCTAACGCGTTGCCTTAGTGTTCAATATAGAAACTCAACACATTTAGGTATGTTAACTTAACGAGTTAAACATGTGCACTTCACATGATACAATATAACATTCGTAACTTATAATTTCACCACGTGTACAACACTAACTTAACGAGTTCGTCTCTTCTTTTACTCACTAACTCAACGAGTTCTCATGTGACCTATTTTAACCTTTAAGCCTTTAACCTAACGAGTTCTCACGGGACCTCTATACAAATAACACTCTAACTTAATGAGTTGTTTAAACGTGCACTATTCATGATACATAAAATATAACTTTAAAACATATCATGCTTTTTAATAAAAACACATGTTAACTTAACGTTTAGTTAAATGAGAAATTAATGCAACAAAACGACTAGTTATTAACTTAGTATAATCTCAGATCCAATATATACAAGTATTTATATTAGTAAGCTTTTTTTGTATTAATTGATGATTTTAATTTCTTTTCACAAGCAATAGTAATTGAGCAAATATGATTATTTTCATTCAGCACACATCATCAAAATAAAATACTCAACAATCTCCTCTTTTTTGATGATGACAAAACCATATTAAATCAATTATGAAATATATTTAACTCAACAAAGTACCTTCGTTGGGTTAACTTTTAATTCAACAAACAAGTTTGTTGACTTAAGTTCACTTAAACTTATTTCTATTGTTTGTGTAAATTTTACCTCTCAAAAATAAAACTTTCAGATGTCAATAATTACATAAGTATCATTTCTCTTCCTGTAGGATCGTATGGCTACACAAGAGAGGGGTGAATTGTGTATTTTTAATATTTTCTGTAATATAATTGAAACTTTAAAACTCAAAAACAAGTCGAGACATTGTTTTCATAAAATCATTTTTATTCAAGGTTTCAATTACAATATACAATTCAATTCTCCTAAGAAATTGTAAATGCAATTATATTTCGATACCATGTATCATCTAAACAATTTCATAACTACAAATAGAGAAAACTAATTTACGGAATTTAAAACTTTTCTCCCTATTTGAGATCTTTCTTCTTCTTCTTTTTCTTCTTCAGCAATTCTTCAGTGACGAATATCTTGTCTTTTCATGCTTCACCGAATTTGCTTTCTTCTGATGCTTCAAATCTTCAGTGACGAAAATCTTACCTTTTTATGCTTCACTGAACTTTCTTCTACTTGAGAGATTTTCCCCAAGAAGGTGTTTTTGATCCCTGAAAAAGATTTTTCTTTTGGTGTGTAGGGATGGTTTGATCCTTGAAAAGATTTTTCGTTTTGTGTGCAAGGATAAATTGATCAACGAGAATTCTATGCCTTTTATATTGTATCTTCATTTCATGCATATCCTTCACGTTTAACCACTACCAGTTTTCCACTTCTCTACGTCTTTTCTTTTTCCTTCATCGAAACACACACGTTCTAACCCACGTTTATATTTCGAATTTCCTTTAATCATCAGTCTTGGATCTCTGAAAAATTTCCTGCAAAATAAACTTTCTCGACCAAAAGTTTTTCATTAGTGTAATAAGAAGTCGTTACTTTAATGTTAACTAAACGAGTAACACAAGTATATATATAACTTAACGTTTCTAACTTAACGAGTTCCTCTTGTGCCATTTCACGTGACAAGTACTGTAGCTAACTCAATGAACTAAGTCTGTGGTGTTATGCTATCTCAACGAACCTTCTCCGTTGTGCTATGATAACTCAACGAACCATTTCCGTTGTGTTATGATAACTCAACGTACCAGTAATAAACAAATGTTTTTATAATAAGAATTTTACCACGTGCAAAAATAACAACTTAAGTTTATAACGCTAACCTAACGCGTTGCATTAGTGTTCAATATAGCAACTCAACACGTTTAGTTATGTTAACGAGTTAAACATGTGCACCTCACGTGATACAATACAACATTCGTAACATATAATTTCACCACGTGTATAACACTAACTTAACGAGTTTGTCTCTTCTTTTACTCACTAACTTAACGAGTTATCACGTGACCTATTTTAACCTTTAAGCCTCTAACTTAACGAGTTCTCACGTGACCTTTATACAAACAAAACTCTAACTTAACAAGTTGTCTAAACGTGCACTGTTCATGATACAGAAGATATAACATTAAAATATATCATGCTTTTCAATAAAAACACACGTTAACTTAACGTTTAGCTAAATGAGAAATTAATGCAACGAAATGACTAGATATTAACTTCAGATCCAATACAGACAAGTATTTATATCAGTAAGCTTTTTCTGTATTAATTGATGATTTTAATTTCTTTTCACAAGCAATAGTAATTGAGCAAATATGATTATTTTCATTCAGCACACATCATCAAAACAAAAATACTCAACACTTCCTTTCATTATATAATTTAATAACCATATAATTTTCTTTCAGATTACATTATCATCTATCAAAATACAATAACCATATAAATATCTTCTCCTTTTATACTATATGCAATTAAAATCATAATCAACTTGTTATTTGAATTCTATTCAGCAGGCCATAAGTTGCATATAAACAACTTCTGCTGACTTCCAAATTGTGTCCAACTCTTTGAAATAAATTTGCAATAAACCTTGCCTTTGCATTTAGATTTTCCATTAATCTCATTTCAGAATATACATCTGGAATTTTTGATAAAGACTAAATGTTCCATTCTAGTTGTCTTATCATGTCAAATCTGTTTGTAACAACAACACCTTCATTCTTTAATCCTAAAACTTCAAAAATTAACTCAAGAGACAATATAAACTCCTATTCATTTATTTGAGTTTTCAGAAAATTTCCATTCTTGACCAGATTGCTATAAAAAGCTGCAATAAGCTTTGTGTAATGCTTCCATTTCGTTCCTCCTGGCAAGAATTTAATGTGGCCTTGAAACTCAAACAGATCTCTTATTTCCATCAAATTTCTGAATTTTATTGGACGAGCATGTAGAATCTGACATGTAATCAGATTATTGTATTTCTGCAATGCTTCTTCAAATCTAAAATGAATTGTATTACCTTGAATTTTTAATATTGTACACAAAGAAGGTGATACCTGAAGCCGTGATTTAGAGTTTAATTCATCTTCAGGAACCTCTTCTTCAAAATGAATGTCATGTTGTTCCTCTTCCAAAATATTATCTTGAAGCTGCTTAGGTAAGTTTGATTCTTCAGCTTCAATAGTGTTAGGAACATTGTCAATATGCTCAACATTCATCTATTCAGTCTCTATAGAATGTTCAGAGTTCAATTTTTCCATAAATTCTACAGCCGGTGTATTTGTTTGTAATTGTTCATTTTGTTTAGCAGATAATTCCATTGATTCATGTTGTGAATTCTCAAACTCTACTTCTATAGATTCTGTAGAAGGCTGGTTAACTTTTAGCTCTTCTGGAGTCTTAACATTTTCAATATCTACTACTCCAGACAATTCAGCCTATGAACTAGTTACTACTTCAACATTGTCAATTATATCTGCAATAACTTGTTCAATGTCAGGTGCCTGATGCTCTGATTTGTCAATTTCTACATCATCAGGACTTGTACTAATAGAAAAACTTGAGCTCATATTTGACTTGTATTTCTTCTCAAGCTTTCTAGCAAGGGAAAATAAAGTCTCATTATCTTCATCAATTTCAGTGTGTTCGGAACTGATGAGTTTATTAGATGCAAATTAAGGTACAATGTCTAGACATACATTGTCCTTTGGAAATAAATTTTCATTTAATTTTCCTTTTTCAATAGACTTTGTTTCCTTAGACATAATTTTTCTGACTTTCATTCTTGTATAACATTTCTGTTTCTCCTTTTCAAGTATTGGTGTTTTCTTTTCAAATTACTCCATAAAAGTTTTCTGCTTTAATTCTTCTAAGGTACTTTCGAAGACTGTCAACTTTTGTTTTGTCTATAGCAATATCTGATTCTTCTTGTTTGGAATATAAAGGAGTAGGGATAGCTGATTCATGCTCTTCCTCAAATGCATGTAGTCTTGTACCATTTATAGGAGTTTGAGGAGTTCTATTTGATGAACCTACACATTTTTCCAAATATTTTGCATACTATTCCAAAAATGCAATCTTAGCACATTTCATTCTGTATTCTCTATCAAATTTACTTCGAATCCCCATGTATGTAATACTAGCATCAGTATTTTGGAGTTCTTGTCTAACTTCATTTAGTGTACCTTTAGGAAAGAAATATTCACTATAAATTTCTACTAACCTTTTGTCCACTCAAAATATTTTCTTGAACCAAGTACGTGGAACTTCATCATTCTCTATTTCTTTTCATTTTGCATCTCCTCTGCTTTTGCCTTTTCCTCTACCACAACCTTTGTAGAACTTGGAGACCATCATCGTAGGTTGTAACAGCAACAAGCGGGAAAGATTTTCTTGACAAAGTTTACAAATAACCTAAGTGCTTGTGTAATAAGTGTTTAAATAGGGTTTTTAGGCGTATAACTCAACGTGAATAGAAGTCGAGTTTAGAAATTAAATAAATATTGAATAAAGCTTATTCAATCAAGGTACCCGAAATATTCAAGTATAACTCGTTGAGTTAACTAACCTAACGAGTAAAACACTGTCTAGAGGCAGTTTTACACGTTACCTTATCTAACATAACGTTTAATTAGTACACTTAAAACAATTTTCGGATGCTTCCAACTAAAACATTCCGAAAACAACACACATGCTAAACTTAACATTATTTTGAGAACATTGTAAACTATTTGAACATTTTTTCCTTTGAATCTAAAATAGTTTATTTGTCTTTTTAAATTATTTCATCAAGATTTTAAGAGGACATTAATTCAGATTAACTAAGATTTGTATTCTAAATTATATTAATCTATTTTCGACATTGTTAATCCTCCCCCTACAAATATACTTCAAATATATTCAATGAAAATACAAAATATACTTGTAGTGACAATAGATGTTAAGTATAACTATACTTTTAAATTTTCTTTTCAGAGACTTCCGTTATTCTGACATCATCAAAAATGATTTCCAGAATCAATTCTTACTGTATATGAATCAAAACACAACTTTGAACTCAATGTGATTAATTCAAGAAGAATAAAAGAATGTATCTCAAATAAACGTTTTCAAAAGTACTAATGTTGATTCAATAAATCAGTAGTCATATTGGTAGAAACTATATGCGATTCAAAGATATCTGTAATTAATGAAATAAATTTTTTTTTTTTTTTCAAAATAGTGAATATTGATAATTTTCTTTAAAAGTTAGTTTGAAAAGCTTGAATCATACAAAAGCTTTCTAATGTACCCGTGTAATGAGCTTTCAGTCAACAATCCTAGATCTGATTAGGACCTTAGGTTGCTAGATTTAAATAATCCTTTTTCAGGACAACAATCCTTACATACCTATCTACTCAAGTACAAAAGGCTCGTGATCAAACTGATTAATAAACTTTCAAAGATTTTCACTTTGTAAGCACTTTTCATTTTAAGCATAGTATATATGTATTCTGTTAATACAGATGCAATAAAACACAAATCTCATACAATTTTTACTTCTATGATTGTACTGAGAATATGAATCAGTTTGAATAAGCTTACACTTTTGATTAACAGTTTAAGATGAGTTATATATAACTTATTCTACAAGTTTAATCAATTAAGTAAAATTTATGCATGATCATATGCATTTTCCTTGATTCAAAGAAAACATTTAATCAAAATTTCAGAATGTCAGAAGTATTTAATGTTTTTCATTTACACTTCCACTTAAAATCGTAAAAACCATTAAAATTGATAAACTAAAAATCAATAAGATACTACTATGATTTTACAATAAATACATAGTATCTTTAGCAGCAGTTTAGATATTACTTTAGATATTTATGATAAGTATATAATATCTATGAGGTGAGCAACATCATCAATAATATTTATCTTTTTATGTGGAGTTTAAGCATTTTACACATTACATAGCCTACAAATACCTAAATTTAATCTAATGTTGCAGAATGTATTTTCGTCTAGAGGTTTTGTAAATATATCAGCTAATTGATTTTTACTAGACACAAATTCTAATTTAATTTTTCCTTTAATTACGTTATCTCTTAGAAAATGATGTCTAACCTCTATATGCTTTGCTCTTGAATGTAATATAGGATTTTTGGAAAGATTTATTGCAGAACTATTGTCACAATAAATCTCAGTTGTATCATAAGATAATCCAAAATCTTCTAAAGTTTGCCTTATCCATAGAATCTAAGTGCAACACAATGCAACAACAACATATTTAGCTTCTGTAGTAGAAAGTACTACACAGTTTTGCTTTTTACTAAATCATGACACCAAATTATTTCCTAATAATTGACATGTGCTACTAGTACTCTTTCTATCAGATTTAGATCCTATATAATCAGCATTAGTATATCCTATAAGATCTATTGAATTATCCTTAGAATAATACAGTCCAAAATTTTTAGTTCCTTGTATATATCTAAATATTCTTTTAACTGCAATTAAGTGTGATTCTTTAGGATTAGATTGAAATCTAGCACAAACACACACAACAAACATAATATCTGGTCTACTAGCAGTCAAATAAAGTAAAGAACCAATCATACTTTTGTATTTTCTTTGATCTATAGATTTTCCTATGTCATCAATATCTAACTTTAAAGTAGTACTCATAGGAGTTCCTTGAATCCTTGTATCATTAAAATTAAATTTCTTAAGCATTTCATCTACATATTTTTCCTGATTTAAAAATATACCTTTATCCATTTGCTTAATTTGAAGTCCTAAAAAATATGAAAGTTCTCCTATCATTCTCATTTCAAATTGATTAGTCATCTCTTTAGAGAATATTTCTATCAACTTATCAGAGGTTGCTCCAGAGATTATATCATCTACATATATTTGAACAACAATCTGATCTTTACCATCTCTTTTAATAAATAGAGTATGATCCACTTTTCCCATGATATAGCCTTTTTCTATTAAAAAAGTAGACAATCTTTCATACCATGATCTAGGTGCTTGCTTCAAATCATATAAGGCTTTCTTCAATTTATACTCAAAGTTAGGATTTTTAATATCTTCAAATCCAGGTGGTTGTTTTACATAGACTTCTTCATTAATTAAACCATTTAGAAATGCACTCTTTACATCCATTTGATATAATTTAAAATCCATATAACAAGCATAGGCCAATAATATTCTAATACTTTCTAACCTAGCCACAGGAGCAAATGTTTCATCATAATGTAATCCTTCATCCTGTGTATACCCTTGTGCAACTAATCTAGCTTTATTCCTTATAACTTGACCAGTTTCGTTAGTTTTGTTTCTAAAGATCTACTTTGTACCTATTATGGACTGATTTTCTGGTGGAGAGACTAATTCCCATACATCATTTCTGATGAATTGATTTAGTTCTTCTTGCATTGCGACTATCCAATTTTCATTAGATAATGCTTTTTGTATATTCCTTGGTTCCACCATAGAAACAAACATACACATATTATTTAAATTTACTGAAGCTCTAGTTTTAACTCCCTCATTAATATTACCAATGACTTGAGTAATGGGATGTGATGAAGAATAACACCAATTTCTCTGATTGTCATCAATATTCTCATCAACATCTGAAGGTACATCACTTTCATCATTAGTTTGATCATCTAAGTTCATATTTTTTATTTTCTCAGATAAATCATCAATCTCTCTATTGATCTCTAACTCTTTTGGAAGATTGATCATATCATCATTATCAACTTTAGATTGAGATTCTCTAAGAGAATTTTCATTGAAGCTTACATGGAGGGTTTCTTCAATAGTACTAGAAGTCTTGTTATATACTCTATAGCCTTTACTTCTAGTAGAGTAACCTACAAAAATTCCTTCATCTGATTTGGCTTGAAATTTATCTCTTTTATCCTTAGTATTTAGAATAAAACACTTGCAGCCGAATGATTTCATATAGAAAATTTTTGAAACCCTATTAAACATAATTTCAAAAGGAGTTTTATTAACACGAGGTCTTAAGTGACTTCTGTTAATAAAATAACAAACTGTATTCACAACTTCAGTCCAAAGATTTTGAGGTAACTTATGTTCATTCAACATAGTTTTGATCATTTCTTGAAGTAATCTATTCTTTCTCTCAACAACACCATTTTGAGACAGTGCTCTTGGAAAAGAAAATCAGTGATCAATGTCATGCTCATTACAATAATTATCCATTTGATCATTATCAAATTCTGTACCATGATCACTCCTAAGTTTTTGAATAGAGACACTTTGTTCATGTTGAACAAAATTGCAAAACATTTTAAACTTTTCAAAAACTTCTATCTTAGATGCTAGAAAATATACCCAAGTGTATCTAGAGAAGTCATCTATTAAAACAAATACATACCATTTTCCACCAAGACTCATGATTCTTGTTGGTCCAAATAGATCTATATGTATAAGTTCTAAGACTCTCTTGCTTGAAATATCAGTTTTGGATTTAAAAGAGTTTTTGTGAAATTTACCTAACTCACATGCATCACACATAAAGTCCTTTAAGTATTTAATCTTTGGTAAACCTCTCACCAAAATGTTTTCTAGATAGTTTATGTAATAGTTTCATATTTATATGCTCAATCCTTCTATGCCACAGCTATGCATCACTAGTTTTAACTAGCAAACATGAATTTAAATCAACTACATCAAAAGGTAAAGATAAAATACATACATAACCTTTTCTTTTAGCAATAAACTTAATTTCATCTGTATTTTTATCAATAATTTTGCATACATTATCTTCAAACACTACATAATATCCATTGTCAATTAGTTTTATAACACTCAACAAATTAAATCCTAGGTTTTCTACATATAGTACATTCGAAATAACACAAGTCAGAGTTATTTGAACATTTGCCCATACCTATGATTTTATCCTTGCTTTTGTTTCCAAATGTTACACTTCCTTTCATGGTATTTGTAAAATTTTGTAGTAGACTTTTCTATCTGGTTATGTGACTTGACGCTTCACTGTCCAAGATCCATTTTGATGTTATTTCCTCCTGCAAAGCAAATTAAGAAAAACTTTTTCTTGGTACCCAATGTTGTTGAGGACCAAGTTCATTAAATGCATATTTCTTCTTTTTGTTTAAAAACAGTTTAACATTCTCATTTACATTCTTATTAGTTGTAAGTACTACAGACTTATTTTTAACATCATACTTACTTATAGCATTATTGCTCTTATAATCATTCTTTTTGTTTTCAGATGTAGTATAATCAAGACCAAACAGATTTTTATCAGATGTTAATTTATTTTGGTCATGCTTATACATTTCAGTAAGTTCATACCAAGATTTTGTACTTGTATTAACATTTTTCGTATAAATAAAATCTTTTTCTACACAAGAATTTTTAGTTTTATCACAAGCAGAATGAGTAATTAGTCTATTACTAGTGCATTGAATTACATGCTCAGGTTTCTGAATTTTCAGTTTACTACAATTGTCTGAAATTTTAGAAACATTAGAAACTGAATTTCTAGAACAAGATACAAGATTTTTAGAAACATTTATAGTCATGTTAGAAGTACAATTTGACAAATCACATTGATTTATATTATTACTGCATGATTCATCCCTTGAAGTACCTACTTCTACTTATTTATTACCTTGCTTCATAATAAAAGGAATTTTAGTCTTAGATTTACTTGAACTACAACTAATAAATCCTTTATTGGCTTGAGATTCATGATATTCAGGATAATCAAATCCTAAGCCAAATTTATAAGACACCGCAAGGGTACTAGTTAGTTTGTCTAACTTTGCTTGACTTAAATTCCATTTCTCAATGGTAGAATTTAAATCTTGCTCTCTCAGTTTTAATTTATCTATCTCTAATTCAAGTTCATTTATATTGTTTCTCAACATTTCATTTTCAGATTCTATCTTTAATTTTCAGCATTTATATTCTGTATTTATTCATGCAAGATACATTCATTAAATCTAAATTTTTGCAAATCTCTAGCATGATTTTCATTATCACATTTAAACTTTTCTAAAGTAGTGGACAGGAAACAATTTTGTTCTTTCATAATGGATGAAGATTTTCTAGTATTCTTATTTTCTAGTTTACATACTTTAAGTTTTTGTAATAATGCATGATAAGCACATAATAATTCATCAAAGTTGAAATCTGAATGACTTTCAGGATCAGATATTACCTTAGACTCATCTACCATGAAGCACACATGAGCAACATCTTCTAACTCTTGTTCTCCTTCCAAATGTGAAGATTTTGATGCTGATTCCTCAGATTCAAACTCTTTAGACGTGTCATCCCAAGTGACCTTCAAAGCCTTTTTCTTGTAAAACTTTTTCTGAGCCATCTTCTTCTGATTTGTCCTACTTTGCTTTTCATTTTTCCTCATAGGACAATCTGAAGAAAGATGTCCAGGTTTCTTACAGTTGTAACATACATACTTTTTGGATGAAGAATTCTTGTCATTCAGTGATTTTGACGTTGAGGGTTTATCATTTTTGTTCCTTTGCTGTTTCCTAGCTTTCCATGCTTTCTTGAATTTCCTAGTCAGTAAAATCAAATCCTCGTCAGAATCAGTAGATATATCAGAATCTTAATTAATTTTGAAGGCTATTTCTTTCTTCATTCTTAGTTTGTTGTGACTGAGTGATTCATTTAATTGAACTTCATAAGCTGTTAAATTTCCTATAAGTTCATTCATAGTATAAACATTTAAATGTCGTGATTCCTCAATTGATGTTACTTTCTGAGACCATTTAGAACTTAGGGATCTGAGAATTTTCCTCACCAAATCCTTCTATTCAAAATTCTTTCCTAAACATTTTAAAGAGTTTATGATATCAAGAAATCTGGAAAACATCTCAGAAACATTTTCATCTTCATGCATCTTAAAGAGTTCATACTTATGAATCAACATGTTTATTTTAGTCTCTTTAACTTGAGTAGTACCTTCATGTGAAACTTTTAATGCATGCCACACCTCATAAGCAGATTTATATGCCGACACTTTACTGAACTGTTCATAACTCAATGCACAAAATAAAATATTTAAGCCCTTAGCATTTAGAGTTTCATTTTCTTTTTAGTAATTGTTCAAGTATTATAAGGAGTAGTTAACGGAGTATATGGTTTAGAAACCATGAACCACAACTTATGATCTATACTTTGAAGAAAAACAGTCATCCTATATTTCCAATATTCAAAATGAATTCCATCAAATAAAGGAGGACGATTAAGATTTTGGCTTTCATATAGAGAAAAATTACCATTTCCAGTAGCCATCTTACCTTAGATTTTTCAACCTATTTGATTTTAAATAGTCTAAAAACTTTAAAACAACTTGAGCCTTAAATCAAGAGAGTTAAATGTATGCTCAGATATTAATTTCTGTCTAAAAACAAGGAAGGTAGAATAAACAATGATATTAAAAAAGTTGGTATCAATTTTATATCAAAGATTATTAACAAAGCTCTGATACCACTTGTAGGATCGTATGGCTACACAAGAGGGGGGTGAATTGTGTATTTTTAATATTTTCTGAAATATAATTGAAACTTGAAAACTCAAAAACAAGTCGAGACATTGTTTTCATAAAATCATTTTTATTCAAGGTTTCAATTACAATATATAATTCAATTCTCCTTAGAAATTGTAGATGCAATTATATTTCGATACCAAGTTTCATCTATACAATTTCATAACTACAAACAGAGAAAATTAATTTACAGAATTTAAAACTTTTCTCCCTGTTTGAGATCTTTCTTCTTCAACAATTCTTTAGTGATGAATATCCTGTCTTTTTATGTTTCACCGAATTTGCTTTTTTCTGATACTTCAAATCTTTAGCGACATAAATTTAACCTTTTCTACTTCACTGAATTTTCTTCCACTTGAGAGATTTTTCTCGAAGAGGTGTTTTTGATCCTTGAAAAAGATTTTTCTTTTGGTGTGTAGGGATGGTTTGATCAACGAGAATTCTATGCCTTTTATACTATATCTTCATTTCATGCATATCCTTCACGTTTAACTACTACTAGTTTTCCACTTCTCCATGCCTTTTCTTTTTCCTTTATCGAAACACACACGTTCTAACCCACGTTTATATTTCAAATTTTCTTTAATCATCAGTCCTGGATCTCTGAAAAATTTCCTGCAAAATAAACTTTCTCGTCCAAAAATTTTTCATCAATGTAATAAGAAGTCGTTACTTTAATGTTAACTAAACGAGTAACACAAGTATATATATATAACTTAACGTTTCTAACTTAACGAGTTCCTCATGTGCCATTTCACGTGACAAGTACTATAGCTAACTCAACGAATTAAGTCCATGGTGTTATGCTAACTCAATGAACCAGCTTAACCTTTCTTTCGGAAGGTTAAACGATAATTCACCGAAAATAGTTTAAGTTTCAGATAGTTACAGATGTAAGTCACCGAAAAACTCTTTATATTATAAAACTAGTGAGACATGTGTCAAGACCTGAAAACATGACTTAAGTTACCTTTCAGATAGTTACGATTGTAAGTCTCCGAAAAAAGCTTTAACTCATCGATTCAGTAATAAACAAATGTTTTTATAATAAGAATTTTACCACATGCAAAAATAACAACTTAAGTTTATAACGCTAACCTAACACGTTGCCTTAGTGTTCAATATAGCAACTCAACGCGTTTAGTTATGTTAACTTAACGAGTTAAACATGTGCACCTCACGTGATACAATACAACATTCGTAACTTATAATTTCACCACGTGTATAACACTAACTTAACGAGTTTGTCTCTTCTTTTACTCACTAACTGAACGAGTTATCACGTGACCTATTTTAACCTTTAAGCCTCTAACTTAACGAGTTCTCATGTGACCTCTATACAAATAAAACTCTAACTTAACGAGTTGTCTAAACGTGCACTGTTTATGATACAGAAGATATAACTTTAAAACATATCATGCTTTTTAATAAAAACACACGTTAACTTAACGTTTAGCTAAATGAGAAATTAATGCAACGAAACGATTTGTTATTAGCTTCAGATCTAATACAGACAAGTATTTATATCAGTAAGCTTTTTCTGTATTAATTGATGATTTTAATTTCTTTTCACAAGCAATAGTAATTGAGCAAATATGATTATTTTCATTCAGCACACATCATCAAAACATAAATACTCAATAGTGATTAAATTTTCAATGGTGTAATCACGTTGCATGTAGTGATGGAAGTTTTTACTGTCGATAGAGATTTTTACATTTCACCTTTCATTCATCTTCAGGAACACATTAAAAATAAAAACACCAAAAACAACTACTTATTTGTGTTTACAGTTTGTATGTAAGTGTTGTATTGTTTGTTTTGTATTGTGATTAATGTTAGTGTTGTTCGTATTGTGAATGTTTTATGTTTGATTGATTCAGAAAATAGGTAATAGTTTTATAGTTTATTGAAATTGATTCATTCTAGATATTTAGAGATTTCAATGGTTACTATTTGAAATATTTGAATGTTAGCGTTGCTTAATGATAAATCTAATCTTAGCTAGCATCAAAGAGCTTAATTGATGTTATTTACAATCTGTGGAATCACCCAATGGTTGGCTGAATTTCTCTATAATTAATAGTATTGTTAGACATGTGGAGTTAACTTAAATCCACAAGGTTAGTTCATTGAGTTAGCCATAACTCCACGAACTAGGTCCGTTGTGTTAACTGTAATTCAACGGAGTGTTTATTGAACACATAAATTCCAATATAAAAATCAAAACAATACACAAATTTTACTTTAACTCTATTCCCTGTGGGATCGACCTATACTTGCATACAAATACAATATACATTGTGCACTTGCAGTTAAAACACAAATTGGAATTAATAGCTAATTCGTGTGAAAGGTTGTTAGTTTGCTTCTAAAGGTAATTATTGATATAAGCACAAAAACAGAAGTTAACTAAACTCCAAACAAGTTTTATGGTGCCGTTGTTGGGGAATAGAGTTTGATAAGCTAAGCCACTATGAGTACTATTTTGTTTTAATAGCATGAGGAGTGTGTGTGTTTTCTTATCTAATTGAGAATATGGCATATGCTTATGTGCAAAGATTTCTGAAACCTGTAGTTAGCATATGTGAATTCTACAATTTGGAAGGCCATGACATTTCTGTTTGTTTGAAACTAAAACGATTGCAGATGGTTAGATCACATGAACAACAAACAAATTATCTTAACTATAATAGAACTAAGTGTGAGAATCCTATGGTTTACCAAACTAATGGTCAGTTGAGAATGTGTAATATGTTGAGAGATCAGGAAGTTTGAGATAGGTATGACAGATTGGAGCGTAGCTTAGAGCAAAACATGGACAAACTGGAACAATTTATGTGTCAGCAACAAGAAGTCAAACAATTAAACTGTAGGGAAGCATATTTAGAACTTAAAATTGATATCATTTATGAAACTAAAAAAACCATAATGAAAATTGATCAAACATTGAATGCAATGAGATTAGATGATCTGGAAAGAAAACTAAAAGCATTGGATGAATATACAATGAAATTACAAGTTATGCAACAGGACAACAAAAATGAAAACTTTAATGTTACAAATTTCATAATTTACAAGACATACAAACAAAAGTAAACACCAATGCAATAGAATTTAAAGAATGCAATTTAAAACTAAAAATAGATGAAGATCATAATCACGAAAATGATATACAAGAACATTAAGAAAGTAACGAAAATTTGGAAGATGTTTGCATAACATTAAGATCTGAAACTGATATACCACTAAGAATTCAAAGAGAAAATAATATGAAGGTGGATAAGAACAAAAATCAAAAAGATAATGAAAATGTAATATCTGAAAATATAGAAATCAATGGAGAAAGATCTAAAACTGAAGATGAGATTAAAAATGATTAAACAAATGAAATGAAAGAAACAGAATCTTTTAAATCACAATCATTAGCACCTTATCCTGAAAGATTACAACAAACATTTCCTGAAAAATAAGAAAAAATTAGAGAAATATTTGAAAAAATACAAGTTAACATTCCTTTGTTAGACTTATTGCATAAAATGCCACCTTGTGCTAAATTTCTTAAGGATTGATGTACTAAGAAGAGGGAGCGAAAAGTTTTAAGGAAAGTCTTTTTAGCTGAGTAAAGTAGTTCCCTATTTCTGCCACAAATTCCTAAAAAGTTATCTGATCTTGGAATTCCTGTTATATCATGCACCATAGGAAATACTATTCTAGAAAGAACCTTGATAGACTTAGGTGTAAGAATAAATGTTATGCCAAGTGATATATTTGCATCCTTAGGATTAGAAGGCTTAACTCCTACTAGGACTGTTATTCAATTAGCTGATAGAAGTATAAGATACCCTAGAGGAAAAATAGAGGATGTCTTAATTAAAATTAAAAACTTCATATATCCTATTGATATTGTAATTTTGGATTCCCAACAAATTAAGCATAAAAATCATGATACATCTTTAATTCTAGGAAGACCATTTTTAGCAACATTAGGGGCTATTATTAATTGTAAAACTAGAGTAATGAAGTTAACATATGGTAACGAGGATACTCAATTAAACATTTTTAAACCAGAAAAGTTTGAAGAGTTAGAAATGCTCTTACATACTGTAGACTTTTTAAAGGATGAAGGAGATGTGCTAGATGATGTGATTCAACAAGAATTAAACAAGCAACTCAATTTTGAAACTTTAGAAGAAAGTGAAAGCATAAATATAAAAGGAGAGCAAGAAGAAATTAATTTGAAAAACGCTGATATTCAATTAGGAGCCTTAGCTTCTAATGGGCAATATTTAGAATTAAAACCTTTACCTCCTGAATTAACCTATATATTTTTGGAAGAAAAACGAACATGTCCAATCATTATTGCTTTAGATTTAATAGAGGATCAAATTGCTAAATTAAAAGATGTAGTAAAAACTTATAAAGAAGCAATAGGATGGACTGTGAATGATATAAAAGGGTTAAATGCAACTTTATGCTGTCACCACATATATTTAGAAGAGAATGTTAAACCTGTTAGAATTCTTGAGAGAAGATTAAATCTAAACCTTAAAGAAGTAGTCAGGAAAGAAATAGTGAAATGGTTAGGTAATGACATAATTTATCTGATTTCTGATAACTCATGGGTTAGTCCAATCCACGTAGTTCCCAAGAAATCAGGATTAACAATTATTACGAATAAAAGTCAAGACTTGATACCTACTAGAATTTAATCAGGCTGGAGAGTGTGTATAGACTATAGAAAGCTGAATGTAGTGACTAGGAAAGATCATTTTCCCTTACCTTTTATAGATCAAATGTTAGAGAAATTAGTAGGGCAAGAATATTTTTGTTTTCTAGACAGGTATTCAAGATATAACCAAATCCTAGTAGCATTAGAGGATCAAGAGAAAACAACATTCACCTATCCTAATAGAACTTATACTTTTAAGAGAATGTCATTCAGACTATGCAATGCACTAGCCACCTTTCAAAGGTGTATGCAAGGCATATTCACTGGAATGATTAAAGATTTTTAGAAATATTTATGGATGATTTTACTATTTATGGAACTTCATATGAAGTGTGTTTAAACAATTTAGATCGAGTATTAAAATGTTGTGTGGAAAAAGTCTGGTTCTGAATTGGGAAAAATGTCACTTCATGGTTAAACAAGGAATAGTCTTGGGACATGCTGTTTGAAAGAAAGGGTTGGAAGTAGATAAAGCTAAAATAGAAGTAATTTCTAATCTACTAGAACCTAAATCAGTAAAAGACATTAGATCATTTCTAGGGCATGTTGGATTTTATAGAAGATTTATTAAAGATTTTAGCAAAATAGCTAGACCTTTAACTAATCTATTAAAAGATGTCCCATTTAACTTTGATAAAAATTGCAAAGAAGCATTTTTCAAGCTTAAAACTAGCTTAATTTCAACTCCTATAATTCAAGCACCTGATTGGAGTCATCCATTTGAATTAATGTGCGATGCATCTGATTTTGCTATAGGAGCAGTGTTGGGTCAAAAGATAGAAAAATCTCCTAGAGTGATTCATTATGCAAGCAAAACCTTAAATGATGCTCAAGTTAATTACATAACTATTGAAAAAGATCTGTTAGCTGTAGTGTTTGCCTTAGAAAAGTTTAGATCATATCTGATTGGAGCTAAAGTGATAGTATACACGGATCACTCAACTTTAAAACACCTAATAGCAAAGAAAGAGACTAAACCTAGATTGATTCGGTAGATATTATTATTACAAGAATTCGATCTAGAGATTAAAGATAAAAAAGATTGTGAGAATATAGTAGCAGATCATTTATCAATATTACAAATAGAAATATCAAATATTGAAATTAAGGATAATTTTCCTAATGAACAATTAATGACCATCAACACAATGCCTTGGTATGTAGACATAGTTAATTACTTAGTTACTAGTTTAACACCTAAAGATTGGAATAGACATGATAAGAAATTGTTCTTTTCAAGAGTAAAATGTTACTATTGAGAAGACCCATACTTGTTTAAGAAATGTCCTGATCTTCTTTTAAGGAGGTGTGTTCCAGAAACTGAATATCATAGCATATTATCTTTCTGCCATGACCAAGCATGTGGAGGGCATTTTGGTTCAGGGAAAATTGCCGCTAAAATTCCGCAATGTGGATTTTATTGGCTAACACTTTTCAAAGATGCTCATAAATATTGCTTAAGTTGTTTAAGATGTCAACAAATAGGAAGAATATCAAAGAGGAATATACTACCTCTTAATCCTATTATTGAGGTTGAAATTTTTGATGTGTGGGGAATAGATTTCATGGGTTCATTTCGTACGTCTAATCAATTTAATTATATATTATTGGGGGTGGATTATGTGTCTAAATGGATAGAAGCTATTCCTACAAAAACTAATGACAACAAAGTGGTAATACATTTTGTAAGAACTAATATAATTGCCAGATTTGGAGTACCTAAAGATATTATCAATGATAGAGGAACTCATTTTTGTAATAGAAGTTTTGAAGCCTTAATGAAGAAATATGGAGTAAACTACAAAACTGCAACATCATATCATCCGCAAACAAGTGGACAAGTAGAAAGTGCAAACAAACAAATCAAGTTAATCTTAGAAAAAGTAGTAAATCCTACTAGAATAGATTGGGCTAATAGATTGATAGATGCACTTTGGGCTTATAGAACTATGTGTAAGACAAGCTTAGGCATGTCACCTTTTAGGCTAGTATATGAAAAAAGTTGTCATCTGCTAGTTGAAATTGAACATAAAGCTTATTAGGCATTAAAAACTCTGAACACTAATTTAAATCAAGCTGCTAAAAATAGGAAAATACAATTGATTGAATTAGAAGAATTTAGGAATGAAGCTTATTCAAAAATTGTAAGAGAAAAAGAGAAAATGAAGCTATGACATGACAAGAAAATTATTCCAAAAACCTTTGAAATTGGACAAGAAGTATATCTTTACATGACTAGACTCCATAACCATCTAGGAAAATTAAGATCTAGATGGGCAAGACCTTACATAGTTCAAAATATTTACCCCTATGGAGCTATTGAAATTGAAAATCCTAAAAATCAAAATATATTTAAAGTAAATGGACAAAGACTTAGACCTATTCTGAAAATACCAACAAATACTTTTGGAATTATAGAAGAAGTAAGAGTTGAGAAATACTCGAGCTCTACTCAAATGTAAAAAATAAAAATTTTAAAAAAAATTTTCGTTGCGATTCAACCAACAAGATCCATCAGTCTGACCGAAACGTAAAAAAAAAATATATATATATATATATATTATGTATATATATATATATATGCAATTTCGATTCAACTGAGGAATATAACGGTTTGACCGAGAACTTTTTAAAGTGTTGAAAAAAATTAAGAGTTGGTTAGACTGAAAATTCTTCGATCTTTATCGGAGTATAAAGTATTATTATATGTATTTTTATTAGATATAACTTTACGAGAAGTCCGTTGAGTTACGCTTAACTCAATGAACTTACTCCGTTGAGTCTAGGATAAGTTAACAGATTTCCCCCGTTGAGTTAACTATAACTCAACGGAGTACTGTAGTTAAGTCCGCAGACTTAATCTATGGAGTTAACCGTAATTCCATGAATGAGAGAGCGAGAATTTATGTGGGAAATGACCCGATTACTCGCCTAAACTTAGGGCTTATTTATACTTAAACTTAGGGTTTTGGGGGCATTATCCATAGAATCGTTTAGAACTTAGACCAATAGAGATCAGAGCGAATCCGTTTCGTTGCGTAACTCCACGATGAGGAAGATGACACTCGAGTTCTGGGAAAATGCAGTTGACACGTCAGAATTTCTGAAAGATTTGGAGGAATGGCACACAAGGTAGAAAATCAGGAATACGATAAGAGAAGAAGAGCTACAAAAGGTAGAATCTAACCTTTTCTACTAGAGAAAAGTGCTAGTTGATTTAGGCATACAAATACCTCAGATAATACAAACTAGAATCAAAGTTGTGACAGAAATCGCTGTAAGCAAAGAGAAAAATCAGGCCAAATAATGAAGTTGCCCTAGAACTAATCCAACATAAGTCCCACCTTTGCTTTAAAAGATGCATAGGTCGACGAGCTCAGTGAGCAATCTAGGAGCAACAAAGGAAAGAAAATGAAGAAGAGGAAATTGAAGAACAAGAGGAGCCGACTACTAAAAGACCTATCCCTAAGGAATAGCAGCTAGGACCTTCGATTCCACCTCCTAAACCACTAGAAAGGGTGGTAGTTATGAGACCTTCCACTGAAGAAGAATTAAGAGAATTTGAAGAACTCGTTTGAGTTGAGAAAAACCAAGGAGAACTAGAAGATTTGGTAGTAGCTAAAGCACATCTAGTATTTGATGCACTTTACAAGAGGAGGGTTGTAGAAAAGTTGAAAGCCTAATATAAAATTAAAGTTGAACAACATCAAGAAGCCATTGCTAGATGTACTGCAAAAGGAGCTGAAGCTGGTTCTTTGAGACCAACAATTATAGAAAAAATTAAATAGGAAGAGCTAGTCCCTATGGCTCAAAGGCCTATAGAGCCCATTTATGTAGACTTAATCTCAGAGGAAGAAGAGGAAGACTAGGCACAATTAATCAGAAGAAGGAAAGGAAAAGAGATAGTGCTTGAACATCAAGAGGAGATTAAATCTGAAAGATTAATATCAGTAGGGCCTATAGAGCCAAATTTTGTAAGCCTGCTATTCGATTCTGAGGATGAGTAAAGGAGCAACAACAACAACAAGAGCAAAGAGAAGAAGAAAATCATGCTGAAATTAATCTGTAGCTTATACAATTAGAAGAAATAGAAATTAGGGTAGAAGTTGATTTGCCCGTAACTCCATCCCAATTTGCCACAGAATCAGAAATAATAGTGACATTGCAGATTGGTAGTCAGGAGGAAGAAGAAAAAGAAAAAAATGAACAAGAAACTGAACAAGTATATATGGAAAGAGATGACTCGACAAATTCCATTGAAGAGTAAAGAACTCTTCAGCAAATTTTGGATAGTATTCAAGATAGAGTGGAGAGTTCTACCGGCTCACCACCATTGACAAAAGTAGAAGCAAATATTTAGGAATCTGTAGAGCATCTTTAGCAAGTACAAGTTCAGCATTTGGAAGAGGAAGTTCAAGAACAAACCCCTCTAGAGCAACAAATGCATATTCATGATCCTTCTGAAGCAATAGTTTCAAATGAAGTACGTTTCTGGAGTCAGGAAGCTTATGACAAATACCAAGAGATTAGGGGTTATGATATCATTTACAGTAGACCAGTAAATTGGGACAGAATGTAAGAAATCAAAGATTTATTTGAATTCCAAGGTCTACTGCAATATATTTCTCAAGAAAGAGGGCATGTAGTATATGAAAATCTAGTGCCCTACTTTTATGCAAACTTAAGAGAAGGAGGATTAATTTCTAATGTGGAGGAAGCTGATGTACAAATAACACCAGAACTTCTCCATAACATTTTAGGATTGAAGAATGAAGGACTGGAAATTTTGGAAAGCACAACTGCAATCGAGTGGACAGAGCGAGCAATAAAGGATTGCTTAGCTATCAATCCTGGTGTGCCCTTGTTAAATAGATTGAAGCAGCTAAATGGTACAACACACATGATAGCTAACATTCTAATTAAGAATGTCTACCAACGACAAGGCCATGATATAGAACTGAGTCAATTTGTCAAATGAGCCACATATGCAGTTGTGAACAGAATTCAAATAAATTGGTCTGTAGTTTTCATCTCCAAGCTGAAAGCAGTAAAGAAGAAATTATTTTATGGAGATCTGATTCCACTATTGATGGTGAACTGTATTGATTTCACGAAATGGGCATCTAAAAGGATCAGATCAAGAACTATTTCAATGAAAGAATACAAAAATAATGTAGCTGTAGAGATTGCTGAACCTTCTAGAGGAATTATAGGAGCTGTAGAAAAGATTAAGCAACAAATAGAAAAACTTCAGAAGGAAGTAGATGAACATAGGAGAAAAGATTTAAATTGTATTGTTCATCTACTTGTAATTGTATAAATTTGTATGAAAAATATCTGACTGATTGTAATATATACTATTCATATAAATGAATGTATGTTTTTCAGATGAGTATAGATGCTATTAAACTTAGATATATCCCTTTTACTTTAAAAGACACAGCTAAGAGATGGTTATATACTTTGTCGCTTGATTCAATTTCTACATGGACTGAATTTTGCTCTATTTTCTTGGAAAAATATTATCCAACACATCAAACAATTAAAAAGAAAAAGGAAATATTAATGTGTAGCCATAAATAGGGAGAATCATTCTGGAAATATTTTGAAAGATTTAAAGATTTACTGACTCAATGTCCACATCATGCAATGAGTAAAACACAATTAATAGGTATAATTTACGAAGGCATAGATGTTTCAACGAAATCTTTATTAGAATCTACTTGTCAGAATGGATTTTTAAAACTCTGTAGTGAAGAAACATGGGCATATTTAGAAAACTTTGCAAAAAGAAATGCATACTGGGAAAACTCAACTGAAGCTATTGCAGATAAAAGAATATTGCCTAGGGGAATGCATGAAATAGATTCAAGCAGTATGCTTGAAGTCAAATTAACTGAATTAACAAAGAAAATAGAAGAGTTATCATTAAATCAAAAACTAGTAGAAAAGAATGCAAACGTTAATGATTTAGATATTATCTATGCTAGAAACCAGAAAGATAACTTTGGAAGTTCTTATAATCCTAATTAGAGAAATCACCCGAATTTATCTTGGAGAAACAACAATTTTCAGGGAGGAGAAAATATAAATGAAAAGAATATAAGTTATGAAGCATTAATTGAACAAGAATCTAGAATAGAGAAATTAGAAAAGATAATCCAACAACTAAACAATTGTCTAGATCTTGTATTTGGAAATGCTGCAATGCAAAATCAAAATATGAATAAAAATATACCACCTAGATAGAAGGAATCAATGGAAGTTATGTTAGGAACGTATGACTTCACCAGAGGGGGGTGAATGGTGAACAGTGTGAAATTATGACTATCTTTAACTTTACTAACTAATTTGATTAATCAGTTTGCACAAGTAATAATCAAATATAAATAACATGCATAACGGAAATAAAAGTAAGAAACACAAGGGAATTTTAGGTGGTTCACCAACTCGGCTAGTCCACCCCCAAGGATCACTTGGGCTTCACTAAGTGTTTCAACCAACACTTACACACTTGCTTTCAGGTCGAGGCAAGAACCAACCACTTGAGCTTTCAGGTCGTAGCTCTAACCAACCACATAGAAGTTTTCAGGTATAAACTTCAGAAAACCAACCTCTTGAGTTTTCAGGTCGAAACTCAAACCAACAATTGAATGAAGCTTTAAGGTTGAAGCCACGAACCAAATGATCCTTCTTGGATCAGACTTTCAGCACATGGAGAGCTTTAAGAATCTTCTTGTAAATCCAGCTTTCGATCGATTCTTTGTTGAATTGAATTTGAGCTTTCTTCTATATCAATAATTGAAATGCAATGTATACTATATCTCTGTATGTAATTGTATCTATAATCTCACATCTCAGCTCTTACCGAATACTAAATGATCTGACTGTATATATGCTTGAATATCCAACGATCATATTTTGTCCTCAACAGATTTATTCTGCTATACTTGATTTGACTTCAGTCCCAAATACGGTAAGTTACCGTTCAGAAAGATATTTCAAGATATCCTTCCGATTTTCTTAACCTTTTGGATAGTTAGCTATGTAACTCACTAAAAGATCACTTAAGTCTTTCTACCATGTCGGATTCTAGATCAGACAATGCGAGCTATCATTCAATTGCATACTTGCAGTTGTAACTTACCGAACTGTTACTTAATTGTCGGATAGTTAGCTACAGTAACCCTCCGTTAAGTTTCCGATTGCTTCAATTCAGCACGTGCATAAAAGGCTGACTTAAGTTTCAGATGGTTATACTTGTAACTCACCGAAACGCTTCAAGATTTCGGATAGTTATCTCTAGTAACTTTCTGATTTTCCTTTTATGCTTCTGTTTGGATTTCTGCACGTGGGAAATTCAATGACTTAAGTTTCGGAAAGTTAAATTGTAACTCACCGAAACTCTCTTGAAATTTCGGATAGTTATCTAACTCTCCGATTTTTCCTTTTAAGCTTTTAACTACCGTCTTCTCCATTTTACACGTGCGTAATAGGATAACTTAAGTTCCAGAAAGTTATACTTGTAACTCATCGAATAGTCAGATAGTTATCTTCCTAACTCTCCGAAAAATCCTTTAAGCTTCTGTTCTGAATTTTTACACGTGGTTAATTGAATGATTTAAGTTTCGGATAATTAGCCTTTCTAACTTTCCGATTTTCCTTTTTCTTTCGGAAAGTTAACTCCTTAACTCTTCGATCATTCAACCAACTGCCTTTCATAACTCTTCAAATACTTAGACTTGTAACTGTCTAATTTTCCTGTAGCTCTATAACAGTATCTTTTGGAAATTTCTCCATCTGTTCGTTTGCTTTCTAATCTTTTGCTGACCTATCATATCTGTGAAATACAATTTGGTTTCCTCACATAGGTTTTTGCATTATCAAAATACTAGGGTCTTAACAAGTTAGACTTATTGGAGGATTGACAATGCAAGCAATACCTAACCTTGTCAACAGAACTGTTAATGAAATTGATACCTCCTCTGGGAGGGTAGCTGAATGAAGCAGTATAACGAAAGTAACTATGTGTAATATAGTAAGTAGAAAAATAAAAAAATGTAAGTTTAATTACAATTAGTAATATCGTAGAGTTATTACTTAACTCAACAAACTTAGTCCGTTGAGTTATGACCTAACTCCACGAGGGTGTGAAGTAGCTATGTTAATTTTGTCTCTGTTAAAATTTTTGTTTATGTTATACAAAATCACAGTAGATGGAATTGATGAAATTACCACTAGATGCACTGACGAAAATACTGAGTAACATGTCAGCTAAAGATCTGTGTAGAATGTGTTGTGTATCAAAAGAAATCAAATACTATATTAGAGAAAAATACTTTCATGGACTACAAGTTGCAAAAATGACTAAGATTAGAGATGGATTTATATGGAAGTCATTTAATCGTAGTTCAATCAACTATGAGTATCTAAATATGGAATAAACTACTGGAATTCTACCCAATGCATTAAAAGGAATAAATCATATTATGGGGATGGATGACTGTTTAGAATGAAAAAGTGCATAATATTAACAGTTAAATGATGGTTAATTGCATAATATTTAGCTTATCATATGAGAATTAAGCTATTTTGTTATAAGTGTACTATTATATGCTTTAATGAAAGAATCTGCTTAATTTCGAGGAATTAATGTTAATTTAGTGCATTTCTGAAATGTCGGTAAATTACAAGCTGTGAAATTCTTAAGTATCTGAATTTTTTGTTATTTCGGACAATTATGTTTAATGTATCAAAGAGTTATGTTTAATATACCGAACAGTTAGGTTTTAAAAGAATATTTTATTATTTCCTGAAGTACACGTGTCGAAACTATAATGCATGACTTAAGTGGACTTTCGGTGAGTTATCTCTAACTCTGAAATTGAAGCTAGGCATCAGATAGTTATATGTGTAACTCTCCAAAATCTCCTTTTATTATAAAACTGTTGATGACACGCATCATGTTCTAGAAGAATGACTTAAGTGGATTTTCGATGAGTTATCTCTAACTATTCGAAATGCATCTGAGCATCGGATAGTTAGAGTTGTAACTCTCTGAAATATTTCTTTATTATAAAACTGTTGATGACACGTGTCATGTTTTGGAAGAATGACTTAAGTTATATATCAGTGAGTTATCTGTAACTATCCGAAATGCATCTAAGCATCGGATAGTTAAGTTTGTAAGTATTCGAAATGCATCTGAGCATCAGATAGTTAAATTTATGCACGTGTTTTATAGTTAAATCAACGAAGCAAGTCTGTTGTGCTATCTGTAACTCCACAGACCATTTATTTTCTAATATGCCACTGTAGCGGTTGCAGGAACAGAATAGTTGGAAGAAAAAACTACAATCGCACGTATCACGTAGGAATTCACTCGTCGAAGGGAGAAGAAATCATCGTCGTTGATATGAATGAAGGAAATCTAACCGATCATTCAAGTAGAAGCAATTACCACTGAAGAAATATAAAAGAAAAGAAGAAAAAAGAAGTAAGGGTGTGTGGCTGATGGGTGTGGCCAATGTATGCAGAGGAGGATCACCGAGCTTTCTGCAGGCAGCGTCGACAATTCTCTGAAATACCACACCAACCATCACCACCACCACCATAATCACCAACTATCGAAGGTCTGTGAGGATACTTTCCTGATGTCGAGTCGATTCCGAGCCAAACACAGTACCTGACAACCACTATGAGGAGTGATCACGTCGTGGGAAGGGAAACCATTTTCACCAAGCGCCAACTCATATCTCAGGAGATTGTAAAACTTCTAGCCTTGGCTTCGGGTTGATGCCTGTATGCTGAAGAGGAGATCATCTTGCAATTCTGGACTCGCGATTCTATAGGGAGAGGAGACAAAATTGTAAGTGGTTTAATTTTCAGTGGTGTAATTGCGTCGCATGTAGTGACAGAAGTATTTATTGTCGACTGAGATTACTTTACATTTCACCTTTCGCCCATTTTCATGCTCATATCAAAACAAAAATACCAAAAACAACTTATCTGTGTTTGTATTTTGTATTTGGGTATTGTATTGTTTGTTTTGTATCGTGATTAATGTTATCTTTGTTAGTGTTGTGAATGTTTTATGTTTGTTTTAGTTTTATAGTTTACTTAAATTGGTTCGTTCAATAGACTTAAAGATTTTAATGGTTACTATTTGAATTATCTGAATGTTAGTATTGCCTAATGATAAATCCAGTGTTTACTAACATTAAAGAGCTTAATTGATGTTATTTACAATCTGTGGAACCGCCCAATGGTTGGTCGAATTCCTTTGTAAATAGCAGTATTAAATAGGAAAGACAGGCTCGTGGAGTTAACTTAAGTCCACGAGGTTAGTCCGTTGAGTTAGCCATAACTCAATGAACTTAGTTCGTTGAGTTAATTGTAACTCAACGGAGAGCTTATTGAATATATAAATTTGATTGTTAAAAATGGAATAGTTCGCAATTCTTAAGCAATTCCTTGTGAGATCCACCAGTACTTGCACACTAATACAATAGACACTGTGCACTTGTAGTTAAAATACAAATTGGAATTAATATCTAATTTTGTGAAAGGTTGTTTGTTTACTTCTAAAAAGGAATTCAGTGATATAGGCATAAAGATAAATTAACTAAGTAAAAACAGAAGTTAACAAATCCAAGTTTTTCTGATGCGCTGCTGGGAAATCAATCAAGTTTTTCTAGTGCCATGCTGGAGATCCAAACAATGACAGATTAATTATATACAGAATTAAACCAAGGTATGCAATTCTGTTACTTGATATTTTAATTAGAAATCCGATCACAGGAGAAGAATAGAATATAGGAAGACCTAATAGATATGAAGTACCAACTGAAAATTGTGGGTCAACTTTAATTTTTTCTGATAAAAATTCGACCATTCCTGAAAAATTATATTATTGGAGACCAACTGGAAATTGGGATGAAGATTTATGCTTAAGTGTGTATAATTTTTTGAATAGATCTTGGATTGAAAATACTATGATATATCTAGGACAGAAAGCTTTAATTAATAGCATGCATGTCATACTTGATGGATATATATATATAGTTACAGATATATCAGTTGCATATAGATCTAATTTATACATAGTAAGCATAGACAATTATGATGATTTTATAGAAATATTACCTATACCGAGTGATATAGCTAAACCACCGACTTTAGAATATGATCAAGTTCAAGTAGGAATGTGGTACAATGAATATGATGATCCTACTTTATGTTTGATAAAATGGTGGGATGAATTGAAGAAATTTCAAATATAGATTATAAAAGACCTGAATGAATGGAAGTGGGAAGAGGAATATATTGAAATAGATATAGAAATAGAAACAGTTACATTATCTTGGAATAGAAGAAGATCTCTTTCTGCATTTCATTTCATTAATGGTAATACACTTATATTTAGTATTGATAATATAATGCAAGTTTACAAGCTAAAAAGGAAAACAAACTGCATTAAAATAGAATTAATAGTAAGAAGAATTATGCCTAAAAAGTTTGCATGGACTGACACATTTATTCCATTTGTTACTACTTTTCAATCATATTTTTAAACTGTGATTCTGTGTTTTTAATGTTGTGTGTATTCTACATTTATTTTTAAAAATAAAATAAAATGAAATATCAATCTAGTTTGTTGGTATCTATTCTGGGAAACCAACTGGCTTGCTTGTGAGCCACCAAAGGCATAGGAGCTTGGGTTCCACACAAGACACTGAATTAGCAATTTTTGTTTTGTTATGTTGTTATATATTCTGCTTTTATTTGTAAATGAAAAGTTTTTCAGAAAAAAAAATCAGAAGATATGGAAGGAGATACAAAAGAACAAGGTATGTGATTGATTACTTATCCTGAATTTACATTTAAAATTCAATTCGTTGAATTAGGTGCTAATCAATGAAACAATAGTCATGCCTACTACAATTACTGGATTTATTGTAAGATCTTTTACATTGAGGACAATGCAAAATGTAGGTATGGGGGGGAGGTAATTAAAGTAACAGCCATATAATTTTGTTAACTAAAAGAATTAGAATGGTACTGAAAAAAGTCAGTGGAAATTGAGAATGTAAAATTTTTAAGAACTGTAACCGCTTGATTATTAGAATCTTATATAAGATGCTACAGAATTTTACTATTCATGCAAATCTAGATATAGTATCTTATGTTTTTGCTGAATTTTATGAGTTTAATAGTTTCACAATTTTAAAATGAAAACAGAATGTTTAACTGAAACTTAGTAAATTATCTGAAATCCTAAAAGAGCTGAAATGTTGATTTTTAGATTAAATGAAATACATATGATCAAAGATACATTTAATTTGATTGATTAAACTTGTAGAATGATTTATGTGTAGATCTTATTAAACTACAAAAAAAGTATGAGCTTATTGAGATGGATTCATATTTTCAGTACATAATAGAAGTAGGACTATACGAGATTTGTGTTTTATTGCATCTGTATTAATGAAATACATATATATACTGAAAAAAAAAAAAAAAAAACTTTGAGAGTTTATTGACTTGTTTGATCACGAGCCTTTTGTACTTGAGTAGATAGGTATGTAAGGATTGTTGACCTGAAAATGACTCTTTAAATCTGGCAACCTAAGGTCTTGATCAGATCTGGGATTGTTGACTGAAAGCTCAATACCTGGGTACACTAGAAAGCTCTTGTATGATTCAAGCTTGTCAAATTAACTTTTAAAGTACAAATATGCATATAATGTTCTAAAAAGATACAAGTGTTTTGTGAAATACAGATATCTTTTGAATTGAGTATATTTTCTGTTATCTAAGATTACTAAAGTATGAATCTAGAATAGACTTTTGAAGTTGTTTATTTGAGATACAATTCTTTATTCTATTTGTCTTAATCATATTGAATTGGATTGTATTTTGATTCATATGTTGTTGAAATTTATTCTAAAAATCATATTGGGAAATTTAGGATACCAAATGTTGAAAAGAAGAAAAAATGCTAATATAATTAACACTTATGTGATATTGATATATTTTGTATGTAATTTACATATATTCCAAGTATATTTGTAGGTTTAAGAGGAGAAAACAAAGTTAAAATAGATTACTGAAACATATAGAAAATCTATAAAGTAATCTAATTTATTCTGAAGAAGAACAAAATGAAGAATTAATTCTAGCACTTTAGAAAGACTAACTAGTTAAATCTTAGTTTGCTAAGGGACTAGCAAAATTTAGGTATGGGGGAAGTGTTCAGTATGAAAAAGTGCATAATATTAATGGTTAAATGATGGTTAATTGCATAATATTTAGCTTATCATATGAGAATTAAGCCATTATGTTATAATTGCACTATTATATGCTTTAATGAAAGAATCTACATAATTTCAGGGAATTAATGCTAATTTCGTATAATTTTGAACTGTTGATAAATTACAAGCTGTGAAATTCTTAAGTATCCGAATTGTTTGTTATTTCAGAGAGTTATATTGAATGTACTGAATAGTTATGTTTTTAAATACTAAAAGAATATGTAGGTATACAGTAACAACTCGTTGAGTTAAAGGCTTAAATGTGTAAAAGATATAGTAACAACTTGTTGAGTTAGTGAGTAAAAACCGTAAGTTGTATATCTGAACTCGTTAAGTTAGATTTATGCATGTGTTGAATTTAAATGCTTTAGTATATCACGTGAGAAGCACATGTTTAACTCATTAAGTTAGCATAATTGTACGCGTTGAGTTACATGAATACATACTAAGGTAACGCGTTATGTTAGCAACTTATTTCTTTATTGCACGTGTTTTATAGTTAAATCAACGAAGTAAGTCCGTTGAGTTATCTGTAACTCCACAGACCATATATTTTCTAATATGCCATTGTAGCAGTTGTAGAAACGGGACATTTGAATAAAGAGTACGATTACACGTATCACATAGGAATTCACTTGTGGAAGGAAGAAGAAATCACCATCGTTGATATGAATGAAGGAAATCTAACCGATCAATTAAGCGAGAGCAGTTACTATTGTAAGAAATATAAAAGATGTAGAAAAAGTATGTGTAAGGTGTGTTGGAGAACCGCACTAACTGCTGGTAGCATCGGAAGTTCCCTAAAGCTCCACACCAACACCAAGACCAACACCATCATCACCATCACCAACCATCAGAGGTCTGTGAGGATACTTGCCTGATGTCAGGTCGATTTCGAGCCAAACACAGTGCCTGACAACCACTGTGAGGAGTGATCGTGTTGCGGGAAGGGAAGCCATTTTCACCAAGCACTGGTTCATATCTCAGGAGATCGTAAAGCTTCTAGCCTTAGTTTTGGGTTGATGCCAGTATGCTGAGGAGGAGATCATCTTGCAATTCTGGACTCGCGATTCTATAGGGAGAGGAGATAGGATTGTAAGTGATTAAATTTTCAATGGTGTAATCGCGTTGCATGTAGTGACAGAAGTTTTTACTATCGATAGAGATTTTTACATTTCACCTTTCATTCATCTTCAGGAACACATTAAAAACCAAAACACCAAAAACAACTACTTATTTGTGTTTACAGTTTGTATGTAAGTGTTGTATTATTTGTTTTGTATTGTGATTAATGTTAGTGTTGTTCGTATTGTGAATGTTTTATGTTTGATTGATTTAGAAAATAGGTAATAGTTTTACAGTTTACTGAAATTGATTCGTTCTAGATACTTAGAGATTTCAATGGTTACTATTTGAAATATCTGAATGTTAGCATTGCTCAATGATAAATCTAATCTTAGCTAGCATCAAAGAGCTTAATTGATGTTATTTACAATCTATGGAATCGCCCAATGGTTGGCCGAATTCCTTTGTAATTAACAGTATTGTTAGACTCGTGGAGTTAACTTAAATCCACAAGGTTAGTTCATTGAGTTAGCCATAACTCCACGAACTAGGTTTGTTGTGTTAACTATAATTCAACGAAGTGTTTACTGAACACATAAATTCCAATATAAAAATCAAATAATACACAAATTTTAGTTTAACTCTATTCCCTATGAGATTGACCTGTACTTACACACAAATACAATATACACTGTACACTTGCAGTTAAAACACAAATTGGAATTCATAGCTAATTCGTGTGAAAGGTTGTTAGTTTGCTTCTAAAGGTAATTATTGATATAAGCATAAAAATAGAAGTTAACTAAACTCCAAACAGAACACAAGAAGATTTTTAGGTGGTTCACCAACTTGGCTAATCCACCCCTAAGATTCACTTAGGCTTCACTAAGTATATGAATACTTACAACACTTGCTTTTAGGTTGAAGTAAGAACCAACACTTGAGCTTTTAGGTTGAAGCTTAGCAACCAACCTTTCTTCAAGCTTTCAGGTACAAGCTCTTAACCAACAGTGGGTTTTCAGGTTGAAACTCACGAACCAACAACTTTAAACTTTTAATTAGAGTTTGAGTGTATGGAGCCTTTGTGCTGTAGTGAACTTGAGAATATTTTTGTATTTTTTTAGACTTGAGAGTGTTATTGGAATTTTTGAGCAGCTCACAATATTTGATAATCGTCATTTCTATCTTCCCTTTACTTATCATATTTATACCAAGAGGTATAATGATCATATTTACTTCTAACAGATGTTTTCTGTTGTACTTACTATGTACTCAGTCCCAAAAATAGTAAGTTACCATTCTGTATACTGTCTAGCTTGTAACCTTCCAATTCCCTTTGATTTTTAGATGGTTAGTTGTGTAACTCTCCAAAGGATAACCGTAACTCACTGAAAATCCACTTAAGTCCTTTTGTCTATGTCACGTGAGATTTTAAGTCATACACGTGAAGTGTCTTAAGTTTGGATGGTTATGATTGTTAACTTACTGAAACTCTTCAACTTTCGGATAGTTAGCTACAGTAACCTCTCGATTCTTTTTCTAAGCTTCCAACTGCTATCTTCTTATTTTTGCATGTGCATAATAGGATGACTTAAGTTTCGGATAGTTAAATCTGTAACTTTCCGAAACTTCTTATTTTTCGGATAGTGAGCTTTCTAACTCTCCGAAAAATCCTTTTAAGCTTCTGTCTGGATTTCTGCATGTGAGTAATTGAATGACTTAAGTTTCGAATAATTAACTTTCCTAACTTTCCAATTTCCTTGAACTTCTAGATAATTAGCGCCTTAACTCTCTGATCATTCAACAATCTATCTTTAAAACTCTCCGAAGTCCTTGTATTTTCAAATAGTTATTTTTCTAACTGTCCGATGGTGTTTCTGCTACTTAAACTGACTCATCGGATACTTAAGCCTGTAATTCACCGAAGATTCATTTCTTCCAGATACTTAAGCCTGGTAGCCTTCTGATTTCCTGTTTATCTCTTGCAGCAATTTCTAAACTATTTGTATCGAGTTACCTACCTTTTGAGCTTTTGCTAAACTGTCTTAACTATGAAATACAATTTGTTTCCTCAGGTTTTTGCATTATCAAAATATAGTGGTCCTAACAATTGTTAGACTTCTCTAATATTTGCTAACAAAATATATGTAAATCTCTTAAGAGGAGAGCAAACATCAAAACATGTCCCAAAGATGAGCACCCTTAGAGTAGCATGGGAAAATGATCTAGTTTCTACATTGCTAGATATTTGCATAGAGCTTACTGACTTGGGACACAAACCTGGCACACACTTGGATGCAAAAGGATATGACTTATGCGAACAAAAATTGTTGGAGAGGATAGGAATGAGGCGAGCAAGATCACACTTAAAGAACAAATTAGAAAAATTGAGGAAGGATTGGCAATTGTGGAAAACAATTGGCTCTCAAACGAGTATTGAATGGAATCCTACAACTAAGACTTGGGAAGGTGGGGATGACACATGGTGGGAAAATTTTCAAAGGGTATGTAATTGTTCTGCAATAATTATGTTTGATAATTTTATTTCATTTCATTATTCACCAACTTATTTGATAATTTTATTTGATACATGTACATTGAACTAAATTGTGAGAAATTTTGTTATTGAGGCATAAAATTTGCTGGCAAGTTGGAGAGACTTTTTGATGGTACTATTGTAGTAGGTGAGTCTATTTATATCCCAAACTCCAAAGTAAATCCATCCTAGAGTAGTGAGCAGATACTTGTAGAGGATATGAACGTGGAAGTGGACATCGACACACCCACTATTGGAAGCATACCAACATCGACATCCACTACATCTTTTACAGGTTGAAGATGTCAACACGTTGCAAGCCTAAATGATTGGATTGATTCATTAGAGTCAATCATATTGAAATTTTTGAAATTTGAAGAATGTAAACAGATGTATGATTATCCTCAATGCATCAAGAAGCTTAAAGAGATTGGATTTATGGAAGACAGAAATATGGGTGTATGTCAAGTTGAAGTTTGAGAAACAAGTCACATGAGAAAACTTTCTAAAGTAGAACTAGATTTAGTGAAGGTCCAATGGCTAGAAATGACCTTCATGAATTGGAAAAAGACGGTGATGATATGAAGACTTTTAGTTACATGCGTAAACATCTAAAAATTAGAAGACTTTAATGTTTTCAAGACATTTCTACTATTTGAAGACTTTAATGTTTTAACTTTAATTATTTTAACTTTATTACTTGTGTTTGAATGATTCATGAATGAAGACTTATGTTTGATGTTCATATATTTATAAATTTATTAATGTGTTTGAATGATGAATTGATTATCAAATAATGTTGTTATTTTTTTATTTTAATTTAAATTAAAAAATGTAAAAAATAAAAAATGTTGATCCAATCGTATTTAAGCTTCGGTCAAATCGAAGAAAAAAATACCAAAAATAAAAAATATTGGTTTGACCGAAGGTGAGATTCGGTTAGACCAATAAAAAAATAAAAAATAAAAAAAACTTTGGTCTAACTGAAGTTGAGATATGGTTAGACTGACGAATAAAATAAAAAATGTAAACAATAAAAAATGTTGGTCCAACTGAATTTAAGCTTCGGTTAAACTAAAGGAAAAATTATCAATCTAACTAAAGGTGAGATTCAGTCATACTAATGAAAAAATAAAAAATAAAAAAACTTCGATTTGATCGAAGTTGAGATATAGTTAGACCATCAAATAAAATAAAAAAATAAAAAACTTTAATTAGTCAAACCAAAGGAAAAATAAAAATAATAATAAACTTCGGTTGGACAGATGAAAAAATCAAAAACTTGAGCGGTCCTACCAAAGTTGGGCTTTGGTCAAACCCAATTGTTTTTAGTTTTTTATTTTTTTAATGGTATGATCGTATCTTTACTTTGGTACAATAGAAATTTTAATTTATTTATTTTCTTTTTTAGTCTAATTGAAGTTCAACTTTGGTCTGATCGAAGTTTATGATTTTTTTAAACATTTTATTATTATTATTTTTCTTCAATTTGATTGTCGAAGTTTTTTATTTTTTTCTTCGATCTAACCGACATATTTTAATTTCTTAATTTTTTTCTTTGATTAGACCAAAACTTTTTAAATTTATTATTTTTTCCTTTAGTCTAATTGAAGATAATCTTCGATCTAATCGAAGTGTTTTATTTTCTTTATTTTTCCTTCGATTTGATCGAATCTTAACTTCAATCCAACTAAAGTTTATTATTTTTTTGATTTTAAATTAAAATAAAAAATTAAAAAATTAACTTTCAACTCTCTCACAAATCTTCAAATAGGTTTTATCTAAATACATTTGACATAACTTCACATATACAGTTGTCATTCTCGTTCAAATTTTTTCTTTCACTATTATTTATTTAACATTATGATTATTGATTCTTGTCATTCCATTATATTAATTATTTTCGTTCTTTTATGATTATAATAAGTTATTATTTATTTAACATATTATATAATAATTATATCACAATAATTATTAATGCATTATATGAAATAAAAATAATATATTATATTTATTTATTGTGTTATATAATAATTATTTATTTAACATGTTATATAACTATTGTTATGTTGTTATAACATTAACTTATGTTAGGAATTTTGTTTTGATGATAAATGCTTTATTAAAGTTTATAAATAAGTCTAAATAATATTTTCTAAGTATAATAGTCACGTAATTAAATGTTGACAAGTTATCAAAAAGTTTCATTTAAAAATTTGGATAGTTAACTTTCGAATAGTTAGATTTTTGGATAGTTAAAGTTTTCGAATAGTTAGATTTTTTGATAGTTAACGTTTCGATTTAGTTGAAGAGTTATGTTAAAAACTCGTATAGTTAAGTTATCTACATGTGTATTTTTAATGTTTTAAGTTGTCACGTGTTTTCCATGTGCGTTCGGTAATGAAAATCGAAGAGTTAGATAACTATTTGAGTTTTTATATGCATGGATAGATAACTGTTCGAGTTTTATAAAATGACTAATGAACAAATAAGTTTTCCTTATTAAGTCACATGTTTTGCAGGTGCAAAAAACTCGAAGAGTTATAGATAAGTGTTCAAATTTTTACAGGACTTAAAGGATAAGTGTTCGACTAAAGCAGTGACTTAGAAGATATTCTACAAATTTCCAAGAAGATAAAGTTTCGGTGAATCTATGAGTGGAAATCGTGGAAATTCAAAATGATAGTGGAGAAAGTGGAAATTTCAAAATGATAGTGGACATAGTGGAGATTCAAAAAGATAGTGGAAATCATGGATATTTTGAATTTGAAATTAGTATGTGGATTATGGATTAAGTAGATGAACATTCTGAATGTGAAGTCAGAGTTCGACTACTAATAGAGAGTATGAGCTACATTACGATCATCCTAATCCCAATCACAAACTAAAAAATCAAGTCTGAATATTCATATCTAGAAAAATTCTCCAATATCAGAAGAAATTTGAAATTCCAAGAAATTTCAAAAAAGGAGTTGCAAACACAAGAAGTCTGAAAATTTGACAACTAGAGAAGAAGAGATACAGAAGCTGAGCAAAAGAAGGAAAAAAGCTACGTGCATAAAGATCAGGTTTTATACAATTCAAAATTAGTTTTGAATAAGGACATCATTTTCTATTTGAATTGTATATCGGACATTACTGTATCAAAATCAACAAGAAGAGAACTGAGTTGAAAAGATATTGTAAATTCTTTCTTTAAAGTGTATAAAGAATAGAATTTTATTTACAAGTGTTTTATGCTCCAGTTTATCTACTAGTAATTTTAATTATTAAAGACACAATTCACCTCCCTTCTTGTGATACAACGATCCTACAACTTATAACACATTTATTACTGTTAACATTGATACAACTTATAATTATAATATATTATTTATTTCATTAATATTAACATATTATAAATAAATAATGTATTATTTTTTAAATATTTATATAATAAATTATGAATTTTTATTAGTATGTATTATGTATTATTATTTATCATCAATTTAAACTTACATATTAGAACCTTAATCTTATTATGTGCTATATCAGCATAATCTTATAAATAATGATCATTGTCCATTAAAAAATTAGGTTAGGTTGGGCTGGCCCAGCCCAATTGACACATTTAGACCAAAGTTAAATTTTGAGTCGAACTAGGCTACCTTAAAAAATTATTTACACAATATTTTGATGTTTTAATACACTATATTTATTTAAGTATAAATAATGAGGGTATAATATTCAAAAGATATAACATTAGTTAAAAAAAGATAAAAATAAGAGATGAGACATTAGTAGTTCCAACCAAATGACTCTTAAGAGTTTCTCAAGAGCTAAAGTTGGAGCCAACACATCTTCTAAAGTTAACCAACTCCAACTCTTAAGGAACTAGAGCTTGTGCTACCAAACACTACCTTAGTCTACAATTTTTCAAAAAAAATAGTCGAGCAATTGGTAAATTCGTAATTTTTTATTAGAAGAAAAAACATCAAATTTTATTTATGCATTTGGAATTTGATAGAAAGTATATTTACTAGAGTCAAAAAATTAAAAGAATTAAAAAAGTGATTTTTTTGTTAACTCACTTTTTAATCATAAAGATGAAGTATCATTAGAAGGAATACTGTTAATATCCATTAATAATCCATAACATCGTTAACACCATAAATTGATGTAAACAGATTATTAATGGTATTCCTTCCAATAGATATAGATATTTATTTATAAATATTTATCTTATAATTTAGAAATATTAACGTAAAATTTATCAACAGTAAAAGTTAAATCTAAAATAAAATTTATAAAGACAAAACATCTATTTGTTTTAAATATATTCTTCACCAATTTTAAGTTTATGTATGTAAACCATAAGATGAATATCTATAATATTTTTAATTATAAACATCTATAGTAATATTGAACTCTTTTTGTATTTGTGTCTATTAAAAAATGTAAAAAAAATGAAGTTTGTATATATTCAAGAATTCAAAAGAAAGTAGTTATTATAATATCAAATGTAATTGTTATATTATAGTATGTTATATTATATTATTAGATTAGCTTAAAAGATAATGATGTTTAATTTGAAATTCTTTAGAAGTTATATTCTTGAGAATGTAAAAAATATTATCTTTTTCAAAAAAATTAGTAGCGTTAAAGTACAATTTTATCTCATGGAAAAAGTCTCGAATTATTTGTCCTGTGAACATATATATATAAGAAGTAAAATATCAATTCTATATATATGTATGTAAAAATAGGTGGAATGTCTCACACGTATTCGCACCAAGGAGTAATGTTAAGAATTAAACATTACAATGGGTAACATATAACTAAAAATCATATGCTACAAAATGATCTATTTTCTTACATATTTATTCTTAAAAGTAAAAAATTCCAAGACAAAAACTATCTTATAAATGAAGTATTTTTTTCAAATACCCTCATTATATCCATATTTCTTAGATACCCTGTTATGTTATTCTCTGGTACCTTTATATATACTAGTAATTCACTTGCATGCTCTTAGGTTAAAATTAATTAAAGCATTCTCATGTTTTTCCATTTTGTCCTCCTTAAAAATTAGAAGAATACACTTGGAGAAAATCATGACAAGCTCACATCTCTTGCCTTTATATATATTTTCTTATTCAGTTTTGTTTTCTATTGAACTAAGATATAAGTGAATGACCAATTAGTTGGTAAGTTCTATTGGTGCTCTTTCTGCCTAACTTGTAACTTACATAGTTTGTATCACTCTAATCTATTAAAATCAGATTACTTTAAACAAAATAGTACAAACCAAAGTTCTTGGTGTGCTATAGATACTTGAAAATTCATTTAATTGATTTCAGGTGTGATTCTTTTAAAAAGACTTGACATATTATACATGTACACACATTAAACATAATATTTGGTTTACTAACAGATAAATATAGAAGTAATTCAATCATTCTTCTATATTTCTTTTAAAATATAGAAGTAATTCAATCATTCTTCTATATTTCTTTTAATCTATGGTAATACTAGAAATATCTTTGTCAAGTTTATCACTAAAGCTCATAAGAGTATTAGCTACCTTTGAATTTTCCATACCGAAGTTTTTTAAAATTTCCGATAGCATCAATAGTTGTAATCGCTTTTTCCTCCCACGATAGAAATCATAAGCATAAATCATGTAACATGGGTTTTCAATATAATTTCTATAACTACTCATAATTGTATGTTAGATATAATAACTAGTTTATGGAGTTAACATAACTCGACAGACTAATTCGATTGGATTAATTGCTAACTTAAAGAACTAACTCCATTGAGTTATGCGATAACTCCATGAATTTAGTTCGTTCCAACAATTTAGTACAATGACATGTTATAGAATGATTTATGTAAATATTACATAGTTGTACACAACATTTACCACTATTTATGAGAGTGAATATTGTAATAATTCCAAAATAATACTTAGCTAAAGTTAATTCTTTTTAATTATGCATATTCTTCGATTAAGTCTTAGATTTCCACAAATGTAACATAATAGCATAATTTTTGTCTAATAACTTATATAACATGTCATTAAGCATTAATTACGCTCTAACATTATGCACTTTTTCACTTTAAACACTTTGTTTAAAATAAAAAGTGCATAATATTAATGGTTAAATAATGGTTAATTACATAATAGTTAGCTTATCACATGAGAATTAAGCCATTATGTTATAATTACATGATTATATGCCTTAATTAAAGAATGTGCATAATTCTAGTGAATTAGTGTTAATTAAGTATATTTGTGAACTATCAGTGAATTATAGGCTTTTTAATTTCTAATTATCTGAAATGTCTGTTATTTTGAAGAGTTATTTTATGTACCAGGTAGTTGTATTTTGAATGCTTAAAGAGTATTTTATTATGTTTCAAGAAGGACACATGTTGTTACCTTTATACATGACTTAAGTAGTTTTTCGATAAGTTAGATGCTAACTATCTGAAATGCATCTGAACATCGGATAGTTATGTTTTTCAAGTATCTGAAATACCCTTTTACTATAAAAAGAATAGTGAGACACATGTCATAACTTGGAAGTATGACTGAAGTTATCTTTCAAAAGGTTAGGTGCTAACTATTCGAAATGCATATAAGTTTCAGATACTTATAGTTATAAGTATCTTAAAAATCTTTTACCATCAGAGAGTTATTTTAAATTATTTATTGTACATGTTTTATATTATTATTAAGTCCATTGAGTTAAGCTTTACTCAATGAGGTAAGTCCATTGAGTTAATAGTTAAGTCAATGAAGTAAGTTTGTTGAGTTACATTAACTCCTCGGACTAGTTATTTTCTAATATGCCATTGTTAATAGTTGTAGAAACAAGAAATTCGAAGCAAAACCACAATTGCACAGATCACGTAGGATTTAACTTGTGGAATGAAGAAGAAATCACCATCATTGAAATGAATGAAGGAAATCCAACTAATTATTTAAGCAAAAGTAGTTACTACTAAAAGAAATATAAAAAGAAGAGGCAAAAGACAAAAAACTATGTGGGTGGATGTTTGTGTTTTCCCAGCATGACACCAGAATATCTGATTAGATCTCCAATAACGCACCAGAAAAACTTGGATTTGTTAGTTCTGTTTTTACTTAGTTAATTTATCTTTATGTCTATTCTTTTTCTTTTAGAAGTAAACAAACAACCTTTAATACAATTTAGATATTAATTCCAATTTGTACTTTAACTGCAAGTGCACAGTGTCTATTGTATCAGTGTGCAAGTACAGGTCGATCCTATAGAGAATTGCTTAAGAGTTGAGAATTGTTCGTTTGTTAACAATCAAATTTATATATTCAATAAGCTCTCCGTTGAATTACAGTTAACTTAACAGACAAAGTTCGTTGAGTTATAGCTAACTCAACGGACTAACCTCGTGGACTTAAGTTAACTCCACGAGCTTGTCTTTTCTTTTTAATACTGTTATTTATAGAGGAATTCGGCCAACCATTGGGCGGTTCCACAGATTGTAAATAACATTAATTAAGCTCTTTAATGTTATTAAACATTGGATTTATCATTAAGCATACTAACATTCAGATAATTCAAAACAGTAACCATTAAAATCTTTAAGTCTTTTGAACGAACCAATTTCAGTAAACTGTAAAACTAAAATAAACATAAAACAATCACAACACTGACAAAGATAACATTAATCACGATACAACACAAACAATACAACACTCAAATACAACATACAAACATAGATAAATTGTTTTTGGTATTTTTGTTTTAATATGAACATGGAAATGGGCGAAAGGTGAAATGTAAAGTAATCTCAATCGATAGTAAATACTTCCATCACTACACACGACACGATTACACCACTGAAAATTAAACCACTTACAATTCTGTCTCCTCTCCCTATAGAATCGCGAGTCCAAAATTGCAAGATGATCTCCTCTTCAGCATATAGGCATCAACCCGAAGCCAAGGCTAGAAGCTTTATAATCTCTTGAAATATGAGTCGGCGCTTGGTGAAAATGGCTTCCCTTCCCGTGACACGATCACTCCTCATAGTGGTTGTCAGGCAATGTTTGGCTCGGAATCGACCCGACATCAAGAAACTATTCTCATAGACCTTCGATGGTTAGTGATTGTGGTGGTGGTAACGATGGTTGGTGTGGTACTTTGGAGAATTGCCAATACTGCTTGTAGAAAGCTCGCTGCTCCTCTGTACACACTGGTCGTCCATCAATCACACACTTTTCTTGCTTTTCTTCTTTTCTTTTATATTTCTTCAATAGTAACTACTTCTGCTTGAATGGTCGGTTGGATTTCCTTCATTCATATCAATGGCAATGCTTTCTTCTCCCTGTGCGATACATGCAATCGTGGTTTTTTTCTTCCAACTGTCATGTTTCTACAACCGCTACAGTGGCATATTAGAAAATAAATAGTCCGTGGAGTTACAGATAACTCAACGGACTTTCTTCGTTGATTTAACTATAAAACACGTGCATAAATTTAACTATCCGATGCTCAGGTGCATTTCGGATACTTATAAACTTAACTATCCGATGCTTAGATGGCTTTCAAATACTTATAAACTTAACTATCCGAAATGCATAGATGCATTTCAGATAGTTACAGATAACTCACCGATATATAACTTAAGTAAATCTACCAGATCTCGACATGTGTCAACAGTAGTTTAATAATAAAATACACATTTCGGAGAGTTACATGTCTAACTATCCGATGCTCAGATGCATTTTGGATAGTTATAGATAACTCACCGAAAATCCACTTAAGTCACTTTACCAGAACATGACACGTGTCCACAGCTATTTTATAAATAAAAAGAGATTTCAGAGAGTTACACATATAACTGTCTAATGCCCAGCTGCAATTTCAGATAGTTATAGATAACTCATTGAAAGTTCACTTAAGTCATACATTATGGTTTCGACACGTGTACTTTAGGAAATAATAAAATATTCTTTCAAAACATAACTGTTCGGCAGTTTAAACATAACTATCTGAAATATGTTCGGTATGTTAAACATAACTGTCCAAAATATTAGAAAATTCGGATACTTAAAAATTTCATAGCCTGCAACTTACCGACAGTTCAGAAATGTACTAAATTGACATTAATTCCCCCAATTTAAGTAGATTCTTTAATTAAAGCAAATAATAGTGCAATTATAACATAATGGCTTAATTCTCATATGATAAGCTAAATATTATGCAATTAACCATCATTTAACCATTAATAATATACACTTTTTCATTCTAAACAGTGGAGAACCATGCTAATTGCAAGCAACGTTTGAAGTTCCTTGAAGCTCCACAACACTACTATTTAGAATCAAAAATTGCATAATATTAATGGTTAAATAATGGTTAATTGCATTATATTTAGCTTATCATGTAAGAATTAAGTCATTATGTTATAATTGCATGATTATATGCCTTAATTAAAGAATGTGCACAATTCTAGTAAATTAGCGTTAATGAAGTTTATTTTTGAATTTTTGGTGAGTTAGATGCTAAATATCTGAAATGCGTCTAAGCATCGGATAGTTATGTTTTGCAAGTATCCGAAATACCTTTTTTCCATAAAAATTATTGAGGACACATGTCATGATCTGAAAACTTGACTTAAGTTATCTTTCGGAAGGTTAAAGGCTAACCGCTAATAATATGCACTTTTTCATTCTAAACACTTCTCCCGTACCTAAATTTTGCTAGTCCCTTAGGAAACTAAGATCTAATTAATTGGTCTTTCTAAAAGTACTAGAATTAATTCTTCCTCTTTCTTTTTTTCTTCTGTTCAGCATAAGAATATATATTCTATATGTTTCAGTAATCAACCTGCAAATATACTTAGAATATATGTAAATTACATACAAAGTATATTGTTTAGAATGAAAAAGTGCATATTATTAACGGTTAAATGATGGTTAATTGCATAGTATTTAGCTTATCATATGAGAATTAAGCCATTATGTTATAATTGCACTATTATATGCTTTAATTAAAGAATCAGTTTAATTTTGGAGAATTAATGTCAATTTTGTACATTTCTGAACTATCGATAAGTTGCAGGCTATGAAATTCTTAAGTATCCGAATTTTCTAATATTTCAGATAGTTATGTTTAACATACCGAACATATTTCGGACAGTTATGTTTAACAGACCGAACATGTATTGGATAGTTATATTTAAATTGCTGAACAGTTATGTTTTGAAAGAATATTTTATTATTTCCTGAAGTACATGTGTTGAAACCATAATACATGACTTAAGTGAACTTTCGGTGAGTTATCTATAACTATCCGAAATTGTAGCTGGGCATCGGATAGTTATATGTGTAACTCTTCGAAATCTCTTTTTATTTATAAAATAGCTGTGGACATGTGTCATGTTCTAGTAAAGTGACTTATGTGGATTTTCGGTGAGTTATCTATAAGTATCTGAAATGCATCTGAGCATCAGATAGTTAAGTTTATAAGTATCTGAAATGCATTTGAGCATCGGATAGTTAAGTTTATAAGTATTCGAAATGCATCTGAGCATCAGATAGTTAAATCAACGAAGAAAGTTCATTGAGTTATCTGTAACTCCACAGACTATTTATTTTCTAATATGCCATTGTAGTGGTTGCAGAAACAAGACAGTTGGAAGGAAAAACCACAATTGCACGTATCGCGTAGGGAGAAGAAAGCATTGCCGTTGATATGAATGAAGGAAATCCAACCGACCATTCAAGGAGAAGCAGTTACTACTAAAGAAATATAAAAGAAAAGAAGAAAAAGAAGAAAAGTGTGTGATCGATGGACGACCAATGTGTATAAAGGAGGAGCACCGAGCTTTCTACAAACAATATCGGCAATTCTCCAAAGTACCACACCAACCATCGTTACCACCACCACAATCACCAACCATCGGAGGTCTGTGAGAATACTTTCTTGATGTCGAGTCGATTCCGAGCCAAACACGGTGCATGACAACCACTGTAAGGAGTGATCGCGTCACGGGAAGGGAAGCCATTTTCACCAAGCGTCGACTCATATTTCAAGAGATCGTAAAGCTTCTAGCCTTGACTTCAGGTTGATGCCTGTATGTTGAAGAGGAGATCATCTTGCAATTCTGGACTCGTGATTCTATAGGGAGAGGAGACAGAATTGTAAGTGGTTTAATTTTCAGAGGTGCAATCGTGTCGTATGTAGTGACAGAAGTATTTACTTTCGATTGAGATTACTTTACATTTCACCTTTTGCCCATTTCCATGTTCATATTAAAACAAAAATACCAAAAACAATTTATCTATGTTTGTATGTTGTATTTGAATGTTGTATTGTTTGTGTTGTATCGTGATTAATGTTATCTTTATCAATGTTGTGATTGTTTTATGTTAGTTTTAGTTTTTTTTTTTTTTTAAATATAAATTCTATCCTTTTTATTCATTAGGGGATAGTCCTGCAAAACTAGGAGCCAGAAAAAATTGGCTAAAAAGGATAATACAAGACTCTATGTATTGAAAAAAAAAAATTAGTAAATAATTCTTCGGTATTACCGGAAAAAATTCAGTTTAGCCGAGTGCCCAGAACGGTCTAACCATCAACAGGATACCGGTTGAACCGAAGCGAGAAATAAGGGCTGATTGGTCGGTGAAACCATGCGTAGTATTCGGTCTGACCGGAGAAGATGTAGTCTAACCGTAAACTGGGCGATCATACCGACTCGCTGAAAAGATCGGTAAAACCGTCAGAATAACGGTTAAACCTAATATCGAGAAAATCTGCTGAGGTCGATGTGACCGTGTCAATTATATGGTTCGACCAGAGTAGTTTGGTCTTAACCGTGGATTGTAGGAGGTTTGACCGACGTGCTGATAAGGTCAGTACGACCGAAGAACTAGTTCCGTGTGAACATAGCTAAGTTGGAATAAGTTGTCAGACCTTAAGATGAGAGGGCATTTCTTCCGAGGTCGGTTTTCAGGCGGCAGACGAAAAAATGTTCATAAGATTTGACCTTTCTTCTGTAGAACTTGGATTTTGAGCCCTGGATCAATTTGCTCGGGTATTGAAGTCTTGGATATAATAAATAATCTGTGATATGATAGAAGAAGAGTTAGGCTTTTTATTTCCAAATATTATCTCACATCTGTGTTTCCACAAACTCCAAAGAGTTATTGCCGTAAGATATTTATAAAATTGATTCTGTGAAGATTTTTGGCGTGAATATAGCTGCTATTTGCTCCAGATTTTCCAGTTATGAATAGGTTTTGCTGTAGTCAATAATCGAAGCCAACTGATAACGTCTAGAGTAAATGAGCATTGATAAAAAATATGATCGATAGATTCGGTGGAGATCCTGCAAAAACTGCATATAGAAGGTAGGTGATGACCCAAATGTTTTCTGGCTTCATCCACGGGAAGAAACTTTTTATTGAGTTTCCAAAGGAAAATAGATACTTTTGTAGGAATTTTAATACTCTAGAAACCCAACAGTTTATTATTTCGTGGTAGTTGATTTCTGATTGAATTCTAGGCGGCTTTGATAGAAAAACTTGGAATCTATAGTGCTTGATTATACCTATGCCACGTTCTGCCTAAAGTTTTACCAATGTTGTTGTCTTTGTGGATGTTAATAATTTGCTCCATATTGCCATAGATTGCCTTAATGGCTTCTGCCCAGATGCCTTTATTATTGATCAACTTATGTATTTGCTTTAGCTGGAAAGCAATTAGTTGCTCTTTCAAATTTTTGATATCCAGCTGTAGGATCGTATGGCTACACAAGAGGGGGGTGAATTGTGTATCTCTAATATTTTCTGAAATATAATTGAAACTTTAAAACTCAATAACAAGTCGAGACATTGTTTTCATAAAATCATTTTTATTCAAGGTTTCAATTACAATATACAATTCAATTCTCCTCAGAAATTGTAGATGCAATTATATTTCGATACCATGTATCATCTAAACAATTTCATAACTACAAACAAAGAAAACTAATTTGTGGAATTTAAAACTTTTCTCCCTATTTGAGATCTTTCTTCTTTTTCTTTTTCTTCTTCAGCAATTCTTCAATGACAAATATCTTGTCTTTTCATGCTTCACTGAACTTGCTTTATTTTGATACTTCAAATCTTCAGTGACGAAAATCTTACCTTTTTATGCTTCACTAAACTTTCTTCCACTTGAGAGATTTTTCCCGAAGAGGTGTTTTTGATCCCTGAAAAAGATTTTTCTTTTGGTGTGCAGGGATGGTTTGATCCTTGAAAAGATTTTTTGTTTTGTGTGCAAGGATGGTTTGATCAACGAGAATTCTATGCCTTTTATATTGTATCTTCATTTCATGTATATCCTTCACATTTAACCACTACCAGTTTTCCACTTCTCCACGTCTTTTCTTTTTCCTTCATCGAAATACACACGTTCTAACCCACGTTTATATTTCGAATTTTCTTTTATCATCAGTCTTGGATCTTTGAAAAATTTTCTGCAAAAAAAACTTTCTCGTCCAAAAGTTTTTCATTAGTGTAATAAGAAGTCGTTACTTTAATGTTAACTAAATGAGTAACACAAGTTTATATATAACTTAACGTTTCTAACTTAACGAGTTCCTCATGTGCCATTTCACGTGACAAGTACTGTAGCTAACTCAACGAACTTTGTCCGTGGTGTTATGCTATCTCAACGAACCATCTCCGTTGTGTTATGATAACTCAACGAATCATTTCCGTTGTGTTATGTTAACTCAATGAACCATTTTCGTTGTGTTATGTTAACTCAACGAACTAGTAATAAACAAATGTTTTAATAATAAGAATATTACCACGTGCAAAAATAACAACTTAAGTTTATAACGCTAACCTAACGTGTTGCCTTAGTGTTCAATATAGCAACTCAACGCGTTTAGTTATGTTAACTTAACGAGTTAAACATGTACACCTCACGTGATACAATACAACATTCGTAACTTATAATTTCACCACGTGTATAACACTAACTTAATGAGTTCGTCTCTTCTTTTACTCACTAACTTAACGAGTTATCACGTGACCTATTTTAACTTTTAAGCCTCTAACTTAACGATTTCTCACGTGACCTTTATACAAACAAAACTCTAACTTAACGAGTTGTCTAAACGTGCACTGTTCATGATACAGAAGATATAACATTAAAACATATTATGCTTTTCAATAAAAACACACGTATAGCTAACCTAACGTGTTGCCTAAGTATATCACTTATAGCATTACATATTTTATCTCTTAGATGCCTAATATCATTTCTGATGTCGTTAAGCACTGCGTCTAAGTCAGGAGGTAGTTGGGTTTGCTGTTCTGCTTCAACTGAATAACTTTGTTGTTGTTGTTGTATATGGTCTGTATCAGGTTGTTGTTGTTGTTGAGGTTTATGCATGGCCTAGAATTTTTGCAAATCTTTGACACTAAATGCTCTCATGCCTTTAGTTTCAGAGGGCTAGTCAGATAAAGTCAATTGGCTTGCAAGGATTCTACATACTGCATCACCATAAAATAACTTTGAACTCATATGCTGTAGTTGAGACATAAAAACATCAAACCAATTTATTTGAATTCTATTCAGCAGACCATAAGTTGCATATAAACAACTTCTACTGACTTCCAAATTGTGTCCAACTCTCTGAAATAAATTTGCATGCAATATATTTGCAATAAATCTTGCCTCTGCATTCAGATTTTCCATTAATCTCATTTCAGAATATACATCTGGAATTTTTGATAAAGATTGAATGTTCCATTCCAATTGTCTTATCATGTCAAATCTGTTGGTAACAACAACACCTTCATCCTTTAATCCTAAAACTTCAAAAATTAACTCAGGAGACAATATAAACTCCTGTTCATTTATTTGAGTTTTCATAAAATTTCCATTCTTGACCAGATTGCTATAAAAAGTTGCAATAAGCTCTGTGTATTGCTTCTATTTCGTTGCTACTGGCAAGAAATTAATGAGTCTTTGAAACTCAAACAGATCTCTTATTTCCATCAAATTTTTGAATTTTATTGGACGAGCATGTAGAATCTGACATGTAATCAGATTATTGTATTTCTGCAATGCTTCTTCAGATCTAAAATGAATTGCATTACCTTGAATTTTTAATATTGTATACAAAGAAGGTGATACCTGAAGCCGTGATTCAGAGTTTAATTCATCTTCAGGAACCTCTTCTTCAAAATGAATGTCATGTTGTTCCTCTTCCAAAATATTATCTTGAAGCTACTCTGGTAAGCTTCAACAGTGTTAGGAACATTGTCAATATGCTCAACATTCATCTGTTCAGTCTCTATAGAATGTTCAGAGTACAATTTTTCCACAAATTCTACAGCCGGTGTATCTGTCTGTAATTGTTCATTTTGTTCAACAGATAATTTCATTGATTCATGCTTATTATTGCTCTGATACCAGAATTCTCAGACTTTGCTTCTATAGATTCCATAGAAGGTTGGTTAACTTTTAGCTCTTCTAGAGTCTTAACAATTTCAATATCTGCTACTCTAGATAATTCAACCTTTGAACTAGTTACTGCCTCAACATTGTCATTTATATCTGCAATAACTTGTTCAATGTTAGGTGCCTGATGCTCTGATTTGTCAATTTCTACATCATCAGGACTTGTACTAATAGAAAAACTTGAGCTCATATTTGACTTGGATTTCTTCTCAAGTTTTCTAGCAAGGGAAAATAAAGTCTCATTATCTTCATGAGTTTCAGTGTGTTTGGAACTGATGAGTTTATCAGATGCACAATAAGGTACAATGTCTAGACATACATTGTCCTTTGGAAATAAATTTTCATCTGATTTTCCTTTTTCAATAGACTTTGTTTCCTTAGACATAATTTTTCTGACTTTCCTTCTTCTAAAACATTTCTGTTTCTCCTTTTCAAGTATTGCTGTTTTCTACTGTATATGAATCAAAACACAACTTTGAACTCACTTCGATCAATTCAAGGAGAATAAAAGAATGTATCTCAAATAAATGTTTTCAAAAGTACTAATGTTGATTCAATAAATCAGTAGTCATATTAGTATAAACTATATGCGATTCAAAGATATCTGTAATTAATGAAACAACTTTTTCTTTTCAAAACAGTAAATATTGATAATTTTCTTTAAAAGTTAGTTTGAAAAGCTTGAATCATACAAGAGCTTTCTAATGTACCCGTGTAATGAGCTTTCAGTCAACAATCCTAGATCTGATCAGGACCTTAGGTTGCCAGATTTAAAGAATCTTTTTTTAGGACAACAATCCTTACATACCTATCTGCTCAAGTACAAAAGGCTTGTGATCAAACTGATCAATAAACTCTCAAAGATTTTTACTTTGTAAGCACTTTTCATTTTAAGCACAGTATATATGTATTCCATTAATACAGATACAATAAAACACAAATCTCATACAATTTTTACTTCTATGATTGTACTGAGAATATGAATCAGTTTCAATAAGCTTATACTTTTGATTAACAGTTTAAGATGAGTTACATATAATTTATTCTACAAGTTTAATCAATTAAGTCAAATTTATGCATGATCATATGCATTTTCCTTGATTCAAAGAAAACATTTAATCAAAATTTCAAAATGTCAGAAGTATTTAATGTTTTTCATTTACATTGCCACTTAAAATCGTAAAAATCATTAAAATTGATAAACTACTTAAAATCAATAAGATACTACTATGATTTTACAATAAATACATAGTATCTTAAGCAGCAGTTTAGATATTACTTTAGATATTTATAATAAGTATATAATATCTATGAGGTGAATAACATCATCAATAATATTTATCTTTTTATGTGGAGTTTAAGATTTTTACACATCACATATCCTACAAATACCTAAATTTAATCTAATGTTGCATAATGTATTTTCGTCTAGAGGTTTTGTAAATATATCAGTTAATTGATTTTTACTAGACACAAATTCTAATTTAATTTTTCCTTTAATTACGTTATCTCTTAGAAAATGATGTCTAATCTCTATATGCTTTGCTCTTGAATGTAATACAGGATTTTTAGAAAGATTTATTGCAGAACTACTGTCACAATAAATCTCAGTTGTATCATAAGATAATCCAAAATATTCTAAAGTTTGCCTTATCCATAGAATCTGAGTGCAACACAGTGCAGCAGCAACATATTTAGCTTCTGTAGTAGAAAGTGCTACACAGTTTTGCTTTTTACTAAACCATGACACCAAATTATTTCCCAATAATTGACATGTGCTACTGGTACTCTTTCTATCAGATTTAGATCCTGCATAATCAGCATCAGTATATCCTATAAGATCTATTGAACTATCCTTAGAATAATACAGTATGAAATTTTAAGTTCCTTGTATATATCTAAATATTCTTTTAACTGCAATTAAGTGTGATTCTTTAGGATTAGATTGAAATCTAGCACAAACACACACAGCAAACATAATATCACGTCTACTAGCAGTCAAATAAAGTAAAGAACCAATCACACTTCTATATTTTCTTTGATCTGTAGATTTTCCTATGTCATCAATATCTAACTTTAAAGTAGTACTCATAGGAGTTCCTCGAATCCATGTATCATTAAAGTTAAATTTCTTAAGCATTTCATCTGCATATTTTTCCTGATTTAAAAATATACCTTTATCCATTTATGACACTCAGCAAATTAAAACCTAGGTTTTCTACAAATAGTACATTCGAAATAACACATGTAGGAGTTATTTGAACATTGCCCATACCTATGATTTTATCTTTGCTTTGTTTCCAAATGTTACACTTCCTTTCATGGTATTTGTAAAATTTTGTAATAGACTTTTTTTGTTCGATCATGTGACTTGATGCTCCACTGTCCAAGATCCATTTTGATGTTGTTTCCTCCTACAACACAAATTAAGAAAAACTTTTTCTTGGTACCCAATGTTGTTGAGGACCAAGTTCATTAAACTCATATTTCTTCTTTTTGTTTAAAAATAGTTTAACATTATCATTTATATTCTTATTAGTTGTAAGTACTATTGATTTATCATTAGCTTCATACTCACATATAGCATTATTGCTTTTACAATTATTCTTTTTGTTTTTAGATGTAGTATAATCAAGACCAAACAGATTTTTATCAGATGTTAATTTATTTTGGTCATGCTTATACATTTCAGTAAGTTCATACCAAGATTTTGTACTTGTATTAACACTTTCCGTACATACAAAATCTTTTTTTGCACAAGAATTTTTTGTTTTATCACATGCAGAATGAGTAATTGGTCTAATACCAGCGTATTGAATTACATGCTCAGGTTTCTGAATTTTTAGTTTACTATAATTGTCTGAAATTTTAGAAACATTAGAAACTGAATTTCTAGAACAAGAAACAAGATTTTTAGAAACATTTATAGTCATGTTAGAAGTACAATTTGACAAATCACATTGATTTATATTATTACTGCATGATTCATCCCTTGAAGTACCTACTTCTACATATTTATTACCTTGTTTCATAATAAAAGGAATTTTAGTCTTAGATTTACTTGAACTGCAACTAATAAATCCTTTATTGGCTTGAGATTCAGGATATTCAGGATAATCAAATCCTAAGCCAAATTTATAAGACACCGCAGGGGTACTAGTTAGTTTGTCTAACTTAGTTTGACTTAAATTTCATTTCTCAAAGGTAGAATTTAAATCTTGCTCTCTCAGTTTTAATTTTTCTATCTCTAATTCAAGTTCATTTATATTGTTTCTCAACATTTCATTTTTAGATTTTATGTTTAATTTTTCAGCATTTATATTCTGTATTTGTTCATGCAAGATACATTCATTAAATGTAAATTTTTGCAAATCTCTAGTATGATTTTCATTATCACATTTAAACTTTTCTAAAGTAGTAGACAGGAAACAATTTTCTTCTTCCATAATGGATGAAGATTTTCTAATATTATTATTTTCCAGTTTACATACTTTAAGTTTTTGTAATAATGCATGATTAGCACATAATAATTCATCAAAGTTGAAATCTAAATGACTTTCAGGATCAGATATGACCTCAGGCTCATCTGCCATGAAGCACACATGAGCAACGTCTTCTAACTCTTGTTCTCCTTCTAAATGTGAAGATTTTGATGCTGATTCCTCAGATTCAGACTCTTCAGACTTGTATCCCAAGTGACCTTCAAAGCATTTTTCTTGTAAAACTTTTTCTGAGTTTTCTGAGCCGTCTTCTTCTGATTTGTCTTTGCTTTTCATTTTTCCCCAGAGGACAATTTGGAGAAAGATATCCAGGTTTCTTACAGTTGTAACATACATACTTTCTAGATGAAGAATTCTTGTCATTCAATGATTTTGACATTGAGTGTTTATCATTTTTAATCCTTTGCTGTTTCCTAGCTTTCCATGCTTTCTTGAATTTCCTAGTCAGCAAAATCAAATCCTCGTCAGAATCAGTAGATATATCAGAATCTTAATTAATTTCGAAGGCTATTTATTTCTTCATTTTTAGTTTGTTGTGACTCAGTGATTCATTTAATTGAACTTCATAAACTGTTAAATTTCCTATAAGTTCATTCATAGTATAAACATTTAAATCTCGTGATTCCTCAATTGATGTTACTTTCTGAGACCATTTAGAACTTAGGGATCTGAGAATTTTCCTCACCAAATCCTTTTGTTCAAAATTCCTTCCTAAACATTTTAAAGAGTTTATGATATCAAGAAATCTGGAAAACATCTCAGAAATATTTTCGTCTTCATGCATCTTAAAGAGTTTATACTTATGAATCAACATGTTTATTTTTGTCTCTTTAACTTGAGAAGTACTTTCATGTGAAACTTCTAATGCATGCCACACCTCATAAGCAGATTTATATGCCGACACTTTACTAAACTATTCATAACTAAATGCACAAAATAAAATATTTAATTCCTTAGCATTCAGAGTTTCATTTTCTTTTTTAGTAATTGTCCAAGTATTATAAGGAGTAGTTAACGGAGTATATGATTTAGAAATCATGAACCACAACTTATGATCTATACTTTGAAGAAAAACAGTCATCCTATATTTCCAATATTCAAAATGTATTCCATCAAATAAAGGAGGACAATTAAGATTTTAGCCTTCGTATAAAGAAAAATTACCATTTCCAGTAGCCATTTTACCTTAAATTTTTTAACCTATTTGATTTTAAACAGTTTAAAAACTTTAAAACAACTTGAGCCTTAATTCAAGAAAGTTAAACGTATGCTCAGATATTAATTTCTATTTAAAAACAAGGAAGGTAGAATAAGCAATGATATTCAATAAGTTTGTATAGATTTTATATCAAAGATTATTAATAAAGCTCTGATACCACTTGTAGGATCGTATGGCTACACAAGAGGGGGGTGAATTGTGTATCTTTAATATTTTCTGAAATATAATTGAAACTTTAAAACTCAAAAACAAGTCAAGACATTGTTTTCATAAAATCATTTTTATTCAAGGTTTCAATTACAATATACAATTCAATTCTCCTTAGAAATTGTAGATGCAATTATATTTCGATACCATGTATCATCTAAACAATTTCATAACTACAAACAGAGAAAACTAATTTGCGGAATTTGAAACTTTTCTCTCTATTTGAGATCTTTCTTCTTCTTCTTTTTCTTCTTCAGCAATTCTTCAGTGACGAATATCTTGTCTTTTCATGCTTCACCGAATTTGCTTTCTTCTGATACTTCAAATCTTTAGTGACGAAAATCTTACCTTTTTATGCTTCACTGAACTTTCTTCCACTTGAGAGATTTTTCCCGAAGAGGTGTTTTTGATCCCTGAAAAAGATTTTTCTTTTGGTGTGCAAGGATGGTTTGATCCTTGAAAAGATTTTTTGTTTTGTGTGCAAGGATGGTTTGATCAATGAGAATTCTATGCCTTTTATACTGTATCTTCATTTCATGCATATCCTTCACGTTTAACCACTACTAGTTTTCCACTTCTCCACGTCTTTTCTTTTTCCTTCATCGAAACACACACGTTCTAACCCACGTTTATATTTCGAATTTTCTTTAATCATCAGTCTTGGATCTCTGAAAAATTTCCTGCAAAATAAACTTTCTCGTCCAAAAGTTTTTCATTAGTGTAATAAGAAGTCGTTTCTTTAATGTTAACTAAACGAGTAACACAAGTATATATATAACTTAACGTTTCTAACTTAACAAGTTCTTCATGTGCCATTTCACGTGACAAGTACTGTAGCTAACTCAACGAACTATGTCTGTGGTGTTATGCTATCTTAACGAACCATCTCCGTTGTGTTATGATAACTCAACGAACCATTTCCGTTGTGTTATGTTAACTCATGGAACCATTTCCGTTGTGTTATGTTAACTCAACGAACTAGTAATAAACAAATAATTTTATAATAAGAATATTACCACGTGCAAAAATAACAACTTAAGTTTCTAACGCTAACCTAACGCGTTGCCTTAGTGTTCAATATGGCAACTCAACGTATTTAGTTATGTTAACTTAATGAGTTAAACATGTGCACCTCACACGATACAATACAACATTCGTAACTTATAATTTCACCACGTGTATAACACTAACTTAACAAGTTCGTCTGTTCTTTTACTCACTAACTTAACGAGTTATCACGTGACTTATTTTAACCTTTAAGCCTCTAACTTTTTATTTATTTATTTATTTATATAATTCTATCCTTTTCATTCATCAGGGGATAGTCCTGCAAAATTTGGAGTCATTAAAAATTTGCTAAAGGACAATACAAGACTCTATGTATTGAACTAAGAAATTAGAAAATAATTCTTCGGTATAACCGGAAAAAATTCGATTTAACCGAGTGCCCAGAACGGTCTAACCGTCAACTAGATACCGGTTAAACCGAAGTGAGAAATAAGGGTTGATTGGTCGGTGAAATTGAGTGTTGTATTCGGTCTGACCGAAGATGAAGCGGTGTAACTGTAAATAGGGCGGTCAAACCGAGTTTCAGAAAAAAATCAATAAAACCATCGGAATAACGGTTAAACCTAAAATCGAGAGAATCTACTGAGGTCGGTGTAACCGTGTCGGATATACGGTTCGATCGGAGCAGTTCGGTCTTAACCGTGGATTGTAGACGGTCTTACCGACAGACTAAGGGTCAGTACGATCGAAGAACTGGTTCCGTGTGAACATAGCTAAGATGGAAAAAGATGTCAAACCTTGAGTTGAGAGGGCGTTTCTTCCAAGGTCAGGTTTGAGTCGGCAGACGAATAAATCTTCGTTAGATGTGACCTTTCTTCTGTAGATCTTGTATTTTGAGTCCTGAATCAATTTGCTCTGGTATTGAAACCTTGAATGTAATAAATAATCTGTGATATGATAGAGGAAGGGTTAGGCTTTTTATTTCCATAAATTATCTCACATCTGTGTTTCCACAAACTCCAAAGAGTTATTGCCGTAAGATATTTATAAAATTGATTTTGTGAAGATTTTTGTCGTGAATAAAGCTGTTGTCTGCTCCAGATTTCCCAGTTATGTATAGGTTTTGCTGTAGTCAATAGTCAAAGCCAACTGATAACGTTTAGAGTAAATGAGCATTGATAAAAAATATGATTGATTGATTCGATGGAGTTCCTACAAAAACTGCATATAGAAGGTAGGTGATGACCCATATGTTTTTTGGCTTCATCCACGAGGAGGAACTTTTTATTGAGTTTCCAAAGGAAAATAGATACTTTTGTAGGAATTTTAATACTCTAAAAACCCAATAGATTTTTGTTCCGTGGTAGATGATTTCTAATAGAATTCTAAGCGGCTTTGATAGAAAATCTTGAAATCTGTAGTTCTTGATTATACCTGTGCCACGTTCTGCCTAAAGTTTTGCCAATGTTGATGTCTTTGTGAATATTAATAATTTGCTCCATATTGCCATAGATTGCCTTAATGGCTTCCGCCCAGATGCCTTTATTATTGATCAATTTATGTATTTGCTTTAGCTGGAAAGCAATCAATTGATCTTTTAAATTTCTAATATCTAGCCCTCCTTCTATAATGGGAGTAGAAATCTTTTCCCATTTAAGCCAATGAAAATTTTTCTAGGTACTATCTCCAGACTAGAAAAAGCGTGCACAAATATTGTTGATTTTTTGAATAATTCCAATAGGAAGGGGCAGTACTAATAAAGTGTGTATAGGAATAGAATTTAATACATGCTTAATTAGCATTAATCTCCCCCCTTGGCTGAGGAATTTAGCCTTCCAACCTGCAACTTTATTTTGAATTTTGTCAATGAGATATTGAAAGTATTTAAGGCGAGATTGACCTTTGAAGATAGGGCAGCCGAGATAGATGAAAGGCCAATTTCCTTGAGTACATCTAATCATTGTGGAGAAAAAATTCTTTCTGTGTTCCGAACTTTTTTTCGAGATATAGTAGTTACTCTTTCTGTAGTTGATTTTTTGTCCCGTTGATGATTCATATTGCTGCAGAATGGTTAGTGCTTTGTCTAGCCTTGATTTACGGCCATTTAGAAAAAGAAGAGCATCATCGGCAAATAGCAAATGGGATATTTTCCAATGTCTACTTTGGCATTTATAAGGGACATAATATTGCTCCATTTGCATTTTAAAGAAAGCCCTGGACAATAATTCTTCAGTGATAATGAAGAGAAGAGGAGAAAGCGGGTCACCTTGGCGTAATCCTCGGGTTAGATAAAATACTTGAGAGTTAGCTCCATTGAACAGGACTGAGGTAGGGTTTGCCGTTATACATCTTGTAATTAAATCAATAATATTTGTGTCGAATCCGAAGGCAGCAAGAGTGTCAAAAATAGCTGACCATTCCATTCTGTCAAATGCTTTTTCCATGTTGAGTTTAATAATAATGTTCCCCCCTCGATGGCCTTGGTCTATATATTGTATGAGCTCCTGAGTGAGAGATATATTATCAAAAATACTTCTGTCTTTGATAAATGTTGTTTGAGTGCTAGATATAATGTTGGGTATGATATCCCCAATCCAATTAGCTAATATTTTGGCAATACATTTATAGGAGATGTTGCATAAGCTAATAGGGCGAAAGTCTGAAAAATCCTCTAGTTGTTTCTTCTTAGGTATTAGAGTAATGAAAGTAGCTTTCCATTTACCATTAAGAGGAGATCCTGTGAAGAAACTTTGAACTACATGACAGAAATCATTACCGATAATGTTCCAAAAGTGTTTGAAGAATTTAGTAGTGAAATCATCTGGACCTGGAGCTTTATTATTGGGAAGATCAAATACAACATCTTTAATCTCATAGATGGTGGGAATATCCCATAGTTTCTTGTTATCTTCCGTAGTAAGAATAGTTGGAATATTGCTGATCATGTTATCAATCATTTGAGTGTGTTGGGACGTCAATAATTTGTTGAAATAATTTTTCCCATTGATTTTGAGTTGATCACTAGTAATATTGGACGTATTTGATTTAAGCATACTCCTGAAACAATCCTTCGTGCTTCTTCTTTTGATAATCTGATGAAAATATTTTGTGTTACGATCCATATCCTTCATCCAATCAATATGCGTAGATTGGCGAAAGAAGAGAAAATGACGGTAATTATTTTTCCGGAGGGCTTCTTGGTAGTTGTGGAGACAAGAAATTTTATCTAGAGTGCATCCTGTGATATTTTGTTGGAAATCCTGTTCCAGAGAATTAATTTGTCTAATTATCTTCTCCTCTTCTTCGAAAATATTGCCCACACTTTCAGCATTCCATATCTTTAGTTTCTCTTTGAGTAGCTTGAGTTTAGCACTGAAATTAGTAATAGGATTACTATAGCTGAGACTCTACCACACTGCTTGAATCATATTTGGTAGTTCTTCATACGTCAGCCACATATTTTTAAAGCGAAATACTATCGGACCCCATGAGATAGAATTCCTATTCTTAAGGATAATATAAGCATGGTCTGAATAGACTCGATTGCCATAGGATATCTCTTCTGTGATATGAGTGGCCATATGAGAGTTGATTAAAATGCGGTCTAATCTGGCATACCTTCTGTCAGTATCTACTCGATTATTACACCAAGTAAATTGATTCCCACTGGGAGAAGGTTCTGTGAGTAGATTGTTGTGAATAAATTCGTTGAAGTCCTGCATAGCTGATTGGTGGTTATGGAGCATATTTTTGGTTTCTCCAATATGTCTGACCACATTAAAATCTCCCCCTAAAATCCAGCATGATTTGTCAACAAGCAAATTGGTCTCTGATAATTGATTCCAGAGTTGGTGTCTGGTATACTGATTGCATGAGGCATAAATGACTGAAATGAATAGATCCTTATAGGGAGCATTTAATACTTTATAAGTACAGACTTGAGGATGCATTTCTTCGATCTGAAAAATAAAATTATCCGACCAAAAAGTGCAAATTTTATGATTGCCATAGTGATAATTCCAATTGATATTATCAACAAATTTTTGAGTATCTTCGGGCTTCATAAAATGTTCTAATATGCATATTGCCTCTAAATTTTCTATTCTAATGAGATTTTTAAGATAAATTTGGGTTGATCGATTGATCAGCCCACGACAATTCCAAAATAAGATATTTATAAAATCTGGTAAGTAGAGAGAGACTTATTGTGAATTGATGCTAACACTTCGAGATGATTCGGCATCATTAGAGATCTTACTTTTTTTCTGTCTCAGACGAATGCTTTGTCTCTTTGATCTGGTTACTCTGTAGTCCTGTTGTGATATGGTATCTTCTGTGTCAGATTGGTGGTTGCTTGAGGAAAGGGATTCGTCTTCTGAATCGGATTCTGCTGACAGTTGTTCTAAGCCTCTAACTTAACGAGTTCTCACGTGACCTCTATACAAACAGAACTCTAACTTAACGAGTTGTCTAAACGTGCACTGTTCATGATATAGAAGATATAACATTAAAATATATCATGCTTTTCAATAAAAACACACGTTAACTTAACGTTTAGCTAAATGAGAAATTAATGCAACGAAACGACTAGTTATTAACTTCAGATCTAATACAGACAAGTATTTATATCAGTAAGCTTTTTCTGTATTAATTGATGATTTTAATTTCTTTTCACAAGCAATAGTAATTGAGCAAATATGATTATTTTCATTCAGCACACATCATCAAAACAAAAATACTCAACACCAGCCCTCCTTCTACAATGGGAGTGGAAATTTTTTCCCATTTAAGCCAATGAAAATTTTTTTGGGTACTATCTCCAGACCAGAAAAAACGTGCATAGATATTGTTGATTTTCTAAATGATTCTAAAAGGAAGGGGCAGCACTGATAAAGTGTGTATAGGAATAGAATTTAACACATGCTTAATTAGCATTAATCTCCCCCCTTGGCTAAGGAATTTAGCCTTCCAACCTGCAACTTTATTTTGAATTTTGTCAATGAGATATTGAAAGTATTTAAGGCGGGATTGACCTTTGAAAATAGGGCAGCCGAGATAGATGAAAGGCCAATTTCCTTGAGGACATCCAATCATTATGGAGAAAAAAATCTTTCTATGTTTTAGACTTTTTTTTGAGATATAGTAGTTACTCTTTCTGTAGTTGATTTTTTGTCCCGTAGAGGATTCATATTGCTGTAGAATGGTTAGTGCTTTGTCCAACATTGATTTGCGGCTATTTAGAAAAAGAAGAGCATCATCGACAAAGAGCAGATGAGATATTTTCCAATGTCTACTTTGGCATTTATAAGGGACATAATTTTGCTCCATTTGCATTTTAAAGAAAGCCCTAGATAATAATTCTTTAGTGATAATGAAGAGAAGAGGAGAAAGTGGGTCACCTTGGCGTAATCCTCGGGTTGGATAAAATACTTGAGAGTTAGCTCCATTGAAAAGGACTGAGGTAGGGTTAGACGATATACATCTTGTAATTAGATCAATAATATTTGTGTCAAATCCGAAGGCAATAAGAGTGTCAAAAATAGCCGACCATTCCATTCTATCAAATGCTTTTTCCATGTCAAGTTTAATAATAATGTTCCCCCCTCGATGGCCTTGGTCTATATATTGTATGAGTTTCTGAGTGAGAGATATATTATCAAAAATACTTCTGCCTTTGATAAATGATGCTTGAGTGCTAGATATAATGTTGGGTATGATATTTGCAATCTGATTAGCTAATATTTTGGCAATACATTTATAGGAGATGTTGCATAAGCTAATAGGATGAAAGTCTAAGAAATCCTCTAGTTGTTTCTTCTTAGGTATTAGTGTAATGAAAGTAGCTTTCCATTTACCATTAAGAGGAGATCCTATGAAGAAACTTTGGATTGCAAGACAGAAATCATTACCGATAATGTTCCAAAAGTGTTTGAAGAATTCAGTAGTGAAGCCATCTGGACCTGGGGCTTTGTTATTAGGGAGATCAAATACAACATCTTTAATCTCATTGATGGTGGGAATATCCCATAGTTTCTTGTTATCATCCGAAGTAAGAATAGTTGGAATATTGCTGATCACGCTATCCATCATTTCAGTATGTTGGGACATCAATAATTTGCTGAAATAGTTTTTCCCATTGATTTTGAGTTGATCACTAGTAATTTTGGATGTATCTGATTTGAGCATACTCCTAAAACAATCCTTCGTACTTCTTCTTTTGATAATCTAATGAAAATATTTTGTGTTACGATCCATATCCTTCATCCAATCAATATGTGTAGATTAGCGAAAGAAGAGAAATTGACGGTAATTATTTTTCCGGAGAGCTTCTTGATGATTGTGGAGACAAGAAATTTTATCCAGAGTGCATCCTGTGATATTTTGTTGGAAATTCTGTTACAGAGAATTAATTTGTCTAATTATCTTCTCCTCTTCTTCGAAAATATTGCCCACACTTTCAGCATTCCATATCTTTAGTTTCTCTTTGAGTAGCTTGAGTTTTGCACTAAAATTAGTAATAGGATTATTATAGCTGAGGCTCTGCCACATTGCTTGAATCATATTAGGTAGTTCTTCATACGTCAGCCACATATTTTTGAAGCGAAATACTGTCGGTCCCCATGAGATAGTATTCCTATTCTTAAGGATAATATATGCATGATCCGAATTTACTCGATTGCCATAGGATATCTCCTCTGTGATATGAGTGGCCATATGAGAGTTGATTAAAATGCGATCTAATCTGGCATACCTTCTGTTAGTATCTGCTCGATTATTACACCAAGTAAATTGATTCCCACGATGAAAAGGTTCTGAGAGTAGATTGTTGTGAATAAACTCGTTGAAATCCTGCATAGTTGATTGGTGGTTGCTTGAGGAAAGGGATTCGTCTTCTGAGTCGAATCCTTCTGACAATTGTTCTAATTTTTCTTTTAAAATTTCCAGGGAATATTGATTCTGTGTGGTGCTGGTATCCTCTTGATTTAATAAAATATGTTCGGTCATAGGATGCTTGTCTGGTAAGCTTGCCGCAGAGATCTGTTCAAAGGACTGCTCATTTTCTATCGGAGAGATGGCTGACTTTTTTAATCGTCTATTGCGTGTAACCAATTTCCATTCTGAATCGGTCAGAGCCTAAAGCAGTACTGCAGTTTCTGTATCTTGTGGCAGTTTGATTTGAAAATTTGGAGAAACTGGCGATCTTTCTTCTGTTTGTTGCATGATATTCTCCGGTTCTATTGGGTTTTATATCTACAATTTTTCTAGAGTCATCTTTATTCAACTTGGTGATAGCACTCATTGGTGTATTCTTTGTTTTAATGTTGTCTAAACCAAACCTCTTTAATAAATCTTGAGTATATTTTTCTTGTGAAATAAAAGTACCCTAATCTAATTGCTTAATTTGTAAGCCTAAGGATGGACATACTCATTTCAAATTGATTAGTCATGTCTTTCGAAAAAGATTCAACTAATTTATCATTTGTTGCTCCAAATATGATGTCATCTACATAAATTTGAACTACCAATATATCTTTTTCAATCTTCTTAATAAAAAGAGTGTGATTTGCCTTTCCCATAGAATACCTTTTTTCCATAAGAAATTTAGATAGTCTCTCATACCAAGACCTAGGGGCTTGTTTAAGGCCATATAGTGCCTTCTTAAGCTTATAAACATACTCAGGATGTTTTGAATCTTCAAAACCTAGAGGTTGTTTTATATAAACTTCTTCTTTTATATATCCATTTAAAAAAGTAGTCTTAACATCCATTTGATATAATTTGAAATCCATATAACAAGCATATGCTAACAAAATTCATATTGATTCTAGTCTAGCAACAGGAGCAAATGTTTCATCATAGTCAATTCCTTCCTCTTGCTTATAACCTTAGGCAACTAACCTAGCTTTATTTTTAACTATATGTCCATCCTGATCTACTTTGTTTCTAAATACCTACCTTGTTCCTATTATAGACTAATTTTCAAGTGTTGGAACTAGATCTCATACCACATTTCTTATAAATTGATTTAGCTCATCTTGCATAACTAAATACCAAAATTCATCTTCTAAGGCATCTTCAATTTTCTTAGGTTCTAGTAAAGAAACAAATGAGTAAGCACCACAAATGTTGACTACTGATAACCTAATCCTAACTCCTTGATTAGGATCGCCTATTATCTGATCAATAAGATGAGATGAAGCATAACGCCAATTTCTATGTTGTTCTACATTTTCTATAGGTATGACATTATTTTCTTCTAAATCTTCATTATTTAGGTTTATATTTCTTATTCCGTTAGATAATCTCTCAATTTCTCTATCAACATCATTTGATACTATTTCTGGGAGAATTTCTGAATTAAAGTTTTCAGTATGTCTAAAATCCAAATGAGAATTTTTATGAAATTTCACATGTAGGGTTTCCTCAAAGGTTTTTGTTGATTTGTTATATACTCTATATGCCTTACTTCTAATGGAATAACCAACAAAAATACCCTCATCTGATTTGACTCTAAATTTGTCTCTTCGTTCCTTAGTGTTTAAAATAAAACACTTACAGCCAAAGGGTTTTAAATAACTTATTTTGGGAACCCTGTTATACCATATCTCATAAGGAGTTTTATCCAAAATTGGTCTTAGATGTACTCTATTTATAACATAATATGCTGTATGAATTGCTTCTACCTAGAGAGATAGGGGTAATTTATTTTCATTTAGCATGGTTTTGGACATTTCTTGAAGTGAACTGTTTTTATGTTCTACTATTCCATTTTGTGAATGAGCTCTTGGAAATGAATACCTATGATCTATGCCTAAATCTTCACAAAAGGTGTCCATTTAATCATTATCAAATTTTGTACCCATGATCACTCCTAAGTTTTTTAATTTTAAGATTTTACTCATTCTGAGCTTTATTACAGAATATCTTAAATATTTCAAAAACTTTAGTTTTATTAGCTAGAAAATAGACCTAAGTAAATCTAGAATAGTCATCAACTAGTACAAAAGCATAATGTTTACCTCCTAGACTAGTTGTCCTAGTAGGTCCAAATAAATCCATATGCACTAGTTCTAATACTCTTTTGCTTGTTATTTCATTTAAACATTTAAAGGATGTTTTATGTAATTTACCTAGTTGACATGCATCACACAAACTCTTTCGAGTACTTAATACTAGGAAAACCTCTAACTAGATTCTTTTTAGACAGCTTTTGTAATAATTTTAAGTTTGAGTGTCCTAGCCTTCTATGCCATAAAATAACTTCATCCGATTTTGCAATTAAGCAAGCATTGTCTTTAATAATATCAAAAGGCAAATTCAAAATACAAACGGATCCTTTCTTGTATGTAGTGAATAAAATTTCATTTGTAGACATGTCCATAATTTTACAAGAATCTTTTTCAAAAATTACTCTGTAAAACTTCATTAAAGTAGGAACACTCAATAAATTAAAACCTAAGTTTTCCACTAATAAGACATCATTTATAAAATATTTTTCAGTAACTTGAACCTTGCTAGACCCAAGGATATTTGTTTTGCTTTTATTTCCAAAGGTAACTTGTCCGTTCTTGGTCTTTATTACTTTTTTAAGTAATCGTATATCTCTAGTTATGTGGTTGGATGCTCCACTGTCCATTATCCATTTTGATTTGTGTACCTACAAAACAGTTAAGAAGAGATTTTATCTCTTGGAACCCATTTCTGAGTGGGTCCAAGAATTTTAGAGAGAGTCATATCAAAATAATCAATATTTTTAAACTTCAACTTATCTATTTTCTGATAATTATTCTTGCGTTTATTTCTCTTCGTGTTATAATTATCAGAACATTTATCTCTATGTAAACCAGAGTTGAAATTTTCATTTCTAACATTATTTGATTGTTGATTCCAATATCCGATAATTTTTAAATATAAAGAAAACTAATCAAAAATATTAAAATTCTCAAATGTCTTAGCTTGATTTTTCTGAAAATTTCTTTTGAAATTCTTGCATCATGTGTTATCATTTATATGCTACATTTTATCAATTTGCACATATTTATCTCTCTTTTTAATCACACACGGAATAGTTTTTCTCTTACTATTCTTAGTACTAGCAATAAAGACATTACTTTTAGCAGTACCATCATGCAATATATAATTTTCAAAAGATGCGTCGTGTAAACCAATACCATGTTTTTCTACATTTGATATTTTACTACTAAGCTCATTTGTTATAGTTTGACTATTATTCCATTTACTTAATATAGCCTTTTGATCGCAGACCTTAATCTTTAACATATCAATTTCTAAATTTAAATCAGTAATAGTCAATTTCAGTTTTTCAATTTCATAGATCATTTTTTTATTATCAACAATTAAATTTTCACAATTAGCATGTAATTTTCTTTCTATTATAGTAAACTTTAAAATTTCCAATGCATGCTTTTGATTTTCTTCTTTAAATTTATTCAACGTAGAGTTCAGAAAATCAATCTTATTTTCAGATTCATCTAGCATTTTCCTAGTGTTCTTTCCTTTTGTTTTTACCTTCTTACATTTTCTAGCCAGTTTATTGTATTCAACAAGTAATCCATCAAAACTATCAAAATTAGCATTTTGATCAAAGGATAGCCCACTGGATTTCGCCATGAAGCATACGTTTGCCAGATTTTCTTCTAAATCTGATGTTGATGAGGATTCATTGTCTGATGTTGAATCTTTTGTTTCTTCACTTTGTGAAGTTGAAGAGTCATCCCATGTCACTTTAAGTGTCCTTCTCTTTCTAAATTTCTTACTCCTGAAATTTCTCCTCAAATTCTTCTTATCTTTGTTGAGAGGATAATCAATTTGAAAGTGACCTAGTTTGTTGCACTTGTAGCATATGATTTTGTCTTTCATGAATGACTTCTTCTCTATATCTCCAAATGTCTTTGCTGACCTGAAGTTTCTACGTTTCTTCAATAGATTTCTAAATTTTCTGGTCAACAACAGTAAATCATCATCAGAATCACTAGTGATTTTTGAGACTTTATTAGCCTCAAAAGTCAGATCCCTTCTAGGATTTTTCCCTTTTGGATCTAAATGTTGTACTTCATAGGCTATCAGATTTCCTATGAGATCATCGAGAGTATATGTATTTAAATCTTTAGACTCTTCGAAAAATGTTGTCTTTTGAGCCCAAATTTTAGTTAAAGATCTAATAATCTTTCTTACCAAGTCTTTTTCCTTGATTTTCTTACCTAAAGATTTTAATGAATTTACAGTCTCAAGAAAACGGGAAAACATATCAGAGATACTTTCATTTTCGTGCATTTGAGAAAGCTCATATTTATGTACTAACATATTAATCTTAGATTCTTTGACCTGGTTAGTACCTTCATTGGCAACTTCTAATGCATGTCATATCTCATATGCAGTTTGATATGTAGAAACTTTGTTAAATTGATCATGAGATAAAGCACAAAATAAGATGTTTAAACCTTTAGCATTCAGTGTCATTCGCTCCTTTTCATCAAAAGTCCAAGTATCATATGGAGTCGTAACTAACACTATAGGATTGCTAATTATATGTCATAGTTTGAAATCAATTGACTGAAAGAATACTTTCATTCTATATTTTCAATAGCCATAATTGCTACCTTCGAACAAAGGAGGACGATTAGTGGTCTATCCTTCAGTCATAACTAAGATTTCAATACTATCCATTTTAAACAAATGATCCTAAGTAAATGATAGGAAAAACTAATTTCTAACTAGAGAAATGAAAGCTTTTTAGATGCTTTGATACTAGATGTAGCAGAGTGTAGGCAATCTGACAATAATAAAAGCTCTGCTACTAGTTGTAAGAGAGCGTAGGCAATCTGACAATAATAAAAACTCTGATACCAATTGTAGGATCGTTGTATCACAAGAGGGGGGTGAATTGTGTCTTTAGTAATTAAAATTACCAACGGATAAAACAAGAGCACAAAACACTCGTAAATGAAATTCTATTCTTTATAAACTTTAAAGATAGAATTTACAATATCTTTTCAGCTCAATTCCCTTCTTGACGGTTTTGATACAATAATGTCTGATATACAATTCAAATAGAAAAATGAAATCCTTATTCAAAACTAATTTCGAATTGTATAAAACTTGATCTTTATACATGTAGCTCATTTCCTTCTTTTTGCTTAGCTTTTGTATCTCTTCTTCTCTAGTTGTCGAATTTCTAGACTTCTTGCGTTTGCAGCTCTTTTTCTGAAATTGCTTGGAATTTCGAACTTCTTCTAATGTTGGGGAACTTTTCTGAATATGAATATTCAAACTTAACTTTTCAGTTAAGGATCTGGATTGAATATTCAGACTTGGCTTTTGAGATTGGGATCCTTGATTGTAATGTAGCTCGTACTCTCTATTTGTAGTCGAATTATGTTTTCACGTTCAACATGTTCATCCACTTAATCCATAATTCATAATTCACGTACTAATTTTTTCTTTAATCCAAATTACTATCTTTTTGAATTTCCACTTTCTCCACTATCATTTTGAATTTCCACGATCTCCACTTGTAGATTCACCGAAACTTTATCTTCCTAGAGTCTTGTAGACTATCTTCTAACTCTTTGTTTTAGTCAAACACTTATCATTTAAGTTCTGTAAAAACTCGAATACTTATCTGTAACTCTTCAAGTTTTTGCACCTGCAAAACGCGTGACTGAACATAGAAAATTTATTTGTTCATTAGTCATTTTATAAAACTCAAATAGTTATCTATCCATGTATATAAAAACTCGAACAATTATCTAACTCTTCGATTTTCATTACCGAATGCACATTAAAAACACACGTGCAGATAACTTAACTATACGAGTTTTTAACATAACTATTCGATAAAAACGAAACGTTAACTATCCGAAAGTTTACCTATCGAAAATCTAACTATTCGAAAACTTTAACTATCCAAAAACTTTAACTATCTGAAAGTTAACTATCCAAAATAAAAATGAAACTTTTCGATAACTTGTTAACATTTAATTACGTGACAATTATACTTAGAGAATATTATTTAAACTTATTTAAAAACTTTAATAAAGTATATATCATCAAAAAAAAATTCCTAACATTCTTAGATCCAAATAGGCCAAGATATGTCTATAAACTTCAAAGAGCACTCTATAGGTTAAAGCAAGCTCCACAAGCTTGGTTTAATTGTATGAAGTATCTTCTACTAGAGCAAGGTTTTGTTGCATCAAAGTGTGATATGTCACTATTCATCAAGAAGAAAGGGCAAGAAGTTACTTACATTTTTATATATGTAGATGATATAATCATAATAGGTTCCTCTTCATAGGTGGTTAATCATATTATTGACCTTTTGTCAAAAAACCTTTGCAACATGCAACCTTGGTAACGTGCACTATTTCTTGGATGTAGAAGTAAGAAGAGATAAACACAATCTACATCTTAATCAATCAAAATGTTTAGTAGATGTATTGAAGAAATTTAAGATGAAGAAGCTAAGCCTTGTTAGTCTCTTATGTCTTCTAAAACAAAGTTAAAGAGCAATTTAGGTGATATACTCAAAAACCCCATAGAATATCAAAGTATGGTGGGTGTCTTACAATACTTGTGTATAACAAGATCTGATATATCATATTTTGTAAATAGAGTTTGCCAATTTTAAGTTGCACCAACCATAGATCATCTTAAGGCAGAAAAGACTAAAGTACTTGAAAAACACTATTACTCATGGTCCTTGTTATAAGAAATCAAATTCAACATATGTCAATGCATTCAATGACGTCGATTGGGGAGGAGACTTTAATGAAAGACACTCACATTCAAGGTTTTGCATCTTCTTCGGTAGAAATCTAAATCATGGTCCTCAAGAAAACAAAACTTTGTTTCGAGATCAAGCACAAAAGTTGAGTACAAGGCTTTTTGTTTGGCTGCTTGTGAAGTGATATGTCTGAAGATGCTTACTTCAAGAGCTAAGAATTTCAATTCTCACTCGTCATTTGGTGTGACAATTTAAGTGTAATTTATCTTACTGCCAATCTTATACAACATTCAAGAATGAAGCACCTTGAAATGGATTTTCACTTCATCCATGATCATGTCAGCCAGAGAAATTTCAAATTTCATTTTGTGAAATCTGTTGATCAACGTGTGGACCCCTTGATGAAGCCAAAATTTTCAAGAATTCTATGGCAAGCTGGTTTTGATAGCACCACCATCAACTTGAGGGGGGCTATTAGAATAGATAATCTTTATTCCCTCTTTTCGTATATGCTTTTCTTCGGCTGATCCATGACGTGCTAATTCCATGGGTTGGTTATTTTTTGTCTTCTTTAAGAAAACTCTAGAAGACTATGGCTATATAAATATCCTTGTATTCTCTATGTTTCAATTAAGGAAAAAGTTCATCCAAAACCTTCTTCACCGCTCGTTCTTCTTCCCTTCTTCTCCTTATTGGTTGTTGATTTATATATATATAACTACATCAAGGGAAAAAAGGGAAAGGGTTTTACAAAAAATGATATGAACATATATCTATAGCGAGTTTAAATAAAATGTTATGTTATCTTAATCTTTTATGATAAACAAAAAGTATGTTACATTTTTTATAGATATAACAAACATTTCATTTAAGATAATAGACTTTTCAAAATATCATGAAAATATAAATATTCAGTAACGCATATCTTTCATGTTTCATATGTAATATATTAGATATAATTGTGTTAGATACTAAAATAAGGTTTATGTATTTGAAATTGGACAAAAATAAATTTAAATTTTGTCCATTTTTGAATATTAGTATACATGAAATTACAATACTGACAAGAATTGTAATTTTATGTTATAAGATAAAAACATAAATTTAAATTCTCATCTTTCCATGAAAATTCCAGTTTCACCTTTTCTTCAAGTGAATATTTAAATTTTGTTATTAAATATAAGGTTATATTAAGATCATATGAATGTCCAATGATATCATTATATGACATGTTAAATAAATAATAATGTAATAAATTTATTAATTAGTTGAATTAATTAATTAATTACATCTATATTACATCATTGTTAAACACAAACATATAATTTCAATTCTATTACTTTCTTACATGTATACAAACACCTCAATGTTAAATTTATATTTAATTCTTAAATATGTACAAATACATAAATTTTAAATTTTATCTAATTCTATTACTAACTAAAATTTCAATTCCATTATATTCAATTAGAAGTGCACAAACAAGCTTTAAAAGGTTATTTGTACCATTGGAAAATAAGGGAAAGGAAAATTTAGAAATTGTTTTTGAATTTTTCTAGCATTTGTACATATAGAAAATTTAGAAAAAAATTTCTTGATTTGTCGACATATAAAAGGTGTTCGGTTTTTGAATTTTCAAACCTTATGCCTATAAAATTCATTTTTTACTCATTGAGGGTTCGATTTAGGGATGATTAAATTAAGTAATTAAAGTTTAAATCAAGAATTAAAGATTTAATTAAGCGATTAACATTTTGGTTAGGGACTAAAAATAAGTAAATGAAGGATTACTTTAAGAGATTAAGTTAAGTAATGTGAGTAATTTAATTAAGTGATACAAGTAGTTTAAGTAGGTTATTTAATTAAATGATTTAAATATTAAATTAAATGATTAAATATTAAATTAAATGATTTTCTATTACATGAAAAATACATAAGTTTTAATTTATGGCATTATCCATCCGTTATAGAAATACTTAAATTTTAAATTTTGTTAAATACAATACACAAATACAACAGAGTAGAGATTAAAATAACAAAATTGAAATTAAATTTGTTATTTTCTTTTCTTTTATTTTTTAAAATTTTCTTTGAGTGTCTTCTTACGGTGAATAACGACACTTCACAAAGGAGTGGAGTGCCGCGTTACAGAGGCTGATTGTTTGATGGCGGTCACGCATGCATGGAAAGCGAAACGGGCGTGTGACGAGATCTGCGCGGAAGAAGACGGGTTGTGTGATTAGTCAAATCATATTCTTAACGTAACAAATTCTAAGAAAAATCGAGAGAATTTTGATCGGTATTTTGGAATTCATTTTTCAAAATCGGAGAATCATCGATGGATTTTGCTGACTTCAAAATTAAAATAGAATAAAAAATTCCAAAAGAATTCTGTGTAATAATTGAAGATCACGATTTTTTGTTATGTAATCAAACCAAATTAATACAAAATGTTTTTATTATTTAAAGTTTGGTAACCAAACGTAAACTAGTTACAAGATTATGTAAATAATTAATTTTGTCATTTACACTTATGTTTAATTCAAATTTTAAAAATAATAATAACATAAATTTTATAATATTATTAAAAATATATATAATACAGTTACTTGATTCACAGACAATAGAATATGGTTTAATAATTAGCCGTAAACGTTTGCACTCGGAAGCAAACGTCGCTTGACACGTGACGGTGACGAGAATCATGAGGAAATGTCTTGATTGTAAATTTTAAAAAAACAAGAGGCGCGCCAATCCAAGCACTGCCAACTCCGCCTGTCGTCCAAAACTCACACCCGTGACGAAGTAAACGTCGACATGTATATCTAATAATAATAATATCTGCATCTCACACTATCCACGCATGTCCGGGCCAGTCCGGCGATACATAGTAATAATAATAATTATTATTATTATTATAACAGCAATATCGGTATCAGCGCCATCCATCCGCCGCCATGCCTTGCCTTCTTCATCTCCTCCTCTGCTACTCCTTCTTCGTGTGTCGGGCATCGGCAGGGAACGAGACGACGTCGGCGTGCAAGGGTGCGCCGGCGATCTTCGCGTTCGGGGACTCAACAGTCGACTCCGGCAACAACAACTTCCTCCCGACGGCGTTCCGCAGCAACTTCCCTCCCTACGGAAGAGACTTCGTCGGCCATAGGCCCACCGGCAGGTTCTCCAACGGGAGGCTTACCACGGACTTTATCGGTGAGTTAAGTGGTGCTTCTGTAACCTGTGCGAGTACGACAATGACAACAGCTGTTCTAATTAGTAACTTGGAAGCTTCCTTGGTGGTGGTGTCGTAGCTTCTTATTTGGGCCTCAAGGATCTCTTGCCCCCGTATCTGGACTTGGGTCTTGGGTTACACGAGCTCTTGACCGGCGTCAGCTTCGCGTCCGCCGGCTCCGGCTTCGACCCTTTAACTGCTCAACTCTCCGTACGCTCCTCCTTTTCCCCAAACCGGAATGAATGATTTCGATTGCTTCTTTCCGATAGGTCATATCGACGATCGGATAAGAAGGGGGTGAGTCTGGTGATGTCGAACCGTCTTCTTGATCTGTAGGGAGTGATTCCGGTGGCGTTCCAACTTGGAGTCTTCAGGACCTACCGGGCAAGAATGGAGCTCATGGTCGGAGAAGACAGAACAGAGGAGATCATACGGCGGGCCGTCTTCGTCGTGAGTGCCGGGACGAACGACTTCGTTGAGAACTACTTCGCCCTTCCGACGAGGAGGAAGCACTACACCATCGAGGAGTACCAGACCTTCTTGTTGCAGAAGATCGGCCATTTCCTTCGGGTTAACCAAAAAGCTACCCTCTTGGTAAGTCATCATTTTTCTGTTGGATTAACTGTCGTGATGGACAGGAGTTGCAAGAGCTGGGTGCGAGGAGGATCGTCGTGGCGGGTCTGCCTCCGATGGGCTGCTTGCCGGTGGTGATCACGCTCAATTGGCGTGGCAGGTTCCAGGAGAGACGCTGCATCGAGTCCTTCAATTCCCTATCCAAATCCTTCAACGCCAAGCTCCAGGAGGAGCTACACCAGAGTTCCTACTCCGGCGGAGCTAGGATTTCCTACGCCGACATCTACACTCCCGTCGCCGACGTGATCGGGGCTCCGGCCGAGTTCGGTAATTACACATACCACCACTCCAACCAAACCTGGTACTAGGTAAGTTAATTTCACCTCCCCACCGTCATCACACCGAACCTTCCTCGCCGTCTCAGGTTTCCGGCAGACGACGAGCGGCTGCTGTGGCACCGGACTGGTGGAGGCCTCGTTCCTCTGTAACACCAAATCGCTGGTGTGCCCGGACGCGTCCAAGTACGTCTTCTGGGACTCCATCCACCCCACGGAGAAGGCATACGATATCGTCTTCGACTCCATTCGCCCCGCCATCGACGTCTTATGCCGATGAGTCGAGTTGTTCCGTCACCGGCAATCCTAATTACCCTTCTTTTTTTAGTCATAATTCAAGGTTGATAATAAGTGTGACAAATTACTGATTAATCATGAATAAAGATTGGCAGTATTTTTTACGTACATCTACGGAAAATGTTTCTTGTAGTGTGAAATTTATCTCTTGGATGCATGAGCTAACTGATTATAAATACATGGTAAAATTTTTAATTAAATTAAAAGTAAATTACCGCATAATTTTGGTCAATTTTCAAAACTACTCCCATTGTCGGCATGACTGCACTCGAGCGAACGCGCTCCCGCACGTCGGGCGAACTCCCGAAATGGCCCGACGGCTAACGAGCGGCCTTCCGCTAGCACGACTGGCGCCTCTCGGTTTTCTCCTCTCCGGAGGGATCCTCTTCTCGAGGGAGAAGGACGGCAGCCGCACGATCATCCGATCGAGCTTCCCCTTCACTGTGTCACCATCCTCCTGTGAAATCCCCAAGCCATCGGCGACTAACTCCCAAACTTCGTCACAGACATCGAGCTCACGTCCCACACCAACATGAGAGCTTCCATCCGAGCATTGGTGGTCGGCACAGATACCGTCCAAGCTTAGCACCTTCTTTATCGAGCAGCATGCGTGAGCGACGTGGGGCGTGACCAGTTTAGTTTATTATTTTATAGATTTAATCTTAATGATAAAAAATTGAGTATTTAATATTAGATCATATGTTATTCTTAGGTTTCAAAAGGTTTTAATTATTCTTAGGTATGTTATCGTAGAGTTTCACTGAAAATTACTAAAAATTCAGGTAAATTGGATAGCTTCATTTTTATACTATATGTTTATAGAGTTTCCTGAAATTATCCAAAAATCATTTAACTATCAATGAGTTTTAAATTTCTTATGTTTGGACTATTTTGATTTTTGAAAGTATCTGAAATGTATTTTATTTTGAAAGGTTTCATTTTATGTACATGACAGTTTTATTTTACATGCTTTAAAGAGTATTTCGTTTAATGTTTTTAGGACACATGTTGTGATCTTAATGTATAACTTAAGTTGTACTTTAGAAGGTTTCGAATGAAATTAACCGAAATACTTTTAAGCATTGGAGAGTTACATTCTACAAGTATTCGAAATACCATTTTACCATCGAATAGTTTGTTTTAAAGGATTATTAATTACTTTCTACTACTATTTATAGGACACGTGTCTTAATTTGAACACAACTTAAGTTCGTCCCTTGAAAGGTTTCATTTGAAACTATCTGAAATGTTTTTGTCCATCGAAAGGTTTCAACTTTAAGGTTTTGATTTTCTAAAAGTATCTAATGATTTTGAAATTAAGATTTTGCTATTGTTATATGTTAACTTATTATTTTTGACAAGATATCATTTTAATTGCATATCTGATTTGATGATTATTGATCATTACTAAAAATAGATTGACACACAAGAACTTTAACAAATTTAGAGTACTTTTTAGATTAAGAATTCTCAAAGGAAAATAGAAAAACCAAATTTACAGATTATAGAACACACAAAAGGAGAAAAAGATTTTTCACAATTCTACAAACAATTAAAAGATCTTTCTACAATGTCTATTGAAGATTCAACCCTGTAGATTAATCTAGATTTCTCTCTAAGCTTTAGCAATTAACTTCATTACAGGAGTTTTTTCTATTGTGTGTTTTGAATTAATTTGAGTTATAAACTCTTAAGCTTAATCCTGTCTATTAAACTTCTAAAAAACCCTAGCTCACAAGAGTGTTGTGAGTGAACATTCATAAGGTCAAGGCCTTGGTGAAGAAAGTGAAGTGTGAGACTTCACTTGCTCAAGATTAGGGTCTTGAGTATATAAAGTTGGTGCTTTGTGTAAGGTTGTTGTTTAGCTTGAAAAACAACATTGAGAGGTTTGTTGTTTAGCCTTAGAAAAACAACACTTGTAAATGTTGTTACTTAGCTTGCAAAAGCAACTTCACTAAGGTTCATGCTTAGCCTTAAAAGTACTTAGTGAATTCTCAAGGTTGGTGCCTTGAAGAGTGGACTACCTATTTTTAGGGAACCACTATAAAATTTCATGTGTTCCTTTTGTTACTGTACTTTGATTACTATAATTGAATCATTTTAATTAGGGTTAATTAGTGTCAATTACTTTAAATTTATTAAAAGTAATTAAAACTTGCTAGGACACTATTAAACCTCCTCTAGTATGTCATTTGATCCTAACAAGTAGTATCAAAGCAAGTTATCTCTATAATAAATTTAACTAATCTTAGATAAATGGCAAAGGGTTAGCATGTACACAGATCACCTCTATTTGATGTTAACAACTATGATTTTTGGAAAAATAAAATGACTAACTTTCTTAAACCTATAGATGTAAAGGTATGGAGAGTAGTTGTTCATAGAATACAACTACCAACCATTCTAGAAAGCATGTGGTCTAATGAAGATGAGAAGAAAATTCAGATAGATGCTAAAAGAATGAATGCTTTGACTTGTGCACTCACAATTGATATTTACAACAAGATTTCTACCTGTTCTACTACACATGAAGTTTGTCGTGCATTAAAAATTAGTTATGAAGGCACCAATGAATCAAGGATACAAAAATTAGCATACTTTTGAGAAAGTATGAGATGTTTAAGCTAAAGGAGAATGAGAGTATTATTGATTTCATATATCGATTTATAGAAATTATAAATGACTTGAAAAGTCTTGGAAAAGAGTTCCCCATGAAGGAATAAGTCATTAAAGTCTTGAGAAGTCTAAATAAAGATTGGAGGGCTAAGGCTACATCTCTTCAAGACTCTAAGGATATTAGGACATTCACTCTAAAAGATCTCACTAGCAATCTGTTAGCCTATGAGACACAACTAAATGATTGGAAAGAAGAGGAAGGAGAAAGCTTAAAGAAGGTTGAAAAGAAAAAGGAGCTTGCTTTGAAAGCTCAACAACGAATTGAAGAATCTACAAATGACTTTCTTGAAGAATTGGCTTGTGTCATTCGAAAATACAAAAAATTCTGAAAGAAAGGGAAAGGCCATGATAAGGGGAAGCAATATGCTTTAAAGTGTTTCAACTACAATAGATATGGGCATTTTCAAAGTCAATGCACATATCAAAAGAAAGATGACAAAAAGAACTTTGACAAGAAGAAATCTCATGAGAAGCTGAAATACCATTAGAAAAAATTCAGTCAAGGAAAGAAGAAAGCATTCCAAGTCACTTGGGATGACTCTATTAGATTAGAAGTATCTGAAGATACCAATACTGATGGTACACAGATTGAATCCGAATATGAAGAACTAGTCAATGCTTGTTTCATGGCTAAAACAAATGAGGTACATTCTAATTCTAGAATAATTGATGCAATTATTTCTGATAATGATTCTGATATTAATCAAGAAAACTACAATGAATTACTTGAGGAATTGAAGAATGTTAGTTTAGAAAATTTTGCTTTGAAGAGAAAATTATCTAACAGTAATAAAATGACTATTAAATTAGAAAAGGAAAATGCTACATTAAAATTTGAAAATTCTGCATTAAAGAAAAATAAATCTATTGCTATGGATTTTGATATGCATGATAAAATCTCTAAACTTGAAAGAGATAATTCAAAACCTACTAAAGAATTGAAAAATAAATCTCTAGGAAATAAAAATTTACAAAATGAAATCTCTGAATTGAATGAAAAACTTAAAAATTATTGTGAAGATAAATCTAGTCTAAAAACTGATATAGACCAACTAGAAATAGAAATTGGCAGATTAAAATTTAAATTATAAGCTTTCACTAAAGGAGATAAGAAATTGACAAATATTATAAACGGTTATAAAATCTTTGGTGATAGAATAGGTATAGGCTTTAATTACGAACCACCAAAAACCTATGCTTTTATTAATTTCTCAAATAGCTACAAAATGGACTATGAAAATGGATATTTAAAAATAATTAATAAAGAAAAATTCATTTATGTGCTAAAAAGAAATTTTGTAAATCAAAATAATACTTAGATTTGTAAACATAATAGATTTCAAATATTTTCTACTGATAGGAATAGACCCAAAAAAGTATGGATACCAAAGAAAGTGATCATGACTATTCTTGTAGGTCAAAACTAGAAGATCATGATGGGTGATGAACAATGGTGCTTCAAAGTATATGACAGGAGATAAATCTATCTTAAAAGACCTAAAGAAAATAGATGGATGAAATGTTAGATTTGGAAATGACAAAAAAGGTAAACTTATTGGAATTGGATCTATTTATGTAAATAATAAAATCATTATTGATAATGTTTTATTAGTTGAGAACTTAGAACATAATTTAATTTGTATTACTCAATTAGAAGATAAGGGTTATATGGTGTTATTTAAGTTCAAGAAATGTTTAGTTATAGATGAAGAATCTAATGAAGTTAAATTTACTCCTTAGAAAGAATGATGTTTGTTTTCTTAATTTAGTTGATGGTGTATTTTCTACTGGTTCTTATTTAATTGCAAATAATTTAGATAATGCATGGTTATGACATCGTAGACTAGGTCATATTCATATGAAGCAACTAGATAAGTTAGTTAAGAAAAACCTAGTAGATGGTTTACCCAATTTAAGATATAAGAAAGATAAGATTTGTGATGCATGTGAACTAGGAAAGCAAAAGAAGTGTTCTTTTAAATCCGATAAGAAAATCATCTTTGAAAGAATTCTGGAATTAATTCACATGGATTTATTTGGTCCTACTAGAACTAAAAGTTTAGGTAAAAAGAAATATGTATTTGTTATAGTAAATGATTTTTAAGATATACATGGGTAATTTTTCTAAGACATAAAAGTGAAGTATTTGAGGAGTTCAAAATTTTTCTAAATCTAGTACAAAATGAGAAACAATTGAAAGTTCATAAAATTAAAAGTGATTATGGAGGAGAATTTGAAAATAAAAATATGAAAAATCTTTGTTAAAAACTAGGAATAGAACATAAATTTACTTTTCCTAAGGCCCCTTCTCAAAATAGAGTTGTTGAAAGGAAAAATAGATCTCTTCAAGAGATGGCTCAGACTATACTTAATAAAAATAAGGTTGCTTATTATGTTTGGGCTAAGGTAATTAATATTGCATGCTTTATTTTGAATAGAGTAACCCTAAAAAGATATTTAGACAAGATTCCATTTGAATTATGGATGGGAAGAATACCTAAAGTTCATTATTTTAAAACCTTTAGATCTAAATGTTTTATTTTGAATACAAAGGCAAATAAAGATAAATTTGAAGCTAAGTTTGATGAAGGTATATGTTTGGTTGTAAAAGATTAAATCAGAAAACTGGTTTGAATTTGTTTTTATGCTTATATCAATAATTACTTTTAGAAGTAAACAAACAACCTTTCACACAAATTAGATATTAAGTCAAATTTGTATTTTAACTATAAGTGCACAGTGTATATTGTATTTGTGTACAAGTATAGGTCGATCCTACAAAGATTGAGTAAGAATTGTATATTGTTTCTATTTTTATATTGGAGTTTATATATGTTTAGTTAAGCACTTCGTTGAGTTACAATTAACACAACGGACCTAGTTCGTGGAGTTATGGTTAACTCAACGAATTAACCTCGTGGACTTAAGTTAACTCCACAAGCTTATTTTTCCAATTAAATACTATTATTTACAAAGGAATTCGGCCAACCATTGAGCAGTTCCATAGAATGTAAATAACATCAATTAAGCTCTTTAATGTTAGTTAATATTAGATTTATCATTAAGCAACACTAACTTTCATATATTTCAAATAGTAACTATTAAAATCTTTAAGTATTTGGAACGAATCAATTTCAGTAAACAATAAAACTATTTTCTAAATCAAACAAACATAAAACATTCATAATACTGATAATGATAACATTAATCATGATACAAAACAAACAATACAACACTTTAATACTAAATATAAACATAGATAAGTTGTTTTTGGTATTTTTCTTTTGATATGTTCTTGAAGATGAATGAAAGGTAAAATGTAAAAATCTCCTCTTTAGCATACTAGGATCAACCTGAAACCAAGGCTAGAAGCTTTACGATCTCCTAAGATATGAGTCGGTGCTTGGTGAAAATGGCTTTCCTTCCTACGACGTGATCACTTCTCACAATAGTTGTCAGGCACTATGTTTGGCTCGGAATCGACCCAACATCAGGAAAGTATCCTCATAGACCTTTGATGGTTGGTATTTGTGGTGTGGAACTTCAAGGAACTTCCGACGCTTCCTACAGTTATTGCGGTTCTCCACCTCTGCACACACACTTTCTTCGTCTTTTTTCTCTTCTTTTATATTTTTTTCAGTAATAATTGCTTCTACTTAAATGATCGGTTGGATGTCCTTTTTTCATATCAATGATGGTGATTTCTTCTTCATTCCACAAGTGAATTCCTACATGATACGTGTAATCATGGTTTTCCTTCGAATTTCCTGTTTTTGCAACTGCTATTGTGGCATATTAGAAAATAAATGGTCCGTGGAGTTATAGATAACTCAACGGACTTACTTTATTGATTTAACTATAAAACACGTGCAATAAAGAAATACCTTATAAGCTTACTAACATAACATGCTACCTTAGTGTATATTTAAGTAACTCAACATGTATAGTTATGCTAACTTAACGAGTTATACATGTGCAGCTCATGTGACATAATAAAGCATTTAACTTCAACACGTGCATAATCTAACTTAACGAGTTTAGATATATAACTTACGATTTTTACTCAATAACTCAACGAGTTCTCATGTGACATTTTTATACCTTTAAACTTGTAACTCAACGAGTTGGCACGTGATCTTTCAATAAAAAGAACACCAACTCAACGAGTTGTTACTATTCACTGTACATGATATAAATATATGCAAATAAAATGGAACATGCTTAATATTATAAAACCACACTTAAATCAGGTTTTCAGATCACGACACGTGTCCTTAATAAGTTTTATAAATAAAAGGATATTTCGGATACTTACAAATCTAACTATCCGATGCCTAGATGCATTTTGGATAGTTACTAGATAACTTACTGAAAATTTACTTAAGTCATGCATTAAGGTTACAACACATGTACTTTAGGAAATAATAAAATATCCTTTAAGCATTTAAAACATAATTGTTCGGTACATGCAATATAACTCTCTGAAATAATAGAAAATTCAGATACTTAAGAATTAAAAACCTACAACTTAACGACAATTTAGAAATGTACTTGATTAACGCTAATTCCTTGAAATTATGTAAATTCCTTCATTAAAGCATATAACAGTGCAATTATAACATAATGACTTAATTCTCATATGATAAGTTAAATATTATGCAATTAATCATCATTTAACCCTTAATATTATGCACTTTTTCATTCTAAACACTTCCCCATACTTAAATTTTGCTAGTCCCTTAACAAACTAAGATCTAACTAGTTGGTCTTTCTACAATGCTAGAATTAATTCTTCATTTTGTTTCTTTAGAATACATAAATTAGATTACTATATAGATATTTTGTATTTTTTAGTAATCTATTTTTAACACTGTTTTCTCCTCTTCAACCTGTAAATATATTTAAAACATATGTAAATTACATACAAAATATATTAGCATCACATAGGGGCTAATTATATTATCATTTTTTCTTCTTTTCAACATCTATTATCCTAAATTTTCTAATATGATTTCTAGAATAAATTTCAACTACATATGAATCAAAACACAATCCAACTCAATATGATTAAAATGAGTAGAATAATGAATTGTATCTCAGATAAACAACTTCAAAAGTCTAATCTAGATTCATACTTCAATAATCTTAGATAATAGAAAATATACTCGATTCAAAAGATATCTATATTTCACAAAACACTTTTATCTTTTCAAAACAGTATATGCATATTTGTACTTTAAAAGTTAATTTGAAAAGCTTGAATCATAAAAGAGCTTTTTAGTGTACCCATGTATTGAGCTTTTAGTCAACAATTATAGATCTGATCAGGATCTTAGGTTGCTAGATTTAAAGAGTCTTTTTTCAGGTCAACAATCTTTACATACCTATCTACTCAAGTATAAAAGGCTCGTGATCAAACAAGTTAATAAACTCTCAAAGTTTTTCTCTTTTTTCTTCTTTTTTTCTTTTCAACACAGTATATATACTTATTTTATTAATACAGATGTAATAAAACACAAATCTCATATAATCCTGCTTCTATTATTTACTGAAAATATGAATTCATATCAATAAGCTCATACTTTTTTGGTAGTTTAATAAGATTTACACATAAATCATTCTACAAGTTTAATCAATCAAATTAAATGTATCCTTGATCATATGCATTTCATTTAATCTAAAAATCAACATTTCAGCTCTTTTAGGATTTCAGATAATTTACTGAATTTTAGTTAAACATTTTGATTTCTTAAAATCGTGAAATTGTTAAATTCATAAAATTCAACAAAAACTTAAGATACTATATTTAGATTTGCATTAATAGTAAAATTTTGTAGCATCTTATATAAGATTCTAAATATAACATTCTAAATATAATATTTAAGTAGTTATAGTTCTTAAAAATTTGACAACCTCAATTATCAGATAGTAACAGGAAATTGTAGTTAGTTACAGTAAATTCATAAAAAATTTTAATCTCCATAGAATTTTGCAGCACCATTCTAATTCCTCTAATTAACAAAATTACTTGGCTTTAATCTAATTACCTCTCCTCCATACCTACATTTTGCATTGTCCTCAATGTAAAAGATTTTACAGTAAATATAGTAAATTTAGCAGGCATGAATTTTGTTTCGTTGACTTAGCACCTAACTCAACGAAATTAATTTGTTAAGTTAATGAATATCTCTATGAGTTGAGTTTAAATGTAAATTCAGGATAAGTAATCAATTACATACCTTGTTCTTTTGTATCTCCTTCAATATCTTCCAACTTTTGATTCTAAAAAACTTTTCATTCACAAATAAAAGCAGAATATATAACAAAATAACAACTTGACAACAAAACATAAATTATTAAATCAGTATCTTGTGTGGAACCTAGGTTCCTACTTCTTTGGTGGCTCACAACAAGTTAGTTGGTTTCCTAGAATAGATCCTAACAAACTGGATTGATATTTTGTTTTTTTTCATTTTATAAAATAAAACAAAAACTAAAAAATTTTCTTCCTTTTCTAAAAATAAATACAATTTAAAAGTACAAAATCACAATTTAAGAACATGATTGAAAAGTAGTAACAAATGGAATAAACGTGTCAATCTAAGCAAACTTTTTAGGCATAATTCTTCTTGCTATTAATTCTGTTTTAATGCAGTTTGCTTTCTTTTTTAACTTGTAAACTTGTAATACGTTATCAATACTAAATATAAGTGTATTACCATTAATGAAATGAAATGCAGAAAGGGATCCGTGTCTATTCCAAGATAGTGTAGTTGTTTCTATTTCTACATCTATTTCAATATATTCCTCTTCCCATTTCCATTCCTTTAGGTCTTTCATAATCCATATTTGAAATTTCATTAGTTCATCCTACCATCTTATCAGACATAAAGTAGGATCATCATATTCATTATACTACATTCCTAATTGAATTTTATCATATTCTGTAGACGATGGTTTAGCTATATCACTCGGTATAGACAATATTTCTATAAAGTCATTATCATAACTGTCTATGCTTACTATGTATAAATCAAATCCAAATGCAACCAATATATCTGACACTAAATATATATATCCATCAAGTATGACATGTATATTGTTAATTAATGCTTTCTATCCTAGATGTATCATAGTATTTTCAGTCCAAGATCTATTCAAAAAATTATACACACTTAAGCATAAATCCTCATTCCAATTTCCAATTGGTCTCCAGTAATACAATTTTTCAGGAATTGTCGAATTTTTATCAGAAAATGTTAATGCTGACCCACAATTCTCAATTGGTAATCATTGAGTTATGGCTAACTCAACGGACTAATCTCGTGGACTTAAGTTAACTCCACGAGCCTGACTTTTCTTTTTAATACTGCTATTTACAAAGGAATTCAGCCAATCATTGGGCGATTCCATAGATTGTAAATAACATCAATTAAGCTCTTTAATGTTAGTTAACATTGGATTTATTATTGAGCAATACTAACATTCAGATAATTCAAACAGTAACCATTAAAATCTTTAAGTCTTTTGAATGAACCAATTTTAGTAAACTGTAAAACTAAAGTAAACATAAAACAATCACAACATTGACAAAGATAACATTAATAACGATACAACGCAAACAATACAACACTCAAATACAACATACAAACATAGATAAATTGTTTTTGTTATTTTTGTTTTAATATGAACATGGAAATGGGCGATAGGTGAAATGTAAAGTAATCTCACTTGATAGTAAATACTTCTGACACTACTTGCAATGTGATTACACCATTGAAAATTAAATCACTTACAATCCTGTCTCCTCTCCCTATAGAATCGCGAGTCCAGAATTGCAAGATAATCTCCTCTTCAGCATACAGGCATCAACCCGAAGCCAAGGCTAAAAGCTTTACGATCTCCTGAAATATGAGTTGGCGCTTGGTGAAAATGGCTTCCCTTCCTACGACGCGATCACTCCTCACAGTGGTTGTCAGCCACTGTGTTTGGCTCGGAATCGACCCGACATCAGGCAAGTATCCTCACAGACCTTCGATGGTTGGTGATTATGGTGGTGATGATGGCGATGATGATGGTTGGTGTGGTACTTCAGAGAATTGCGACGTCGATCCTCCTCTACACACACTGTCCGCCCATCAATCACACACTTCTCTTTTTTTCTTCTTTTCTTTTATATTTCTTTAGTAGTAACTACTTCTGCTTGAATGGTCGGTTGGATTTCCTTCATTCGTATTAACGATGATGATTTCTTTCCCTGTGCGATACGTGCAAACGTGGTTTTTCTCTTCCAATTGTCTATTCCTGCAACCGCTACAGTGGCATATTAGAAAATATATAGTTTGTGGAGTTACAGATAACTCAACAGACTTTCTTCGTTGATTTAACTATAAAACACGTGCATAAATTTAACTATCCGATGCTCAGATGCATTTCGGATACTTATAAACTTAACTATTCGATGCTCAGATGCATTTCGGATAGTTACAAATAACTCATCGATATATAACTTAAGTAAATCTACCAGATCTTGACACGTGTCAACAACAGTTTAATCATAAAATAACATTTCAGAGAGTTACAGGTCTAACTATCTAATGCTCAGATGCATTTCGGATAGTTACAGCTAACTCACCGAAAATCCACTTAAGTCAATTTCCCAGAACATGACACGTGTCCTCAACTATTTTCTAAATAAAAAAAAAAATTTGGAGAGTTATAGGGATAACTATTCGATGCCCAGCTGCAATTTTGGATAGTTATAGATAACTCATCGAAAGTTCACTTAAGTCATTCATTATGGTTTCGACACGTGTACTTCAGGAAATAATAAAATATTCTCTCAAAACATAACTGTTCGGCAATTTAAACATAACTATCCGATACATATTCGGTCTGTTAAACATAACTGTCCGAATATGTTCGATATGTTAAACATAACTGTCCGAATATGTTCGGTATGTTAAACATAACTCTCCGAATTTATCAGAAAATTCGGACACTTAAGAATTTCACAACCTGCAACTTGCCGACAGTTCATAAATGTACTAAATTAACATTAATTCCCCTAAATTAAGCAAATTCTTCAATTAAAGCATATAATAGTGCAATTATAACATAATGGCTTAATTCTTATATGATAAGCTAAATATTATGCAATTAACCATCATTTAACTGTTAATAATATGCAATTTTTCATTCTAAACAAGTCCTCTACTCTCACTTCTTCTATAATTCCAAAGGAACTTTTTGGAATCTTTAAAATAGGTCTAAGTCTTTGTCCATTTACTTTAAATATATTCTGATTTTTAGGATTTTCAATTTCAATAGCTCCATAGGAATAAATATTTCGAATTATATAAGGTCTTGCCCACCTAGATCTTAATTTTCCTAGATGGTTATAGAGTCTAGTCATGTAAAGATATACTTCTTGTCCTACTTCAAAGGTTTTTGGAATAATTTTCTTATCAAGCCAGAACTTCATTTTCTCTTTTTCTCTTACAATCTTCAAATAAGCTTCATTCCTAAATTCTTCTAATTCAATCAATTGTATTTTCCTATTTTCAGTGGCTTGATTTAAATTAGTGTTTAGAGTTTTTAATGCCCAGTAAGCTTTATGTTCAATTTCAGTTCGTAAATGACAACTTTTTCCATATACTGGCCTAAAAGGTGACATACCTAAGCTTGTCTTATAAGCAGTTCTAAAGCCTAAAGTGCATCTATTAATCTATTAGCCTAATTTGTTTTAGTAGGATTTACTAATTTTTCTAAGATTAACTTAATTTGTTTGTTTGCACTTTCTACTTGTCCATTTGTTTGCGTATGATATGATGTTGCAATTTTGTGATTTACTTCATATTTCTTCATTAAGGCTTCAAAACTTCTATTACAGAAATAAGTTCCTCTATCACTAATAATAGCTTTAGGTATTCTAAATCTGGCAATTATATTAGTTCTTATAAAATGTATTATCACTTTGTTGTCATTAGTTTTTGTAGGAATAACTTTTATCCATTTAGACACATAATCCACCCCCAACAATATATAATTAAATTGATTAGACATAGGAAATAGACCCATAAAATCTATTCCCCACACATCAAAGATTTCAACCTCAACAATAGAGTTCAGAGGCATCATATTCCTCTTTGATATTCTTCCTATTTGTTGACATCTTAAACAACTTAAGCAATATCTATGAGCATCTTTGAATAGTGTTGGCCAATAAAATCCACATTGCAGAATTTTGAAAATAGTTTTCCTTGAACCAAAATGCCCTTCACATGCTTGGTCATGGTAGAAAGACATGCTCTGATATTCAGTTTCTGGAACACACCTCCTTAAAACCAGATTAGGACATTTCCTAAATAAGTATGGGTCTTCCTAGTAGTAATATTTTACTCTTGAAAAGAACAATTTCTTATTTTGTCTATTCCAATATTTAGGTGTTAAACTAGTAACTAAGTAATTAACTATGTTTGCATACCAAGGCATTGTGTTGATGGCCATTAATTGTTCATCAAGAAAATTATCTTTAATTTCAATATTTGATTTTTCTATTTGTAATCTTGATAAATGATCTGCTACTACAGTCTCACAACCTTTTTTATCTTTAATTTCTAGATCAAATTCTTGTACTAACAATATCCATCAGATCAATCTAGGTTTAGTCTCTTTCTTTGCTATTAAGTGTTTTAAAGTTGGATGATCCGTGTATATTATCACTTTAGCTCCAATAAGATATGATCTAAACTTTTCTAAAGCAAACACAACAGCTAACAGCTCTTTTTTAGTAGTTGTATAATTAACTTGAGCATCATTCAAAGTTTTGCATGCATAATGAATCACTCTGGGAGATTTTTTTATCTTTTGTCCTACCATTGCTCCTACACCAAAGTTAGATGCATCGCACATTAATTCAAATGGATGGCTCCAATCATGTGCTTGTATTATAGGAGTTGAAATTAAGTTAGTCTTAAGCTTGAAAAGTACTTTTTTGCAATTTTTATCAAAGTTGAATGGGACATCTTTTAATAGATTAGTTAAAGGTCTAGCTATTTTGCTAAAATCTTTAATAAATCTTCTATAAAATCCTACATGTCCTAGAAATGATCTAATATCTTTTACTGATTTAGGTTTTGGTAGATTAGAAATTACTTCTATTTTAGCTTTATCTACTTCCAACACTTTCTTTGAAACAACATGTCCCAAGACTATTCCTTGTTTAACCATGAAGTGACATTTTTCCCAATTTAGAACTAGATTTTTTTCCACAACATTTTAATACTTGGTCTAAATTATTTAAACACACTTCATATGAAGTTCTATAGATAGTAAAATCATCCATAAATATTTTTAAAAAGTCTTTAGTCATTTTAGTGAATATGTCCTACATATACCTTTGAAAGGTAGCTGGTGCATTGCATAATCCGAATGACATTTTCTTAAAAGCATAAGTTCCATTAGGACATGTGAAAGTTGTTTTCTCTTGATCCTCTAATGCTACTAGAACTTAGTTATATCCTAAATAACCATCTAGGAAACAAAAATATTCTTGCCTTGCTAATTTTTCCAACATTTGGTCTATAAAAGGTAAGAGAAAATGATCTTTCCTAGTCACAACATTCAGTTTTCTATAGTCTATATACACTCTTCAACCTGATTGAATTCTAGTAGGTATCAAGTCCTGACTTTCATTCCTAATAACTGTTAATCCTGATTTCTTTAGAACTACATGGATTAGATTAACCCATAAGCTATCAGAAATAGGATAAATTATGTCATTATCTAACCATTTTACTATTTCCTTCCTGACTACTTTAAGGTTTGGATTTAATCTCCTCTCAAGAATTCTAACAAGTTTAGCATTCTCTTCTAAATATATATGGTGACAACATAAAATTACACTTAACCCTTTTATATCAGTCAGTCCATCCTATTGCTTCTTTATAAGTTTTTACTACTTTTAATTTAGAAATTTGATCCTGTTTTAAATCTGAAGCAATAATAATTAGACATGTTCGTTTCTCTTCCAGGAATATATAGGTTAATTTAGGAGGTAAATGTTTCAATTCTAAATGTTGACCATTAGAAGCTAGAGCTCCTAATTGAACATTTTCATCTTCTATATAAATCTCTTCTTGATATCTTTCTACATTTATGCTTTCACTTACTTCTAAAGTTTCAGAATTTAGTTGCCTATTTAATTCTTCTTGAATCACATCATCGAGCATATCTCCTTCATTCTCTAAAAGTCTATAGTATGCAAGGACATTTCTAACTCCTCAACCTTTTCTGGTTTGAAAATGTTTAATTGAGTATCCTCATTACCATATGCTAACTTCATTACTTTAGTTTTACAATTTATAACAGCCCCTGATGTTGCTAAGAATGGTCTTCCCAAAATTAAAGATGTATCATGATTTTTATGCTTAATTTGTTGGGAATCCAAAATCACAATATCAATAGGATATATGAAGTTTTTGATTTTAATTAAGACATCCTCTATTTTTCCTCTAAGGTATCTTATACTTCTATCAACTAATTGAATAACAGTCCTAGTAGGAATTAAGCTTTCTAATCTTAAGGATGCAAATATATCACTAGGCATAACATTTATACCTGCACCTAGGTCTATTAAGGTTCTTTCTAGAATGGTATTTCCTATGGTGCATGTTATAACAGGGATTCCAGGATCAGATAACTTTTTAGGAATTTGCAGCAGAAATAGGGAATTTCTTTTCTTAGCTAAAAAGACTTTTCTTAAAACTTTTCACTCTCTTTTCTTAATACACCAATCCTTAAGAAACTTAGCACAAGGTGGCATTTTCTGCAATAAGTCTAACAAAGGAATGCTAACTTGTACTTTTTCAAAAATTTCTCTAATTTTTTCTTGTTTCTCAGGAAATGTTTGTTGTAATCTTTCAGGATAGGGTGCTAATGATTGTGATTTACAAGATTCTTTGTCTTTCATTTCATTTGTTTGATCATTTTTAGTCTCATTTTCAGATTTAGAATTTTCTTCAGTGATTTCTATGTTTTCAGATATTACATTTTCATTATCATTTTGAATTTTGTTCTTATCCACCTTCATGTTACTTTCTTTTTAAATTCTTGGTGGTATATTAGTTCTAGATCTTAATATCATACATACATCTTCTAGATTTTCATTACTTTCATGATGTTCTTGTATTTCATTTTCGTGCTTATAATCTTTAACTATTTTTAGTTTTAACTTACATTCTTTAAATTCTATTGCATTGATATATTTTTTTGTCTGTATATCTTGCAAATTATACAAATCTATAACATTAAAATTTTCATTTGTGTTTTCCTATTGCATAACTTGTAATTTCATTATAAATTCATCCAATGCTTTTAGTTTTCTTTCCAAATCATCTAATCTTATTGCATTCAATTTTTGATCAATTTTCATTATGGTTTTTTCTATTTCGTATATGATATCAATTGTAGGTTCTGAATATTCTTCCCTATAATTTAATTGGTTGACTTCTTATTGCTGACACATGTATTGTTCTAGTTTGTCTATGTTTTGCTCTAAGCTACGCTCCAATCTGTCATACCTATCCCAAACTTCCTTATCTCTCAACATATTACACACTCTAAGCTGACCATCAGTTAGGTAAACTATACGATTCTTATACTCAGCTCTATTACATTGAATATAATTCATTTGTTGTTCATGTGAGCTAACCATCTACAGTCGTCTCAATTTCAAACAATCAGAGATGTCGTAACCTTCCAATATGCAGAATTCACATATGCTAACTACAGGTCTCAGAAATCTTTGAGTATAAGCATATGCTATATTCTCAATTAGAAAATAAAACACACAATACTCATTTGCTATTAAAACAGAACAACACTCACAGTTGCTTAACTTCTCAATCCTTGGCAATGGCGCCATAAAACTTGTTTGGTTGTGAAAGGTTAAATCAGAAAACTGGTTTGAATTTGTTTTTATGCTTATATCAATAATTACTTTTAGAAGTAAACAAACAACATTTCACACAAATTAGATATTAAGTCCAATTTGTATTTTAACTGCAAGTGCACAGTGTATATTGTATTTGTGTGTAAGTATAGGTCGATCCCATAGAGATTGAGTAAGAATTGTGTACTATTTCTATTTTTATATTGAAGTTTATATATGTTCAGTTAAGCACTCCGTTGAGTTACAACTAACACAACGGACCTAGTTCGTGGAGTTATGGTTAACTCAATAGACTAACCTCGTGGACTTAAGTTAACTCCATGAGCCTATTTTTCTAGTTAAATATTGTTATTTATAGAGGAATTCGGCTAACCATTGGGTAATTCCACAAAATGTAAATAACATCAATTAAGCTCTTTAATGTTAGTTAATATTAGATTTATCATTAAGCAACACTAACATTCAGATATTTCAAACAGTAACTATTAAAATATTTAAGTATCTGGAACGAATCGATTTCAGTAAACAATAAAACTATTTTTTATTTTCTGAATCAAACAAACGTAAAACATTCACAATACTGATAATGATAACATTAATCATGATACAAAACAAATAATACAGCACTTTAATACTAAATATAAACATAGATAAGTTGTTTTTGGTATTTTTATTTTGATATGTTCCTGAAGATGAACGAAAGGTGAAATGTAAAAATCTCTATCGATAGTAAAAACTTCCATCACTACATATGATGCGATTACACCACTGAAAATTTAATCACTTACAATCTTGCCTCCTCTTCCTATAGAATCGCGAATCAAGAATTGTAAGATGATCTCCTCTTCAGCATACTAGCATCAACCCGAAACCAAGGCTAGAAGCTTTATGATCTCTTGAGATATGAGTCGGTGCTTGGTGAAAATGACTTCCTTTCTCACGATGCGATCACTCGTCACGGTGGTTGTCAGGCACTGTGTTTGGCTCGAAATCGACCCAACATCAAGAAAGTATCCTCACAGACCTTCGATGGTTGGTGATTGTGGTGGTGGTGTGGAACTTTAGGGAACTTCCGATGCTTCCTGTAGTTAGCACAGTTCTCCACCTCTACACACACACTTTCTTCGTCTTTTTTCTCTTCTTTTATATTTCTTTCAGTAATAACTACTTCTGCTTAAATGATTGGTTGGATTTCCTTCTTTCATATCAACGATGGTGATTTCTTCTTCATTCCACAAGTGAATTCCTACGTGATACGTGCAATCGTGGTTTTCCTTCGAATTTCCTGTTTCTGCAACTGCTATAATGGCATATTAGAAAATAAATGGTCTATGGAGTTACAGATAACTCAACGGACTTACTTCGTTGATTTAACTATAAAACACGTGTAATAAAGAAATAACTTATAAGCTTACTAACATAATACATTACCTTAGTATATATTCAAGTAATTCAATGCATATAGTTATGCTAACTTAACGAGTTATACATGTGCAGCTCATGTAACATAATAAAGCATTTAACTTCAACACGTGCATAATCTAACTTAACGAGTTCAGATATATAACTTACGGTTTTTACTCAATAACTTAATGAGTTCTCACGTGATCTTTTTATACCTTTAAACCTGTAACTCAACGAGTTGGCACGTGATCTTTCAACAAAAAGAACACTAACTCAACGAGTTGTTACTGTTCACTGTACATGATATAAATATATGCAAATAAAATAGATCATGCTTACTATTATAAAACCACACTTAAATCAGGTTTTCAGATCATGACACGTGTCCTTAATAAGTTTTATAAATAAAAGGATATTTCAGATACTTACAAATCTAACTATCTGATGGCTAGATGCATTTTGGATAGTTACTAGATAACTTACCGAAATTCAATTAAGTCATGCATTCATGTTACAACACGTGTACTTCAGGAAATAATAAAATATTTTTTAAGCATTTAAAACATAACTATCTAGTACATGCAATATAACTCTCCAAAATAATAGAAAATTTGGATACTTAAGAATTAAAAACCTACAACTTACCGATAGTTCAAAAATGTACTTAATTAACGTTAATTCCTTGAAATTATGCAGATTCCTTCATTGAAGCATATAACAGTGCAATTATAACATAATAGCTTAATTCTCATATGATAAGCTAAATATTATGCAATTAACCATCATTTAACCCTTAATATTATGCACTTTTTCATTCTAAACAGTATATTTTGAGATATTCTTCTAGAAGTAAAGCTTACAGAGTATATAATAAAAACTCATTGGTTGTTGAAGAATCAATGCATGTAAATTTTGATGATGAGCTAAGTATTCACTCAAGAGAAATTGTTAGTACTTTTGAAGATGAATGTGAGGAATCAATTAATGGAGAATTGAGTACCATGGGTCAAGATAGAAATGAAAACCCTAATGTTCATAAATTTTTACCTAGCACCCTAAGGATTTTATTATTGGTGATATTTCTAAAGGTGTCTAAACTAGATCAAAAATTAATGTATTTAGGTGTTATGCCTTTTTATCTGAAGTAGAACATAAAAATATTGATGAGGCATTAAATGATGAATTCTGGATTAGTGCCATGTAGGAAGAACTTAATTAGTTTAAAAGAAATGAAGTATAGGATTTAGTTCCTAAACCCCAAGATCATTCAATTATAGGCACTAAATGGCTATTCAAGAATAAGTCTAATGAATCAGGACATGTGATTAGAAATAAGGCTAGATTAGTTGCCTAATGGTATAACTAACAAGAAGGAATAGATTTTGAAGAAACCTTTGCTCTTGTAGCTAGGTTAAAATCCATTAGAATCCTTCTAGCTTTTGTTGCTTGCATTTTTTTATAAGTAACAAGTAATTTTCACAATGTTAGGAATTTTTTTTCGATTATGAATATTTTATTAAAGTTTATAAATAAGTCTAAGTATAGTAGTCACAAAATTAAATGTTAATGATTTTTAGTTATCAAAAAGTTTCATTTAAAGTTTCGGATAGTTAACTTTCGGATAATTAAGTTTCAAATAGTTAACTTTCAAATAGTTAAAGTTTCGAATAGTTAACTTTTCTATTTTAGTCAAAAAGTTATGTTAAAAACTCATATAGTTAAGTTATCTACACATGTGTTTTTAATGTTTTAAGTTTTCACGTGTTTTCCATGTGCGTTTAGTAATGAAAATCGAAGAGTTAGATAACTATTCAAGTTTTTATACGTATGGAAAGATAACTATTTGAGTCTTATAAAGTAACTAATGAACAGATAAGTTTTCTTATTTCAGTCATGTGTTTTGCAGGTGTAAAAAAACTTGAAGAGTTATAGATAAGTGTTCGAGTTTTTCCAAGTCTTAAAGGATAAGTGTTTGACTAAAGTAGTGACTTAGAAGATATTCTACACATCTCTAGGAAGAAGGATTTTTGATTGATCTATGATAGGAAATCGTGTAAATTCTAAAAGATAGTAGAGATAGTAGAAATTCAAAAATGATAGTGGAAATAGTGGAAATTCAAAAAGACAGTGGAGATTGTGGATAATTTAAATTTGAATTAGTACGCGAGATTATGGATTATGGATTAAATGGATGAACATGCTGAACGTGAAGTTATATTTCAACTACTATAAATAGAGGGTATGAGCTACACTACAATCATTTCAAATTCCAATCTTGAGTATTCAATCTTAGATCCCAAGTCGGAGTATTCAATTTAGAATATTCAAATTTAGAAAAATTCTCCAACATTAGAAAAAGTTCGAATTCCAAGAAAATTCAGAAAAGGAGCTGCAATGCAAGAAGTTTAGGAAATTCAACAATAGGCGAAGAAGAGATATAGAAGCTGAGCAAAAGAAAAGAAAAGAAGCTATGTGCAAAATCAGGTTTGGTTATACAATTCAAACAAGATTAAAAAAAAGATTTTATTTTCTCTTTGAATTGTACTTAGACTATATTGTATCAGAACTGACAAGTAGGGAATTGTGCTGAAAAGTGATTATAAATTCTTTCTTTAATCAATAAAGTTTGTGCTCTTGTTTTATCCATTGGAAATTTTTAATTTCTAAAGGCATAATTCACCCCCCCTCTTGTGATACTATGATCCTACACATGAATTGTTTCTAATTTCAGTAACTTAGTTCATTAAATTTACTACAAGTGCACAACATCTATTATATAAGTATACAAGTACAAGTTGAACCCACAAAAACTATTTAAATCACTTTGCTTTATAAAATTCATAGCCAAGGCATAATGTATATTCATAATATGCTCACACCGTTGATTTACAATTAATTCAACAAACTTAGTTCGTGGAGTTATGGTTAACTCAACTGACTCTTAGGTAGCTTAGAATTAAAATTATAGTTTGCAAATGAATACGGTCATCGATTGGGCGTTTCTATATATTACAAACATCAATTAAGCCTTCGAATGCTAATTCATATTACATTCATCATTGATCGATTTTAGCATTCAATACATCCAAATAGTAGATTTTTAACTCAAGATTTTAGAGATTTATATTAACTTGCTTAAACATTTGGTAACATAATTTTGTATAACTGAAATTAAATAAACACAAAGCATTCAACACTACTAACAATACAAACACAAACGATATAACATAGATTTAATAAACATAAAATGTAGATAATGAGTTTTGTTTTTGTTTTTTTTTGATCCTTTAGATGAGCGAATGATGAAAGGTAAAATTCTCTATTGATAGTAAGAAAACTCATTGGTTACATTTCCTTCTGTTAGGAATTTTGTTTTGTTGATGAATGCTTTATCAAAGTTTCTAAATAAGTCTAAATAATATTTTTAAGTATAATAGTCTCCTAATTAAATGTTGACGGGTTATCAGAAAGTTTCATTTAATATTTTCGGATAGTTAACTTTAAGATAGATTTTCGGATAGTTAAAGTTTTTAGATAGTTAGATTTTTCGGATAGTTAAACTTTTAGATAGTTAACATTTCGATTTAGTCAAAGAGTTATGTTAAAAACTCATATAGTTAAGTTATTTACATGTGTGTTTTTAATATTTTAAGTTTTCACGTGTTTTCTATATGCATTTGGTAATGAAAGTTGAAGAATTAGATAACTATTGAAGTTTTTGTACGCATAGATAGATAACTATTTGATTTTTATAAAATGACTAACGAACAAATAAGTTTTCTTTGTTCAGTCACGTGTTTTGTAGATGCAAGAACTCAAAAAGTTATAGATAAGTGTTCGAGTTTTTACTAGACTTAAAGGATAAGTGTTTGACTAAAATGAAGACTTAGAAGATATTCTACAAATCTCTAGGAAGATGAAGTTTGGGTGGATCTACAATATGAGATTGTCGAAATTCAAAATGATAATGGAGAAAGTGGAAATTCAAAATAGAAAGTGGACATAGTGGAAATTCAAAAAGATAGTGGAAATCGTGAAAAATTTGAATTCGAAATCAGTACGTGGATTATAAATTATGGATTAAGTGGATGAACATGCTGAACATGAAGTCATAGTTCGACTACTATAAATAGAGAGTATGAGATGCATTGCGATCATCCCAATCTCAAATATCAAGTCTGAATATTCACTCATATTCATATCTAGAAAAATTCTCCAACATTAGAAGAAGTTCAGAATTCCAAGTAATTTCAGAAAAAAGAGCTGCAAACGCATGAAGTTTGGAAATTTGACAATTAGAGAAGAAAGAGATATAGAAGCTGAGCAAAAAGAAGGAAAATGAACTACGTGCATAAAGATCAGGTTTTATACAATTCGAAATTAGCTTAGAATAAGGACTTCATTTCCTATTTGAATTGTATATCAAACTTTACCGTATCAAAACCGACAAGAAGGGAATTGAGCTGAAAAGAAATTGTAAATTCGTTCTTTAAAGTTTATAAAGAATAGAAATTTATTTATGAGTATTTTGTGCTCTTGTTTTATCTATTGGTAATATTAATTACTAAAGACACAATTCACCCCTCCTCTTATGATACAACGATCCTACAACTACCTTCATATCAATAATTGTGATTACTTCTTCATTTCACGATTTAGATCATGGCATGATTCGTGCAACGTGGTTTCAAAATTTCCTATAATTGTTTACAATTGAATATTAGAAAATAATTGGTCTGTGGAGTTAGTGTAACTCAATAGACTTACCCTATTAACTTAACTATAACTCAATGGACCAACCCTCATTGAGTTAAGCTTAACTCAACGAACTTGTTTAGTTCTACAATTCAATAAAACAAATATTTATATAACATTTAACATTTGATATACAGCAAAATTAATTTCTAATTCATTTATCAATATACTTAATTAACCACTAATTCCTTGAGATTATGCATATTCTTTAATAAAGACCTGTAATTGTATAAATGTAACATAATGGCTTAATTCTCATATGATAAGCTAAATACGATGTAATTAACCATTCATTAACCATTAATAACATGCATAATTTCATTCTAAACACTTCCCTCATACCTAAGTTTTGCTAGTCCCTTAGAAAACCTACTATGATCTAGTTAAAAATGGTCTTTCTAAAGTGCTAGGATTATTTCTTTCCTTCATAAATCTACATCCTTTTGAAAATGTCTATTCATCTTGGATCCTAAGGAGACTAAACTCAGATTAACATGAATATATATATATTTGAAAATTGTCAATCTATTTTAACATTGTTCTTCCTCCCCTTCAAATATACTTCAGAAAAAATCAAAATCATACAAAATATACTTGTATAAGATAGGTGATAACTATATTATATTGTTAATTTTTCTCAAAAACATTTGTTATCTTGGATTTATCTAGTATGATTCCCAGAATCAATTTCAACTACATATGAATCAAAACACAACTTTAAACTTAATATGATTAAAGCAAGAAGGATAATGAAGTGTCTTTCAAATAAACACCTTCAAAAGTATTGGTCTAGATTCAAACATCAGTAATCATAAAGATAGAAACTATACTTGGTTCAAAGATATCTATACTTTTAATGAAACACTTTCATCTTTTCATAACAATATATGAATATTTTTACTTTAAAAGTTAGTTTGAAAAGCTTGAATCATACAAGAGCTTTCTAGTGTACCCATATAACGAACTTTCAGTCAATAATCTTAGGTTTTGTCAAGACCTTAGGTTGCCAGATTTAAAGAGTCTTTTATCAGGTCAACAATCATTACATACCTATATGCTCAAGTACAAAATACTCATGATCAAACAAATCAATAAACTCTCAAAGATTTTCACTTTTTAAGCATTTTTTTTCATTTTCAACATAGTATATATGTATTTCATTAATACAGATTTAATAAAGCACAAATCTCATATAATCTTGCTTCTACAATCTATTGAAAATATGAATCAATATCAATAAGCTCATACTTTTTACTAGTAGTTCAATATGATTTACATATAAATCATTCCACAAGTTTAATCAATCAAGTTAAATTTATCCTTGATCATATGCATTTCGTTTAATCTAAAAATCAACAATTCAACTTTTCAAATGACTTTTGAGTTTTTGTTAAGCATACAATTTCCATTTAAAATTTAAAATTATAAAACTATTAAACTCATAAAATTCAATAAAAACATAAGATACTATAGTACTCATAAAATACATTGTATCCTCTATTGTAACCTAGGTATATAGTTTTAAAAGGTTTCAAATAAATTTTGGAAGGTTTCACAAAATTTTTGGATAGTTTTAACAAAATTCATAAACAAAAAAAATATTTTATTAGATTTTACAAGAAATTGCAGAACAATCTTAATTCTTAAAAATGACAAGGATAATTTGATTTTAATTTAATTACCTCTCTCCCATACCTACATTTTGCATTGTCCCCAATGTAACAGATTAACAAAATATGAAAATAAATGAAAGTACAAATGAAATAGGCATTGAGAAAATTAATCCACTTGCAAAAGTACAAGAAAACCATGAAATTTCTGAGAATGTAGAAAATGTATATGTAACATTGAGATTTGGAACCTATATGCCACCAAGAATTCAAAAAAAAATAAATTACATCCATGTGAAAACAATCTTGAAAAAGAAAATGAACATATAATATCTGAAGATATAGAAATGAATGAAGAAAAATTTGAATCTAAAAATAAAATTGCAAATGAATAGGAAAAGGAGAAGGATAAGATAGAATCTTAAGGGAATTTGGGATAAGAAAATGAATCATTTAAATCACAAGCATTAACTTCATATCTTGAAAGATTAAAACAAATATTTCCTAAAAAATAAGAGAAAATTAGAGAAATATTTGAAAAAGTGCAAGTTAACATTACTTTGTTAGACTTATTATAGAAAATGCCACCTTGTGCTAAATTTCATAAGAATTGGTGTACTAAAAAAAGAGAAAGGAAAGTGTTGAAAAAAATTACTTGTTACTTATAAAAAAATACACTTAAGCAAACAAAACAAGACTTTTCTATTTGTTACTTGTCACTATGTCAATCTCATCCCACTAGTTTGTTGCCATCTTCAACTTCATTACTTTACGGAATAGAACGGAATGGAACATATAATACTCTCAATCCTAAGTTTATAAAGGTTAAATAAGTCTTAAGTTATTTCCCACACAAATTACACAGTTTAACTTTACTACTCTATTGAGTTACAGGTTAACTCAATAAACTAAGTTCGTAGACTTATCCTAGTACTCCATTGAGTTACAGGTTTACTCAATGGAATAAGTTCGTTGAGTTAAGCGTAACTCTACAGACTTCTAAAAAAAACTTTATCTACTAAAATATAATATAAATATATTCTCTGCCTCGGTCAAAACTAAAGAATGTTCGGTCTAATTGACACTTACTTTTTTAATTTCTTAAATTCAGTAGAACCAATTCTTTTTATTTCGGTTGAACTGATAGTTTTCTAGCTAAACTACAAATTCATATATTAAAATTAATACTTCGATTAAACCAATGTACTATTTTAGTTGAATTGGTAATTAATATATAATAATAACTATAATTTTTTTTATATTTTCTCTTCTTATTTCTTTTTTGTTTCAGTTAAACCAAAGATTATTCGGTTAGACTAGTGTTTACCTATAAAAAAACAAACATTTTCAATATTTCGATTAAATTGATACTTTGTTTCAGTCAAACTAACATTGCATAATTATCTATAAAAATTAAAATTATGAATTCTAGTTGAATTGAGACTAACTTTCGATCAAACCAGCATTGCTTTAATATTATAGTTAAATATTTCCTTTTTGGTCAAATCGATATCACACTTTGGTTGAATCGATAATCAATATATATATTTAACTATTGGTCAAACCAATGCTAACTTCGATTAAATTGATAATTAATACAATTATATTATATATATATATTATTTTTATTTACTTTTTTTGTTTTTTTTTTTATATTGCATTTCTCTTAAGTAATGGGACTTGAGTAATCTTCCATTCTTACTTCATCTATAATTCCAAATGCACTTTTGGAAATTTAAGAATGGGTCGAAGTTTTTGCATTTCTCATTATTTAGGTTTTCAATTTCAATTGCTCCATGGGAATAAATGTTTCAAACTATATATAGTCATGCCCATCTAGATCTTAATTTCCCTAGATGGTTATGAAGTCTAGACATGTAAAAATACACCTCTTGCCTTATTTCAAAATTTTTTGGAATAATTTTTCTATTATGCCACAACTTCATTTTTTCTTTTTCCACTAATGTTCTTGAATAAGCTTCATTTCTAAATTCTTTTAATTTGATTAATTGTGACTTTCTATGCTCAGTAGCTTGATTTAAGTCAGTATTTAAAGTTTTTAATGCCCAATAAGTTTTATATTCTAATTCAGTAGGTAAATGACAACTCTTTCCAAATATTATCTTGAAAGGCGACATTCTTAAATTAGTTTTATAAGTAGTTTTGTAAGCTCAAAGTGCATCTATTAATCTAGTTGCCTAATCTTTTCCAGTAGGGTTAATTACTTTTTCCAAAATTAGTTTAATTTGTTTATTTGCACTTTCAGCTTGTCCATTAGTCTAAGAGTGACATGAAGTTGCAATCTTATGATTTACTCCATATTTTTTCGTTAAACCTTCAAAACTTCTATTAAAAAAGTGAGTTCCTTGTTTAGAATGAAAAAGTGCATAATATTTAGTTTATCATATGAGAATTAAGCCATTATGTTATAATTGCGTGATTATATACCTTAATCACAGAATGTGTATAATTTCAATGAATTAACGTTAATTAAATATTATTTTTGAAAGATTAAAAACTTAGTTTAAGTGTGGTTTTATAAAAATACGAATGCTTGTAAAGTTACTAATGTAACTTTACGGAACTTCGTAAAGTTACTAAGGTTACAGAAACTTGTAAAGTTTTAAGTTAAGTTTACAGATCCTTGTAAACTTACAAAGTTAAGGTTACGAATCCTCGTTAAGTTAAAAGTATGCACGTGTTGAATTTAAATGTTTTATTATATCACATGAGTTGCACATGTTTTATATTATTATTATTATTTTATATCAAGTCCGTTGAGTTAAGCTTTACTCAACAAGCGAAGTTCGTTGAGTTAATAGTTAAGTCAACGAAGTAAGTCTGTTGAGTTACATTAACTCTACCAACTAGTTATTTTCTAATATTTAATGTGAAGTAGTTGTAGAAATAGGAAATTTGAAGGAAAACCACGATTGCACATATCACGTAGGATTTAACTCGTGGAATGAAGAAGAAATCATCATCGTTGATATGAATGAAGGAAATCCAATCGATCATTTAGGCAAAAGCAGTTACTACTAAAAGAAATATAAAACGAAGAGGAGAAGAACAAAGAAGAGTGTGGAGAACCGTGCTAATTGCAAGAAGCGTCGATAGTTCTCTAAAGCTCTACAACACCACCACAATCACCAACTATTTGTGGTTTTTGTTTACTTACTTTTATGTGTAAATTCTCATTCAGTCATAAACAAACAATTTTTGCACAAATTAGATATTAAATCCAATTTGGTTTTAACTACAAGTGCACAATGTCTATTGCATTTGTGTACAAGTATAGGTCGATCCCACAGAGATTGCAGTAAACATATTTGTACTATATTTGATTTTTACAGCAACAGTTTGTGTGTTAAATTAAGCACTCCATTGATTTACTACTAACTCAATGGTCTTAATTTGTGAAGTTATAGTTAACTCAATGGACTATCCTCGTGGACTTAAGTTAACTCCACGAGCCTACCTAGTAACTTCCAATTAAATGCTGCTATACATAGAGGAATTCGGCCATCCATTGGGCAGTTCCAAAAAATGTAAATAACATCAATTAAGCTTTTAATGTTAGTTTATATAGTGTTTATCATTAATCAACACTAACATTCAGATATTTCAAACAGTAACCATTAAGATTTTAGGTATTTTGTGCAAATCAATTTCAGTAATCAATAAAACTATTTTCTATTTTCTAAATCAACTAAACATAAAACATTCACAATACTAACAATAATAACATTAATCACGATACAAAACAAATAATACAACACATAAATACTAACTATAAACAAAGATAATCAGTTTTGTTTTAGGTATTTTTGTTTTGATATGTTTTTGAAGATGAGCGAAAGGTGAAATGTAAAAATTCTCTATCGACAGTAAGAACTTCTGTTACTACATGCGATGTGATTACACCACTGAAAACTTAATCACTTACAGTCACGCCTCCTCTCCCTATAGAATTGCAAATCGAGACTTGTAAGTTGATCTCCTCTTTAGCATATTGGCATCAACTTGAAACCAAGGTTAGAAGCTTTACTACCTCTTGAGAGATGAGTTAGTGCTTGGTGAAAATGGCTTTCCTTCCTGCAACGTGATCACTCTTCATAGTGGTTGTCAGTCACCATGTTTGGCTCAGAATCGACCCAACATTCGAAAAGTATCCTCACAGACCTCTAATAGTTGATGATTGTGGTGGTATTGTGGAGCTTCAGGGAACTTCCGACGTTGCCTGCAGTTAGCGTGGTTCTCTACCCACACTTTACATTTTTCTCCTCATCTTTTAATATTTCTTTCTATAGTAACTACTTCTACTTAAATGATCGGTTGGATTTCCTTCATTCATATCAACGATGGTGATTTCTTCTTCATTCCATGATTTAAATCTTGCGTGGTATGTGCAATCATGGTTTTCCTTTGAATTCTTATTTTTGCAACTGCTTCACTATAGTATGTTAGAAAATAGTTGGTCCATGGAGTTAGTGTAACTCAATGGACTTACTTCGTTGACTTAACTGTTAACTCAATGGACTTCCCTCGTTAAGTAAAGCTTAACTCAATGGACTTAATGTAAAACTTATGCAATAAATAATTTAAAATAACTCTTTAGTAGAAAAAGGATTTTTTGGATACTTACAAACTATTTTGTAAGTATCCGAAACTTACATGTATTTCAGATAGTTAGCAGCTTCCGAAAGATAACTTAAGCCATGCTTCCAGGTCACAACATGTGTCTCATGGTAAAATGGTATTTTGGATACTTTCAAAACATAACTGTGAACGTTAGAAAATAAATCAAGTATCGGGGGGGAACCTGAACGCCCACGAATGACGCCAATACCTCACCAATGTGAACTCAAAAGGGGCCCACATTGGTGAAGGAGTCGCCACCTAGTTCATTAAAGGGAGACTAGGAAAACCTGCACTATCGATCTCTTGTGTATCAAGGGACCGACAAGAAAAGTCCCCCAAGACTCTAGGCAAGTCTCTCGAGTATGAGTAGAGAAGGTGTGAGGCACCCTACCCGTCCGGCCAAAGCTGGCCTCTCTAGAGGGTCGTGTTGTGCGTAAAGATCAAACAAACGTGGAGCATCTAGGGGTGGCGTGGAGAAGAGATCTACGTGGAAGAGAGGATTACGAGTGGAGAATTCGAAGAACAACAAATTTACATAGTTCCCCAACATGGGTACGTCCATAGGTGATCAATCTATCGTGATTCCTTGCTGTATGATTGCTGGTACAAAGAAAGGGGAGAACAAAATCAAGGGATGGTTTGGCATGGCATCCCTTGGACATGGATGACCCCTTACATATATAGGGGCAACGGTTGGTGATACACAAAAGACAAGTTTGCCCCTATACAAATTATCAAAGAAATACAACCATACACAAAGACACATACATATACTTGATGGAAGACACACACATCACAAATCTCCACCTTGTATTTCATCAATCTTCACCACGAACAAGTGATGGATCACCAAGACCCAACTTGGGTCAACAGCAGCAATAGACGTTGAGTAAGTCCAAGCAATACTTGAACTTGCTTTCAACAATGCCCTTTGTAAACATATCAGCCGGATTGTCCTTTGTGTTGACCTTCATAATCTTTATCTTGTCTTCATTCCTGAGGAAGTGATACTTAACATCAATATGTTTAGTTCTATCATGAAAGACATTATCTTTGGAAAGACTATCATAGAAGATATCAGCTTTATCAATGCACCAACCAAAGTCTCCAAGTAAGCCTTTCAACCAAATCCCTTCCTTTGCAGCTTTTGTCATAGCCACATATTCAGCCTCAGTTGTGGACAGTGATACCGTAGGCTGAAGAGTTGATTTCCAACTCACAATAGAACCTGCAAATGTAAAGACATAACCAGATAATGATCTCCTTCTATCAACATCACCTGCATAGTCTGAGTTTGTATAACCAGCCATAGTACAACCTTGATCTATTGCATACATCAAGCCAACACTTGGAGTTCCTTTCAAATATTTGAATATCCTTTTTACTGCTTTCCAATGTTCCTTGCCCGGATTGGACATGAACCTACTAACAACACTCAAAGGATATGCCAGATCAGGCCTAGTGCATACCATAGCATACATAAGACTTCCAACTGCCTGTGCATAAGGAACTTGCTGCATATCAAGCTTTTTAGAATCAGTTTGTGGATACATCGTAGATGACAATTTGACATTTTTGTCATAAGGCATGCTAGTGGCTTTGCATGAAGCCATACCAAATCTGCTAAGGATCTTCTCAATATACTTCTGTTGATTCAAAACAGCTTACCAGAATTTCTTTCACGCTTAGTCTCCATTCCAAGAATTCTGCCAGCTGGACCAAGATCCTTCATATCAAATTCTGATTTTAATGTGTCCTTCAGCTCCTGTATCACTTTGATATTCTTCACAACTATAAGAATATCATCAACATACAATAACAAATAAACATGTGTACTCTTGTCAAGAGTTTTAACATATACACATGAATCATAGTTGCTGCGTCTAAAACCAATTTTAACTATAAAGGCATCAAACCTTTTGTACCATTGGCGTGGTGACTATTTAAGTCCATATAAGGACTTATTTAATTTGCACACCCAATTAGATTTACCTTTCACCACAAACCCTGTTGGTTGTTCCATCCAAATATTTTCTTTCAACTCACCATGCAAGAAGGCCATCTTTACATCTAGTTGTTCCAATTCTAAATTCTGTGCTGCAGCAATGGATAACAAAATTCTAATAGATGTATGACGTACAGTAGGAGCAAATACCTCATTGAAGTCAACTCCTTCTCGTTGTGAATAACCTTTGGCGACTAATCTTGCCTTATGCTGCACACCTACGTTGCCTTGAGTCCCAATCTTCTTCTTATAGACCCATTTGCAACCAATAATATTTGTGTTCTTTGGATGTTTCACTAGTTCCCAAGTCTTGTTCTTATGGAGAGATTGGAGTTCTTCCTCCATAGCAAACATCCAAAGACCAGCTTCTGAATCTTTCATTGCAGCTTCATATGTAGGTGGATCAACAGAATCCTCTATCTCAATTACTACTTGTAAGGCAAAAGCAACCAAATTGTCGTAGCCATATCTAATTGGAGGTCTAACGTCTCTTCTAGGACGATCTTTGCCAATGGTTCTTGGTGGTGGTTGCTCCACCTCTTCCTCTTCAACTTCATTTTCCTAGGTTTCAGATGAGATTTCTCCAATTTCAACTTGATCAATGATAGGCGGCCGCTGTGCGTCATCTATCTCCATCTGTTCAGGAAGGGTGTGCTCAATTTCTAGTGTTTTACCTGCTAGTTTATCTGTTGCCTGCAAAAGAGAATTCTCATCAAAAGTAACATCACGACTATATATTACTTTGTGAGATTCAATATCATATATCCTGTATCCCTTTACACCAACACCATAACCCACAAATAAGCCTTTCTTAGCACGTGGTTCCAGCTTGCCATTGTTCACATGATAGTAAGCTAGACACTTGAAAATTCTGAGCTTTGAATAACTAGCAGATCTTTTCAACCATACCTCAAGAGGTATCTTCCCATCTAAGGCACTAGAAGGGGACCTATTCACCAGATAGGAAGTTGTGTTAATAGCCTTTGCCCAAAACTTCTTGCTCAAACCTACATGAGACAGCATACAACGTGCCTTTTCTAGGAGTGTTCTGTTCAATATTTCAGCCACTCCATTTTGCTGAGGGGTATACCTGACAGTGTTATGCCATGTAATGTCTTCATCTTTACAAAAGTTATCAAATTCTTGAGAACAAAACTCAAGACCATTATCAGTTCTAAGATATTTTACCTTTCTATTTATTTGGTTTTCTACTTGCTTCTTCCAATGCTTGAAGCAAGAAAAAACTTCACTTTTGTGTGTCAAAAAGAAAACCCAGTTCATCCTTGAATGATAATCAATGATAGAAAGAAAATATCTAAAACCTGCAATAGAAGGCTGACGTGAAGGCCCCCAACAATCAACATGAATATAATCAAGAACTCCCTTGGAGCTATGCTGACTATGTGCAAATGACACTCTTTTCTATTTACCAAAGACACAATGCTTGCACATGTCAATACAAGCAACCTTGTGCCCATCAAACTTGCCTAGACTACTCAGTTTCTGCATTCCTTTCTACCCCAAATGACCCATCCTTGAGTGCCACATGACAGAAAAATCCTGCTGATCAGATATAGCTGATGTAGCTGCGCCAACAATTGGATTGCCCTGCAAAATGTATAAGGGACCAGATTTTGTTTCCTTCATAACAACTAATGAGCCTTTCAGTATGCTGATCTTCCCCTCACCACCTATATATCTATAACCCTTAGCATCAAGGGCCATCAGTGAGATTAGACTTTTTTCAAGCTTTGCGACGTGCCAAACGTTCTCTAGAATTCTAACTGTGCCATCATGCAGTTTAAATTTTATAGTGCTCACACCAACTCTAGAACACACATCATCATTGGCCAAAGTCACTTGACCACTCTCCACCTGCTCGTAGGTGTCAAAATACTCCCTAGTAGGAGTCATATGATGTGAAGCTCCTGAGTCCATAATCCACTGATCATCAGAATAGGCACTGCAACAAACTGTAAGAGAAAAGTCATCACTTGACCTAGAATTGGTTTCTACCACAGTAGTCTTTCCTTTGTTCATAAGCTTGGGACAATGTGATTTCTAGTGTCCTTTCTCCTTACAGTAATGGCAAGTATCCCTAGAGTACTTGCCCTTCGACTTGCTTCTACTTATATTCTTCCCTCCATCTTGTCTTTGGCTTCTTCCCCTATTCTCTTGCTGTTGAGCTGAGAGGCCAACACCACTTGCCTCATTTCTACCATGCACAATGTGCCTGAGCTCCCTGGAATGAAGGCTGGACCTCACTTCTTCTAGTGTAATTGAATCTCTTCCAACTACACAAGACTGAACAAAGTTTTCATAACTCAATGGGAATGAACAAAGTAAGATAAGAGCTGCATCTTCATCTTCTATGATTACTCCAATATTCTTGAGTTCCATCAGAATAGCATTTAGCTGATCTAAATGCTACTTAAGAGGTACACCTATCATCTTTAAAGAGAACAGTCTCTACTTTAACAACAATTTGTTTGTTAAAGACTTAGTCATATACAATGACTCAAGTTTCTGTTAAAGACCTAACGAGGTAGATTCATTAGCAACTTCTATTATAACTTCATCGGACAAACACAACAAAATGGTGGAGTGAGCTTTCTCCTCCTGCAATTCAAACTCTGGCGAATTTCTGTTCAGAGTAGTTTCCTTATTTAAAGGAGCCCAAATACCTTGTTGCTTTAGAAGTGCTTTCATCTTAATTTGCCATAAGCTGAAGCTATTTTTACCATCAAACTTTCTATCTTCAACCCCGAAGTATTCATGTTTTCAAAACAACAAACAACCAGCAATACACATGAGATACAATGTGATTTCAATAAACACAATTCTACGGCAAGGTACACAATAGCAAGCAATATCTCAACAACAATATGCTACTTAAACTACTGATTTCAATGAAATGCAATCAGCCACAAGCCAAGCACACTACTTAGCACAAAAAAGTAGCAAATACTCGCACAAACCAAGCACAAAACCACAATCACAAAATGCCCAAAATCCGACAATCAAAGAGTCACTCGTCCAGAAAACTACTGTGCCCTAGCCAGACGCCTCCTACTGTATCTCTCTGAATATGAAACTTCTGATCACAAAATTTTAAAGGAAGGCATTTCAGGAAGCTTACTACATGTCCTAAAAATTTGAGACACAACAGAGCATGGACGAGGAAGGTGCATGACTTGGCGTCAGAGTGTGTAGATTGGTGTCAGCAACGATAACAGTTACGACAATGGGGGATATCCTTGCGGAAATGGCATGAAACTTGATTAATCTCTTTGAAATTTTAAAGGAAGGAATTTCAGGAAGCTTACTACACATCCTCAAAATTTGAGATGCAACGGAGCACGGACGAGGAAGTCGCACGACTTGGCGTCGGAGTGTGTAGACTGGTGCCGGCAACGACGACAGTTACAACAATGGAGAGATCCCTTGCGGAAATGGCTTGAACCTTGATCAAACTCTTCGAAACTTCAGATGCAAACTTGGAGATGTCCAACCTTACTCTGATACCAGTTGTTGTGTGGAAAGATCAAACAAACGTGGAGCATCTAGGGGTGGCGTGGAGAAGAGATCTATGTGGAAGAGAGGATTGCGAGTGGAGAATTCGAAGAACAACAAATTTACATGGTTCCCCAACACGGGTACGTCCATGGGTGATCAATCTATCGTGATTCCTTGTTGAATGGTTGCTGGTACAAAAAAGGGGGAGAACGAAATCAAGGGATGGTAGGCTACAGATTAGTTTTAGCCTGATTCCTTTCCTTCTTCTGATTAACTATGCCTGGTCTTCCTCTTCTTCATCTAAGATTAAATCTACAAAAATGGGCTCTATAAGCTTTTGAGCCATAGGTACTGGTCTCGAAGGACTAGCTTCATCTCCTTTTGCAATAGGTCTGGCAGTAGCTTCACGATGTTGTTCCACTTTGATTTTATATTGGGCTTTCAACTTTTCTGCAACCCTCTTTTTGCATTGTGCATCAAACACTAGATGTGTTATAGCCACTACCAATTCTTCTGGTTCTCCTTGGTTTTTTCCTATTTGAACTAGTTCTTGAAATTCTCTTCTTTCTTCTTCAGTAGAAGGCCCCAAAATTGCTGCTCATTCCAATGGCCTTGTTGGTGGAACTGAAGGTCTTGGCTGTTGTTCCTCAGGAACAAGTCTTTCAATAGTCGACTCCTCTTGTTCTTCTTCAATTTCTTCCCTTTGTTACTCCTGGATTGCCCACTAAGCCCGTCTAACTATGCGTCTTTTGAACTAGAGTCGGGACTTACGTTGGATTAGTTCTAGGGCAACTTCGTTATTTGGCCTGATTCTTCTCTCTCTACTTATAGCAACTTCCGTAGCAACTTTGATTCTTGTTTCCATTATTTGAGGTATTTGTATACCCAAATTTACTAACATTTTCCTCCAGTAAAAAAGGTCAGATTCTACCTTTAGTAGCTCTTTTTCTCTTGCAGTATTTCTGATTTTCTACCTTGTGTGCCATTCCTCTATATCTTTGAGAAATTCTGATGTGTCTACTGCATCTTCCCAGAACTCAGGTGTCATCTTCCTCATTGTGGAGTTACGCAACAGAACAAAATCGTTATGATCTCTACTGGTCTAAGTTCCAGCAACCATACAGCAATTAATCATGATAGATTGATCACCCATGGACATACCCGTGTTGGGGAACCACGTAAATTTGTTGTTCTTCAAATTCTCCACTCGCAATCCTCTCTTCCACGCAGATCTCTTCTCCATGCCACCCCTAGATGCTCCACGTTTGTTTGATCTTTTCGCACAACATAGGTTGATGCCAATATGCTGAAGAGGAGATCATCTTGCAGTTCTGGACTCGTGATTCTATAGGGAGAGGAGGTAGAATTGTAAGTGATTAAGTTTTCAGTGGTGTAATCATGTCGCATGTAGTGACAGAAGTATTTACTGTCGATGGAGATTACTTTTACATTTCACCTTTCGCCCATTTTCATGATCATATCAAAACAAAAATACCAAAAACAACTTATCTATGTTTATGTTTAGTATTTGAGTGTTGTATTGTTTGTTTTGTATCGTTATTAGAGTTATCATTGTCAGTGTTGTGAATGTTTCATGTTCGTTTAATTTAGAAAATAGAAAATAGTTTTATAGTTTACTGAAATTGAATTGTTCTTGATACTTAAAGAATTTAATGGTTACTGTTTGAAATATCTGAATGTTAGTGTTGCTGAATGATAAATCTAATATTAACTAGTATCAAAAAGCTAATTGATGTTATTTACAATCTGTGGAACCGCCCAATGGTTGGTTGAATTCCTCTGTAAATAGTAGTATTAAACTGGATAGGTAGCTTCGTTGAGTTACTTTAATTCCACGAGGTTAGTTCGTTGAGTTAGCTATAACTCAACGGAGGGCTTACTGAATATATAAATTTCATCATTAAAAATGGAACAACACACAATTCTACCTCAATTCTCTATGAGATCGACCTGTACTTGCACACAAATACAATATACACTATGCACTTGTAGTTAAAATATAAATTGGAATTAATATCTAATTTGTGTGAAAGATTGTTTGTTGACTTCTAAAAAGGAATTACTGATAAGCATAAAGATAAATTAACTAAGTTACAAACAGAAGTTAACAAACCAAACAAGTTTTCTAGCGCCGTTGCCGAGGAATTGAGTAGCTAAGCAACTGTGAGTGCTGTTTCGTTTTAATAGCAAGAGTATTATGTATTTTCTTCTATGATTGAGAATATGGCATATGCTTATGCTCAAAGATTTCTGAAACCTGTAGTTAGCATATGTGAATTCTGTAATTCTGAAGGTCATGACATTATTGATTGCTTGAAATTGAGACGTTTGTAGATGGTTAGATCACATGAACAACAAATGAATTATCTTCAATATAATTGAGCCGAGAATGAGAATCCTATGGTTTACCCAACTAATGGTCAGCTTAGAATGTGTAACATGTTGAGAGACAATGAAGTTTGGGATAGGTATGACAGACTAGAGCGTAGTTTAGAGCAAAACATGGATAAACTAGAACAATATATGTGTCAGCAACAAGAAGTCAACCAATTAAACTATAAGGAAGCATATTCAGAACCTAAAATTGATATCATTTACGAATCTGAAAAAACCATAATGAAAATTGATCAAAAATTGAATGCAATGAGATTAGATGATTTGGAAAGAAAACTAAAAGCATTGGACGAGTTTACAATGAAAATACAAGTTATGCAACAAGACAATACAAATGAAAATTATAATGTTACAGATCTGCATAATTTGCAAGACATACAAACAAAAGAGAATACCACTACAAGAGAATTTAAAGAATGCAATTTAAAATTAAAAACAATTGAAGATCATAATCACGAAAATGATATATAAGAACATCATGAGAGTAACGAAAATTTGGAAGATGTATGCATAACACTAAGATCTGGAACTGATATACCACCAAGAATTCAAATTGAAAATAATATGAATGTGGATAAGAGCAAAAATCAAAATGATAATCAGAATGTAATATCCGAAAATATAGAAATCAATGAAGAACAATCTGAATCTAAAAATGAGACTAAAAATGATCAAACAAATCAAATGAAAGAAAAAGAATCTTTTAAATCACAATCATTAGCACTCTATCCTAAAAGATTACAACAAACAATACCTGAAAAATAAGAAAAAATTAGAGAAATTTTTGAAAGAGTACAAGTTAACATTCCTTTGTTAGATCTATTGTAGAAAATGCCATCTTGTGCTAAATTTCTTAAGGATTGGTGTACTAAGAAAAGAGAGCGAAAAGTTCTTAGGAAGGTCTTTTTAGCTAAGCAAAGTAGTTCCCTATTTCTGCCACAAATTCCTAAAAAGTTATATGATCCTGGAATCCTTGTTATATCATGCACCATAGGAAATACCATTCTAGAAAGAACCTTAATAGACCTAGGTGTAGGTATAAATGTTATGCCAAGTGATATATTTGCATTCTTAGGATTAGAAAGCTTAATCCCTACTAGGACTGTTATTCAATTAGCAGATAGAAGTATAAGATACCCTAGAGGAAAAATAGAGGATGTCTTAATTAAAATCAAAAACTTCATATATCCTATTGATATTGTAATTTTGGATTCCCAACAAATTAAGCATAAAAATAATGATACATCTTTAATTTTGGGAAGACCATTCTTAGCAACATCAGGGGCTGTTATAAATTATAAAACTGGAATTATGAAGTTAGCATATGGTAATGAGGATACTCAATTAAACCTTTTCAAACCAGAAAAGTTTGAAGAGTTAGAAATGTCCTTACATACTATAGACTTTTTAGAGGATGAAAGAGATATGCTAGATGATGCGATTCAAGAAGAATTAAATAGGCAACTTAATTCTGAGATTTTAGAAGAAAGTAAAAGCATAAATGTAGAAGGAGATCAAGAAGAAATTAATGATGTTCAATTAAGAGCTCTAGCTTCTGATGGGCAACAATTAGAATTAAAACTTTTACCTCCTGAATTAACCTATATATTTTTGGAAGAAAAACGAACATGTCCAATCATTATTGCTTCAGACTTAAAAGAGGATCAAATTGCTAAATTAAAAGATGTAGTAAAAACTTATAAAGAAGTAATAGGATGGACTATGACTGATATAAAAGGGTTAAGTGCAACTTTATGCTGTCACCACATATATTTAGAAGAGAATGCTAAACTTGTTAGAATTCCTGAAAGGAGATTAAATCCAAACCTTAAAGAAGTAGTCAGGAAGGAAATAGTGAAATGGTTAGATAATGACATAATTTATCTGATTTTTGATAGCTCATGAGTTAGTCCAATCCATGTAGTTCCCAAGAAATCAGGATTAACAGTAATTAGGAATGAAAGTTTGGACTTGATACCTACTAGAATTCAATCAGGCTGGAGAGTGTGTATAGACTATAGAAAACTGAATATTGTAACTAGGAAAGATCATTTTCCCTTACCTTTTATAGATCAAATGCTAGAGAAATTAGCAGGGCAAGAATATTTTTGTTTCTTAGACGGGTATTCAGGATATAACCAAGTTTTAGTAGCATTAGAGGATCAAGAGAAAATAAGTTTCACCTGTCCTAATGGAACTTATGCTTTTAAGAGAATGCCATTCAGATTATGCAATGCACTAGCCACCTTTCAAAGGTGTATGTAGGGCATATTCACTAGAATGATTGAAGATTTTTTAGAAATATTTATGGATGATTTTATTATTTATGGAACTTCATATGAAGTGTGTTTAAACAATTTAGACCAAGTATTAAAACGTTGTGTGGAAAAAAATTTGGTTCTAAATTGGGAAAAATGTCACTTTATGGTTAATCAAGGAATCGTCTTGGGTCATGTTGTTTTAAAGAAAGGGTTGGAAGTAGATAAAGCTAAAATAGAAGTAATTTCTAATCTACCAGATCCTAAATCAGTAAAAGATATTAGAACATTTCTAGGACATGTTGGATTTTATAGAATATTTATTAAAGACTTTAGCAAAATAGCTAGATCTTTAACTAATCCATTAAAAGATGTCTTGTTCAACTTTGATAAAAATTGCAAAGAAGCATTTTTCAAGCTTAAAATTTCAACTCCTATAATACAAGCACCTGATTGGAGCCATCCATTTGAATTAATGTGTGATGCATCTGATTTTGCTGTAGGAGCAGTGTTGGGACAGAAAATAGAAAAATCTCCTAGAGTGATTCATTATGCAAGCAAAACCTTAAATGATACTTAAGTTAATTACACAACTATTGAAAAAGAACTGTTAGCTGTTGTTTTTGCCTTAGAAAAGTTTAGATCATATCTGATTGGAGCTAAAGTGATAGTATACACAGATCATTTAGCTTTAAAACACCTAATAGCAAAGAAAGAGACTAAGCCTAGATTGATCCGATGGATATTGTTATTACAAGAATTTGATCTAGAAATTAAAGATAAAAAAGGTTGTGAGAATGTAGTAGCAGATCATTTATCAAAATTACAAATAGAAAAATCAAATATTGAAATTAAGGATCATTTTCCTGATGAACAACTAATGACCATCAAAACAATGCCTTGGTATGCAGACATAGTTAATTACTTAGTTACTAGTTTAACACCTAAGGATTGGAATAGACAAGATAAGAAATTGTCTTTTCAAGAGTGTGATATTACTATTGGGAAGACCCATACTTATTTAAGAAATGTCCTGATCTAGTTTTAAGGAGGTGTGTTCCAGAAATTGAATATCAGAGCATATTGTCTTTCTACCATGACCAAGCATGTGGAGGGTATTTTGGTTTAGGGAAAACTGCTGCAAAAATTTTGCAATGTAGATTTTATTGGCCAACACTATTCAAAGATGCTCATAAATACTGCTTAAATTGTTTAAGATGTCAACAAATAGGAAAAATATCAAAGAGGAATATGATGCCTCTTAATCCTATTGTTGAGGTTGAAATCTTTAATGTGTGGGGAATAGATTTTATGGGTCCATTTCCTATATCTAATCAATTTAATTACATATTGTTGGGGGTGGATTATGTATCTAAATGGATAGAAGCTATTCCTACAAAAACTAACGATAACAAAGTGGTAATACAATTTATAAGAACAAATATATTTGCCAGATTTGGAATACTTAAAGTTATTATCAGTGATAGAGGAACTCATTTCTGTAATAGAAGTTTCGAAGCCTTAATGAAGAAATATGGAGTGAACCATAAAATTGCAACATCATATCATCCGCAAACAAGTGGACAAGTAGAAAGTGCCAACAAACAAATTAAGTTAATTTTAGAAAAATAGTAAATCTTACTAGAATAGATTGGGCTAATAGATTGATAGATGCACTTTGGGCTTATAGAACTGCTTATAAGACAAGCTTAGGTATGTCACCTTTTAGGCTAGTATATCGAAAAAGTTGTCATTTACCAGTTGAAATTGAACATAAAGCTTATTGGGCATTAAAAACTCTAAACACTAATTTAAATCAAGCTGCTAGAAATAGGAAAATACAATTGATTGAATTAGAAGAATTTAAGAATAAAGCTTATTCAAAAACTATAAGAGAAAAAGAGAAAATGAAGTTCTGGCATGACAAGAAAATTATTTGTTGAGTATTTTGTTTTGATGATGTGTGCTAAATGGAAATAATCATATTTGCTTAATTACTATTGCTTGTGAAAGGAAATTAAAATCATTAATTAATATAGAAAAATCTTACTGATATAAATATTTGTTTGTATTGGATCTGAAATTATACTATTAAATAACTAGTCATTTCATTACATTAATTTCTCATGTAACTAAACATTAAGTTAACGTGTATTTTTTTATTGAAAAACATGTTATGTTTTAAAGTTATATCTTTTGTATCATGTACATTACACGTTTAGACAACTCATTAAGTTAGAGTTTTGTTCGTATAGAGATCACGTGACAACTCGTTAAGTTAGAGGCTTAAAGGTTAAAATAGGTCACGTGAGAACTCGTTAAGTTAGTGAGTAAAAGAAGAGACAAACTCGTTAAGTTAGTGTTATACACGTGGTGAAATTATAAGTTACGAAAGTTATATTGTATCACGTGAGGTGCACATGTTTAACTCGTTAAGTTAATATAACTAAACGTGTTGAGTTGCTATATTGAACACTAAGGCAATGTGTTAGGTTAGCGTTATAAACTTAAGTTGTTATTTTTACACGTGGTAAAATTCTTATTATAAAAACATTTGTTTATTGCTGAATCGGTGAGTTAAAGTTTTTCGGAGACTTATAGTCGTAACTATCCGAAAGGTAACTTAAGTCATGTTTTCAGGTCTTGACACGTGTCTCACTAGTTTTATGAGAAAAAGGGTTTTTCGGTGACATACAACCGTAACTATCCAAAACTTAAAATGTTTTCGGTGAGTTATTGTTTAACCTTCCGAAAAAAAGGTTAAGCTGGTTCGTTGAGTTATCCATAACACCACGGATTTACTTCGTTGAGTTATCCATAACACCACGGATTTACTTCATTGAGTTATCCATAACACCACGGATTTACTTCGTTGAGTTATCCATAACACCACGGATTTACTTCATTGAGTTATCCATAACACCACGGATTTACTTCGTTGAGTTATCTATAGTATTAGTCACGTGAATTAGCACATGAAGAACTCGTTAAGTTAGAAACGTTAAGTTAATATCTACTTGTGTTACTCGTTTAGTTAACATTTAAAGTAATGACTTCTTATTATACTAATGAAAAATTTTTGGAAGAGAAAGTTTATTTTACAGGAAATTTTTCAGAGATCCAAGATCAATGATTAAAGAAAATTTGAAATATAAACGTGGGTCAGAACGCGTGTGTTTCGATGAAGGAAAAAGCAAAGACGTGAATAAATGGAAAACTAGTAGTGATTAAATGTGGAGGATATGCATGAAGTTAACATACAGTATAAAAGGCGTAGAATTCTCGTTGATCAAATTGTCCTTGCACATAAAACGAAAAATCTTTTCAAGGATCAAACTATCCCTGCACACCAAAAGAAAAATCTTTTTCAAGGATCAAAAACACTCTTCGGGGAAAATCTCTTAGGTGGAAGAAAATTCAGTGAAGCAGAAAAAGGTATTATTTATGTCACTAAAGATTTAAAGTATCAGAAGAAAGCAAATTCGATGAAGCAGAGAAAGACAAGATGTTCGTCATTGAAGAATTGTTGAAGAAGAAAAAGAAGAAGAAGAAAGATCTCAAACAGGGAAAAATGTTTTAAATTTCGCAAATTAGTTTTCTCTGTTTGTAGTTATGAAATTGTATAGATGAAACATGGTATCAAAATATAATTGCATCTACAATTTCTAAGGAGAATTGAATTGTATATTGTAATTGAAACCTTGAATAAAAAATGATTTTATGAAAGCAATGTCTCGACTTGTTTTTGAGTTTTAAAGTTTCAATTATATTTCAGAAAATATTGAAAAACACAATTCACCCACCCTCTTATGTAGCCATACGATCCTACATTATTCCAAAAACCTTTGAAATAGGACAAGAAGTATATCTTTATATGACTAGACTCCATAACCATCCAGGAAAATTAAGATCTAGATGAGTAGGACCTTATATAGTTTAAAATATTTATCCCTATGAAGTTATTGAGATTGAAAATCCTAAAAATCAGAACATAGTTAAAGTAAATGGACAAAGACTTAGACCTATTTTGAAAATGCAAAAAAGTTCTTTTGGAATTATAGAAGAAGCAAGAATAGAGGACTACTCGAGCTTTACTTAGTAGGAAATCATATTTTTATTATAAAAAAAACTTATTTAAACATAGTCACGATTAAACCGAAAGGAGTTATCGGTTTTACTGAAGCACAAAAAAAATTGTTGCAGTTCAACCGATAGGATCCATCGGTCTGACCAAAACATAAAAACATAAAAAAAATCTATATATTATTTAGTAAAAATGTCGGTTTTACTAAAGCATAGTATCGGCTCAACCGGTAAAATAAATAAATAAATAAATAATGAATGAATGAAGAAAGAAAGAAAATATTTAATTTCGATTCAACCGAGGATTATAACAGTTTGACTGAAGAATTTTTAAAATATGGAAAAAGTAAGAGTGGTTAGACCGAAGCTCTTTGGTCTTGACCGAAGAAAATATTATTATCTTAAGTATTTTTTTATTAGATATAACTTTACGGGAAATCCGTTGAGTTACGCTTAACTCAACGAACTTACTCTGCTGAGTCTAGGATAAGTTAACGAACTTACCTTGTTGAGTTAACTATAACTCAATGGAGTATTGTAGTTAAGTCCACGGACTTAGTGCATGGAGTTAACCGTAATTCCACAGATGAGAGAGCGAGAGTTGGTGTGGGAAATAACCCGATTACCTACCTAGACTTAGGGCTTATTTATCTTAAACTTAGGGTTTTTGGGGGCATTATCCGTAGAATCATTTAGAACTTAGAACAGTAGAGATTAGAGTGACTCTGTGCCGTTGCGTAACTCCACGATGAGGAAGATGACACCCGAGTTCTGGGAAGATGCGGTTGACACTTTAGAATTTCTTAAAGAATCAGAGTAATGGCACATGAGGTAGAAAATCAGAAATACGATGAGAGAAAAAGAACTATAGAAGGTAGAATCTGAACTTTTCAACTTCAAAAGAGTTTTAGTAGATTTGGGTATACAAAAACCTCAAATAATGGAAACAAGAATAAAGGTTGCTACGAAAATTGCTGTAAGCAAGGAAAGAAAAATAAGGCCAAACAACGAAGTTGCCCTAGAATAGATCCAACGTAAGTCCCAACTCTGGTTCAAAAGATGAATATGTGGACGAGCTAAATGGGCGATCTGGAAGCAAGAAATGAAAGAAAATAAAGAAGAGGCAACTAAAGAACAAGAGGTGCCAACTACTGAAAGACCTGTTCTTGAGGAACAGTAGCTTAGACCTTTAAATCCACCTCCTAAACCTTTAGAAAGGGTGGTAGTTATGGGGCCTTCAAATGAAGAAGAATTAAGAGAATTTGAAGAACTGGTTTGAGTTGGGAAAAACCTAGGAGAATCAGAAGATTTGGTAGTGGCTAAAGCACACCTAGTGTTTGATGCACTTTACAAAAAGAGGGCTGCAGAAAAGTTGAAAGCTTAATATAAAATCAAAGTGGAACAGCATCAAGAAGCTACTGCCAAACCTACTACAAAAGGAGATGAAGCTGGTCCTTCGAGACCAATAATTATAGAAAGAATAAAACAAGAAGAGCTAGTACCTGTGGTTCAAAGGCTTGCAGAGCCTATTTTTGTGGATTTGATTTCAGACAAGGAAGAGGAAGACCAGACACAATTAATCAGAAAAAGGAAAGGAAAAGAGAGAGTGTCTAAATATCACGAGGAGATTAAATCTGAAATACAAATGTCAGTAGAGCCTATAGAGCCAAATTTTGTAAATCTACTATTTGATTCTGAAGAGGAGTAGGAGCAACAGTAGCAAGAGCAAATAGAAGAAGAAAAATAGGCTGAAACTAGTCTGCAGCCTATACAAGAAGAAGAAATAGAAATTAGGGAAAAAGTTAATTTGCCCGTAACTCCATCCCAATCTACCATAGAATTAGAAAGAACAGTTACAATGCAGATTGGTAGTTAGGAGGAAGAAGAAAGAACAGAAAATGAACAAGAAGCTGAACAAGTATATATGGAAAGAAATTACTCTACAGATTCTACTAAAGAGCAAGAAACTCTTCAGCAATTTATGGAAAGAATTCAAAACAAAGTGGAGAGTTCTACCAGCTCACCACCATAGACAAAAACAGAAGCAAATATTTAGGAATTTGCCAAGCATTTTTAGTCTATCCAAGTTTAGCATATGGAAGAGGAAGTTCAAGAACAAACCCCTCTAGAGCAACAAATTCATATTCCTAACCTGGCTGAGGCAACAGTTTTAAATGAAGTATACTTTTAGAGTCAGGAAGCTTATAATAAATATCAAGAGATTAGGGGTTATGATATCATTTATAGTAGACCAGTAAATTGGGACGGAATGCAAGAAATCAAAGATTTATTTGAGTTCCAAGGTCTACTAAAGTTTATTTCTCAGTAGAGAGGGCATGTAGTATATGAGAATTTAGTGCCCTACTTTTATGCAAATTTGAGAGAAGGAGAAAGATGATTAATTTCCAATGTGGAGAAAGCTGATGTACAGATAACACCAGAGCTTCTCCACAATATTTTTAGACTAAGAAATGAAGGAATTGAAAATTTGGAAGAAACAACTACAGTGGAATGGGTTGAACAGGAAATTAAACAGTGCATAGCCATCGACCTTGGTGTGCCATTATTGAATAGACTGAAGTACTTAAATGGAAAGGCACACATGGTCGCAATCATATTGGTAAAAACTGTTTATCAAAGACAAGGCCACAACATTGAACTTAGTCAATTTGTCAAGTGGGCTACGTATGCAGTTGTAAACAGAATTCAAGTTAATTGGTACAAAGTATTTATCTCCAAGCTGAAAGTAGTAAAGAAGAAATTATTTTATGGAGATTTGATTCCACTACTGATGGTGGATAGTATTGATTTCACAAAATGGGCATCCAAGAGGATAAGATCAAGAACCATTTCAGTGAAAGAGTATAGAAATTATGCTACTGTAGAAATTGCTGAACCTTCTAGAGGAGTTATAGGAGCTGTAGAAAGAATTAACCTATTAGAGCAACAAGTAGAAAGACTCCAGAAGGAAGTAGATGAACTTACGAGAAGGGATTAAATTGTATTATTTGTCTACTTGTGTATATTTGTATGAAAAATATCTGATTAATTGTAATGTAAATTATTCATATTAATGAATGTGTGTTTTTTAGATGTATTTTTCATTCGTGTTTGAGAATGATGAAATGGATGAACTATATTGAATATTATATAATGGTTTGAACAAAATGCAAGATTGTTTAAAAGATATACAAATTTGATGAATGACAAGATTAAAGGCACGATAACTAATTAATGCTTGAAAATATCTGCATGCTGCAAAGAAAAATTTAAATTCTGCATAACATGAAATGAATTGCAAGTTAAATATTTATATAATGTTCAGATTTAAATGAGTGAAATTAGAACACTACATTAATGACATGTATTTAACTTTAATTAAGTTAACAAAATGTAGGAGAGAAAAGAAATGTAGAAGTATATACGAGGAGTAAGTTTTAGAAAAGTTGCTAAGTGTTAACTCAACGAAGTAAGTTCGTTGAGTTAACCTCAACTCCACGAGGTCAATAATATAATATAAGGTCACTCCGTTGAGTTATTTGTAACTCAATGAAGTTAGTCTGTTGAGTTAGCAATAGTAACCGAAGCTAGTCTGTTGAGTTAACTGTAACTCAACGAGGTTAGTTCGTGGATTAAGCTAAACGGTTATTTTTTTTAACCACGAACGAAACTTTGTGGGTTTAGTGGTTACTAAAATTTGAAATTAAAAATGGCACACGTATCTAGAAAAATAGGAACCATACTGCACGTTACAAGACACGTTCTTGCAACGATATTCATTTGCTTTATGGATGTGCATTATAAATATAGAATAGAATGTTGTTTATAAGTTACCAGCATTTGAGAAAAGAAAATTCGTTGGGGAACTGGAAGGAGAAGCAACTAATTCTACTTCATCCGTCAACAACTATTTACTTAATGTAAAGCTTCAGAATGGTATGTAATTAATCTTCTGCTATCTTATTTTATGTTAAGAGTTTATGAGCACATGGATTCGTTCTCCTAGCACTAAACGATTAGTAAGAACACCTACCTAGGAGTATTCAATACAGAGGCGTACTGAAACATTTTTTGAATTGGACTTTAACGAAATCCTTAAGGGTGTAGCTAACCTTTCTTTAAAAGAGAACAAATATATGGCTGCTCCAGTAGAAAAACCATTAGGGGAAATTTTGTATCCTGAATTAGTTGATGAAGTTTCATGTATTTGATTGCCAAACTTTGAGGGAGATAGGTTTGAACTGAAATCTAATTATATTAGTTAATTGCCACATTCTCATAGATTAGAAAGAGAGGATGCTTATTATTTTCTTAGAGAATTTAACGAAGTTTGTCAAATGATGAAAATGCCGAACATGAGTATAGATGCTATTAAACTTAGATATATCCCTTTTGCTTTAAAAGACACAGCTAAGAGATGGTTATATACTTTGTCGCCTAATTCAATTTCTACATGGACTGAATTTTGCTCTATTTTTCTAGAAAAATATTATCCAACACATCAAACGATTAAAAAGAAAAAGGAAATATTAATGTGTAGCCAAAAACAGGGAGAATCATTTTGGAAATATTTTGAAAGATTTAAAGATTTACTGACTTAATGTCCACATCATACAATGAGTGAAGCACAATTGATAGGTATAATTTATGAAGGCATAGATGTTTCAACGAAATCTTTATTAGAATCTACTTGTTAGAATGGATTTTTAAAATTGTGTAGTGAAGAAGCATGGGCATACTTAGAAAACTTTGCAAAAAGAACTGCATAGTGGGAAAACTCAGCTGAAGCCATTACAGATAGAAGAATATTGCCAAGAGGAATGCATGAAATAGATTCAAGCACTATGCTTGAAGTTAAATTAACTAAATTAATAAAGAAAATATAAGAGTTATCATTAAATCAAAAACTAACAGAAAAGAATGCAAATGTTAATGATTTAGATATTATTTATGCTAGAAACTAGAAAGATAACTTTGAAAATTCTTATAACCCTAATTGGAGAAATCACTCGAATTTATCTTGGAGAAACAACAATTTCCAAGTAGGAGAAAATATAATTGACAAAAATATAAGTTATGAAGCATTGATTGAACAAGTATCTAGAATAGAGAAGTTAGAAAACATAATTCAATAATTAAACAATCATCTAGATTTTGTATTTGGAAATGTTGCAATTCAAAATCAAAATATAAATAGAAATATACCCCTTAGACAAAAAGAATCAATAGAAGTTAAACCTATTGGAGGATTGCCAATGCAAGCAGTACCTAACCCTATTAACAGAACTATTAATGAAATTGATATCTCCTTTGGGAGGGTAACCGAATGAAACATCATAACTGAAGTAACTATGTATAATATAGTAAGTAGAAAAAAAAATAAAAAAATATAAGTTTAATTATAGTTAATAGTATCGTAGAGTTATTACTTAACTCAATGAACTTAGTCCATTGAGTTATGACCTATCTCCACGAGGGTGTGTAGTAGCTATGTTAATTTTGTCTCTGTTAATTTTTGTTTATGTCATACAGAATCACAACAGATGGAATTGATGAAATTACCACTAGATGCATTGAGGGAAGTACTAAGTAACTTGTCAGCTAAAGATTTGTGCAGATTGTGTTGTGTATTAAAAGATATTAAAGACTGTGTTAGAGAAAAATATTTTCATGGACTACAGGTTGCAAAAACGACTAAGATTAGAGATGGATTTTTATGGAAGTCATTTAATCGTAGTTCAATTAGCTATGAATATTTGAATATGGAAGAAACTGCTGGAATTCCACCCAATACATTAAAAGGAATAGATCATATTATGGGGATGGATGAAGGATTAATTATATACAGAACCAAACCAAGGTATGCAATTCTGTTACCTGATATTTTGATTAGAAATCCTCTCACAAGAGAAGAATGGAATATAGGAAGGCCTAATAGATATGAAGTACCAATTGAAAATTGTGGGTCAACTTTAATATTTTCTGATAAAAATTTGACCATTCCTGAAAAATTACATTATTGGAGATCAACTGGGAATTGGGATGAAGATTTATGCTTAAGTGTGTATAATTTTCTGAATAGATCTTGGATCGAAAATATTATGATATATCTAGGACAGAAATCATTAATTAATAGCATACATGTCATAATTGATGGATATATATATCTAGTCACAGATATATCAGTTGCATTTAGATCTGATTTATACATAGTAAGCATAGACAGTTATGATGATTTTATAGAAATATTACCTATACCAAGTGATATAGCTAAACCACCATCTATAGAATAGGATAAAATTCAATTAGGAATGTGGTATAATGAATATGATGATCCTACTTTATGTCTGATAAGATGGTGGGATGAATTGAAGAAATTTCAAATATGGATTATAAAAGACCTAAATGAATGGAAGTGGGAAGAGGAATATATTGAAATAGATGTAGAAATAGAAGCAACTACACTATCTTGGAACAGAAGAGGATCTCTTTTTGCATTTCATTTCATTAATGGAAATACACTTATATTTAGTATTGATAACATATTGCAAGTTTACAAATTAAAAAGGAAAATAGACTGCATTGAAACAGAATTGATAGCAAGAAGAATTATGTCAAAAAAGTTTGCTTGGACTGACACGTTTATTCCATTTGTTACTACTTTTCAGTCATGTTCTTAAAGTATGATTTTGTGTTTTTAATGTTGTGTGTAGTCTGCATTTATTTTTAGAAAAAAAAGAAAAAGAAAAATATCAATCTAGTTTGTTGGTATCTGTTCTAGAAAACCAACTAGCCTTCTTATGAGCCACCAAAGGCATAAGAGCTTGGGTTCCACATAAGACATTGATTAACAAGTTATGTTTTGTTGTTATATATTCTGCTTTTAATGATGAATGAAAAGTTTTTCAGATTCAAAAATCGGAAGATATTGAAGGAGATACAAAAGAACAAGGTATGTAATTGATTACTTATCCTAAATTTACATTTAAACTCAGTTCGTGGAGTTATTCAATAACTCAACGAATTAAGTTCGTTGAGTTAGGTGCTAAGTCAACGAAATAATATTCATGCCTGCTACAATTACTGTATTTATTGTAAAATCTTTCACATTGAGGACAATGCAAAATGTAGGTATGGGGGGAGGTAATTAAAGTAATAGCCATGTAAGTTTGTTAATTAAAGGAATTAGAATGGTATTGAAAAGTTCTATGGAAAGTGAAAATTTTTATCTGATAATTGAGATTGTAAAATTTTTTTTTTAACTGTATCTACTTAAATATTATATTTATAATCCTGTACAAGATGCTGCAGAATTTTACTATTCATACAAATCTAGAGATAGTATCTTATGCTTTTGCTGAAATTTATGAGTTTAACAGTTTCACGATTTAAAAAAAAAGAAAAGAAATCAGAATGCTTAACTAAAATTCAGTAAATTATTTGAAATCTTGAAAGAGCTGAAATGTTGATTTTTGGATTAAAGGAAATACATATGATCAATGATACATTTAATTTGATTGATTAAACTTGTAGAATGATTTATGTGTAGATCTTATTAAATTACAGAAAAAGTATGAGCTTATTGACATGGATTCATATTTTCAGTAAATAATAAGAGCAAGAATATATGAGATTTGTGTTTTATTGCATCTATATTAATGAAATACGTACATATACTGTGTTGAAAAGAAAGAAAAAAAAAGAAAACAGAGAAAAACTTCGAGAGTTTATTGACTTGTTTGATCACGAGCCTTTTGTACTTGAGTAGATAGGTATGTAAGGATTGTTGACCTAGAAAGGACTCTTTAAATCTGGCAACCTAAGATCCTAATCAGATCTAGGATTGTTGATTGAAAGTTCGATACATGGGTACACTAGAAAGCTCTTGTATGATTCAAGCTTGTTAAATTAACTTTTAAAAGTATAAATATGCGTATATTGTTTTGAAAAGATACAAGTGTTTTGTGAAATACAGATATCTTCTAAATTGAGTATATGTTCTGTTATCTAAAATTGCTGAAGTATGAATCTAGAATAGACTTTGAAGTTGTTTATTGGAGATACAATTCTTTATTCTACTTGTCTTAATCATATTGAATTGGATTGTATTTTGATTTGTATGTAGTTGAAATTTATTCTGGAAATCATATTGGAAAATTCAGGATGACAAATGCTGAAAAGAAAAAAATGATAATATAATTAACACCTATATGATGCTAATATATTTTGTATGTAATTTACATATATTCTAAATATATTTGCAGGTTGAAGTGGAGAAAACAAAGTTAAAACAGATTACTGAAGCATACAGAATATCTATATAGTAATCTAATTTATTATTCTGAAGAAGAGCGAAATGAAGAATTAAATCTAGCACTTTAGAAGGACCAATTAGTTAGATCTTAGTTTGCTAAGGGACTAGCAAAATTTAAGTATGGGGGAAGTGTTTAGAATGAAAAAGTGCATAATATTAATAGTTAAATGATGGTTAGTTGCATAATATTTAGCTTATCATATGAGATTTAAGCCATTAGGTTATTATTGCACTGTTATATACTTTAATGAAAGAATCTGCATAATTCTAGGAAATTAATGTTAATTTAGTACATTTATGAACTGTCGGTAAATTGCAGGCTGTGAAATTCTTAAGTATCCGAATTTTCTGTTATTTCAGAGAGTTATGTTTAATGTACCAGACAGTTATGTTTTAAATGCTTAAAGAATATTTTATTATTTCCTGGATCACACGTGTTGAAACTACAATGCATGACGAAAGTGGATTTTCAGTAAGTTATCTGTTAACTATCTGAAATGCATCTGAGTATCGGATAGTTAGGTTTGTAAGTGTCTAAAATATTTGAACTTGGTAAGATAGAATTATGCACATGTTGAATTTAAATTCTTTAGAATATCACGTGAGATGCACATGTTTAACTCGTTAAGTTAGCATAACTGTACGTGTTGAGTTACATGAATACACACTAAGGTAACGTGTTATGTTAGCAGCTTATTTCTTTATTGCACGTGTTTTATAATTAAATCAACGAAGTAAGTCTGTTGAGTTATCTATAACTCCACAGACCATTTATTTTCTAAATATGCCATTGTAGTGGTTACAGAAACAAGATATTCAAAGGAAAACCACGATTGCATGTATCACGTAGGAAATCGCTCGTGGAAGGAAGAAGAAATCACCATCGTTGATATGAACGAAGGAAATCCAACCGATCATCGAAGCAAAAGCAGTTACTACTAAAAAATATAAAAGAAAAGGAGAAAAAAATGAAGAAGGTGGTGGCTAGTGTGTGTACAAAGGAGGACAAATCGAGCTATCTACAGGCAGCGTCGGAAGTTCCCTAAAGTTCCACACCAACCACCATCACCACCATAATCACCAACCATTAGAGGTCTGTGAGGATACTTTCCTAATGTCGAGTCGATTTCGAGCCAAACACAATGACCTAACAACCACTGTGAGGAGTGATCGCGTCGCGGGAAGGGAATCTATTTTCACCAAACACCGACTCATATCTTAAGAGAATGTAAAGCTTCTAGCCTTGGTTTCGGGTTGATGCCAGTATGCTGAAAAGGAGATCATCTTGCAGTTCTGGACTCGCGATTCTATAGGGAGAGGAGGCAGATTTGTAAGTGATTAAGTTTTCAATGGTGTTCTTGCATGTAGTGACAGAAGTATTTACTATCAATAGAGATTACTTTTACATTTCACCTTTCGCCCATTTTCATGATCATATCAAAACAAAAATACCAAAAACAACTTATCTGTGTTTATGTTTAGTATTTGAGTGTTGTATTGTTTGTTTTGTATCGTGATTAGAGTTATCATTGTCAGTGTTGTGAATGTTTCATGTTTGTTTAATTTAGAAAATAGAAAATAGTTTTACAGTTTACTAAAATTGAATCGTTCCTGATACTTAAAGAATTTAATGGTTATTGTTTGAAATATCTGAATGTTAGTGTTGCTGAATGATAAATCTAATATTAACTAGCATTAAAGAGTTAATTGTTGTTATTTACAATCTATGGAACCGCCCAATGGTTGGCTAAATTCCTCTATAAATAGCAATATTAAACTGGATAGGTAGCTTCGTTGAGTTACTTTAATTCCACGAGGTTAGTTCGTTGAGTTAGCTATAACTCAACGAAGGGCTTACTGAATATATAAATTTTATCATTAAAAATGGAACAGTACACAATTCTACCTTAATTCTCTATGGGATCGACTTATACTTGCACACAAATACAATATACACTGTGCACTTGCAGTTAAAATACAAATTGGAATTAATATCTAATTTGTGTGAAAGATTGTTTGTTGACTTCTAAAAAGGAATTACTGATAAGCATAAAGATAAATTAACTAAGTTACAAATGGAAGTTAACAAACCAAACAACTAGTATGATATTTTTGTTTCTCATATCTTACATTTGCAGAGTAAATTATTTTTTGGTGATACGATTTTGAGAATTGTGGCAAGTCAAACAGATATTACACCTTAGCCATAGAAAAGATTAAAGTCAAGATCTTTCTCTACAAAGGAACTACACAAATATTAGGAAGCAGATACACCTGTAATTTGACAACAACAACAACAATCGACACAGTTTTCAGAACCACAACAACATATATATACAAATACAGGTATAAATACAGACATACATACTGAATTTTTACAGCAACCGTCACAAGTTTCACAATATGATTTAGATCAAACAGTAATTGATTAGATAAATAGAGTAAGTACAGAAATTGCAAGGCAAATTTTAGATACTTTGATTAGTATTTTTCAAAGACAAAGAGGCTTGTGATTGTACAAATTATGTATTACATGATTTATGTATTGTAATTTGTTACCAAATATATTATGTAAATTGTTTACTGCACTTAATGCTCACGTGATTGTTTTTGATAGTTTATGTTTAAAACAGTTCTTTTTAAACAATTTATGCGTAATCCACGAAAGTTATGCATGCTTAAAAATATCTTTTTGAACGATATGTACTTAGCACATTTTTTCTTCCTTACATTTTATTTACTTTTTTATAATGCCAAAAAGGGGGAGAAGATAGATTATTTGACTTATTAGGTTTTGACACCATCAAAAAGGGGGAGATTGTTAGGAATTTTGTTTTGATGATATATGCTGTATTAAAGTCTTTAAATAAGTCTAAATAATATTCTCTAAGTATAATTTTGACGTAATTAAATGTTAACAGATTATCGGAAAGTTTTATTTTTATGTTGGATAAGTTAAAGTTTTCTAAAGAGTTAGATTTTCGATAGTTAAACTTTCGGATAGTTAACATTTCGTTTTTGTCGAATAGTTTATGTTAAAAACTCGTATAGTTAAGTTATCTACACGTGTGTTTTTAATGTTTTAAGTTGTCACGTGTTTTCCATGTGCGTTCGGTAATGAAAATCGAATAGTTAGATAACTGTTCGAGTTTTTGTACGCATGGATAGATAAGTCTTTGAGCTTTATAAAATGACTAACGAACAGATAAGTTTGCTATGTTTAGTCACGTGTTTTGCAGGTGCAAAAACTCGAATAGTTACAGATAAATATTCAAGTTTTTATAGGATTTAAAGGATAAGTGTTTGACTAAATCGAAGACTTAGAAGATATTCTACAAGACTCCAAGAAGATAAAGTTTCGGTGAATCTACGAGTGGAGATCATGTTTTCAAAATGATAGTGGAGAAAGTGGAAACTCAAAAAGATAGTAATTTGGATTAAAGAAAAAATTAGAATGTGAATTATGGATTAAGTGGATGAACATGCTGAACGTAAAGACATAGTTCGACTACTAATAGAGAGTACGAGCTACATTACAAATAAGGATCCCAATCTCAAAAACCAAGTCTGAATATTCAATCTGGATCCCTAACTGAAAAGTTAAGTTTGAATATTCATATCCTGAAAAGTTCTCCAACATCAGAAGAACAAGCAATTTCAGAAAAGGAGCAGCAAACGTAAGAAGTTTGGAAATTCGACAACTGGAGAAGAAGAGATACAGAAGCTGAGCAAAGAGAAGGAAAGAAGCTGTGTGCATAAAGATCAAGTTTTATACAATTCAAAATTAGTTTTGAATAAGAACTTCATTTTTCTATTTAAATTGTATATCGAACATTACTGTATCAAAACCTTCAAGAAGGGAATTGAGCTGAAAAGATATTGTAAATTCTATCTTTAAAGTTTATAAAGAATAGAATTTCATTTACGAGTGTTTTATGCTCTTGTTTTATCTGCTGGTACTTTAATTACTAAAGACACAATTCACCCCTCTCTTGTGATACAGACGATCCTACATCTGTGATCAACGTCATGCTCTTTACAATAATTATCCATTTGATCATTATCAAATTTCATACCATGATCACTCCTAAGTTTTTGAATAGAGACACTTTGTTCATTTTGAACAAAATTGCAAAACATTTTAAACTTTTCAAAAACTTCTGTCTTAGATGCTAGAAAATATACCCAATTGTATCTAGAGAAGTCATCTACTAAAACAAATACATACTGTTTACCACCAAGACTCATGATTCTTGTTGGTCCAAATAAATCCATATGTATAAGTTCTAAGACTCTCTTGCTTGAAATATCAGTTTTGGATTTAAAAGAGTTTTTGTGAAGTTTACCTAACTCACATGCATCACACATAAAGTCCTTTGAGTATTTAATATTTGGTAAACCTCTCACTAAATGTTTTCTAGATAGTTTATGTAACAATTTCATATTTATATGCCCGATCCTTCTATGCCACAGATATGCATCAATAGTTTCAACTAGCAAACATGAATTTAAATCAACTGCACTAGAAGGTAAAGATAAAATACATACAAAACCTTTTCTTTTAGCAATAAACTTAAGTTCATCTGTATTTTTATCAATAATTTTGCATACATTATCTTCAAACACTACATAATATCTATTCTCAGTTAGTTTTATAACACTCACCAAATTAAATCTTAGGTTTTCTACATATAGTACATTTGAAATAACACAAGTCGGAGTTATTTGAACATTGCCCATACCTATTATTTTATCCTTGCTTTTGTTTCCAAATGTTACACTTCCTTTTGTGGTATTTGTAAAATTTTTTAGTAGACTTTTCTGTCCGGTCATGTGACTTGATACTCCACTATCCAAGATCCATTTTGATGTTGTTTCCTCCTTAGACTCATCTGCCATGAAGCACACATGAGCAACGCCTTCTAACTCTAGTTCTCCTTCTGAATGTGAAGATTTTGATGATGATTCCTCAAATTCAAACTCTTCAGATGTGTCATCCCAAGTGACCTTCAAAGCATTTTTCTTGTAAAATTTTTTTTGAGTTTTCTGACTCGTCTTCTTCTGATTTGTCCTACTATGCTTTTCATTTTTCCTTATAGGACAATCTAGAGAAAGATGTCCAAGTTTCTTGCAGTTGTAACATACATACTTTCTAGATGAATAATTCTTGTCATTTAGTGATTTTGACGTTGAGGGTTTATCATTTCTGTTCCTTTGTTGTTTCCTAGCTTTCCATGCTTTCTTGAATTTCCTAGTCAGCAAACTCAAATCCTCATCAGAATCAGTAGATATATCAGAATCTAAATTAATTTCAAAGGCTATTTCTTTCTTCATTTTTAGTTTGTTGTGACTCAGTGATTCATTTAATTGAACTTCATAAATAGTTAAGTTTCCTATAAGTTCATTCATGGTATAAACATTTAAATCTCATGATTCCTCAATTGATGTTATTTTCTAAGACCATTTAGAACTTAGGGATCTGAGAATTTTCCTCACCAAATCCTTCTGTTCAAAATTCTTTCCTAAGCATTTTAAAGAGTTTATTATATCAAGAAATCTGGAAAACATCTTAGAAATACTTTTGTCTTCATGCATCTTAAAGAGTTCATACTTTTGAATTAACATGTTTATCTTAGTCTCTTTAAGTTGAGAAGTACCTTCATGTGAAACTTCTAATGCATGCCACACCTCATAAGCAGATTTATATGCTGACACTTTATTGAACTGTTCATAACTCAATGCACAGAATAAAATATTTAAACCCTTAGCATTCAGAGTTTCATTTTCTTTTTCAGTAATTGTCCAAGTATTATAAGGAGTAGTTAATAGAGTATAAGGTTTAGAAATCATGAACCATAATTTATGATCTATACTTTGAAGAAATACTGTCATCCTATATTTCCAATATTCAAAATGTATTTCATCAAATAAAGGAGGACGATTAAGATTTTGGCCTTCATACAAAGAAAAATTATCATTTCCAGTAACTATCTTACCTTAGATTTTTCAACCTATTTCATTTTAAACAGTTTAAAACTTTAAAACAACTTAAGCCTTAAATCAAAAAAGTTAAACGTATACTCAGATATTAATTTCTGTTTAAAAACAAGGAAGGCAGAATAAGCAATGATATTAAATAAGTTGGTTTCGATTTTATATCAAAGATTATTAACATAGCTCTGATACCACTTGTAGGATCGTATGACTACACAAGAGGAAGGTGAATTGTGTTTTTCAACATTTTCGATTATAATTAAAACTTAAAAACTCAACATTTTCGATTGTAATTAAAACTCAAAAACAAGTCGAGACACTATTTTCATAAAATCATTTTGATTCAAGGTTTCAATTACAATATACACTTTAGTGCAATTATATATCGATACCATGTTTCATCTATACAATTTCATAACTACAAATAGAGAAAACTAATTTACAGAATTTAAAACATTTCTCCCTATTTGAGATCTTTCTTCCTCTTCTTCTCTTTCTTCTACAACAATTCTTCGATGATGAATATCTAGTCTTTCTCTACTTCACCGAATTTTCTTTCTTCTGATATTTCAAATCTTTAGTGACATAAATCTAACCTTTTCTGCTTCACTGAATTTTCTTCCATCTGATACTTGAAATCTTCAGTGACATATATCTCACCTTTTTCTGCTTCACTGAATTTTCTTCCACTTGAGAGCTTTGCCCCGAAAGGTGTTTTTTATCCCTGAAAAGATTTTTCATTTGATGTATAGGGATAACTGATCAACAAGAATTCTATGCCTTTTATACTGTATCTTCATTTCATGCATATCCTCCACGTTTAATCACTATCAGTCTTCCACTTCTTTACATCTTTTTTTTTTCCTTCGTTGAAATACACACATTTTGACCCACGTTTACATTTCAAATTTTCTTTAATCATCAATCCTAGATCTCTGAAAAATTTCCTGCAAAATAAACTTTCTCATCCAAAATCTTTCATCAAGTGTAATAAGAAGTTGTTATTTTAATGTTAACTAAAAGAGTAAAACAAGTAGATATATAACTTAACGTTTCTAACTTAATGAGTTCCTCATGTGTCAACTCACGTGACAAGTACTATAGCTAAGTCAACGAACTAAGTCCGTGGTGTTATGCTAACTCAACGAACCATCTCCATGGTGTTACGATAACTCAACGAACCATCTCCATTGTGTTACAAATAACTCAACGAACCAATAATAAACAAATGTTTTTATAATAAGAATTTTACCATGTGCAAAAATACTAACTTAAGTTTTATAATGCTAACCTAACGCGTTGCCTTAGTGTTCAATATAGCAACTCAACACGTTTTGTTATGTTAACTTAACGAGTTAAACATGTGCACCTCACGTGATACAATATAACATTCGTAACTTTTAATTTCACCACGTGTACAACACTAACTTACCGAAAAACTCGAATAGTTATCTAACTCTCCGAAAAGAAAACTCGGATAGTTATCTAATTCTCCGACAAGTCCTTTAAGCTTCCGTTCTGTATTTCTGCACGTGGTTTATTGAATGACTTAACTTTTGGATAGTTATACCTGTAACTCTCCAAAAAGTCCTTTAAGCTTCCGGATAGTTAACTCCTTAACTATCCAATCATTCAATCCCCTTAACTGTTTGATAAAATAACTCTCCGAAGGCTTTACAATTTCAGATAGTTATTCTTCTAACTGTCTGATAGTATTGCTGCTGTTTTAAACTTACTCTTCGGACTTGTAACTGTCTGATTTTCCTGTAAGTTTAAGATAGTATTATCTGGAAACTTCTCCATCTGTTCATCTACATGGAATTTGTTCTATCTGCCTTCTAATCTAATGCTGCACTAACTTAATTCTGAAATACAATATGTTTCCTCACATAGGTTTTGCATTATCAAAATACTAAGGTCCTAACAATCTCCCCCTTTTTGATAATGACAAAAACCTTTACATCTATTTACATGTATTTCACTCCCTAGTGTATTATTATACAATCAGTCACATAGAGAAAAATAAAACAGGAATTTATCAATACTATACTAACGAGAAGGGATTCCTCCCTCTAACTTTGAGCTAACTTCTCCCCCTATTTGTGTGTTGAGTTTTTCTTCTCTTTTAATGATTCTCTTTCAGTGCTTGCTGGAAATACTATAAGTGACCAAATTTCCAAATTCTTCTCCCCCTTTTTGTCATTATATAAAAAGGTGAGGACTATAAAACTAAGTTTCTGTAAAAACTGATATTGATTGTATCCTGCATGAGTAGGTTAGTAGAAAAACAAGCTCCCATATGGTGAGCTTGATGAAAAAATATTTAAAGATCTTGTAAAGAACATATTCCTATATTTCGTCTAATATGATTAAAAGTTGATTCATTTAAAGGTTTGGTGAAAATATCTGCAAGTTGATTTTCTGTTGGCACAAACTTAAGTGAAATGTTCCCTTTCTCCACACGATCTCTCAGAAAATGATGTCTGATCTCGATATGCTTGGCTCTGGAATTAAGTACTGTATTCTTAGATAGACTGATTGCACTGCTGTTATCACAAAATATGATTGAATTCTGAATTTTCAGTTTGTAATCAGCTAGAGTTTGCTGCATCCAAAGGATTTGTGCACAACACAATCCAGCTGCAATATACTCGATTTCAGTAGTAGATAAAGCTATACAATTTTGTTTCCTACTGAACCATGAGATTAAAGAACATCCAAGTAATTAACAAGTACCACTGGTGCTTTTTCTATCAGATCTGCTGCCTGCATAATCTACATCACTATAGCCTGTTAAAATCAGACTATTGTCAGCTGAGTAGAATAATCTGAAATCTTTTGTTCCTTGTAGATATCTGAAAATCCTTTTGATAGATTTCAAATGTGATTCCTTTGGTGATGCTTGAAATCTAGCACACAAGCATACACTGAACATAATATTTGGCCAACTAGCTGAAAGGTATAATAGGGATACAATCATACCTCTATATTGCCTTTGATCTACTGCAATACTTGAATCATCCATTTCCATTTTAATGCTTGAACTCATTGGAGTATTTGCGGATTTGATGTTTTAATAGACAAATTTCTTCAACATCTCTTTGTAGTATTTTTCTTGATTAACAAAGATACCATTATGCAATTGATGAATCTGTAATCCCAAGAAAAACTTCAATTCTCCCATCATGCTCATTTCGAATTTAATTTTCATCAAATTCTGAAATTCATGACAGAGATCTTCCGAAATGGCTCCAAAGACTATATCATCAACATATATCTGTACAATCAACATGTGCACATCAAAAGTTTTAATAAACAAAGTGTTGTCCACTTTACCTATAGAAAAATTGTTTTCAATTAAAAAACTTTTCAATTTCTCATACCAAGCTCTAGGTGCTTGTTTTAAACAATATAGAGCCTTTCTCAGTTTGTAGACATGATCCGGCTTGAGTTCATCTTCAAATCCAGGAGGTTGTTTAACAAACACTTCTTCTTGAATTTCTCCATTTAAGAAGTCACTTTTCACATCCATTTGAAACAATCTTATCTTCATACTACTTGCAAAGGCAAGCAACATTTTGATAGCTTCAATCCTAGCTACAGGAGCAAAAGTTTCTTCATAGTCAATACCTTCTTGCTGATTGTAGCCTTGTGCAACTAATCGAGCTTTATTTCTGAGAATGTTACCATCTTCATCTAATTTGTTTTTGAAAATCCATTTAGTTCCAATGATGGATTTTCCTATAGGTTTTTCTATTAGTTCCCACACATTGTTTTTCTAGAACTGATTTAATTCTTCCTACATGGCCATTGTCCAGTAGGTATCCTTACAAGCTTCATCTACTGATTTTGGCTCTATTTCTAACACAAATGCACAAAAATTACAGATATCTTGTGCTTTGCTTCTAGTTTGTACCCCTTTAGATATATTTCTAATAATTTGTTCCTCGGGATGATCAGATCTAAACTTCCAACTGTTATGATTCTGATATCTAAGGTTGAGATTCTGGTCTAACACTTGTGAATTGGTATTCTGCTTGCTTTTATCATCTTCAAAGTATTTATTTTCACTATCATCATTAATCTTCAGCTTTTTGAAATTCTGGAACAGATATTCATCAAACTGAACATTTATACTTTCCTCCACTCTTCTATCTTCAGCAAAATATACTCTATAAGCTTTGCTTCTCGAAGAGTAACCAACAAGTATGGTAGGTTTAGACTTAGCATCAAACTTGTCTTTAGCATTTCCTATATTTAAGACAAAACATTTGCATCCAAATGCCTTAAAATAGCCAACATTTGGAGTTTTATCGAATTAAATTTCAAAGGGTGTCTTATTCAATATGGACCTAATGTGAGTTCTATTGGAAATGTGACAAGTTGTTCCTACAACTTCTGCCTAGAGAAATTTAGGTAGATCCGTGGCACTTAACATAGTTCTAGCCATTTCTTGTAATGTCCTATTTTTCCTTTCCACAACTCCATTTTGAGCAGGAGTTCTAGGACAAGAGAATTCATGCAAAATTCCAAATGAATTGCAAAGGTTTTCAAATTCATAGTTTTCAAATTCACCTCCATGATCACTTCTAATTTTCTTCACTGTTAGTTCCTTCTGATTCTGAACTCTTATGCAGAAATTCCTGAACTCATTGCAGGTTTCATTTTTATGTGTCAAAAATATTACCCAAGTTAATCTGGAGAAATCATCAACAATAACAAAGGTATATTTTCGACCCCCAAGACTTGATACTTGAGAAGGACCAAACAAATCTAGATGTAGCAGTTCTAATGGCCTTTTGGTGGAAACAACACTTTTGTTGTGAAGAGCAGTTCTCTTCTACTTCCCTAGCAAACACTCACTACACACTCTATCCTTCTTAAAAGTGAGTTTAGGTAGACCCCTAACAAGATCACCTGTGGATAGCTTTCTGATATTCTTCATACTGATGTGACCAAGTCTTCTGTGCCACACCCAATTGTCTTCACCAGTTTCTACCAAACAAGAATTGTTTGCAGAATTTTCACATGGAAAGTTTAATGTATATATTGAGCAATTTCTAATACCATTAAATTTTGTTTCATTTGTGGCAGGATCAATAATGTAGCAGTTTTTAGCATTAAAAGAAATAGTATAGCCTTTATCACATAATTGTCCTACACTTAACAAATTTTGTTTTAATCCATTTACATGCAAGACATTCTCAATTATACCATTTTCAGATGTAATATTTCCTATTGCAGTTATTTTACACTTTTCATTATTTCCAAACTTAACAAATCCTAAACTTAAGTTTTTAACTGAGTTAAGAAAGCTTTTCTTACCTATCATGTGCTTTAAGCATCCACTGTCCACAATCCATTTAGTTAAACGTGCTTGAAACTCCTTGTCACCCTACAAATCATACTGAAATTAAAGCTTTTGGTACCCAAATCTTCTTGGGTCCAGTGGAGTTAGTCCTTAAAACATTAAATCTATTACCTCTTAGCAGCCACATATGACCTGATCTTCGTTTGATGGCAAACACAGTGGTGTCATCTCTATAAGATCGAATCACTCCACCACAATAAGGTATTTCCTATGGTGTAGCATACCCTAGGCCATATTTATTCCCATTTGATCGTTGAGATCCTATTATTTTATTTAATCATTTTTGTCCTTGAGTAAATTTATATATAGTATTTTTCAAATCTGATATAGTAGTTGATAGATTTTTATTTTCATCTTTTAATTCACAGTTATCACAACTATACTTATCTAAATTTGATTTTAGATTCGTATTTTCAACTATAGTTGATTCTAATTCAACAAATGAATTTTCTAAGTAATGATTTAATCTTTTAATTTCTTTCTTAAAATCTCTACACTTCACATATAAATTATCTACAATAGATAAAAGACTATTTATGTCTAGATCATCATGCTCATTTTCTGAACTAGAGGAAGTAGAGCATACCTCTTGTGTTGCAAAACAAACATTTGTTGTAGCTTCTTCTTCAGAATCTGATGAACAGCTTAAAGAGCTACTGTCATCCCACGTAGCTTTGAGAGCCATCTTCTTTTTGTCTTTCAATCTCTTCTTCTTATCTCTTTGATCCCCTTCTGTCTGAAATGGACAGAAGGTCTGTATGTGCCCTTGCCTTTTACATTTGAAACATGTAGGAACAGTTCTTTTAGAGTAGCTAGGCTTATTCTTTTTCTTCATGAATTTTCTGAAATTTCTTGCCAACAACATGATCTCATCATCATCTAAGCTTGGAACTTCTTCTGTAGATGGAAATGCTATTTCCTTTTTCTTTTCAGCTTTCTTTTCAACAACTCCTTCTTGCTCTTTCTAGTCCTTCATCTGAGCTTCGTGGGCCAGAAGATTGCCCAACAATTCTTCAACTGTATAGTTGTTAAGATCTTTGGAATCTTGAATAGATGTGGACTTCTGTTTCCACTCAACAATTAAGCTCCTCAGGATCTTCTGTACCTGTTCATGTGAAGAGAACTCCTTTCACAAGCCTTTTAGACTGTTAGTGATTTCAGTAAATCTAGAAAACATTTCAGTTATGTTTTCATTATCATTCATTTTAAACAGTTCAAGTTTTCTTAAAAGAATACTGATTTTTGTATCCTTAACCTAGCTTGTACCTTCATGAGTAACTTGAAGGATTTTTCACGCCTCATGAGCAGATTTACATGTAGATACTTTATTATATTGATCAGCAGTTAATGTACAATAAATAGCATTCAACCCTCTAGCATCCAATTGGATGATTTTCTCATCCTCCTCAAACCAGTCCATAACATTACTGGTTGGAAGTGTAGTTCCAAGAACAACAATCTTCTAGAGTTTAACATCAGAACTCCTAAGGAAACACTCCATTCTATTCTTCCAATAGTTATAATTGGAGCCATCGAATAGGAGAGGTCTATGGATGTTTTGTCCCACAACAAATTGAGCCATAAATCTAGATGGTTAAATCTTATGAAGGATTAACCTTGCTCTGATACCAATTGTTAGGATTGATAGGCTCACCAGAGGGGGGGTGAATGGTGAAAGTGTGTAGTTTTAAAATTCTTTTGATGTTGAATCGAATGATTCAACAAAAATGTAATGAGATGAAACTAATATAATGCAAATCAACAGAGATAAGAAACACACAACAAAATTTTAGGTTGTTCACCAATTTGGCTAGTCCACCCCCAAGATTCACTTGGGCTTCATTAGGTGTTTCAACACTTACACACTTGCTTTTAGGTCAAAGCAAGAACCAACTACACAGAAGTTTTCAAGTAAAAACCTCAGTAAACCAACCTCTAGAGTTTTCAGGTTGAAACTTAAACCAACACTGTATGTAGCTTTCAGGTTGAAGCCACGAACCAACAACTTTAAACCTTCAATCAGAGTTTTGGCACAAGAGCTTTTTCTATAGTAGATCTTCTAAATATTCTTCACTGTTTGCAGACTTGAGTGTAATTGGAATTTTTAGTGTAGCTCACTGTGTATGTCTTTCGTATATCCATTGTCTGTATTTTGAATATATACTTGATATGTACAACGATCATATTTTCCTCCAACATGTGTATTCTACTGTACTTGATTAGGATCAAGTCCCACTACTGCAAGTGACCGTTCAGAAAAATTGTTTCAAGATATCTTACCGATTTTCTTGTTCTTTCGGATGGTTAGCTATGTAGCTCTCCGAAGAATAACTGTAACTCACCGAAAGATCACTTAACCTTTACTACCAGGTAGGATTCCAGAATATTTAAATTTGAGCTGTCATTCAATCGAATACTTATAACTGTAACCCACCAAACAGTTATATACTTGTCGGATAGTTTGTCTCTGTTAACTTTCCGATTGCTTTAATTCAACACGTGCATAAAGGCTAACTTAAGTTTCGGATGGTTATCCCTGTAACTCACCGAAACGCTTTAGGATTTTGGATAGTTATCTTTCTAACTCTCCGAAAACTTATTTGCACTTCTTTCTGGAATTCTGCATGTGGGAAATTCAGTGACTTAAGTACACGTGTTGAAACCATAATGCATGACTTAAGTGAACTTTCGGCGAGTTATCTATAACTATCTGAAATTGCAACTAGGCATCGAATAGTTATATGTGTAACTCTCTGAAATCTCTTTTTATTATAAAATAGTTGTGGACACGTGTCATGTTCTAGGAAAGTGACTTAAGTGGATTTTCGATGAGTTATCTCTAACTATCCAAAAGTGCAGTTGAGCATCAGATAGTTAGACATGTAACTCTCCGAAATGTTATTTTATGATTAAAATGTTGTTGACACATGTCGAGATCTAGTAGATTTATTTAAGTTATATATCGGTGAGTTATTTGTAACTATCCGAAAGAGCAGCTAAGCATGAGATAGTTAAGTTTATAAGTATCCGAAATGCACCTGAGCATCAGATAGTTAAATTTATGCACGTGTTTTATAGTTAAATCAATGAAGAAAGTCCGTTGAGTTATTTGTAACTCCACGGACTATTTATTTTCTAATATGCCACTGTAGTGGTTGTAGAAACAGGACAGTTGGAAGAAAAACCACGTTTGCACATATCGCACAAGGAGAAGAAATCATCGTCGTTGATACGAATGAAGGAAATCCAATCGACCATTCAAGCAGTAGCAGTTACTACTGAAGAAATATAAAAGAAAAGAAGAAAAAGAAGAAAAGGGTGTGATCGATGGACGGCCAATGTATATAGAGGAGGAGCACCGAGCTTTCTACAAACAGTATTGGTGATTCTCTGAAGTATCACACCAACCATCGTTACCACCACCACAATCACCAACCATTGGAGGTCTGTGGGAATACTTTCTTGATATCAGGTCGATTCCAAGCCAAACACAGTGCCTGACAACCACTGTGAGGAGTGATCGCGTCGTGGGAAGGGAAGCCATTTTCACCAAGCGTCGACTCATATTTTAGGAGATCATAAAGCTTTTAGCCTTGGCTTCGGGTTGATGCCTGTATGCTGAAGAGGAGATCATCTTGCAATTCTGGACTCGCGATTCTATAAGGAGAGGAGATATATATAAACATAAAAACTGATTTCTTACTAAGTAAAGCTCGAGTAGTCCTCTACTTTGACTTCTTCTATAATTCCAAAGGAGCTTTTTGGTATTTTCAGAATAGGTTTAAGTCTTTGTCCATTTACTTTAAATATATTCTGATTTTTAGGATTTTCAATTTCAATAACTCTATAAGGATAAACATTTCGAACTATGTAAGGTCCTACCCATCTAGATCTTAATTTTCCTGGATGGTTATGGAGTCTAGCCAGATAAAGATATACTTCTTGTCCTATTTCAAAGCTTTTAGGAATAATTTTTTCTATCATGCTAGAATTTAATTTTCTTTTTTTCTCTTACAGTCTTCGAATAAGCTTCATTTCTAAATTCTTCTAATTCAATTAGTTGCATTTTCCTATTTTTAGCAACTTGATTTAAATTAGTGTTCAGTGTTTTTAATACCCAATAAGCTTTATGTTCTATTTCAGTAGGTAAATGACAACTTTTTCCATATACTAGCCTAAAAGGTGACATACCTAAGCTCGTTTTATAAGCAGCTCTATAAGCCTAAAGTGCATCTATCAATCTATTAGCCCAATCTGTTCTAGTAGGATTTACTACTTTTTTCAAGATTAATTTAATTTGTTTGTTTGCACTTTCTACTTGTCCACTTGTTTGCGAATGATATGATGTTGCAATTTTGTAGTTTACTCCATATTTCTTCATTAAGGCTTCAAAACTTCTATTACAGAAATGAGTTCCTCTATCACTGATAATAGCTTTAGGCATTCCAAATCTGACAAAAATATTTGTTCTTATAAATTGTATTACCACTTTGTTATCATTAGTTTTTGTAGGAATAGCTTCTATCCATTTAGATACATAATCCACCCCCAACAATATGTAATTAAATTGATTAGACATAGGAAATGGACCCATAAAATCTATTCCCCACACATCAAAGATTTCAACCTCAACAATAGGATTACGAGGCATCATATTCCTCTTTGATATTCTTCCTATTTGTTGACATCTTAAACAACTTAAGCAATATTTATGAGCATCTTTGAATAGTGTTGGCCAATAAAACCCACATTGCAGAATTTTTGCAGTAGTTTTCCCTAAACCAAAATGTCCTCCACAAGCTTGGTCAAGACAGAAAGACAATATGCTTGAATATTCAGTTTCTGGAACACACCTCCTTAAAACCAGATCAAGACATTTCTTAAATAAGTAAGGGTCTTCCCAATAGTAATATTTTACTCTTGAGAAAAACAATTGTTTATCCTGTCTATTCCAATCCTTAGGTGTTAAATTAGTAACTAAGTAATTAACTATGTCTGCATACCAAGGCATTGTGTTGATGGTCATTAATTATTCATCAGGAAAATTATCCTTAATTTCAATATTTGATTTTTCTATTTGTAATATTGATAAATGATCTACTACTACATTCTCACAACCTTTTTTATCTTTAATTTCTAAATCCAATTCTTGCAATAATAATATCCATCGGATCAATCTAGGTTTAGTTTCTTTTTTCTTTATTAGATGTTTTAGAGCTGAATGATCCGTGTATACTATTACTTTAGCTCCAATCAGATATGATCAAAACTTTTCTAAAGCAAACACAATAGCTAATAATTCTTTTTCAGTAGTTGTATAATTAACTTGAGCATCATTTAAGGTTTTGCTTGCATAATGAATCACTCTAGGAGATTTTTCTATCTTCTGTCCTAACACTGCTCCTACAGCAAAATCAGAAGCATCGCACATTAATTCAAATGGATGGTTCCAATTAGGTGCTTGAATTATAAGAGTTGAAATTAAGCTAGTCTTAAGTCTGAAAAATGCTTCCTTGCAATTTTTATCAAAGTTAAATGGAACATCTTTTAATAGATTAGTTAAAGGTCTAGCTATCTTGCTAAAGTCTTTAATAAATCTTCAATAAAAACCAGCATTTCCTAGAAATGATCTAATATCTTTTACTGATTTAGGTTCTGGTAGATTAGAAATTACTTCTATTTTAGCTTTATCTACTTCCAACCCTTTTTTAGAAACAACATGCCCTAAGACTATTCCTTGTTTAACCATGAAGTGACATTTTTCCCAATTTAAAACTAGATTTTTTTCCACACAGTGTTTTAATATTTGGTCTAAATTGCTTAAACACACTTCATATGAGTTGCCATATACAGTAAAATCATCCATAAATATTTCTAAAAATTCTTCAGTCATTCCAGTAAATATGCCTTGCACACACCTTTGAAAGGTAGCTAGCGCATTGCATAATCCAAATGGCATTCTTTTAAAAGCATAAGTTCCATTAGTACAGGTGAAAGTTGTTTTCTCTTGATCCTCTAATGTTACGGGAATTTGATTATACCCTAAATACCCGTTTAGGAAACAAAAATATTCTTGCCCTGCTAATCTTTCTAGCATTTGATCTATAAAAGGTAAGGGAAAATGATCTTTCCTAGTCACAACATTCAGCTTTCTATAGTCTATACATACTCTCTAGCTTGATTGAATTCAAGTAGGTATCAAGTCTTGACTTTCATTCCTAATAACTGTTAATCTTGATTTCTTGGGAACTACATGGATTGGACTAACCCATGAGCTATCAGAAATCGGATAAATTATATCATTATCTAACCATTTAACTATTTCCTTCCTGACTACTTCCTTAAGGTTTGGATTTAATCTCCTCTCAGGAATTCTAACAGGTTTAGCATTCTCTTCTAAATATATGTGGTGATAGCATAAAGTTGAACTTAATCATTTTATATCAGTCATAGTCCATACTATTGCTTCTTTATAACTTTTTACTACATCTTTTAATTTAGCTATTTGATCCTCTTTTAAATCTGAAGCAATAATGATTGGACAGGTCCGTTTATCTTCCAGAAATATATAGGTTAATTCAGGAGGTAAAGGTTTTAATTCTAAATGCTGCCCATCAGAAGCTAGAGCTCCTAATTGAACATCATCATTTTTTAAATTAATTTCTTCCTGATCTCCTTCTATATTTATGCTTTCACTTTCTTCTAAAGTTTCAGAATTGATTTGCCTATTTAATTCTTCTTGAATCACATCATCTAACATATCTCCTTCATCCTCTAAAAAGTCTATGGTATGTAAGGACATTTCTAACTCCTCAAACCTTTCTAGTTTGAAAATATTTAATTGAGTATCCTCATTACCATATGCTAACTTCATTACACCAGTTTTACAATTTATAACAGCCCCTGATGGTTCTAAAAATGGCCTTCCCAAAATTAAAGATGTATCACTATTTTTATGCTTAATTTGTTGGGAATCCAAAATTACAATATCAATAGGATATATAAAATTCTTGATTTTAATTAAGACATCCTCTATTTTTCCTCTAGGGTATCTTATACTTCTATCAGCTAATTGAATAACCGTACTAGTAGGAGTTAAGCCTTCTAATCCTAAGTATGCAAATATATCACTTGGCATAACATTTATACTTGCACCTAAGTCTATTAAGGTTCTTTCTACAATGGTATTTCCTATGGTGCATGATATAACAGGGATTCCAGGATCAGATAACTTTTAGGAATTTGTGGCAGAAATAGGGAACTACTTTGCTCAGCTAAAAAGATCTTTCTAAGAACTTTTCGCTCTCTTTTCTTAGTACACCAATCCTTCAGAAATTTAGCACAATGTGGCATATTCTGCAATAGATCTAACAAAGGAATGTTAACTTGTACTTTTTCAAAAATTTCTCTGATTTTTTCTTGTTTTTCAGGAATTGTTTGTTGTAATCATTCAGGATAGGGTGCTAAAGATTTTGATTTCAAAGACTCTTTTTCTTTCAATTGATTTGTTTGATCATTTTTAGCTTCAATTGCAGATTCAAATTGTTCTTCAGTGATTTCTAGATTTTCAACTATTACATTTTCATTATCATTTTGATTTTTACTCTTGTCCACCTTCATATCATTTTCATTTTGAGTTCTTGGTGGTATATCAGTTCCAGATCTTAATGTTACACATACATCTTCCAGATTTTCGTTACTTTCATGATGTTTTTGTATATCATTTTTGTGATTATGATCTTCAATTATTTTTAGTTTTAAAGTGCATTCTTTAAATTCTCTTACATTAATGTTTTCTATTTGTTGTATATTTTGCAAGTTGTGCAGGTTTATAACATTATAATTTTCATTGTCCTGTTGCAAAACTTGTATTTTCGTTGCATTTTTGTCTAATGCTTTTAATTTTGTTTCCAGATCATCTAATTTCATTGCATTCAATTTTTGATCAATTTTCTTTATGGCTTTTTCAGTTTCGTAAATTATATCCTGTTTAGGTTCTGAATATGCCTCCTTATAGTTTAACTGGTTGACTTCTTGTTGTTGACACAAAGTATTCCAGTTTGTCCAGATTTTGCTCTATACCATGCTCCAGTCTGTCATAGCTATCCTAAACTTCAGTGTCTCTTATCATATTATACATTCTATACTGACCATCAGTTGGGTAAACTATAGGATTCTCATACTCGACTCTATTATATTGAGAATAATTCATTTGTTGTTCATGGGATCTAACAATCTGTAAATGTCTCAATTTCAAACAATCAGAAATGTCGTGTCCTTCAGAATTGCAGAATTCACATATGCTAATTAAAGGTTTCAAAAATCTTTGAGCATAAGCATATGCCATATTCTCAATTACAGAAGAAAACACACAACTCTGGCTATTAAAGCGAAACACCTCTATCAGTTACTTATATTAATTCAATTCAATTCAATTCACTTCGACTCAATTCAATTCCCCGGCAACGGCGCCATAAAACTTGTTTGGATTTTCCCAGCACTACACTAGAAAAACTTGGATTTGTTACTTCTATTTTTACTTAGTTAATTTATCTTTATGCCTATTCTTTCTTTTAGAAGTAAGCAAACAACCTTTAATACAATTTAGATATTAATTCCAATTTGTACTTTAACTGCAAGTGCACAGTGTCTATTGTATCAGTGTGCAAGTACAGGTCGACCCCATAGTGAATTGCTGACAAATTTAAGAAATGTTTGATTGTGAACAATTCAAATTTATATTCCTAAGCACTCCATTGAGTTACAGTTAACTCAACGAACTTATGGCTAACTCAACAGACTATCCTCGTAGACTTAAGTTAACTCCACGAGCCTGTCTCTTCTTTATAATACTGCTATTTACAGAGGAATTCGGGCAACCATTGGGTGATTCCACATATTGTAAATAACATCAATTAAGCTTTTTAATGCTAATTAACATTGGATTTATCATTAAACAATGCTAACATTCAGATGATTCAAACCGTAACCATTAAAATCTTTAAGTTTTTTGTACAAACCAATTTCAATAAACTGTAAAATTAAAACTAACATAAAACAATCATAAAACTGATACAGATAACATTAATCACGATACAACACAAATAATACAACACTCAAATACAACATACAAACAAAGATAAATTGTTTTTGGTATTTTTGTTTTGATGTGAACATGGAAATGGGCAAAAGGTGAAATGTAAAGTAATCTCACTTGACAGTAAATACTTCCGACACTACTTGCAACGTGATTACACCACTGAAAATTAAACCACTTATAATTCTATCTCCTCTCCCTATAGAATCGCGAGTCCAGAATTGCAAGATGATCTCCTCTTTAGCATACAGGCATCAACCCGAAGCCAAGGCTAAAAGCTTTACGATCTCCTGAAATATGAGTTGGCGCTTGGTGAAAATGTCTTCCCTTCCCACGACGCGATCACTCCTCACAGTGGTTGTCAGGCACTATGTTTGGCTTGGAATCGACCCGACATCAGGCAAGTATCCTCACAAACCTCCGATGATTGGTGATTATAGTGGTGATAACGATGGTTGGTGTGATACTTCGGAGAATCGCCGATACTGTCTATAGAAAGCTCGGTGCTCCTCCTCTGTATACACTGGTCGTCCATCGATCACACTTTCTTCTTTTTTTCTTCTTTTCTTTTATATTTCTTCAGTAGTAACTGCTTCTGCCTGAATGATCGGTTGGATTTCCTTCCTTTAGATCAACGGTGATGCTTCCTTCTCCATGCGCGATTGAATTCCTGCGTGATACGTGCAAACATGGTTTTTCCTTCCAACTGTCTGTTCCTACAACCGCTATAGTGGCATTTTAGAAAATAACTATAAAATACATGCAATAAAGAAATAAGCCGCTAACCTAACGCGTTACCTTAGTGTATATTCATGTAACTCAACGTGTGCAGTTATACTAACTTAACGAGTTAAACATGTGCATCTCACGTGATATTCTAAAGCATTTAAATTCAACACGTGCATAAAATACATGCAATAAAGAAATAAGCCGTTAACATAACGCGTTACCTTAGTGTATATTCATGTAACTCAAAGCGTATAGTTATGCTAACGTAACGAGTTATAACTTAAGTAAATCTACCAGATCTCGACACATGTCAACAGTAGTTTAAACATAAAATAACATTTCGGAGAGTTGCAGGTATAACTATTCGATGCTCAGATGCATTTTCGGATAGTTACAGCTAACTCACTGAAAATTCACTTAAGACATTCATTTTGGTTTCAGCACGTATACATCTAGAAATAATAAAATATTCTCTCTAAACATAACTGTTCGGCAATTTAAACATAACTATCTGATACATATTCAGTCTGTTAAACATAACTATCTGAATTTGTTCGGTATGTTAAACATAACTATCCGAAATATCAGAAAATTTGGATACTTAAGAATTTCACAGCCTGCAACTTACCGACAGTTCATAAATGTACTAAATTAACATTAATTCCCCAAAATTAAGCAGATTCTTCAATTAAAGCTTATAACAGTGCAATTATAACATAATGGCTTAATTCTCATATGATAAGCTAAATATTATGCAATTAACCATCATTTAATCGTTAATAATATGCACTTTTTCATTCTAAACACGGTTCAACCGATTGGATCCATTGGTATGATCGAAACATAAAAAATATGTATATTAATTTTCAGAAAAAAATGTTGGTTTTACCAAAACATAGTATTGATTCAACTAGAAAAAATATTTTGGTCTGATCGAAATGTCGTATCGGTTAAACCGATAAAAAAATAGAAAAACTATTATCTATAATATTTTTATTATTATATTTGCTTGTACGGGGAGTCCGTTGAGTTACGCTTAACTCAACGGTCTTACTCCGTTGAGTCTTGAGTTAGTCAACAAGCTTATTCCGTTGAGTTAACTATAACTCAATGGAGTACTATAGCTAAAACCACGAATAAAATTGTAATAGTTGGTTCGGGAAATGACCCGATTACCCGCCTAAACTTAGGGCTTATTGAAACTAAAACCTAGGGTTTTGGGGGCATTATCCAACAAATCATTTAGAATCTAGAACAATAGAAATCAGAGTGATTCCGTGCTATTTTGTAACTCCACGATGAGGAAGATGACACTTGAATTATGGAAAGATGTAGTGGACATTGCACAGTTTTTGAAGGAATCTGAAGAATGACATACGAGGCAAAAGATCCGGAATACGACAAGAGAGAAAGAGCTACAGAAGGTAGAATCGAAACTTTTCAATTTCAGAAGAGATTTAGTAGAATTGGGTATACAGATACCACAGATAATGAAGACACAAATTAGAGTGGCAACTGAAATTGCAGTAAGGAAAGAAAAATAAGGCCAAGTAATGAAGTTGCCCTAGAATTAATCCAACGTAAGTCCCGGCTCTGGTTCAAAAGATGAATCTGTAGGTGAGCTAGATGGGCGATCTAGGAGCAAGAAAGGAAAGAAAATGAAGAAGAGGCAACTGAAGAATAGGAGGAACCAACTACTGAAAGACCTGTTCTTGAGGAACAGTAGTTAGGACCTCTAGTTCAGCCAACAGAGCCATTGCCATGAGGTGCATTTGCTTGGTCGAGAACTGAAGAAGAAGAGAAAGAATTTACTAGCTTGGTCAAGACAGTAAGAGACCAAGGTGATACTCAAGAGATAGCTACGGCTAAGGCACATATTTTATATGATGCCATTAAGAAAAAAAGGGTCGAAGAAAGGATAAGGGCCTAATACAAAATAAAAGTTGAACAGTATCAGGCAGCAACTAAATGAAGTGCTGCAGGAGAGGTTGGTCCTTCGAGACCAGTAGTTATAAAAAGAGTTAAACAGGAAGTGCCAGTACCTATGGCTCGAAGGCCTACAGAGCCTACTTTTGTAGATTTAATTTCAGAAGATGAAGAGGAAGAACAGGCATAACTAATCAGAAAAAAGAAAGGAAAAGAAAAGGTGCCTGAATATGAAGAAATTAAATCTAAAGTACCAATTTTTACAGGGCCTGTGGAGCAAATTTTTATTAACCTGCTATTCGATTCTGAGGAGGAGCAACGGGAGCTACCGCAATAGGAGCAAAGAAAAGAAGAAAATCAAGCTGAAATTAGTTTGTAGCCTGTACAAGAAGAAACAGAAATTAGGGTAGAAACTAAATTGCCCGTGACTCCATCCCAATCTGTTACAGAATCAGAAAGAACAGTAACAGAACAAATTGGTAGTCATGAGGAAGAAGAAAGAGTAGAAAATGAAGAGGCTGAAAGAAGTCATTTGGACAAAAATAATTTCACAGATTCCACTGAAGAGCAAGAAACTCTTCAGCAATTTATGGAGAGAATTCAAGACAGAGTGGAGAGTTCTGCCAGCTCACCACCACAGACAAAAGCAAAAGCAAAAATTCAAGAATCTGTAGAGAATGTTCAAATGCAACCTATGTTAGAGGAAGAGCAAATACAAACCCCTCTAGAACAATAAAGTCACCTTCCTAACCCGACTGAAACAACAATTTTGAATGAAGTACATTTTTGTAGTCAGGAAGCTTATACCAAATACCAAGAAATAAGGGTTTACAATATTATTTACAGTAGACCAATAAATTGGGATGGAATGCAAGAAATCAAAGATTTATTTGAATTCCAAGGTATACTGCAATTCATTTCTCAAGAAAGAATGCATGCAGTATATGAGAATTTAGTACCCTGCTTTTATGCAAATTTAAGAGAAGGAGAAAGAGGATTAATTTCTAACGTGGAGAAAGCAGATGTACAGATAACACTAGAGCTTCTCCACAACATTTTTGGCTTAAAGAATGAAGGAATAAAAATTTTGGAAAACACAATTGCAGTCGAGTGGACAGAACAACAAATTAAGGATTGTTTAGCTATCAATCCTAGTGTGCCTTTATTAAATAGATTGAAGCATTTAAATGGTAAAGCACACATGGTAGCTAACATTTTGATTAAAAATGTCTACCAACGATAGAGCCATGACATAGAATTAAGTCAATTTGTTAAATGGGCCACATATGTAGTTGTAAATAAGATTCAAATAAATTGGTCTACAGTTTTTATCTCCAAGCTGAAAACAGTGAAGAAGAAATTATTTTATGGAGATTTGATTCCACTGCTGATGGTGGACTGTAATGATTTCACTAAATGGACATCAAAAAGGATCAGATCCAGAATAATTTCAGTGAAAAAATACATAAATTTTGTAGTTACAGAACTAGCTGTACCTTCTAGAGAAATTACAGGAGTAGTAGAGAGGATTAATCAATTAGAGCTTCAATTAGAAAAACTCCAGAAGGAAGTAGATGAACTTAAGCATAGAGATTAAATTGTATTGTTCGTTTACTTGTGTAAAATTGTATGATGTATTTGTAATGTAATTGATTTATATTAATGAATGTAAATTGTTCAGATGCAATTTTCATACGTGTTTTGGATGTGAAATGAATGACAGGATAAATGAATGACTATTATATATATTTTGTGGAATATTATGAAAGAATGTTTAACAAATTTACAATTTGCTGAATGACAGGATAAATGCTTAAAAAATTTTGCATGTTGCAAGGTAAAATGTAAATTCTGCATAACATAAAATGACCTGCAAGTTAAATCTTTATATAATGTTCAGATTTAAACGAATTTTAATCAGAATGATACATTAATGACATAGATTTAACTTTATTTTAGTTAGTAGAATAAACGAAGAAAAGAACAAAGAGGAACTTACGAGAGTAAAACTTAGAGGTTGCTAAGTGTTAACTCAAAGAAAAAAGTCTGTTGAGTTAAACATAACTCCGCGAGGTCAGTAATATAATATAAGATCACTCCGTTGAGTTATCTATAACTCAACGAAGTTAGTCCGTGGAGTTAGCAACAGTAACCGACTTTGTTCCGTTAAGCTATCTGTAACTCAACGAGGTTAGTTCGTGGATTAAGCAGAACAGTTATTCTTTTAACCACGAACAAAACTTCCTTGGTTTAGTGGTTACCAAAATTTGAAATTAGTAGTGGTACACGTACCCATAAAAATAGGAACCATGATGCACATTGCAAGACACGTTTTTGCAACGAGATTTATTCACTTTATGGATGTGCATTGTATATATAAAACAGAATGTTATTTATGAGTTACCAGCACTTTTAAAAGAAAGGAGAATGCGTTGGAGGAATTGGAAGGAGAAGTAGCTAATTCGACTTCATCTGACAACAAATATTTATTGAATGGAAAGCTTCAGACTGGTATATAATTAATCTTTTGCTATTTATTTATGAGCACATGGACTTGTTCTCTAAACACTAAACGATTAGTAAGAACACCTACCTAGGAATTTTCATTGCAGAGGAGTACTGAAAAATTTTCTGAACTGAACTTTAACGAAATTCTTTAGGGTGTAGCTAACCTTTCTTGAAAAGAGAATGTAGAGATGGATGCTCTAGTAGAAAAATCATTCAGAGAGATTCTGTATCCTAAATTAGTTGATAAACCTTCATGTATTCGATTGCCAAACTTTGAGGGAGATAGGTTTGAACTGAAATCTAATTATATTAGTCAATTGCCACATTTTCATGGATTAGAAATAGAGGATGCCTATTATTTCCTTAG